>JARHVA010003749.1:17500-1217500 GCA_037957365.1 Torreya grandis | reverse complement strand
TTGAGCAATTTTAGGAATTTGGTTCTTTAGCTTATTGAATTTTGCTATAAAATCCCTCATAGGCTCATGAGATTCCTTCTTTATTTGCATAAGCTAAGACAACAAGGCATATGCATCTTCAGTAGGTTTAAACCTAGCCTCAAATTGGCTTTGAGTATATTCCAGTCAGTTATAGTTCGAGCTTAAAGGTGGTAAAACCAATCCGCGATAGCACCTTGCAAAGTTTCTACAAAAAGTCTCACTGCTACATCTTCATATTCCACACCTATCACAATACATGCTATAGAGAAGGTAGCAATATGCTCATCAGGATGAACCTTCCCATCGCCATAGAATTTAATTTTTTTTTCTTGAACTATGAGGTAGTTCATGTAAATGTGAGGTCAGATTGAGAGGGCCAAAAGAGTTGCCCCAAGGACCTTGGGCCATTATGATAGGATGATTGAATGGCAGGATAACAAATCTTGGTGGGGTCAATATAGACAAAACCTTACTAGTATTAAGACTAGAATATTTACCAGGTATGGGAGATTTGACATTGGTAAGAGGGAAACACCTGATTCATTGAATGCGAGATGGTGGAAGAGAAATCTCAAAGTTAGTTTGTCACACCAACTCAAATACAGGATCAACAATACCTTGAGCTCTCTAGCTTCGCGTGTACGGTGGATCTGCTAGAGTGTAAAATGAAAAAAGAACTGGAGATGCTTCAAGTTGAAGCGTGAGGCTTCAAAATGCACGTTCGTAATCCCCAACAAAGTTGCCAAAAGCTGTTAGATGAATATTTTATCGTCAGCTAATTGATGGCAAAATGAGCATATCAACCACAGTACAAAGAGATTTATATGACAAAAAGTGTGTGTTTACCACATTTTAATGAGATAAATGTCTCCTCTCATCAAGGGGAGGTTCCCTATGAATCACTTATATGCTATATATATAAATAAGTAAAAAATAATACTCGGGGTAGGATAACACCATCCATCTTTTTTTTTCAGAGATGATGTTCATAGGGCAAAAGAGAAATCCTAGTTGATGACTGAAAGCATTTTTCTTCCTTCAGAAATGGTATTTAGCAAATAGCAGAAAATCTTCTCAAGTAGTAACTAGGTCGATGAGAAACTCATGAAAGCACAAAGTCTTTCATTGCTTCTCTCACTGATTTGAAGCGTATGTAATAGTAGAGTGAAGTAAAGCTCAAAGTCTTCACCTAAAACTACAATAGATAATAAGATCATAAAGGATAAAAGCAGTTCAAAGTCTTTCTGATATCCTTCAGAATGTCTTCAAATAATTTCTACACACACTTTGTTTATTTAACCAAACAGATGAGATTATCAAGAAAGAGAACATAAGAACGATTTCTTAAATAACACAAATTATTTCAACACAAAGTCTGAAAATATCCTGCTTCTCATTCATTCAAAAAAATATGATTTACAAGCTGAGATCAAAGTCCCAAGAAGTATCTCAATTTTGGTAGAGTTTTTGCTCTCAATTATCTAGAGACTTTTACAAAAGAGGCTCCCTCTATATATATAGGAAAAAATCTTCAAAATTAAAAAAAGACTTAAATATTGAAAACCTAATCAAAGATGAGTCACCGTTGACTTTGGGACTTTTCCAGATTTTTACATGTAATTACATATTACAAAAGTACATGTGAAAATGTCTCAAGTCAATTATAAAGTACATGAGAAGAATGAAGAAGAGAGTATGGAAGAATAGTTCAATTTTTATCGCCATATTTTTTTAGATGAGCATCGTACACAGCGATGGCTGCCTGTATCCCGATATTGTCTGGCGTGATAGTATTTTTGAAGACTACCTTAGCTCTAATTGTGGCGTCTCTCACTACTGTGATTGTTTTTGCATACTAGTTAACTTAGTTCTCAGATTATCTAGGGTTAACTGATTATCTAAAATATTATCCACAGAAGCTATTGAGAAAACTTTCTCCTCAAATTTTTTTGGGATCATACCTTCAAATTTTTGAATCATTTCCTCTGCTGAAATGAATTAGTTGTCTCGAGAAGTGAGTCTACAAGGCAATTCCTCTAATTTGTTCAACAGGCTGGTGTCACTTTCTTCACTAGCGTTCTTGGAAGATTCGAGGTCGTTGATCAGTTCCTTAAGTACTTAGATCCTGTATATTAGTGATTCTTTGATTTCAATATAAGAATCTCTGTTGACAATGACGTCGATTGATACTAAGGTACGTTTCTTCAGCGCTTTCATCTCTATCCACTTGCTAAGATATTTATTTGTGCTATCAATATCTTGAGAAATAATATTGATAAGGTCTTTTAACTCTGTTCTCATTTTCTTCATTTTACCTGTCTTCTCAGCCACCTTTGTAAATAAAGAAATCCCTTGTGCTTGCATCTTATCTAGGTAATCTTCAAGTACTTTTCCTTTTAGATAGGTCTTCTCTGCTTTCTGGATTACAGGGTCATATATAGAGAAGGCCTTTAGAGTTGCCGCTTCTGGAGCAAAAGTGAATCTCTTGATCACCGCGGTCAATTGTTTCACCTTTGCTTTGTAATGATCTTTCATCTCTCTCTCTGTCAAATTTCTGGACCATGATATCCATTACAGACTGCAAATCACTCTTGGCGCCCTCGTGAGTTATTTTCCCCAACTCAACTTGAGAAATGGAGTAGCTGCTCATATCAAAATTTTCAAGGGTTGCATCTTGTGAGGGTTTGGCTATCTCCAAAAATTTGTGCCCCTTATCTCCAATCATTTTTTAAAGGATTTTGGCTTCTTGGAGGTCTTAGTTTTAACTGGTACTATTTTGTTGAAGTCAAAGTCATTTGGAGAGATGGCTTGCTTTTTTCTTTTGGGTGTGAAAGTCGACAACTAAGGTGGGAGAGCAAAAGCACTTACAGTAGCAACAGTCTCTGTAGTTGGTGTCACTGAAGTAGTACCTGCACTACTGGTGGGAACAACGGGCGAAGTGGGCATAGTATCGAGCAAAACTGCACTAGCTGCTGACTGATCGAAGGTGGAACTATCGCTAATGTTGAAAGAAAGAGATGAAAGATTGGGGATGGATCATGATGATTGAAGAACATCTCCAGAAGTGCCTTAAGGGTCGTCAAAAATAACTCTAAAAGAAGAGGAGGCTCTAGAAGAGGGAATACTAATGGGAGAAATGGGTGAAAGAGTCACAACAAGTGAGTGGGGTGGAGAAGAAGAAATTTCTGCGACTGGTTGTGCCCCCTCTTGTGGAGATAGAGTTTCTGTCCCCTCTTGATCTACAGGCCTGCCATCTATTTCCATCTGTTCTGTTGCTTGTTCTTAGGCACTTTGTTTCTCAATCCCCATATCTGTTGACTCTGGTTCTTTCTCGACAACTTTTGATTTCTTTGACACAAAGATGATCCTAGGCTTTTGGGGCCTAGAAGGAGAAGGAACGTCGCTTTTATTCTTTGTCTTATTTTTTGCTCTCCTTCTTGTCTCTTCTTGGAATTCGGCCTCTGATCTCATGATGAATTATTTTAATGTGATTCCTTTATTTGCTAACCAATCATTGGTGTTAGCCACTATTGGTTTGAATCTCATCCTCAAAGAGGTCAACTCTTTTTGAAACCATTGAATTGGAGGAAGAGGAGAGTCAACAATTTGTTCAACAAGATACCTACTATTGACCAAATCTTTGTCATCTACTAGATTGGGAGGAATATCAGCGAGCCCTAGATATTTGATTTGTTCTAAAGACAGTCTGATGTAGTCCATCTTCCTGATATCTTTCGTTGTCCTTAAATCTATCCAGACATCTTCGATCATGGGCTCATGGAACTGAGTCTTCCTTCTGATCATGTCTTTGATACCTCTGTAATCGAATTTGGGCATTCTTTTGAAATGCTTCATAGTGACAAGTTGCATTTCGGTCTCCATTGCCCTTGCTTTTGTAGTGGTCAAAACTGAGTATCTACCAATTTTGATTGGGAACTTGAAACCTGGTTTCTTAAGTTCCATCTGTTTATTGTGTACGACAATGATTTGTCTACACAGCTCCATCAGGATTAATTTATCATAAGGGAATCTAGGGAGCATATAAGGATAGCTTTGGAAAAAGACAACCTGTAAATAGCAAAAAGTAGGAAACTGTAAGAACATACAACTGAAGTCATTGACAACAGTCTAAGCTTCATCTGATACTCTCTTTTGCTCTAATTGAGAATTGAAAATACACAAAAATACCGTGAAGAAGGCATCATTTACTCTCTTAAAGTGATGGATTGATCCCTTTAATGTTAGTTGAGGGTAATATTGATATACAGGGGTGGTTTTTCTATCTCTCTCTGACGTCAAACTTGGAAAGGTTCTTATTGAAGTTTCAATATACACTAGGTACGAAGTCATATAGAACTTCGAAGTAGTAGACACTTTTATCAATTGCTCATGCAGAGCATTGCTGATCTATTCCCCCTAGAAGATGACTTGTTTCTCTTGGAGAATTATCTTGATGAAGGGATACATCCATTCATGAAATTGAGAAGAAGAGGGTAAACCTCGTACTCTGCTAAGAAGAGAAATCAAGTTGCCAACTTCCTCTATAAAGTCGCTTCTCAAAAAGTTTCGTGGCCATCTGGATAAATTAGCTCTAGGAGTCTTAAGCAATCTGTTGTTGATAACCTTCTTCACCTTCTCAAGATCTTTGTCGTATTCCTTTTGTGCCTTGATGAAGTTGATTTTCAATACTTCAGTAGCAGGCGGGCACATGAAAACTTTATCGATGAACTCGGGGTCCAATCGAATTACTACATTGCTACCAACATCTGACACAGCTCTGGTCTCTTTGTTGTAGAATTGGGCACACTGGAGGACGAACTCTGTGTGATGTGCCGCCACAGGAAAAGAGGAGACTAGATGGATGTTGCTTTCAATTATCCTCTTCATTTCAGAGTTTGGATTTTTCTCCTTGGTTCTCTCCACGAACTCGGCCATATCTACATGGCCGATATCTGTGTCCCTAACATTGTCGACATTAGAAGTGACCGAGGTGATTAGAAAAACACCTTGATATTGGTACTTCATCGCCTTTGACTTCTTTGGATAAGCTTCAGACATTGGGACAAGCCTTTGTCAAAAGTGCATTGATGAAGAAGGATCTCGAGGAGGAACTGTGATAAGAGTCATGATCGCGCAATTAAGAAAAAAATTGGCAATCTGAAAAAATTGCATGTTGGGTGATCATGACTAGGGAAACGTGCTTGAAAGGGTTGTGGCGAGAATAGGTTAGAAAGCGGAAGGAAAGGGGGAGTGGGCTCAAAAAATGAGAAAAATGAAAATTTTCCAAGGTTAGAAAAAATGGGAAGAAGGTATGTAGGGGTGGCAAAAATTGCCACCCTTGCATGTAGAAGGGGTTTCTTGTGCATAGGCGGCAAAAATTGCTGCCTATGCACGTTGCGTTAAAAAGGAGGATGTATCGACGACAAAAATCACCGCTGATGCATGTATAAGGTTGGATGTGTAAGGGTGGCAAAAATCGCCGCCCTTGCACATAGCGAGGAAGTTGGGTGTATTGGTGGCAATTTTTGCTGCCCTTACACATTGTTTGGGTTGGATTGCATCGGCGGCAAAAATCTCCGCTAGTGCATGAGTTTGAGTTGGATAAGGACCATGTTAGGGCAGAAAAATTTGCCACCCTTGCATGGTAAGGAAGAATTTTGGGAGATGTGAGGAAAAGGCCGAATGGGAAGGGTGGAAAGAAGTGGGTCGAGGCGTGGCGAAGGTCGGTTTGATAGCCTCATTTTGAAGGGGAAAAAGAGGAAGGGGAGGAAAAAGAAGAGAAAAGAAAACCTAAAAGATAAAGAAAGAAAAAACAACTTAAAAAGAGAAGAGAGAACAAAATAAAAATAAAAACAAAACCCTAGCTGAATAACAACGCAAAACGAGGCTTGAATCTGGTGAAAATGCTCTTCCTCTTGTTTGCTTGATTGTACAAAGACAGAGAGCAAGAGAAGGAATGGAAGAATGAAGTGGAAAGAGGGAAAAAATGATTAAATGGGGGTAAAAATCACTCCCAACCACTCGACGTGCACAACCATAAATGCCGCGCGTAAAAATTGAGGTCGTGCAGGGGCGGCGAAATTCGCCGCCCTTGCATGGGAAGTTGAAAGGATATGCAGGGGCAGCAAAAATCGCCGCTCTTGCATGGGAGGTATCAAAAGATGCAAGGGCAAAAAATTTTGCTGCTCTTGCATGATGGATGCAAGGGCGGCAAAAATGCTGCCTTTGCATGGAAAACACAAAGCAAATGCAGTGGCGGCAAAAAATGCCACCCCTGCATGGAAACATCAAAAAATGTTAACTCTAAGAAACGAAGAAAAATGGTCATCTAGCCACATCAAGATGGTGATGATTTTCACATTTTTGGGAAAACGTGACAATGAAACTTCATGAACTTCGAATGCTGCTAGTTGAGCAAACATGAGAAAAAAAACTCGCCTCGAAAGACGAACTTAGAGAGAAAAACATGAAACGAACAAGTTTCATACGGGTTGTCCCAAAAACGAGCGTAGCTAATTTTGGGAACATGATGACCCATGACACATGTACCATCATGTAAGATTTTGGAGAGAAGCACCTTTGTTGCGATACAAGGGCCACTGTTGAACTTATTGGCATGTAATACCATAACAGGGTTTTAGAGACACAAGTAACCTTGTCATAATGCAAGGGTTAGTGTTGAACCCATTTCCATGTAATACAATAATAATGAATCTTGTCATGACATAAGAATTATGTGACATTGACCAAAGCCATTACAGATCACTAATTATCCATAGTATTTTTAACAAACTCTTAAACACCTCTATAATGCTAAAAAAAAATTCTCCCATAATTAAAATCTTCTTATATGTAAACCCCTTTACTTTTGTCATCTACTTATGGTTTGTCTAATTTAAGTCCCCCGTGATCTTGTAAGAGTTGACCATTTATTGTACAACTTGAGTGGATTTGATGGTGAACACGTGTACTCCATGAGGAGGTCACATGTTTGAAACCAGAAGAGGATAGAGTTGTAGGCCCTATTGAAAAATATATAAATTAAAAGGAAAAACAACCCCCTTGTGGTATTCCATGAGGAGGGGTCTCATACACCAAATTAGTGTCTCATTCGGTAGTGACCTAAAAAAATACCTTTACCTTCTACCCTTTACCTTTTACTATTAACTCTTAGGTTTAACAATATTAGAGCCCATGAACCTTGACAACATAAGATGTAAGATATTGAATTCAACAGGAATGCCTTATGAAACATAACGAGCCACCATGAGGCTCTACAAAGGAAATTAACGGTCTTTCTTGATGGCCATTCGATGAGAGTGTCTTGTGAAACCCAGTGAGCTACCATGTGGCCCAATAATGGACTTTAAGGCCTTTTTGATAGGTAAAAGTAACAAGAGTTGAGGAGACACTGATGGAATGAAACTTATACCATCAAAAAGGATGACTCAAGAGATTGCTCTCAAGATAATTGCTTGTATTGAGTCCACTTGAGTCATTCCTTTTACTTGAGCCATTCCTTTTTATCCTTAAGGCCTCCTTTGTTGATCTCATTCCCTTTCAATTATTTTTTTCCCACAATGATGGTTATACATGACTTAAAAAACATTATAGCTCAAGTCCATGCAAATGGCAAATCTAGAATTCGAGAATAAAATTTCAATATTATTAGCATACAATATGAAGGTTTGATTGTATGTTGATAATTACAAAATGCTATGCACTTACCTCAAGACATTGGCCTTTGTTGAGTCCTCTCAAGTTCTTTTCTTTATTTGGGTCATTCCTCTTTTAGCCTAAAGCCCTTCTTTGTTTATCTCTTTCAGACCTTTTCAATTATTTTGCTTCCATAATGATTGCAATACATGAATTAAAAAGAAATTAAAGCTTAGGGCCATGCAAAAGAAAAATCTAGAGTCGGTGAATTAAAATTCAATATTTTTAATATCTGTTGATAATTAAAAAATACTAACAATTACCTCAAGATTCAAAACAAGCCTAGCTTTCTTAGATTGGTGATACTTATCTCTTGTTTATGCTAGATAGTTGCCTTTTCCAGCTTGTATGTGGATTCTTGTTTTTTCCTCCGTGTAAGTCAAATGATTGTGGGATCTAAATCGTTCAAATAGAGAGCCAATTTGGGTTGTGTAGGATTTTTTTGTGATGTTTTTGAAAGATTGTGGGGAAAGTCCTAACTAAACGCATGTGAAGAGCCATGACATTCACGGATGGTGCGTCGTGCATTGTATAGGATTTTTGTTTGTTGTGATGTTTTTGAAAGATTGTACTAGAAGCACTAACTAAACATATGTCGATGGCCACAACATTCGAGGATGGTGCATCTTGCCTCAAAATTCATGCATGAACAAAGTCCTTTTATTCTTTCAATTCAAACATATGCCTCTGCTCTCAATTAGGGATATACACACAAGCCTTAGGCAAGTATACCCTTTCTATTTAGGTACACATATTCATGAAGAGCCATGACATTTTTAGATGGTGCATCGTGCATTGTGTAGGATTATTTTTTGTTGTGATGTTTTTGAAAGATTGTGGTAGAAGCCCTAACTGTAGAATCGCTTGCTAAATCTGACTGTAATTCCTTGATTCGCTCCTTAAGGGATTTTGTCAAACACTTGTCATGCAAAGTCTGAACTTGCTGATATGAATTTTTGGTTGTTTGGTTTTGGTTTTATTTGATGTTGCCGATGTTTTGAATGCTTCCCAATGATGCAAATTGACTAAAAATGAAGTAGAAATGTAATGCAAGATATTTTTGTGTTTTCCAATGCATATAAGTGACTGGAAATTATGTAAGTCTACACCTACAGCAGCAAGATATTTTTACAAACACTTGGCATGCAACCTTCAACCAAACTTCTTATTCAAGTCTATCACTATGAAAAGAATAGAGTTGATTACAAAATACTTAGAGGTTTATCTTTATTGTCTTTACATTAAAAATGCATACCCGATTGTTGAGGACAATGCATATATAGAAATCTAGAAACCACTGGCAACAAGTTACGAAACCCTCCAGATGAACGAGCGGCTGTAGATATAATGTTCTCCACCTCAAAAACTATATAAAATGCCCCAACTGAAATAGACACCCATGATGATGAAGGAATAAGCCAAAAAGGCAAGGCGCTTTAGTCAAGAGGAAACATGCCAACCCTAGATGCCGGTATGACTTGCTGATATCAAGTTGTACGGCCTTGGGATCTATGCCAAATGATTAATATTTGCAACCTTTATGATGTTTGTCCTTCACATTGAAATCTACACAAACCCTTGACGATTTTTTTCACACCTTCAGCACAAAGTTGGCATCTAGATGAAACCAATATGATAAGCAATCTTTAGCTGATGTTGCACAACCTCATAAAGCAAGAACAAAGAAGAATGCTCGTTCTCCAATGTCTGAAAGCTCTAGAAATGTAGAAACCCTGGGTTTCTCTCCTTCAATGCCAAAGAACTCATAAGAGAGAAATTATCAAATGCTTAAGAGATACCTCAACCTCTTCTTTGGTAGCTCTATATACTTCTCTTCAAAAGTTCAATTCCTTCCAATTGCTTTTTGAATCATTTAAAATAATATTAAATTTACACTTTGGAGATATTAAAATATGACCTTGAAATTTGCACCCAAGTAATTAATTGAAATGGCCCCTTTTTTAATGACTAATGACCCCTCAAATCATCAAGTGCAATTATAACGTTATAATATTAATTATTATTAAAATCACCTTTAATAATAATTAACGTTATAACTTGTGCAATGCTCCTTATTCCATCCTACCAATTGAACTCCGAAATCGACAATGACAACACATCACATTTAGGTGCCTTGCTATAAATAGAAACACTCGCTGAAAGACTTACTATAAATAGTAATTATGAGGAACCGAATCCTGAAGTCTCTGTAAAGGCCAAGCCTAAGCCAAACAAAGCTCTGAAATAGAATATTGCCATCAATTGACCAAGTATCTACCTCAAAGGACCCTCTATCCAATCCCATTAGCCTATGAGGGTCACACTGATAGGTTAATCCAACTAATAATTGATGTCTAGTTAGAAGGGGACATTACAGTCCACCCTCCCTGAAATTGCTTGTCCCCAAGCAATCTCAACTCTAGATGCTACAAAATATCCTCGCTCTCCCATGTAGCATTCTCTACCGGCAAGTCCCTCCACTTAATCAAATATTCCCTAATGACCCATCTCTGCAACTGCCTCTCCTTGAAATATAAGATGGCCTCGGGTACTAAAATCAATTTCCCCTCATCATCTAGGGGTGGTAAATCTAAAGAGGGAACAACACGATGTCCTAACGCCTTCTTGAGGCATGAAACATGGAATACATTGTGAAACCTGTTGTCTACCGATAGGTCCAATTCATAAGCCACCTCGCTTACACACCTAACAATCCTAAAAGGACAATAGTATTGTGGCTTGAGTTTCTCTACACCACTCTTCCTAAGAGTGGACTGATGATAGGACTGCAACATCAGATACACCATATCCCCTACCTCAAAAGAACGATCAAATCTCTTCTGATCTGCATACTGCTTTTGTTGATTATGTGCCTTCTGAATGTTCTCTCAAAGAGCTCTCATGATATCCTAGTTCTCTTGCAAAAGGTTCTCAGCACTAGGCACTCTACTGTCACTCAATAGTAAATCAAGAAAGCTAGGTGCATCATACCCATACAATTCCATAAACAGTGTCATCTGAATTGAGAAATGGTGAGTGGTGTTATAATAGTACTCGCATAGATGAACCCACTTCACCCACACCTTTTGTTTCCCTGCGATGTAGTTCTTGAGGTATCCCTCCTCCCATTTATTTACAATCTCTGTCTAGCCATCTGTTTGTGGGTGTTAGCTAGTGCTCGGAGTAAGCTTGATTCCATAGACTTTGAATAGCTCTTGCCAGAAGTGACTCAAGAACTGACTATCCCTGTCGTTGACAATACTCTGAGGTAGACCATGCAACCTGAATATCTCACAGAAAAATAACTCTGCTACCTGTGTAGCTGAATATGTAGTTGTAATCGGAAAGAAGGGAGCATACTTTGTGAGCCAATCAACAACCACATATATGTAGTCTCTACCTTGGGCTTTCGACAAACCCGTAATGAAATCCATAGACAAGCATTCCCACTTCCTATCAGGAATTGGAAGTGGCTGAAGTAACCTTGCATGATAGGTATGCCCATGTTTATTCTACTGACAAACAAGGCACTCTTTGGCATATCAAAGAACATCTGACTTAAGACCTTTCCAAGTGAAACACTCTCGTATATGCTTGTACGTTTTGAAATACCCAGGATGTCCTGCCATAGGCACATCATGAAAAGTCCTCAACACTTTGCTCTTCATCTCTGATCTTGGGGTCAAGAAAATTCTCCCTTTGTAAATGATCAGCTCATTTACAACGAAGTATTTGTTGTCCTACACTGAACCCTCAACAATGCCATAAGCCCAAGAGTCTTTGACATATTTTGCTGTAATCAGATGTCTCCAATCCTCAGAAATCTCAACCATGGAGCTCAAATGTGGTCGGCGAGACAAGGCATCAACAACAACATTATGGGTCCCTTTGACATAAGCAATGTCAAAGTCATATGACTACAACTTACCCACTTCTATTGATGATCATTTAGATCTCGCTGCCCTAGGAAATATCTCAGGTTATTATGATCGGTATTAACACAAAATTTGTTGCCAACAAGGTACGGCCTGAATTTAGCCAATGCATAAATGATGGATAACATTTCCTTATCATATATGTTATAGCTCCTCTCAGGTCCCCTTAGCTTCCTACTCTCGAAAGCAATAGGATGCTTCGCCTACATAAGAACTGCGCCAATGCCCTCACAGAGGCATCACACTAAAGCTCAAAGGGTCTAGTGAAATCTGGCAATGCAAGGACAAGACATGTGGTCATTAGCTGCTTAAACTCCTCAAAAGACTCCTATGCCTTAGGAGTCCAAACAAACGAACCTTTATTCGTCAATTTTTTAAGTGGTGTTGCATGCCATGAATACCCACTAACAAATCGATGGTAGAAGCCACACAAGCCCAAAAAACCTCTAAGCTGAGTAAGACTCTCAGGAGTAGGCCACTCAATGATAGCTCAGACCTTGTCTGGATCCATGTGTACTCCCTTTGCACTAATGATATGGCCTAGGTACAACAACTTAATCATGCCCATATCACATTTGGACTCCTTGGCATACAAGGACTCCCTATCAAGAATACCCAACACTGTATCCAAATGGGCAATGTGCTCCTCCCACATTTTGTTGTAAACCAAGATATCATCAAAGAAGACAAAGACGAATCTCCTAAACTGTGACTGAAAAAATTGGTTCATGGTGGATTGAAATGTAGCAGGGGCATTGGTTAAACCAAAAGTCATAACCACAAACTCGAAGTGTCCACAATGGCATCCAAATTTTGTCTTCTAGATGCCCTGCACTCTAACTTGGATCTGATGATACCTAGACCTCAAATCTATCTTTGAAAAGTAGCAAGCACCGTGAAGCTCATCAATCAGTTTGTCAATCCGAGGGACAGGGTATCTGTTCTTAATAGTCCTCTTATTCAAAACTCTGTAATCAATGCACATACATAATGTGCCATCCTTTTTCTTCACCAAAATAACTGATGAAGCAAAGGGAGATTTGCTCGGCCTAATATGTCCCATAGTAAGCAGCACTTTAATTGTCTTCTCAATTTCATCTTTCAAACGCTTTGGGTACCTGTAAGGAGTGATCATCACGGGTTTGGCACCATCCAATTCTATGATGTGCCCAATACCTCTATCTGGGGATCTGCCTGGTGGACTATCATTAAACACCTTAATGTGTTTGATCCTCAGCGCCTGAACATCAGGATGATAAATTGGTTTATGTTTCCCTCCCTGTGATGGCATCAACATGCATACCGCAACCCACTCAACCATGTCATGGCGTATGAGTCTCTCCATCCTTTTGAAAGATATCATCCTGAAACTGTTGAACACACTATCTACTGAGGGGGGGAATCAGTAGATGAACTAAAAACTGGTTCTTAAAAACTTCTAAACAAGATACATAATGTATATGCAATGTAAATAACAAAAGCAAGGATCATACACACACACAAGAATGCTCAACACCAGATTTTTACGTGGAAACCCAAAAGAAAAAACCACGGTGAAAAAAATTGCTAGAAACTACTGTTCTAATCCAGCCTCACAGAAAAGATGTCTCACATACAAACCTCACTGGTTACATTCAAGAGCACCCACTCTAAGGAAGCACCAACTTCCTAACTAAGCACCAACTCAATTTTTTTGATGACACCAACCTATCAGAGATATGAAACTACAACTTCAGAATACAAAAGAGATTCAAAATGAATCTTGTTCAGTGTTTCTGTTACAAGTCTTGTCTGTAACTACACCTTCACACTATGTGTTTTATCGTCTTATCTATGCCTATCTTTTTGTGTCTGGATATCTTTTATTTTGACACACCTTATTTGCTTTGCCTTTTTATGCTGTCTGCATATGTCCTTACTTGACAATTTTGAGTTAACACTAATTATTATCGCCACAACAGCAAAAGACACTTTCAAATGTCCTTTTTGTAGCATATATAGACAAATGGATCTTAGGGTTTTCTATTTGTAGAGTGTCCACACTTTAACTTCTCTTAATTGGTTCAAGCTTCTGATCTACATTCAATATGACTTTTACTTCGTGTCTCGATTCATGCTTCAAATGACAATGTTCAAATGTCTTTACTATCTTTGGCATGTGCACTTCTATTGTTCTTAATTGCGTCGCTTCCTCAATCAATTAGATTGATTAATCTCGAGCTCTGTGAAGATATATCGAGTTCATCACTTGTTCTAGTTGTTTCTTTATAGACAGTTAGAACTCATTAAATGCGGGCTTTTGATTTCTTTCGTCACACCAAGTTCACATTTTTTTCTTTGTTGGATCTTTCCTTATGACCTCTTGACATTTGTCAAATGCGCGTGCACTCAGAGGGTAATCTAGGTTTGTTTCACACCATTGGATCTAATGCACCGATCAAGCGTGAGCCATTGATCTTTTAAAGCAACACGTCTTTTAGTTCTTGCTTTGTCATTAACCATTGAGCTTCTTTTCTTCCCTTTTCGCATCTCACTACTTTCTATATGATGGGTTCGCTTCCGCTCCTTTTGATTGTCCTCGATATGCTTGATCTTTACCCTTTCTATTGTGCGTTAAACTTCGACATGTTGACGTGATCTTATTTCTTTGGCCTTCTTGTAACGCTCCTTGCAACATTGATCCTTGTAGACTAGCTCGTCTTTTAACCTTGCTTTAATCCTTAGGAAGGTTCCTTTGTACAAATTGATGCGGGCTTTGTGTCTTTGGAACAATTTCAACTGAATTCTTGTCCGAATCCATTTCATCCTGAAGTGTCCTCCAATTTCTCCGAAAGAATTCGTCATTGGGTTTTATTCGAAAGTGTCCTTTGAAAACCTTCCAATCGGTCCTCATACCCTTCGGATTCTCTGCAATCTACCCTTTGGCTTTTCTGCAAGTGTCCACATACCCTTTGCAATGCTCAAAAGATACCCTTAGGACTTTTTGAAAAGGTCCACTTGCCCTTTGGAACGTTCAAAAGATATCCTTCGAACTTTTTGAAAAGGTCCACTTGCCCTTCGAAACATTCAAAAGATACCCTTCGGACTTTCTGAAAGTACCCTTCGGATTTTTGTTAAGGGACAATTTTCCGAAAAGGACTTGACAATTTTTCTAAAAGAATTGTTCTTGCCACTTTTTCCGAAAGAATTCCTCCAAATAAATTCTTCAAGACTATTTCGGGTTTTCCATTCTTCTTGACTTATGTACTTAAGAGAAGAAAAGCCACTCAAAAATCCCGATTGCCTCTTCTAGACCCTTTCAGGGTTTTGACATTACTTGACTTATCAACTTGAGAAGTAACGTGCTTGCAAATCCCCGATTATCTCTTCGCTAGACCCTTTCAGGGTTTCCACATTGCTTAGCTTATAAACATAGGAGAAGTAAAGTTATCCTAGAAACCCGATAACCTCCTCTTAGACCAACTCGAGATCTTAACATTGCTTGACTTATAAAGCATAAAGAAGTAAAGTCGTCCCAGAATCCCGACTGAGTAAAGTCACTTCAGAACCCCGAACAACTCTTCTAAACCACTTCGGGTTTTCGACTTTGCTTTACTTATAAACATGAAAGAAGTAAAGTCGTTCCATAAACCCGACCAACTTTATTAGACCAGTTTGGAGTTTCGAGACTACTTTACTTATTTTATAAGAGCACTTCACAAACCCGATTTAATCCACAAGTCTGCTCAACTGAACCTTTGGCATTAATGCATGATCATATTCAATTTCAATGACATCAATGACAATTTCATGCTGCCTTAAACGGGAGTGACAATTCTTCAGTCCTCAAACTGTTTTTTGGATCATGATATTCAAACTGTCAACTGTTTCCTTGCTCAAATTGCCAACAGAAACTACTATCTCTGATTGTTTTCAACACGAGTCTTCCCATCAACCTTAAATCTCATCTCCATCTCTTGAAGGTTAAGGGTAAATTCTCCTATGGCATGGAGCCATTTTATGCCTAGAACCATATCTCAATCTCCCATATTCACCACATAGAAATCTGCCTTAAAATCAAAATTATTTATATGCATAGGGAGGTCTGAAATCATCCTATCGCACTTAAGAGTGTAGCCATCAACAACCTTCACTCTTATACCTTCAAATTTTTCAGTTTGTATCCCACGTTTTTCAACCAACCTCGCATCAATAAAATTGTGTGTGGCCCCTGTATCAAGCAAGGTGATGACCTTTTGACCAGCTAAGAGTCCACGCATCCTAAAGGAGCCCTTGCATTGAATGCTAGTGACACGTGCTTCTTGTAGCTTCACTTCCCCTTCATTTTCAATGTCTTTTTCGAACTCGTTTTCTAACTTTTCTGCCTCTGTCTCTTCTTGATCAGATTGTTGGTCTGATTTTTTAGATTCAAAATCCTCATAGTATGCCCACATTATTTGGTTGGCCTTGCCCTTAGGCCTCAAGGGACAGTCATGGTTTGCATCATAAGGCCCTTTGCAATAGAAACACAACTTTTTCCTACGCAAATCATTGAGTGTTTCTTGGTCTAGTGGAGCCGCTGATTTCTTTTTTGAATCTGATTTTTTCGTCTTTTTAGAGAATAACCTATTGTCCTTGGATGAAGAAGATGCTTTGGATGTGAACTTGCTTTGTGGGGCTGCAAGCTCCATGCTTCTAGCCTTCTTCATTGCTTCTTGGAGTGATGGGGGATCAAAAGCTTTTACCCATCCTCTCAATGGTTCCAATAGGCTCTCAATGAATAAAATGACTAATCTTCTTTCAGATACGTTGGAAACAATAATTGACAGCTTTTGAAATTCACCAATATACACCTCCAAACTTCCCACTTGCTTGAGTTGAGCAAGATCTCTTTAGTATAGTTATGGGTCTTTCTTGTCAAAATGCTCAATCAACCTGTCAGTGAACTCCTAGTAAGAGGTGATGAGGTTATGTTGCAAAGTGACCATTCCATGGTGCCACCAATCGTGAGCTACCCCATCTAGGTGCAACATTGCATACTTGATTGCAGCCTCCTCTACCATCGGCCGAAGAGTCAAGAATGTATCCAATTTGTGGACCCAAGCTCGTGCTATGACCTCCCTGCAACCATCAAACATTGGAAGTGTGAGCTTGTTTGTGGCATGTTTTAGGTCCCTATTTTAGTTCTTTGGTCCCCTGTCTTGTCTCATTCTATAATGCTCTCTCCTTTGACTCATGAATTGGTCAAAGTTCATATGTTCCTTAACCTGTGGTGTTAGCAAATCCCATTCATCGTACGCTGTCATGACATTATTTGTGAATAATGCATCTTTATCCTCTTTAGCATTCCCTTCTTCTGATTCATTCCTCTGAAAGGTAAGACGTGCAGGGTATCGATGGTACATGTAGGTGCTCTTGGATTCCCAACAACACTTCTATTGTCATCCTGCTCATGATTTTGTCTCCTATGAGTATTCATCTGTTGTATAGCCGTTGTACGCTGCTGCAAAACATCAGCTACATGACGCTACCCTAATGCGATTCCTCTCATAATATCTCTTGCTTCTCTGTCCTCATTATTGCCTTCATTTCTTGGTGGACTACCACCTCCCCTATCACCCATTATACCATGTTGTGTATCAACGATTTAATTTTCTTGTTGTTCTGCTCTTTTGCAGGTGTAATTCATGTGTGGACCAATATTTGGTCGCTGCATAAGATTCCTTTTACCCTCTAGGATGGCATGATTAAGGCTCTGATACCACTATAGAATCCCTTGCTAAATTTGACTGTAATTCCCTGATTTGATCCTCAAGAAATTTTGTCAAACACTTGTCTTGCAAAGTCTAAACTTGCTAATATGAATTTTTGATTGTTTGGTTTTGGTTTAGTTTGATGTCGCTGATGTTTTGAATGCTTCCCAATGATGCAAATTGACCAACAATGAAGTAGAAATGTAATGCAAGATATTTTTGTGTTTTCCAATGCATATAAGTGACTGAAAATTATGTAAGCCTACACCTACCGCTGCAAGATATGTTTACAAACACTTGGCATGCAACCTTCAACCAAACTTCTTATTCAAGTCTATCACTATGAAAAGAATAGCGCTGATTAAAAAATACTTAGAGGTTTATCTTTATTGTATTTATTTTTAAAATGCATACCTAATTGTTGAAGACAATGCATTTATAGAAATTTGGAAATTACTGGCAGCAAGTTACGAAACCCTCCAGATGAACGAGCAGTTGTAGATATAATGTTTTCCACCTCAAAAACTGTCTAAAATGCCCTAACTAAAATAGCCGCCCATGATGATGAAGGAATAAGCCAAAAAGGCAAGGCACTTTGGTCAAGAGGAAACACGCCAGCCCTAGATGCTAGTACGGCTTGTTGATATCAGGGTGTATGATGTTTGTCCTTCACATTGAAATCTACACAAACCCTTGACGAATTTTTTCACATCTTAAACACAAAGTTGGCCTCTAGATGAAACCGATTTGATAAGCAATCTTCACAACCTCAGAAAACAGAAACAAAAAAGAATGCTCGTTCTCCAATGTCTGAAAGCTCTAGAAATGCAAAAACCCTCGGTTTCTCTCCAACACGGAAGAAATCATAAGAAAGAAATTATCAAATGCTCAAGAGATACCTCGACCTCTTCTTTGGTAGCTCTATATACTTCTCTTCAAAAGTTCGATTCCTTCCAATTGCTTTTTGAATCACTTAAAATAATATTAAATTTTCACTTTCGAGATATTAAAATATGACCTTGAAATTGGTGCCCAAGGAATTAATTGAAATGGCCCCTTTTTTAATGACTAATGACCCCTCAAATCATCTCAAGTGCAATTATAACTTTATAATATTAAATATTATTAAAGCCACCTTTAATAATAATTAACGTTATAACTTGTGCAGTGCTCCTTATTCCATCCTACCAATTGAACTCCGGAATCGACACTGGCAACACATCACGTTCAGGGGCCCTACTATAAATAGAAACACTCGCTGAAAGACTTACTATAAATAATAAGTATGAGGCACTAAGCCCTAAAATTTCTGTAAAGGCCAAGCTTGAGCCAAACAGAGCTTTGGAATAGAATATTGTGATCAATTGACGAAGTATCTGCCTCAAAGGACCCTCTATCCAATCCCATTAGCCTACGAGGGTCAAACTGATAGGCTAATCCCACTGATAACTGATGTCTAGTTAGAAGGGGACATCACACGAACTAAAAACATGTGGACGGCCACAACATTCGAGGATAGTGCATCGTGCCTCAAAATTCATGCATGAACAAAGTCCCTTTATTCCTTCAATTCAACCATACGCCTCTCCTCTCAATTAGAGATATACCCACTAGCCTTAGATAGGTATACCCTTTTTATTTAGGTACACTTCATGAAGATAGTTTCTTCACTATCTTTAGTATATACACAGAGAATTCATCATATGATATTTTGCAAGAAATCTACTGACCAACAACTTAGATTAAGTACTCAGAGTATATATGGAAAGCTTGCATTTTGCCAACTTTCTATCTCATGAAATATATTCAATCGAAAAATGGAATCAAATGTATTTAACTAAAGAAGAAACATCACCTCCAAGTACATACAGTAGTGAAAGAGAGGCATTTGGGAACTAAGTGAAGGGTGCAACTGATTTAACTAAGACAAACATATTATAACAAGCAGAGTCCATTGCTAATCTTGAAGCAAATCCATGTAGAGAAGCAAATCAATATAGTATATCTCGAGGACAATCTCTACACCGATAGACCTAAATAATCTTGGTCACAGATTAGTATGACACATTTATAAATATTTTATTACAAATAAGAATCTGGCAATACTCTGATGGGTGTATTACATCATTTCCAATATTTTATAAAAAATAAAATATAACTTGTCTAAAACCTAAATATAATCTCGTGTGATGTCCAAGGTATCCACAAATTCCTTGGAAATTGAAACTACTACTGCCTTTCGAAATGTTGGATCTTTCCCGATATTTTTTTCCCTTGATGTGACTTTGTTCGTGGGGGGTGACTTTTCCACCATTCTTTTTGTGTATGATTAGCATTGTACTATACTCTTGTTTTATTAATGCATTGATCCGCTCTTCAATCCCAAAAAAAAAAAAATGCTATAGTTTTGACTCCTATTATGCCACGCAAATGGTTTGCATATGCTTAAATAACGTGCTGTGTTACATGGCAACAACACTGCCCCTAATTTTTTTCAGGAACTCAAAGCCACTGCAATTCCAAATTAAATGAATGATGAACAATTCCGACCAAAATTTGAAATGGAAACTAGAGGAACAACATAGTTACAGTGTGATTCAATTCAGAGAGAAATTGCCATTTTCAAAATTAGTCCGAACTAAGTATTTAGTGATGATACACAAGCACTATTTCTCCTTTGTAGAGGTAAATATGTGTTGGGGCTTCCTAGTTGTTATCTTCTTGTCTCGTCAAACGATCTGGACTATCTTCAAAGAAGCATGGAATGTTTTGTCAGCTCTGGTTAATCATCATTAAGATTGTGGGCCGCATGATACAAAAACATTCTGGAATTTCCACATTTCTAAAGCTGGACAGCAGATTTAAACGTAAACTTGGGATATCAACTATCAAACACTTTATAGTGCAGGAATGCTAAACTCAACAAGCATCATAACAATCACGGTTAATGATACTCAAGTAATAAAATATACAATATATAAAGCCATTTAAGTCAGAAATCTGTTAGTATGAACTGGAACACCTTGGCAGAAAAGGCTGCTATCTGACTTTGGCCATAAAATGTAACTGACCTGCATTTTACACTATAATAATACAACATGAACAAACATGTCTTCTGTACATCCACCAGACTAATAAACCTCCCTTGGATTAGGACAACCTTCCCGGTTGGTAGAGAACTGAACCAGAACCGGGTTTATGTTGATGTCCATGGCTTTCTTTTACATCTATAGCCAAACCGAAACGGTTATTTCCATCAAGTATTTTAAGTCCTGAGTTTTGTGCACCCAAATTATTATGGGTGTTACTTCCAAATGAACTTTCATCCCAATGATGAACAAACCCTGTAGGATAAGATGGAATTGTATTGCCTTTACCATCAATTCCCATTGAACTTCCAAAGTTGCGTGGTTGAGAAATAACTGTGCCTAATGACTCTGATTGACCTGTCAAGTTCTCAACATCATAACTAGAGCTCAATTCTTGCTTAGGTGTTTCCTGAACCATGGATGCATTGGATAGCATATGGCTACTAGAAGCCTGTTGTGTCCGAACAGGCTGTAAAACTTTTGCATGAGACTGTGTATGCAAGTTGGGAGAATTGTGTATGGACACAAGGGGTGCTTGAGAAAAATTACTTCGATGGGTACCAGCATGGGAACTTGGAGATTGATGTGAATGCTGAATTGAAAATGGAAAGTCCATTTGCTGAAAAATTGTGCCACAAGGTGCTTGATGATTCACATCACTAAGTACACCAGTGTTACCATAATCTACAGAATCATGTTTGAAATTGTCAAACTGCTCCAGATTAAGGCCATCCATATGTTGCTGCTCAAATTGCTTAGCTAATTGATGATTTGGTGATGCTGACACATTATCCAATCTCATTTTTTTACATGAATGCTGCACAGCCCTTGGGCTTCCCATGGACGAAACATCACAGCCTATGGATTCTGGTGAAATTGGATCTGGTCGAGAAGAATGTAACTGTGATTCATCATGAGTAATTTTTTTGCAATTGTCAGTAACTGTTACGTTGTGTACTGTGGTCTCAGCAGCCTCATGACAAGGAGCCTCTGAAGTTTGTGCTGCATCAGACAGGTCATTCTTGGCATCGCAGACTTGCGTGAATGGATCCCCAGATGAAGGAAAAGTAATTCCTGCTGCTGAAGGATCGCAGCTTTTCAATGCACCACTGAGCTTCTGTTGCTCTTCAATGATCTTCTGCAAATACTTTCCCTGCGCCTCAATACGTAACTGCAAGTGCCTTTGTACCTAGACAGAATTTAAGTTCCATATAAGGTTCATAGAATAATTTCGTCTACAATAACAAATAATAATTGTCAGAAATTGGAAGCATTCTGTAGACTTTCTATTCTTCAAATCCTTAGACAATAAGGTTTAAAAAAACTTGATATATAATCTGTTCTTTAAATTCCAATTTTTTGTTAGCTAAAGAGAAATTTATATCCCTTCTTAGCTAACATTGGTAAGATACAACTATGATCGACTGCTTTCAGCAAACATGCTGACCATGAACCGCATACCAGATTTATATGAAAACCAGTACAGATGAACAGAATGTCAAATAGAGACGTACAGAAACAGAGACACATCATGTCATTGTTATGCAATTATACAACATATATCCATTACGACAATAACAAGTTACAATGTTTAAACTCACCTCCTAATGCTCAAAACAAATCTCATGAGTGATAAAACTATAAATACTAAGTCAAAAAATTGCAAATGATTCTCAAGGGGGCAAACTAAAACAAAAATGAGAAACACGCAAGTGTCTCAACAGGGTAGAGCCTCTGAGTTTGTAGGGAGGGGGAAATGGGGTTCCAACCAAAAATACTCAAATAAGGCGGTTCATGGACGAAACCACATGGGTCACTTTTTAATTCACAAGATAGTTCTGGAGGTAATGGCAGGAATCAGACATGGGACAACAATGGAGGCCCAAGGGGGAAGGCTTGCAAAGACACAACAAAATGCAGAAATGAACACCAAGTTGAAAAATGATGAGACCCCTTTAAATCAAACACAACCAAACTAATTCAACATGAAACTTTGTAGACAAGGGAAGTTGTGGTTCGAAACTCTTTTGCAGTCGTTGTGAAGAGACTTGAGGTGAACAGGTTGACAGGTCTTTTGACACACCAACTTAAGGGGAAAAATGCCCTCTTATTTTTTGCCCAAGGTAATCTAAAGACCAAGCAATGGTTTACCAAGACCTGAAAAGGCTCGGAACTCCAGCTTTAGGTGCTGGCTGCCTTCTTGAGTTTCATAATGCCAAGCGTAAACAACCTTAATCCAACCACATTAGTAAAGTCCGAAAGTAAAGGCGCTAAAAACCATAATGCTACTCATGAATAACTGGAAAACCATCACAACAGAAAAGGCCCAAGGTAATGGAATTAAAGTTGCCCATTGTTGCAAATATGCAGTGTAAAAATCACAAGTCACCACAACGGCAAAGATCCAAAGCAATGGCACATGACATGACCTCACAAATTGCTTGAATAAAATGGCTTCAAAAATTCAAACCATAGCCCCACCACAACAGCAAAGGCCCAAGGTAATGGTGAAAGGGTTAAAGAATTGCATAGGGAACACCATCATGAACAATCCCTAGTACCAAGATACAAGCATCCTATAAACAAACCAAAACAGGAAAAGCCAAAGTAATTTGACATAAAAAGAGCAGAGCATTTTCCATAAATTACCCATAATGATTGCCTATCTATGCAATTAACAACTAAAGGACAACATCTGATTGAAAAATAATATAAACATTTCAGATGCATTGTCTGATGGCTCCCGTTAGCCACCTCAACACTCCAACTGTAATGCCTCCAGTCCCTCTGTTTCTCTGATCCTGCCTGGTCCTGCTGTTGGTCGGTTCTTTTCTCCTCCATCACGTCTTCTGAGAGTGTGCAGCACCTAAAAATTTCTCATTGGGTCGTCTCTTTGCTGTTATTCCTGAGGCCTTGCTTGTTGCTGCTCTGGGGCTTGATCTTGCAGATCTGGATGATTCTTCCACGATTTTGACCTGCTATTCTCTGTGCTTGGGCCATCTCCCAATGCCTCTAATAGTTTTCTTTGTGAGGCCCTCTTTCTCTGCTTCAGACATGGGTTCTTCAGCTGTGGTTTCCTTTCCTCACCAGCACTGTTTGGAACACTCTTCTTTTACTCTTTACCCCTGCTCTGGCCTAGCGACACTATCTCCTTCCTTGGGCCTTCGGGTGGTTTTTCTTCAACAAACACAATCCATTTGCTTGCCCTCAGGTTTTCGGTATGACTTCTTCAGGTGAGTAAAGCTGCAGGAGTATTTCCTCTCTGTTGGGCTTTGGTTGCAGCAGGGTGTTTGACCGTGTCCTGTGTGTTGCAGAAGAGCTCTGTTTTCTTCTCTTTTGGCGGGGCCTTGGTTTTCAACAAGCTCTGCATCATGCCTATTAATTGGCTCTCCTTCTTGGACACTCCTTGAGCTTTATATCTTCTTCTCACTGTGGGAGGTTCCTGCTTCTCTGCTGATCTCCCTCTTCACTTTGTTCTATGGGATGCTTTAGGTTTTCATCTCTAACCTTCCTGGAGCAGCCTTGTTCCCAGGCTGTTTGCAAGGGTAGTTTATGAAAAAATTCATCTAATAGATATTTGGCTCAAGGTGTTAGGGTCTGGAAGTGTTTCTTATTATAGCTTGCAGCTTTCCAGTACTGGAATGTCTGATTTTTTTTCTGGTCTGGGTTGTGAAGGTTTTTTGGGTTGCTAGCCACTCTCTTCTTGGTTGAGCACTTCTTTTGGAGGCACCCTTATTTTAACTCTCCAGTGCTGATTCGGCCTTTTTCTGATAGCAGAACTCATTCTTCAGTTGTTTTATGGTTTTTTCTCTTCTTTCTTTAGAAAGCTTCTACTCTTCGGCATGGAGCTGTAGAGGACAGAAGCCTCTTCTCTCAAGTTGGGCCTTGACTATTGTTAGGCGCAGTGTTGTGTATGAAGACCTAGTTCTCCTTCTTTGACTGCGTCTTGGACTTATATCTTTCTCTTCCTGGATGTAGCCTCTATTTTGCCCTCCTTTCTTCTATTCTTCTCCTCCCTTTCCTCTAGCTGGTTTGTATTTGGGATTTCATTTCTACTCACTTGTAGCAGCATCCCTCAGGGTGTGTATAGAAGTAGATTTTGAAAATAAATCTTCCAGATGCATTTTCGTCCAAGCTGGGTGTCAAGATCGGAAATTATGTTTTGTTACGAGCGTGTGCCTTGCTGGGCTTGAGTCTGCTCTCTCTTGGTCTTCTCACCTCTAAAATATTAGTGAAGCTTGTTAAAAAGCAACCCACCTAGATGGTGTTTTTTGAAGGGCTGGGTGGTGGTTCTGTTGACACTTTCTTCAGCCAGGGAGGTGGCGATGTGTTTCACCTCTTCCAGTCTGGACAGTTTTGGCTCCTCCCGCAAGTGGAACCCTCTTCCTTCAACTTATTTGGGGTTTTTAACAAGTTTTCTCTGCTGTCCTGTTTACAGGTCTTCCTGCTAAGTTTTTCAGCACTGGATGACAATAATGCTTAGTGGAAAAGTGTGGGGATTTTGCTTGATGTGCCCAATTGGTAGAATTCAGCAGTGGCAGCAGATGACCTACTCACTTCTTGTCGTCGATGGGTCATAGGTCGTGATTTTAATATGTTTGAGTGGGATAGTGACCAAGTTGGCGGGCGTGAGACTAACCTTAAGCCTGAAGAAAAAGTTTGAAATGATTGGAAGAGGATACTTCGTGTTTCTGGTGTTAACTAGGGCAAAAGAGTCTGGATTCATCTGTTTGATATTCTTGGTCTAATCACCAATCAAGAAGAAATAGGATATAAGCGACGCTGGATAGATTCTGTGCAAGCTCTCATGCTGTCACTTTTTCATCTTGTGGCGAGTGCTGAATTTTTGTGGACTCTTCATCTGGTTCTGACCATCTTTCCATTTTCACTCAATTGATAATTGGCATTATGACCAAGAAGAAAATCATTTTCACTAAATGTATCCCTTCTCGAGTCAGAAGACTACTTGAGGGATACATCTAGAATTTGGTCCTTGGTACCTACTCCAAGTAGTGATGAGGGGTGGATTCTTTGGTGGGACTATTTAGCATACGACTAATGTTCGAGGTTGGGTTCAAACAATTTACAGGCAACGGAAAGGGAGAGAACAAGAAGTCTGATTTTAGCTTCAATAAGCTCAGTATAAGCCCCTTAATGCCGAAAAGCAAGAAAAGCTAGTGACTTAAAATTTCAACTCCAGAGAGGCAAGAGGAGCTAGAATAAGGGGATGACTTCATTGGTTTGTACAAGATGAACCTTCCAAATTCAAATTCCAACGTCTAAAATGGAAGCATAAGACAAAGAATCCTTGTGCTGCAAGATCCTAATGGTAACCTCTTAAAGGTCGAAAATCGAATTCAAGAGATTTTTCAAGATCACTGATCCTTCACACAACACCTCCATGGATCTTGTCAAGAAAGTAGTACCTCAAAAGGTCAAAAGCTATGCGAGGTTTCTTCTATCTAGAAAGTTAGAGCTTGAGGATTTGGAGGTAACTATGAAAGATATGGAGAATGGAAAGTCTGCAAGCGTGGATGATTTCATAGTGGAGTTCCATAAGATGTGGCCTATTCTTGAACCATCAAATTTAAAGTGTGTCAAGAATCCATCAAAAGGGGACTTATGGGCAAGTTAGTCAATGCAGAATTGATAAGACTCATTTCAAAGAGCTCCAAAAGAGAATAAGTATGTGATTGGCATCCTATTACCCTCCTGAATGTTTCATATAATAATCTAGCCAAAAACCTTGCTAGAAGGATCAAGTTGTTTGTGGCGCAACTGGTTCGAAGGGAGAAGACAGGCTGTATAAGGGCAAATTAATTCTAGATAATGGGAAAAAGACTTTTGTTAAAAAACTCTCTCTTAAAATTGCCTTTGATAAAGCCTATGACTGGATAGTCGGATTTGGCTAGGATTTGGATCCTTCTTCCACAAGGCACTGATGACACTTTTTTTTCACGCTTCTACAGATCCTACTAGTTGTAGATCCATAAGGAAGATATAATTTAGCTCCCTGCCTCTATGCCAACACCGTATGCTCTTGGATATGTATTGGAGGCATCTAGAATCAAGGGCTAAAATAGAGGTATTTGTATGCCAAGTGGTAGTGAGCTGCTCAAGATTCACTTTGTTGATGACTCAACTTTAACTCCTGAGATTACAAAGCAATCAATTGAATACTTTTGATGAAGTTGGAAGCGCAGAGTGGTGAGTAAAGGGAAGATAGATGTTTTGTTCACTAGGCAAGATGACACTCCTCTATCGCCAAACCAAAGATTGAGATTCATAAAACTTGGCACAGTTATCTGTTATTTTATTTAGGTATTCCATTTGGCATTCAAGTCACTATGGTTAAGCAATGGTGTTGGATATTGGAAATTGTTGAAAAGAAGCTATTAATGTGAAATAAACTTGATCTTCCCCTTGCTAGGAAGATTATGATTGTTAACAAAAAAATTGCAGCAGGTCTATATGTTTTCCTCTAATTTGTTCCCCGACTTATAGAGTGCCTAAAGCAATTCTTAGAAGTTTTTATGGGGTAAACAAGAGGCGGTGGAGCAGAGGGCTCCCCTCTTGTTTCTTGGGATGTCTACACTCTTCCAAGGGATTAGGGGCATTCCATACATAAGAGCTCAAGGAAAATCACTAGCATAGAAGTGGATTGTAAGATTAATAGAAGGTTAGACCCCTTGGCAGATCCTTATGCCCCACAAAACCTTTAATTCATACCATCTACAAAAAGTCGGGGCCTTTCAAGCTATGTGACATAATTGGTAATGGCAAAGCATTTGTGATTTCCATTTCATCACCACTTAAGAGAGTTTGGGCTGCTTGGAAAATTCTCTTGAATTCACTTCATTGGCAATGTGAGGGCCTGGGAGATGTTTGGGATCTAGCTGCATGGTCAATATGGGATTTCAATTGATGGTGTGGACAGGTCAGGCTTTTGCCATTCTTTTCGGAAAAAAAAAGATGAACAAGGGCTTGTTTTGTTGGGAATATCTATGGATAAATGACACTTTGGCAGGACCTAAACAGGTCTCAAGTGTTGATGCCAACAAATAAACCAGATTTTAAAGAGCTCTATAAGATTATCCCTGAAAATTATTTTTTCAAATTGCAATTATAGGGTGCAAGGTCCATACTGAAGGGATTGGAAATGGAGCTTTGAAAAATCTGTTTTCGACTATAAGACAAAGGGCCTATACAACCAAGTAAGATGTTCTAATGCTACTGTCCCTCAAACTAAAAAGCGGCGACATGTCAAGGACCTTGAAGTTGCAGACCATCAATTATGGACATGTATTGTTATAGCTGGCATTGTTTGTTAGTCCTTTGTTGGCATTTAGTTGGTGATGTAGCAAGGCCCTTAGTTATGTCAGTTGTGACAGTTGGGTCTTCCGACACCCGTTGGGTCTTGTTATTCAAATATCATATTGTATCGGGGCATGGGTGCTAGTATCAAGTCCTCCCTGTACTTTATGAATTGTATCAAGACCTATCTTTTATGATTACAAAGTTGCTAATGTTCAGATACTCTACTCTGCCATGGTATGTATGCAATTACTATAATGTGTATGCTGTTATTGGTAGTCTAGTGTCTCAATAGACATTAATCATTCTACATTTGGCACCGTTTCCTTAAAGAATGTCGAGTCAAGTGAAATTTGGTTCAAAGAGAAGCATGACAAGGCACCCCATTATCTTCAAATATATGTGCCGAACATAACCATGAAACATGCCAACAAATATTACAATGGCATAGAGTTCACGAAGAAGCCTAATGCAAACAAGCAATAATTCATGCTTTTGACTCCGAACAAAGGCGGGAGAGAGACTCACAATTAGGGAGGGGACCCAAAAGTTAAATGGTCTACTTGACTGGTGGAGTAACACCCAAGAAGGCGAAGGTTGCGACAAGCAACCATTTCTAATACCCATCAAGCAAAGTACAAAGCACAAGGTTGAAGCATGCGAGGTCATAGCCAAAGCTGGAGCCAAAATCAAGAAAGGGTTCAGTCGGAATTGGTGGACCCAATGCCACTCGCAGTAAGGAGTGGGTAAATATTACCATAGCCCCTTCCAAAGAAGTGTGGACCTTACCGACTAGTTTGCATTAGACAGTGCTGCAAGAGAATCATGTGAAAGTTTGGGACAGCTCGAACAACAAGTTGGAGCACACGAAAAGGGACCTACTAGGGTTTACTGGTTTTTAAGGCATAATTTTAATTTATTTTCAATTTTTTACAAGGATTTGTTGGAAAACCCCAACTTGTCCTAATTATCCTATTTGAGGACATTACATGTATAGATCTACTTGCAATACATTTCATTCTAATAGCAGAGGGCCTAGGGGCATGAGGGCCAAGGATTGGATGATCACCTTGTGGAGAGGATTTTCAACCCATAGAAGACACCAAAAAACACAATGGACAACTTGTTTTGGACTAATGTGTTTGCTTCTTGTGCAGGTGCTGATATAAAGGCAATAAAGGCCCAAATGTTTGAAGATCACATTTCTGGAATGCATTTTTCCAACTACTTTGTAATCCCAATTCTGAAATTTTTTGTATTCATCATCTTATTGGCATTTTTTAAGTACATGGGCTTAATGGCAAGAGGAAAGAAAATATGGTGCTGCTGTTTTTTCAATTTCAGCTTTCATGAATAGCAAATAATCCTCATATACAACAGTAGGAGGCTCCACCAAGAGGGTTCTTCCACATGGGAAGAACCAAGGATTGAGTTGTGCATGAAGTCTATGGTAGGAACAGACCTGGGGGTACTTCAATTGCTTGAGGACAAGCAATTTTGGACGGGGAGGATCGTCATGTCCCTCTTTTGTTATGGACATCCTTGAAAACCCTTAGCCTTAACCTATTTCCCAGAGACTAAGGGAAAAGAAAGAAGGGAAAGAGAAATAAGTGATTTTGAATGACTACATGTAAAACGTACTTTAAAAGGTACTTTATGTTATAAGAATCACTTAAGTTGGGGCCCTTTAAAAGTCATGAGCATTTTAAAATCAATCTTCCTTATGATTTGAATATATGTTTCCTTCCCTTTTGGGCGTGCTCCTTTGGGAAAGTTGTATATAAGCAAAGAAAGGTTTCATATGAAAGCATGTTATTTGGATATTGAATCTATTTGCTCAAGTATGTCAAGCTTGGCTATAGTATCTTGAAGACGAAAATCTTCAAGTGCTTAAGGTGTGGAGAAGAAACTCTTCACAACCTCATTGTGAATAGCTCTATATCAAAGGCTACAAATTGTGCTTCAACAAGTGAATTTCAGATTGGGGAGATTGGCAATTTGCTTCTAGAAGTTGTTTGCTTGGGAATGATACCATTTCTAAGGTGGCGATTTGATTGGAAGGTTGAAGACCCCTCTTGAAGGGTTGTGTTACAAGGAAATAACCCTCTCTTAGGGTGTGTGTATTTATTGCCCTGAAATATCCCTGATGGATGCCCTTGCTGATTTGCTGTAGTTTTTAAATTAATAAACTATATTTTCCTGTGATTTCTTTGATGGTATTTGAGAATAGACAAAAGTTGCAGAAGGTTTTGTGTTTTTTGATAGTTTTCACAATAGTAATGAATAATGAACAATAAACATGAAAGGAGACTGAAAATAAATAAGAGCATAGAGCCAAATCAGAATTGCTATAAATCGTACCAAGCAGATTTCTGATTTATAAAGCCAAATAATAAATCCAGCAATGCAGTTCCAAGGAGCTTACATCCAACAATGATGCCAAACTGGATGTTGAATAATGATCATGAATCACGAATACATCTGAGGCTGAATACAAGCATTCCCTATATTCCACATGGGGTGTACCGGCTGCAAATGGCGGCCCTAAGACTGCAAGGATCACATCCCAACTGAAAGAATCAATCTGCAATGCTAAAACCATAAACCTGCAACCTGAATCCACAATAAAGAATGGCGTACTCTATCCCCGATAGCAATGCACACTGCCTGAAGAATCCAATGCCAATAACTGCTGAGGGCTACGTCCCAGGTAATCCGGAACCTGGGGTTTGCGTCCCAGATGAAGAATTGCTCTCTCAAAGCCAATTCACAAAAACAAGTTTTTCAATATGCAAAAGATAATGAGAAATTAGGTCTCCATCTCCTTATATCCCCTTCCAAGTGCAAATCGAACCCTAAAGGGAAATTACACTTTGCCCTTTAAATAAAATATAATAAAATAACATTTTCCCAATTAAAGTCGTCCATGCTATAGGAAAAACATTACTTTATTAAAATTTCATAGCTGAAGGCACCAAAAAGTCTCCAAATAGTAAAAATCATGTATAATAATTCGAGACCTTTCCAACGAGCTATAACACATAGGTGTACCTAATCAACTGAAGCCAGAATCCCCTTAATACTCCAAAATGGTTATATTATTAACCTTATTTTAATTTATTTAATGACCAACTTAGGAAATATTTAAATATATTAAAATATCTCCCAAATGGTCCCAAAAGGCCCAACAGACCAATCAAACATGAAACTGAACTTGTCACCTGTCTATGACCGATGCCGGACAAGATGGGTCAACTGGCAGTCCATCCCTAAAATCTAGGGATACTCCTAAAAAGTAGGAGACGGCCCCAATCAACCAAAATTGAGTCCCAATGACTCTCCCCTACTGTGTGCACCTCTGAGAGAACTATCATCGAACTGGTAGTTCCTCCTAAAAAATAGGAATGCCTCCTAAAAAATAGGAGATGCACTCTAAGTCTCCAAAACGTTCGCTGAGGTCTCCAAATGCCTCCTAGACCACTCATAGTCAATCCCTACAAATTAGGAATCCCTCCTAAATTGTAGGAAACTGTTGTCTACTGCTCCAAACTACCTAAGAGGCTCATGCATGACTCTCAAAGCCCCTGGGTTGGTTCCCTCTACGCTCTGCTGGCCTATGGGAACCAGATAATAGACCGACCCTGCTAGAAATGTTGTCACTGAGGAAGGGCAGAAATTGGGGACATGACAGTCCTCCCTTCCCAAAGATTGCTTGTCCTCAAGCAATGTCAATCCAACTCCACAAACATCAGGCAAGTCCATACCATAACCAAGAATGATCCTAGGGTCCCAAGCCATCCTGGAAGGTTTGTAGTACCATCTTCTAGAAACACTGTCCTGCACTGCACCCAAACAAGTAACCTCCTGAAAACCCCCTGAAGGAAGAGCAATCAAATATTGTACCAACTCTATCAACTCCTCAATGAACTGCTCTCCGAAAGAACCAAACTGGAACACTAAAGGCGAAAACTCTAGTAAGCCAACATTGGCTTCCACATCCTCAACTATTGAACTGCAAATCCAAGTGATTCCAGGATTCCAAATCAGCCTCAAAAGTGAACCACCATGCAGATACTGTATCCCTCTAAATAGACACGCAAACCCATACTGCCAATGCCTCTCAGCAAGATCCATAATTGCAATCCTAGAACTTGTTGCCATCTGGTGTGACTGAACAAATATCGTGCTCAACCATCGCATCTCTGCCTCAACATCTCCCCACCAAACAACTAACTGTTCCATTCTGACAAATATGCCCAAACACTCCAAACCATGAAGCAACTCACTAGGACCCTGAAGCACCAATGTATCAATGAGACCAAGGCCCGGATCCCAAGCCAAAATACCAGATGTGCTGAATGAGATGAAGTATCTCAACCGCACTCCATGAAACATACATACAATGAAGCAGACCAGCAAGAAGGTGTGAAAGTGAACTCCCATAAACCAGTATTCCAACCCACATGACCACCTAGCAATGCTGCTATAATTCTGACCAGCAACTCGAATGATATCATAGATGTCATCATAGCAATGCCAAACAAAAAATGTCCAAAAAAAACACTCCTCAATGCCCTCATACTGAATCATGGATGTAGTCAATGCCAAGTCAAGTAGTAAATGATTCCAGCTTGGACAACCACTAGTCCATAAGGAATCAAAGACTATGGAGTCACCAATCAACAAGGATACCACTGCCATATCAATGGATGTAGATGACAAACTCGAAGATGAAGTATGTATGCCATCATGAGAAAAACCAAAGCATGTGTCATTTGTACCCAAAATTGTAGGATTATCAATTCCTGAATCCCATATCGATCTGAGAAATGTTGCTTCACCCAACCACTGCGCTACTCTGATATAAACATATGTATACCAAAAGTGAAGCAACCCAACATGAATCCACTGAAGAAATGCCCAACACATGTTGATACCAAGATCCCAAATCTTTGCACTGACAGATCCCTCCAGCATGTTGATACTCATTATGTTGTTGTTGTGAACCTGTACCTCATCTAACCAACTAAGAACTTCACTCCAAATGAAGCCACAATTACTACCAACAACCAATGCTGTGAGGAATTCACAAATGAGCCAATCATCGGCAAGGAAAGTTTGTTGAATACTTTTCCAAATCCTCCAAACAGCTGCTGCAACTTTACCTATATTTCCACAAATTAGTGTGCCTTCATTAAAGGTTGTTAAGTTAATGTTTTGTTTAACCATGCAACCAACGAAGTCCCTTATATTCTGATCTTGAAAGCCCAATGTAATATCTAAAAAGTCTAAATCTTCAATCAAAAGGTACATCGCTGCCCTATCATATGGAAGAGGTGATAAATCCATTACTAACGAACTCCAAGGTGTAGTATGCCAAACAAACCAAACATTATCAAAATGCAATATCTTCTTAGTAAGCAGCCTCTTAGTCTCCCTAATCATCTCTTTAAGACAAGATGCTTCATATGATCTTAACAATTGTCCTTCCATTGTAGATGATGTATGACTAACCAAATCAAAATCAATAATGTTCCATTCCACACAAATGAAAATAACACTTGTGGCTGGTCCATCAAGTGTGTAACCAATATCATCATTGATTGGAGCCTTTAAGGGGCTCTTTAAAAGAGGAACATCACAAACTTCATGATGCAAACTAGACCGAACTGAATTTTCTAGATCATAACTCTTTTCCTCTTCACACATCTCAACATGCTCTTTTTGTGGACTTACCTCAAGAAGCTCTTCCTTTGTATGCTCAACATCCTCACTTTCTTCCCTTGGAAGAAGTAATGATCTAATGTATGACTCTCTTTGTCTTCTTGCATTATCAAGCTGATTGCATATTTCCTTGACCTCTTGTAAGTGTTGTCTTGCTTGGGCAGCAAGCATCTTGGCCTTCTTAGCTCTATGTGACCATCCATTGTACGTCTCTTGAGCCTTTTTCATATCTTCCAAGGTGGGGTAAACAAAATCAGAACCTTTGTGGTTTGAATCCACAATATAGATCTCATGTGCAACACACTTAACCTGAGTACCACCATAGGAAGACTCAACAACCTCATTACCTTCATGTGAAATGAATGATACCACATGACTAGAACTGCTGCTGCAAAAATTAGAATAGATACCAGACCTTGGAGACATGCTTTCAACATCCCTAATGGGCTGATCCATGATTGTAATCTCTTCCATTTTGTGATCAACTTGATGAATCAATGGTGTGCTAAGTGTGTCTCTTTCTGTTCTAGAGTTATTTCTTCTTTAGGATTCCCACATGATGACTGATTTTTGTTTTTCCTAGGCTGCAACTCAAATGATAACACATCTTCATGCCTTTCTTCTGCATACCCTGCAAGTGACTGATCCATTATGGTGTTTTTATCATGAACATGGATAGGTTGACACAAATCTTCTTTCTCACATGAAAACATATCATCAACTATGGCATGGTATTCCTTTTTTGCAAGCTTAACCTTATGACAAATTTTTGGATCCATGTCAATGTAATCTTTGAAATGAAAGTTCTCCCTAACATATTAAGGAAGAGTATTATACTCCTCAAGTATGCTAATTACTTATGTTTTCCTGTCTAGTGGCAATGGATCCTTTCTAGAAGAAGATGATGATCCACTAGCATGTCCAAATTTCCTTGACATAGAATCATTGAACTGCTGCAATTGAAGCTTGAATTTTTGTTGTGACTATTCCCATTCTTTCCACAGGGTTATATCTCTTAACAATTTTGCCATAATGAACTACCATGCTAACCAACTGAAACTAATATGAAAGAGCAAAAATCGAACCTGTACTGCTAAAAACTAACATGCAACGCGAAATCCCAACAGGTTGGCAGAATCAAGGCTCTGATACCACTGAAATATCCCTGATGGATGCCCTTGCTGATCTGCTGTAGTTTTTAAATTAATAAACTATATTTTCCTGTGATTTCTTTGATGGTCTTTGAGAATAGACAGAAGTTGCAGAAGGTTTTGTGTTTTTTGATAGTTTTCACAATAGTAATGAATAATGAACAATAAACATGAAAGGAGAATGAAAATAAATAAGAGCATAGAGCCAAATCAGAATTGCTGTAAATCGTACCAAGCAGATTTCTGATTTATAAAGCCAAATAATAAATCCAGCAATGCAGTTCCAAGGAGCTTACATCCAACAATGATGCCAAACTGGATGGTGAATAATGATCATGAATCAAGAATACATCTGAGGCTGAATACAAGCATTCCCTATATTCCACATGGGGTGTACCTGCTGCAAATGGCGGCCCTAAGACTGCAAGGATCACGTCCCAGCTGAAAGAATCAATCTGCAATGCTGAAACCATAAACCTGCAACCTGAATCCACAATAAAGAATGGCGTACTCTATCCCTGATAGCAACGCACACTCCCTGAAGAATCCAATGCCAATAACTGCTGAGGGCTACGTCCCAGGGAATCCAGAACCTGGGGTTTGCGTCCCAGATGAAGAATTGCTCTCTCAGAGCCAATTCACAAAAACAAGTTTTTCAATATGCAAAAGATAATGAGAAATTAGGTCTCCATCTCCTTATATCCCCTTCCAAGTGCAAATCGAACCCTAAAGGGAAATTACACTTTGCCCTTTAAATAAAATATAATAAAATAACATTTTCCCAATTAAAGTCGTCCATGCTATAGGAAAAACATTACTTTATTAAAATTTCATCGCTGAAGGCACCAAAAAGTCTCCAGATAGTAAAAATCATGTATAATAATTCGAGACCTTTCCAACGAGCTATAACACATAGGTGTACCTGATCAACCGAAGCCAGAATCCCTTTATTACTCCAAAATGGTTATATTATTAACCTTATTTTAATTTATTTAATCACCAACTTAGGAAATATTTAAATATATTAAAATATTTCCCAAATGGTCCCAAAAGGCCCAACAGACCAATCAAACATGAAACTGAACTTGTCACCTGTCTATGACCGATGCCAGACAAGATGGGTCAACTAGCCGTCCATCCCTAAAATCTAGGGATGCTCCTAAAAAGTAGGAGACGGCCCCAATCAACCAAAATTGAGTCCCAATGACTCTCCCCTACTGTGTGCACCTATGAGAGAACTATCACCGAACTGGTAGTTCCTCCTAAAAAATAGGAATGCCTCCTAAAAAATAGAAGATGCACTCTAAGTCTCCAAAACGTTCGCCGGGGTCTCCAAATGCCTCCTAGACCACTCCTAGTCAGTCCCTACAAATTAGGAATCCCTCCTAAATTGTAGGAAACTGTTGTCTACTGCTCCAAACTACCTGGGAGGCTCATGCATGACTCTCAAAGCCCCTGGGTTGGTTCCCTCTACGCTCTGCTAGCCTATGGGAACCAGATAATAGACCAACCCTGCTAGAAATGTTGTCACTAAGGAAGGGCAGAAATTGGGGACATGACATGCCCAATTATTTAAGCTAAGGTGATTTGGTTTGGGGCTGAATTCTTAGGGTTTGAAGGGCTACTTTGTGCCCAAACACTAACCTGAATTTTCTATAATTATTCCTAAGTTTTTATATGATTTTTGTTAAGGGTTTGGAGGTCACTGGAGGATCTCTTTGAGGCAAAAAAATTCAGAAGATTATTATATATTTTTGACAAGCGGGGCAACTCACTTGGGAGACATTTTTGGAGTCTTCTAGAGTGCTTCTAAATTTGAAATAATTTTGAATATTATTCCCATAATTGCTTGCTAATTTTCATGATTATTGGTGGTCATTTTGAGACTATTGCTACTACAAAATCATCTATTATTCGTTGTAATTTTTTGTGAATGGGCGACTTGTTGTGAGGGTTATTAATCTCATTTTGGTGCTTCGTTTTATGCCTAATTAGTGTTGGAAACTTCTATATATTTTTTCTATCAATTTTGGTGAAGTGTGCTAGGGTTTCAGGAAGGAATTGGTCAAAGAACAACTGCTGTAGTTTCAATTAAAAACCTAAATTATTGGTGGGCAGAGAACTAGCATTTTCAGCTTCAATACATTGGCAAATGAGGTATTTATTCCAGCCCTTGAGAGTAATTATTTACTTAGGGTTTACTGGTTTTGTTGGATCCCTTTTTCAGCTAAGTATGGATCCGTGCCAACTCAACAGACATCTCAGCACAAGGCAATCACTTAGTATGATTGTCATTTTGGTATCTTTTGCACCAACTGAAGGAATCATCGCAGATCTAGTGCCAGCTAGCAGGGGGTTAACTAACGCCCGATTTTTAAGACATCTTGAGTGGCTGCACGTGACGACTGCAGTGCAAAGGGCGCAAGGTGATGGAACAGGTGGAATGATCAACCAAGGCTCTGACTTAGCACTCGACGTGTGCTCTCCACCCTGGCACGAAGATGCTTCTATGGGCTATAAAGCTGAGCTCGATCCAGTGAGCAGACAAGACGGGAGTTGATGTAGCGAAGCTTTGGAGAAATCAAATTGGACTACTAGAGCCACCATTAGTGATAGGTATAGCATGGACGCCTTTGAGGCTCCATATTGTAGTGCCCAAGCTCGCTCGTGAGCCTTTGGGCCATTAGTAGCTTTGGCCAAGTATTTGCTCTGGTTTTCTTATCATTTACTCCATTTATTTGGACTTTGTTTAATGAGGAATGGTGTTGCCTCTATTTGAGCTTGATTTGGTTATGCCTCTGATTAATGTCTTTTGAATGCGATAGTTATGATAGTATAACTTCAATATATGAATGTTAAGTTCAGCAAAGCTCTGAACTAAGTCGTTAATGGCGTTCCTATGTAAAAGATGACGTCAACATACTCAGTAAAATAGCCTAAGTGTGGATAAGAGCCCACGCACAGCAATGAATCCTTGCATGAAGCACGAGTCTAGCATGAACTTGATCTAAAGAATCCCATTGACCCCTCAAAGTGCTAGATGACACTTAGTAACACAAAGGCTTGCACCTTGAAGAGCATAGAACCAGCCTGATATAGGCTTGCATCCCTATGACCAGAAGTAGTTCCCCAAATAGGCTCTGGGCCTATACACCATCAGCCCAGCTCAGAAATAGTTTGCACCAATGAACCTACCAACGTCATTGTTGCAATGACCAAGTCCTATGAAGAATGAGTTGCACCATGGCACTAACCCAAGCGGGCCCCAGTTTTTTCTCTACTATGCTTCGTGTGAGCGCATAAGACTTGTGCCTTATGTGAATTGATCCCAGCGCAGCGGAGTGATAAATGTTGAGTGCTATGGGAATATACCTTGTTTGTGCCTAATTGTAATGAGTCGAGAACTGACTTGGAACAACCGAATAAGCATTGGAACAAGCCAAGGAAGTGGGTTCAGAACACCCTGTATGATGCTCTGTATGAGGTCTTCTTTTGTGAACTACTTGAGCATGTGTACCGATGGTTGGTTGCCTATGCGACCCACATAAATCGAAGCTATGGATAGTGCCTTGAGTGGACGAAGAAGCTCCTAGAAAGGCTTGAGAACCTAGATGCCACTTGGACTAGAGCAGTAGACCAATGGTGGCAAGGAGCGTTGAACAGTTATATACTTGAGTTCGTAGTGTCGACATACTCTTGCCTTGAGGAAGCAGAGTATCACTTTTTGCGCGACCAAAGGTATGTTTGTGAAAAAGTTCGGGGCAGAGCTTAAGAAACTGATGTTGGATTACGGCTTTGAAACCGTGAGAATGGAAGGCTAAGTTCTTTCGTGTATGAGCAACGCAAGAGGGGAGAAGGGGATGTGTAGGTGAAGCGCAATGGAAGGGGACGAGCAGATTGACACTTGAGAGCTCAGGAGACAAACTATAACAACAAGAGGCACAGGCTAATGGAAGATCTGGAACCTAGAAGTGCCAAGAGAACCCGTAACGAGCGGGAAGGGCATGGGGAGGGATCTCTTGAATTGCAACAACGCGAGAAGAGGAACAATGAAGCCATAGATCAAGCTCAACTATTGATGGGTGAAGAATGCGTTGGGTCCCTACAGAATTTGATCATTGAAGATGCGTTGGAAGCGCATACCCCCTTTGAACCTGTGGTGCTAGCTCATGTGCTGGATCCCCCGCGTGAAGAAAGACGAGTAATAGTTGACCTTGTTGTCCACATAAACTTTAACCGTTTTGCAAACTTGGACTTCAATTTTGTGATTGAACAAGTTGTTCCTTACGAAGAGTTAAGTGAGGAACCCTGTAGATGTTTGGGCGCTAGCACAACACAGAACGTGAGCGCAAGCATTCAAGTTTAGCCAATGTCAGTTGCACAAACTAGGCAACAACCCACATGGAGTGGCCCAACACCACAAGTCAGTAGTGCAACGCCTTCATCATCTTCAACGCCGACAGTAACAACAGGGCCATCGCCTAACCCAGTGGCTGGAGGCATTGGAGGACCACCGTCAGGACAAATACCAAGGGGCAGGTGCCTCAAATTGCCAGCCCCCCCACAACAAATTTACTATGAGATGGCCATGCACTTGCCAAAGTATCATGGTGTGGAAAATGCCACAAAGCATGTGCTGAAATGTGAACTACAATGGCACGCTCGAAATATAAACCAATTGGAGCACAAGGCAACACAGTTCGCGACAACTTTGCTTGATCGCTCTCATCCCTGGTATAGGAAATTTCATCCTAACCAGGGTATGATTGACTACGACACCTTGAAGGAAGCATTCCTGAAGGAATTAGATATTCCTGAGTTTGAACAGCAAAGCATCACCACACTCAAGGAAATTAACCAAGGGCTCTCAGAAAGCGTGCGCCTGTACGATGCCAGGTTCAAAACTCTTCTTTTCAAGCTTCCTTATGACATTCACCCCTCCCAGCATGCACAATGGTTTGTTGGAGGATTGCTAGTACCGTCTGAAGAGCCCTGTCCATGAAGACATTCATTGACCCTCGCAAAGTGCTTGAAGCCGCACTTAAAGCCGAGGCAGTCGGGAGCGTTGATACTGGAATTAGCCCATTCATGGAGGCATAGATTGTGTCTATGGCCTCCCAACTTCAAAAACTGACCACTAGTTCATCGCAAGACACTCAAAGTGGATTATGGTGTATCAATTGTGAGACAGAAGGCCATAACAAGAACAACTGCCCTCGAAAGAATGTCCGCACATTGCTTCTAAGCTATGAGATTTGTCGAGAAGCACATGATGTTCGCAACTGCCCTTTGTTGCAACGCACTAATCAGGTTAACACAACCATCACTGTCGATTGTGCGATGCCTACACCCATACCACAACTGATTGCCGTGTGATCGATGAGATGTGCAAAAACATGGAGAGAGCCGCCAGGCAGGCAACCGCTGCAATCGGAGGGCAGCCGACCCAAGGAATGAGGGCTATGGCCAACAGAATGCAAGCTATGGAATGCAGATAGGCACCAGAGGGCGAGGTGGAAGATGCGATGAAGATTCCCACCGCAATCATGTTACAAGTGCGGCTCGACCGAGCACTATCAGCGCAACTACCCTACACATCCAACATGTGGGTATTGTCGAGGAACACATAAGGTTGAGGAGTGCCCCGACTTGTACAAGAAATTGACCCAAGGTCGGCCTGGCGCAAATAAGGACGCAAGAATGATCAGGCACGAGCCAAAAATGGAGAAGTGGACTCCAAGGCACAACCGACCCGCACGAAGCCAATCAAAGTACAGGCAACTACTCGCAGTGGATTCAACACTCAGCGGCCAGTTGCGCCAATAACTGAGTTGTGTTTGGAATATGGGGAACAGAGCCGCACTAAGTGCATAATGCGGCCTGAACCAAAAGCTATGCCTTACCCAGATCCTGCACGCCAGAAAGATTTATTGCAAAAGGCTATGACTGTGATTCAGAACTTGCAAGGGGAGCTCCAACTGGCGCGAGACCTAGAAGCGCAACCTGCTGCCTCTCGCAAGAAGCAAGATGGCCAAGAGGTTGAGGTACAAGAGCTAATGGAGATCTTGCACCTCCTATAGACCGCCCCTATTAAAGAACTTGCTTTTAGAACATGCACGACAAAATCCAGTTGAAGTCATTGCACCACGCATGGAAAGGGCGCGAAAGTCAGGAATACACAAAATGCGGAGTACGATCAAGAACTAGTAAATGCCACCATTGATGGATGGCTGTATGCGAGGTCCTTATGGACACAGGCACCGAGATCAATATCTTAACAAAGAACACATGGGAAAAGATGGGTAGGTCAGCCTTGAGACCTTCCCCTCATGTACTTTTCATGGCTAACAAATCCAGGATGCAACCTATCGAAATTCTAAGAAGTGTCCTTGTAGATATCATGGGCATCGAGTTTCGTGTCGACTTCGAAGTGACCGAGTTGGCTAAACAAGATAATTATCCAGTGCCCCTAGGAAGGCCATGGTGCTACGCGAATAATGCCTATATGCGCTTCAAGAAGCGCTATATGACCTTTGAAAATGGCAAGGAGAGGGTAATAATCCCCTTCTCAAGCAACCAAGGGCCCCCCTATGTAGAAAGTGTTGATCTATATGATGAGATCAACCATATCTACAATATCATGGCGCAACGCGCCAAGACTCTCAACCCCAATGACCAAGGAGTGCTTTCTTGGGATGATGGACAGTCAGCCTCGGACACCACCGACATTGCTTGCGACTGATGGGTTGAAGAAGCTTATGAAATGATTAGTTGGAGGTGTCAGTGAGCACGAAGGCACCAAAACCTAGGAGAACCAACTGGGTCCAGACTGATCGCATTTCGAAGAGATGGGTCCCTTGCGACAAAAAGAAGGGAAAGAGAGCATTTCACCTGAGCAAAGGTAAACTTTTTGCACTCCCAAGATATGAGGGGCGCAATCCTGTGGAAGAATATGTTCGCGACTTCGAGTCATGCATCCCAAAGGAGGTAGACAAGATGAACACACTGGTGTTGACTATTTTTGGTCTTGCAGGCCAAAAAATTGGTCTCCCTTCCTTCCCCACTATCTTGAGCAGTCAGTCATGCTTTGACCCTTCTGTTATTGTGCTTTTCCCTTTTGTAATAGGCCTGTTTTCTGAGCCAAATGACTTGAGCCTTATATATATCTCGGGTTGATCCACAAGTTTTTTTCCGTTTCGGGCAGTCGGTCTACAAGCCTTTTGGCAAAGCATGAGCTGGTTCAAAGCACGCAAGTCGTTTTACAAAGCTCCAAAGACAAAGTGCCCTTGCGGAGGGCAGGCAAATGACCAATTGGGCCTTTCAGCAAGGTCCGAAGGGTAACTTGGGGCCTAAATGCCTTTGCGGAGGGTAGGGAACACTTGTAGAGGGACCAAAGAAGAGGGCCGAAAGGTAAGGTTTTCTTCGGAAAAAAGACTAAGGCAAAAGGAAGGATTTCCTTCGAGCTTTTGTCCAAAGAATAAATCCGAAGAAAATCTAATGGGAGTCAATGTGAATTCTTTCGGACAAAGTGCCCGAAAGAATTCCTGCGGACATTTTGCCCGAAGTAATTCACAAAGGCAAAGAGCCAAACAGAAATTACCCTTCGGAAAAGAATCCAAGGCAAAGGTCAACAGTCTTTTGGACTTTTTGTCCGAAGGAAAAGACAAGGAAATCCAAAGGATGAATTCCTGTCGGAAGGAAAATGCCCGACCAAAAGAATTCCTTTCTTTCTGGAAACATCCTCCGACAAATGCCATTCAAACAAAATGTCCAAAGGAATTCCTTCGGACATTTTGTCTGAAAGGAATTGAGATGCCAAGGCAGCCTGAAGGCAGCCCGAAGGGCAAGTGCCCTTGCAGGGGACTCTCGACTGCCAAGAAGGGGACCTTTTTCAAAGCTCCTGAAGGGACACCTTCCCTTCGGGAGGGTTCAATGACAAAAGGCTGATGGAATTGCGAAAAAGCCGAAGAAATTGTCAAAGGGGTGACGGGCCCGAAGATGTCAAATTCAGCATAGCGAACTAGCCATTGGAATTCAAACGTCCGATGACGTCCCAGCAGATGTCAAATTCGAGGACAAAGGAATAGCCGTTGGCTTTCAAATGGCAATGGGCGCACGAACGTCAACTTTACGGCAATGAAATAACCGTTGATCTTTAAATGTTTGAGACAGACGAAGACGAAGGAATTCAAAGGCCTTAAGGCCAAAAGAAAGAGACCGCCGAGAAAGGAGCCCTGAATGAGCCAAGGATTGACAGAAGATAGCCCTGAGGGCCGAAAGAGCCAGGAAAAGACAAAAGCTGAGAAAATACAAAAGCCAAGAGTGAACTCAGCGACCCGTCGAGAAAGGAGCCCGAAGAGCCAAGCACAGACACGGACAAAACAACCCAAGTGGCAAAAGAAGTGTCGGTAGAAGAGTTATTACAGCGGTTGGAAGAGTCCTTAAGAAATGGTCATCAAAGAGCGCAAACAGTGAAGGCGCCCCTGTTTTTATTCGTTTAGGCATTGTTGACGCTGTGGATTGCACCCTTGAGAGAAGGCTGGGCTTCTCTCTTCCACGCGACACAATGGAGACTCCTCTCTTGCCTATGGATTTGGCAAAATTGAGGGGAGAATCTCTAGATAAGGGCTAGCTCCCTTCGATGCATCTTTGAGTTATTCTAGTAACATTTGCTAATATATATATATATATATAATGGGGGGGATTGAAAAGAGAGAAGGATTACTAAAAAAACAAAACCTAACCTAAGCTGGTGATGCACCAAACAAGTTTGATCTACTCATACTCACACTTTGAACCATAAGAACACATACATACACTTTATCTGATGAAAGGCCTAGACTGAAGGAAGCTTAACAGGGAGGCTTTAGTGAAAACACACAGAAAATGAACTTACCACAGGCGTTGTAGGAAAAGCACACTGTCTGGTAACCTTCTTTTGCCTCTACGGTCCATATACAACTCTTCTTGTTCCCTGCAGGAATGGCGCTTTGTCTATATCAGGGGTGTTGGTATCAAGCTTGTGAGAGCATCAAGAATGAGATGACTGAACACAAAGTTAACACTCAAACACACTCAAAGATATATCCAACCAAAAGAGAGGTAAAAATGTGTATTCTATTGATTCTAGGTGAAAATTTGGCAAGGCTTCGCCTTGCAACATGAGAGATGCCTTCTCAAAATGAGAGATTACAATATATATAGAGAAAGAGAAAGCAAAAGGCGCCCCTTTTTGGAAAAGACTTTGGCGCCTTTTTACAAGTGGCCCATGTGCGTTGAAAGCATTGGGAAGAGGAAGCCGCTTGATAGATAACGCTGTGTCGGCTCCGGTTTTGACTTTAGGGGTTTAAAATATATTAAACGTCACATGCGAAATCATGGGCTGCGCCGTTTGTCTGTAAACAAGACCACTCCTTCAAGACATTCACGCGGTTTGTCTGCTTATCAATGCAAAGTGGAGAAAAATAGGTCGTGCCGTTCACTGTTTGCGCTCCTTGATGACCACTTGGCGGAGACTGATTCAACTGCAGGAATAACTCGCCTCCCCTTTGCCACCTGAGCTGTTTTGTCCATATTCATAATTTTGTCTCTTCCTAGCTTTGTCTTTTCCTGGAATTTGAGCTCTCGGGGCTATCTTATCGTCCTTTGCTAGCTCCTTGGGCTCTTTCATCAGCAGGTCGCTGAGTTCATTCTTAACTTTTGTCTTTTCCCAGCTTTGTCTTTTCTTGGTTTTGTCTTTTCCTCTCTTGACTCCTTCCGGCAATCCGAGCCCTCGGGGCTATCTTCTATCAATCTTTGGCTCTTTGGGCTCCCTTCTCGGTGGTCTCTTCCTTTTGGCCTTAAGGCCTTTGAATTCCTTTAGGTTCGCGCTCAGGCATTTAAAGGTCAATGGCCATTTTATTACCGTGAAGTTGACGTTCACGCGCCCGTCACCATTTGAAAGCCAACGGCTATTCTATTGTCCTGAATTTGACACCTGCGGAAACGTCACCAGACGTTTGAACCTGAACGGCTAGTTCGCTATGTTGGATTTTGACATCTTCGGGCCTGTCACCCCTTGGTCAATTCCTTCGCTTTCCTTCCTTCGGCCTTTCTTTCTCTGCCCGGGCCTTTGTCTTTTAACCGTCCCGAAGGGAAGATGTCCTTTTTGTAGTCGCCGAGAGTCCCCCACAAGGGCATTTGTCCTTCGGGGTCCTTCGGAAGGCCTTGGCTTCCCAATTCCTTTGGGCAAAATGTCCGAAGGAAATCTTTCCTTTGTCTTTCCCACTTGCTACTTTCTGTCGAGCTTTTCCATCGGGTGAAGTCCTTCGGGCCTAGTTCATTTTGCCACAAGATTTTCTCCTAAAAGAATTCCTTGTTTGTTTCCTTGCTTGTTTCTTTTAGTCGGCTCTTTTCTTCAGGGAAATTCTTTCAGGCAAAAAGTCCTAAGGAATTCTTTCGGACTTTTTGTCTGAAATATTTGCCTTGTGAATTCTTCCGCAGAATTTTCCTTCCGAAAGACAGTCTTTGCCTTGTGAATTTCTTCGGACAAAATGTCCGAAGTAATTCTTTCAGGCATTTTGCCCGAGAAAATTCAATCTTTGTTCTTTTCCTTACGAAATTCCTTCGGCTAGAAAGTTTGAAGGAATTCTTTGCCTTGGTCTTTCTTATTGAAGGAAACTTACCCTTTTCTGCCTCATTGACTTTGATCCCTCCGCAAGGGCACCTTTGGGTCCATAATTGCCCTCCGTAGCTTGCTGGAATGGTCCAATTTGTGCCTGACTGCTCTCCGCAAGGGCACTTGTCCTTCGGGCTTTGGAAGACCCCCTTTGAACCTTCCAATTGAACCAAACACCTTGAATCCACTGATTGCACCAAACTGATTGAACCAAGTGAACCAAGCGTTTGAACCAAGCGATTGAACCAACTGATTCAAAGTTCAAGTTCAAAGTTCATCTTCAAAGTTCATGCCATTGAATTGGTTCATCCTCTTACTGAAAGACTTGTGCAAATCAATTTAAATTGGCTCAGAACAGTGGGGAAGAAGGAGACCGATTTTGGCCTGTAGGACCAAAATGGTCAACAAAATGACGATTCCTAGAGGAAGCATGCCTGCTATGCTTAGAAACCAGTAGCCTCAAAGTCCATTGGGCATGGGGTCGAGATGCAGCTTTGAAAGAGTCAGCAACAACCTTGTGATATCCAAGATCAACCACGAAATTTTTACCCCAAAAGGAAACGAAACACACACAAGATTAAGAAAACTACTAACATGTGCAAAAGCACTTAGGGAAAACAAAGAAAAACAAGGAAAATATATACATGATGTGAGAAGGGCTCAGTGATAATGCTTAAGATGTATCCCATTAACTGGGATTTACAGTTCACCATCCAACCTGGAGAGTTGAAACGCATTGTGCTGCTTGCATTGAGTGATGACGTATGAACCACTCCATAGGGCGTCGAACTTCGTGTGCTTTCTAGGCTTAGCTCGGTCCTCATCCCATTTCAAGATGATATCTCATTCAAAGAAACCTTTTGATGAGGATCTCTTGTCGAAGTGCTTCATCTGTTGGCGGCGGCTGGTCATAAAAGCCATAGCTTGGTCCCTTGTCTCTTGAAGTTCCATCAGCTCACATAGCCTAACCTCCATGTTGCCTTCTAACTGCAACTGTTGAACAAGGTCCAAAGCTGGCAATTCAAGTAAAATAGGAAGCCTAGCTTCCCTTCCATACACAAGCGTGTATGGTGAATTACCAATTGCTCTCTTTGGAGTGACCTTGTATGCCCATAGGGTTGTTTTCAACTTGGCATGTCAAGTTCTCTGATTCTCCTCCATTGTTCTTTTGATAATCCTGATCAGATTTTTGTTGGTGGATTCAGCGAGCGCATTCCCTTGTGGGTAGTAGTTGGAAGAAGTGCTGAGATAGATGCCGTATCTCAATGCCCATTCACTCGTTCTAGTTCCCAGAAAAGCTAAAGCGTTATCTGAGATGACGGTAGTTGGAACTCCAAACTTTGTCACCAGGTCTTCATAAAAGTCCAAGACTACACTTTCGTTGGCTTCCTTCAAAGTGACAGCGTCTACCCATCTTGTGAAGTAGTTTGTGGTGGTAAAAACCCATTTGTGCCCAGCACTGGAGGGAGGGTTGATCATCCCTATGAAGTCTATGCCCCATTGCATGAATGGTTACTCCACCTGAATAGGCTGTAAAGGCATGGCAGCGAGCGATTGTTTCCCATCAAAAAGTGCACACTTTTGGCACTTTCGTACCTAGGGATGAGTATCTCTGAATAGAGTGGCCCAGAAGTAACCAGCTCTCATTATTCTTGTAGCTGTAGGCTTAGGAGCAAAGTGACCACCAGAGGGCCCATCATGAAACTCGGACAACACCCTGTCGGCCTGACCTAGGTCTATGCACCTTAAAAGCATGCTTGAAAAATCCTTTCAGAACAACACTCTATCGATCAGGACATAAGGGAGAGATTGGAGTCTGAAATATCTCCTCTTGGTCCTATCAAGGCCCTGCGGGTATTCACCAGTGAGAAGGAAACGCCTCATGTTTGATGTCCAATCCTTCATGACTGTTGGTTCTTCTGTTGTGGCTTCGTCATGAATGAGCAAACTGTCCTCTTTCTGTTGTTTAAAGTTTGCAACAAGGTGTTCACACAAGGCTCTTCCTCTTACCAACTTGGTGATCTTGATATCCACGTCATGTTCCATTACCTTAGTGATCCACCCCGCTCTCTTTTCATTCAGATCACGGTTGGTCAAGAAATCTTTGATGCTAGAATGTGGAACCATGAGGTGAATCTTGCTGTTGGACAGCATATGTTTGAATTTCTTCAGGCTTCGTATGACTGCAAGGACTTGCTTCTCCACATATGTATACCTGACCTCAAAACCCTCAAAACCTTGGCTAAAAAATGCAAGTGGTTGTTCAAGGTTATCACCATTCGCTTGGGTAAGCATAGCGGAGATTACCTCTTCATTTCCGAAGGTGTAGAGGTTGAAGTCTTTGGTGAAGTCAGGACTGATCAAGGTAGGAGCCTGGGTGATAGCCTGCTTGATATCTTCAAAACTATCTTTCATTTGCACTGTCCACGCGAACTTCTCATCTTTCTTCAGCATAGAGGTCAATGGCTTGACTACTTCCACAAAATTCGGAATAAATCTCCGGATGAAATTTATCTTGCCAAAGAAACAATGCAGGCCTTTCTTATGTTTAGGCAAGGACAGCTCTAGGATGGAGCGAACTCTTTCTGGATCAATGGTCAAGCCTTCTTTGGAAACAAAGTGGCCAAGGAGTTTACCTCATGGACAGGGAACACGCATTTCTTCGAGTTGAGAGAGATACCAAACTCTCTACACCTCTCAAAGATTTGTCTGAGGTGTTTCATGTGTTGGTCCGCCTCCTTAGAAAAAACTGTCACGTCGTCAAGATTCCCCAGCACAATGTTATTTATCAGGCCTTGAAAGGCCATGTCCATGGCTCACTGAAAAGTGGCACCAACATTGGACAGTCCAAATGACATCTTCTTATAAGCAAACGTCCCCCACTTGGTAGTGAAGACTGTTTTGTACTGGTCACAGTCTTGTACCAAAATCTGATTGTATCCTGAATACCCATCCAGGAGGGAGAAACGCTCGCTACTTGTCACCATTTGGAGGATCTATTCCATACTTGGGAGAGGATAATGGTCTTTCAAAGAGACTCTATTGAGGTCTCTGAAATCTACACATAACTTGATCCCCCCATTCTTTTTTCGGACGGGAACAAAATTGGCCAGCCAAGAAGAGTGTTTGATCGGAAATATAATTCTGAACTCAATCAGCGTGTGAGTTCCTTACGCAAGAGAGGCTCAATCTTTGGATTGACAGGGCTTTGTTTCTGCTTGATTGGCTTGGCGCCTTCCTCCAGCTCAATGGTATGTTGGGCCAAACTTGGGTCAAAACTCTTCAAATCGCTATACTCCCAGGGGAAGACATCAGCAAACTCCTAGCACAACAAGATGAAGACCTGTCTTTCATGGTCCGTGCACACTTTCCCAAGTGCAAGCAGCGTATCCTTGAATATTTCAACCTTCTCATAGTTTTTCTTCTTCGTGGTGATGCTTGCTTTATCGCGTTTCAATTGGTCATCCTTGTTGAAGATACTTTCGAGAGTGACCAAGCCTTTGGGAAGTTTATTGTTCTTCAGTTGAACAATTTGGCTACCATACTGCTGCTGTAGCTTAGCTTGGTTTCTAGCAGCAAACTCAACTTTCTCTTGCAAGAAGAGTGCTATCTAGTGATAGTTGTCAAACACCTGCCAGTTAGTGATGTTGTTAGGCACAATGTCTGATTACCACTTTCAAATGGCGTGGAGTACTGTCGCGGCCTATCTCCTTAGAGACATCAAATTGGGCGACCACTGCTGCTAGCCATCAGCTTGCTTATTCTATTCTCGAGGAATGGAAGTAACATTGAAAGTAAGGAAACTCTCCACTAAGTCCCATACCTTGTGTTTGTAGGACTTAAGCAAAGAATTCTTTGTCAGATTTTGGCTCCTTGCCTGATTTACGATTAGCTCGCTGTCCCCAAAAATCTGCAGCTCCTTAATTCCTCTTTTCCTTGCCCACTCCAAACCATGGACGAGGGATTCGTACTCTGCAACATTGCACGTGCAAGAAAATTGAAACCTGAAAGCCGAAAAGTATTTCTCTTGTGAAGGAGAAACTAGCACCGCTCCACCACCAGCGCCCAACCTACTTCTTGAGCCATCAAAGAACAACTGCCATAAACCTGAGCTTTCTTGGCTTGCTTTCATCAGATTTGGTACAAAAGTACCTTTTTCGTGCATGCAATAAATTCCAAGGCCTGCCTCTTCTATGAACTTGTAAGGGTCATGCTCAAAGTTGTCACTTCCCCATTCATCCAAGAGTAGGTCAGCAATTCTTTCAAGGGCAGAGGGTGGAGATTGATCTCCCTGAAAATCTTCTTGATCAATAATGGCGTAGCTGACATTTGCCGCCTTGAATGAGTACGGTTCCAGATGATCTCTGTGGATTGACTCCGATTCAATTTTGACCTTAATACCATACTTGGTTCTAAAAACCAGATAGGACCATTTTGCTGCTAGGTAGCCACTTATTTTGGATGTGAAATCTCTGGATAAGCAAATGGCAAAGGAGGGACACCCACTACCACCACGTCATGAGGGACCGAGAAGGTTGGACAGGCGTGGAGTGTCTAGTTCAAGCCTCTCACCACTCCTATTGTTTTTGCTGGTGTTCCATCCAGCTGCAAGACTCCCTTAGTCATCTCTTCATATTTAAGCCCTAGTTTATCCGCTATGCATTTAGGCATTACCGAGGTGCTTGCTCCACTATCAATGATACAATTGTGCACTAGAAAATCTCCTATGACCAAGGACAAATAGAAAGGAGGAACCTTTTCTTCTTTCTTAATTGAGCCTGATGTAGAAGGCTACCCATTTATGATCAGAACATTATCAACTTTTGCTGGGACAGCTGGTTCATTAAGCCCGTGCAATTCCTTTTGTAGCATGTCTTTTTGTCCCGGTATTGATAAAGAATCCCACAAAGAAATATTCATGTGCAACTTCTTCATCTAGTCCACCACATTGATCTGAGGGTTGCTCCCTTTCAAATTTTCTTTGGGATCACTTGTAGCATTTTGAGGCGCAGGCCTAGGAGCTACGGGTACAATTGGCGGCCTGAAATTTGAAAATTTATGGTTCACCTTTGGTGAAGAAGATGGTGCGGACACTTGAGCAGTTGCTTGAGCTTCTTCCATAGCTCTCCTCTTGGACCTTGTGTTAGCTGCAACACAATCAACTTGATTGTCTGTACTGCCCACGTAATTAACTGTATAAAACTCACCTTCCAGGGGATTCATGAGAGTGGAATCGGGTTGAGTCGGCCTGCTGTCCATGCCATGTTGTAATGATGCCTCAAAGCTAGGGAATTGGGCGGCTCCCTGATTGTCCTGTGCATTCGTGTACTGACTCAACATTTCATTTGTGTGAACAGCTTGATCTTGACTGCATCCCATGGGTGAGCAATTTGGTTGCTCTTGTACCAGATTGTTTTGAGCAGGCACCATGGCCTTGGATGATGATGGGGCGCCCGGATTATAGCCTTGAAAAGCTTTGGCCTGTGCAAACTGACCTTGTCTTTGATTGTAATTCTGAAAAAGGGAGTCTATTTACTTGCCCATACTGCTAATATCCTTGATTTTGCTGATTGCTCTGAGCTTGCTGCCTCTTGAGAGCCACTGGTTCATTTGTTACGCTTTGCAACAAGCTTTTTACTTCATGGAGGTCATTGGACGGAGTAGCAACTGGATTTTCAATATTTGGCAGAAGAGCTAAGGTAGGTGTAGCAATTTGGACTGGAGGCAGCAATTCAAGAAAGAGTGGCATATGAGGTCTAGGGGCTATCTTTCCCGCTTGCACCAGGCAATTCTCAGCTGCTATGGCTATGTCATAGGCAGCAGGCAGCGCATGTCCTCCCATGGACTGTATCATGACAGCAATGTCACTATTCAATGCTTTCAAATAATATAGAAAATCATAGCTTGGGGTCGGCCTTAGCAAGATGGGGATTTTGTCCCATGTTTTCTGAAACTGAGTATTGAAATCTTGCATGAATTCGTGTGGAGCTCTTTTCATAGTGGTCAGCTGCTCGGCAAGTGAGGTCGCTCTTCTCCCCAAATCTGTTTGTTAAGAGAGTGCCCAATTCGTTTCAGGAATCGACTGAATTCATGGGCAAAGTCCCATACCAGTCCAGAACCTTGCCCTTGAAAGACAATGCCAACAATTTGATAGCAATGTTTTTCTCAGTGACATTGTGAATATTGCAGAGGTTAGCAATATTTCTGATGTGTTCAATGGCAGTAATGGGCCCTTCTCCATTAAAAGGAGGCACACTTTTAAGGACTGCCCCTGAGATCGGGTCATAATGTAGGAGATTCAAAGGACTCTGACCATGAAAAGCCACAAAAGGTAAAGCCATAGCTATAACAGGATTCAACCGAGGCCTTCTTGCGTAGGTGTATCTTATAGCGGGTCTGGAAAAACAATTTGCTAAATGAGGATGAGTTCTTGCAAACCTCAGTCATCTTGCTGAGTTTAAAGGGAATTCAACAAATTCAAAAGGGACACCCTTAGCAGCAGATCGTGTGGTGATTTTAGGCATAGGATGTCAGACTGACCTATGACCAGAGATTGATGTTCTTAATAGTGGAGTCGCCAGATGCTGGAAAAATGATTGTTTTTGGCCATAATAGGACCAGCACCAATCTTGAAACTTTTTTGAGCGTTAAAAATGGTGTTAAAAAACAGTCCCATCGAGAGTGCCAAAAACTGTTGACGCTATGGATTGCACCATTGAGAGAACGCTGGGCTTCTCTCTTCCACACGACACAATGGAGACTCCTCTCTTCCCTGTGGGTTTGGCAAAACTGAGGGGAGAATCTCTAGATAAGGGCTAGCTCCCTTTGATGCATCTCTGAGTTATTCCAGTAACATTTCCTAATATATATATAATGGGGGGGTTGAAAAGAGAGAAGGATTACTAAAATAAAGAACCTAACCTAAGCTGGTAATGCACCAAACAAGCTTGATCTACTCATACTCACACTTTGAACCATAAGAACACATACACTTTATCTGATGAAAGGCCCAGACTGAAGGAAGCTTAACCGAGAGGCTTTAGTGGAAACACATAAAAAATGAACTTACCACAGGGGCTGTAAGAAAAGCACACTGTCTGGTAATCTTTTGCTTCTGCGCTCCAGATACAGCTCTTCTTGTTATCTGCAGGAATGGTGTTTTGTCTATACCAGGCATGTTGGTATCAAGCTTGTGAGAGCATCAAAAAAGAGATGACTGAACACAAGGTTAACACTCGGACACACTCAGAGATATATCCACAACCAAAATAGAGGTAAAAATGCGTATTCTATTGATCCTAGGTGAAAATTTGGCAAGGCTTCGTCTTGCAACATGAGAGATGCCTTCTCAAAATGAGAGATTACAATATCTATAGAGAAAGAGAAAGCAAAAGGCGCCCCTTTTTGGAAAAGACTTTGGTGCCTTTTTACAAGTGGCCCATGTGCATTGAGAGCATTGGGAAGAGGAAGCCGCTTGATAGATAATGCTGTGTCGGCGCCGGCTTTGACTTTAGGTGTTTAAGAATATATTAAACGCCACATGTGAAATCATGGGCCGCGTCGTTTGTCTGTAAACAAGACCGCTCCTTCAAGACATTCACGCGGTTTGTCTGCTTATCAATGCAAAGTGGAGAAAAACAGGTCACGCCATTCACTGTTTGCGCTCCTTGATGACCACTTGGCGGAGACTGTTTCAACTGTAGGAATAACTCGCCTCCCCTTTGCCACCTGGGCTGTTTTGTCCATATTCATAATTTTGTCTCTTCCTGGCTTTGTCTTTTCCTGAAATTTGAGCTCTCGGAGCATCTTATCGTCCTTTGCTGGCTCTTTGGGCTCTTTTATCAGCAGGTCCCTGAGTTCATTCTTAACTTTTGTCTTTTCCCAGCTTTGTCTTTACCTGGTTTTGTCTTTTCCTCTTGACTCCTTCCGGCAATCCTAGCCGTCGGGGCTATCTTCTATCAATCTTTGGCTCTTTAGGCTCCCTTCTCGGCGGTCTCTTCCTTTTGGCCTTAAGGTCTTTGAATTCCTTCAGGTTCGCACTCAGACATTTAAAAGTCAACGGCCATTTTATTGCCGTGAAGTTGACGTTCGCGCGCCTGTCGCCATTTGAAAGCCAACGGCTATTCTATTGTCCTGAATTTGACACCTGTGGGAACGTCACCAAACGTTTGAACCTGAATGGCTAGTTCGCTATGCTGAATTTTGACGTCTTCGGGCCCGTCACCCCTTGGTCAATTCCTTTGGCCTTTCTTTCTCTGCCCGGGCCTTTGTCTTTTAACCTTCCCAAAGGGAAGATGTCTTTTTCGTAGTCACTGAGAGTCCCCTGCAAGGGCACTTGTCCTTTGGGGTCCTTTGGACAGCCTTGGCTTCCCAATTCCTTCGGGCAAAATGTCCAAAGGAAATCTTTCCTTTATGTCTTTCCCGCTTGCTACTTTCTGTCGGGCTTTTCCATCGGGTGAATTCCTTCGGGCCTAGTTCGTTTTGCCGTGGGATTTTCTCCCGAAAGAATTCCTTGTTTGTTTCCTTGCTTGTTTCTTTCGGTCAACTCTTTTATTCGGGCAAATTCTTTCGGGCAAAAAGTCCGAAGGAATTCTTTCGGACTTTTTGTCCGAAAGATTTGCCTTGTGAATTCTTTCGCGGAATTTTCCTTCTGAAAGACAGTATTTGCATTTTGCCCGAAAAAATTCAATCTTTGTTCTTTTCCTTACGAAATTCCTTTGGCTAGAAAGTCCAAAGGAATTCTTTGCCTTGGTCTTTCTTATTGAAGGAAACTTACCCTTTTCTGCCTCATTGACTTTGATCCCTCCGCAAGGGCACCTTTGGGTCTAGAATTGCCCTCCGCAACCTACTAGAATGGTCCAGTTTGTCCCTGACTGCCCTCCGCAAGGGCACTTGTCCTTTGGGCTTTGGAAAACCCCTTTGAACCTTCCAATTGAACCAAACACCTTGAACCAACTGATTGAACCAAGTGAACCAAGCATTTGAACCAAGCAATTGAATCAGCTGATTCAAAGTTCAAGTTCAAAGTTCATCTTCAAACTTCATGCCGTTGAACTGGTTCATCCTCTTGCTGAAAGACTTGTGCAAATCAAATTTAAACTGGGCCAGAACAGCGGACACTGATTTTGCCCTGTAGGACCAAAATGGTCAACAGGGATTAATGAGCAAACAACCACATGAACCTCTTTAAGCGGTCTTGTTTTCAAACAGAAAGGCGCGACCTAAGCTTTTACATGACATTTAATATGATTTAAACGCCAAAATCAAGACTTGGACTGCCGCAACATGGTTTCCTTCACCGGACTTCCTCTTCCCAATGAATTAAATACAACATGGGCCACTTGTGAAAAAATGTGCCATTGCTTTCTCTTCTCTATATATTGTAAACTCTTATTTGAGAAAGGGATCTCTCATTTTGTAAGGCGAAGCCCTGCCAAAATTTCACTTTGAATCAATAAGAATGTGTTTCACCTCTATTTCACTGGTTATATCTTTAAGTGTGTCTGCGTATTAAACTTGTGTTTAGTCATTGTAGCTTGATGCTTTCACAAGTTGACACCAACACCCCTGATGTAGCTAGAATATTAGTTCTGTAGGTTAATAGGAAGTGCTGCATCTAGAGCGAAGAGACAGAGAAGGGTTATCAGACAGTGTGTTTTCTACAGACCCTGTGGTAAGTTCATTTTCTGTGTTTTCATTAAGCCTCCATGTTAAAGCTCCCTACAATTTGGGCTTTTCATCAGATAAAGTGTATGTATGTCCTCTTCTGGCCTGAAGTGTGAGTAAATGAGTAGATCAAACTTGTTTGGTGCATCATCGTCTTAGGTTAGTTTCTGTTTTCAGTATCCTTCTCTCTTTTCAACCCCCCCTTTTATATATTAGCAGTAGTAGTGAAATAACTCAGAGATGCATCAAAGGGAGCTAGTCCTTATCTAAAGATTCTCCCCTCAGTTTTGCCAGACCCACAGGCAAGAGGGGAGTCTCCATTGTGTCGTGTGGAAGACAAAAGCTCAACTTTCTGTCAGGGGTGCAATCCACAGCTTCAACAGTTTTTGGCACGTCCGGTGGGACCAATTTTTTAACACTCAGAAAAGTTTCAAGATTGATGCTGGTCATGTTACAGCGGAAAAAATCAACCATTTTTCCAGCATCTGGCGATTCCATTATCAAGAGCATCAGTCTCTGGTCAAAGCTCAGTCTGACATCCTATGCCTAAGGTCACCACACGATCTGCTACTAAGGGTGTCTCTTTTGAATTCGTTGAACTACCATTAAACTCAGCAAGGCGACTGAGGTTTGCAAGGACTCATCCTTATTCAGCAAGTCATTTTGCCAAACCTGCTATACGATACATTTACGCAGGAAGGCCCCGGTTGAATCCTGTCATAGCTATGACTTTACCTTTTGTGGCCTTTCATGGTCAGAGTCCTTTGAATCTTCTGCATTATGACCCAATCCCAGGTACAGCCCTTAAGAGTGTGTCTCCCTTTAATGGAGAAGGGCCTATTATTGCTATTGAGCACATCGAAAATATTGCCAACCTCTGCAATATTCACAATGTCACTGAAGAAAACATTGATATCAAATCGCTGGCATTGTCTTTTAAGGGCAAGGTTGTAGACTGGTATGGGACTTTGCCTATGAATTCAGTTGGCACATGGAACGAATTGAGTACCCTCTTAACAAACAGATTCGGAGAGAAGAGTGACCACCTCTCGCTTGTTGAGCAGCTAACCACCATGTAGAGAGCTCCACATGAATTTATGCAAGATTTCAATACTCGTTTTCAGAAGACCTGGGACAGAGTCCCCATTTTGGTAAGGCCGACTCTAAGCTATGCTTTTCTCTATTATTTGAAAGCGTTGAACAACATTGTTGTCATGATACAGTCCATGGGAGGACATGTGTTACCCGTTGCCTATGAAATAGCCATAACAATTGAGAATTGCTTGGTGCAAGCGGGAAAGATAGCCCCTAGACCTCATATGCTGCTCTTCCCTAAATTGCCACCCCCAGTCCAGACTGTTGCACCCACCTTAGCTCTTTTGCCTAACATAGAAAAGCCCGCTGTTACTTCATCCAATGACCTTCATGAAGTCAAAAGCTTGTTGCAAAACGTGACCAATGAACTGGTGGCTCTCAAAAGGTAGCAAGCTCAAAGCTATCGGCCAAATCAAAGATATCAGCAGTTCGGGCAAGCAAATAGACTCCCTTTTCAGAATTACAATCAAGGACAGGGTCAGTTTGCACAAGTCAGACCTTATCAAGACTATAATCCAGGTGCTCCTTCATCATCCAAGGCTCTGGTGCCCGCTCAAAATAATCTGGTACAAGAACAACCAAATTGCTCACCCATGGGATATGGTCAAGATCAGGTTGTTTATACAAATGAAATGCCGAGTCAATACACGAATGCACAAGACAATCAGTCAGCCGCCCAATTCCCAAGCTTTGAAGCATCAGTGCAACTTGGTATGGACAACAAGCCGGCTCAGGCTGATTCCACTCTCATGAATCCCCTGAAAGGTGAATTCTGTGCAATCAACTACGTGGGCAATGCAGACAACCAAGGTGATTATGTTGCAGCCAACACAAGGTCCAAAAGGAGAGCTATGGAGGAAGCTCAAACAGCTGCTCAAATGTTCGCAGCATCTTCATCACATGTGAACCAGAAATTTCTAAATTTCAGGCCGCCAGTTACACCCTCAGCGCCCTGGCCTGCGCCTCAGACTGCAACCCCCAAAAAAATTTGAAAGCGAGCAACCCTCAGATCAATGTGGTAGACCAGATGAAGCTACACATGAATCTCCTTGTGGGATTCATTGGCAATGCCGGGACAAAAGGACATGCTCCAAAAAGAATTGCACGGGCTAAATGAACAAGTTGTCCCAGCAAAAGCCAATAATGCTCTGATCATGAATGGGCACCCTTCCACAATAGGGCAAGTAAAGAAAGAAGAAAAGGTTCCCCCTTTCTATCTGTCCTTGTTTTTAATGTTACTTCCATTCCAAGAGAGCAAAATAAGCACGCTGACAGACTAGCAACAGTTGGTGCTCAGTAGAACATCCCCAAGGAGATAGGCCGAGACAACAGTCCGCACCATTTGAAAGTGGTGTTAACACTAACCGGTTGCCGCTACACCAAAAGCTCGAACTGTTAGTGAGGGTGAGATCGGAGAGGTTATAGATTCTGGGGGAGCCCGAAAGCATGGGTTGAGGGTCTCGGAGTGTCAACAGTTTAGCCCCCCAAGCCGAGAGGTCCGGATTGGACACTCCGAGAGGTCCGGATGGACACTCTGACCACGAGGCGAGAGAAACTGCAGAGGGCGAGAATCGAACCTCTCCCCAGCGGAGTTGCCAATTTGTTAACACTAACCGGTTGCCGCTACACTGAAAGCTCGAACTGTTAGTGAGGGTGAGACCGAAGAGGTTATAGATTCTGGGGGAGCCCGAAAGCAGGGGTTGAGGGTCTCGGAGTGTCAACAGTTTAGCCCCCCGAGCCGAGAGGTCCGGATTGACACTCCGACCATGAGGCGAGCGAAACTGTTGAGGGCGAGAATCGAACACCTCCCCAACGGAGTCGCCAGTTTGTTAACACTATCCGGTTGCCACTACACCAAAAGCTCGAACTGTTATTGAGGGTGAGACCGGAGAGGTTATAGATTTTGGGGGACCATGAAAGCAGGGGTTGAGGGTCTCGGAGCGTCAACAAGTGGTAATCAGACCCTCCGTGTCTGACAACACCAACTGGCAGGTGTTTGACAGCGATCAATAGATAACACTCTTCTTGCAAGAGGAAGCTGAGTTTGCCTCTATTAACCAGGCTAAGCTACAGCAGCGGTATGACGGCCAGATTGTTCAGCTGAAGAACAATAAACTTTCCAAAGGCTTGGTCACTCTCGAAAGTATCTTCAACGAGGATGACCAATTGAAAAATGATAAAGCAAGCATCACAACGAAGGAGAACTATGAAAAAGTTGAAATATTCAAGAATAAGCTGCTTGCACTCGAGAAAGTGTGTACAGATCATGAAAGGCAGGGTTTGATCTTGTTGTGCCAGGGGTTTGCTGATGTCTTCACTTGGGAGTATAGTGACTTGAAGAGTTTTAACCCAAGTTTAACCCAACATACCATTGCGCTAGAGGAAGGTGCCAAACCCATCAAACAAAAACAAAGGCTTGTCAACCCGAAGATTAAGCCTCTCATGCAGAAGGAACTCACCAAGCTGATTGAGTCCAGAATCATATTTTCGATCAAACACTCTTCTTGGCTGGCCAATCTTATTCTTGTCCGAAAAAAGAATGGAGAGATCAGATTATGTGTAGATTTAAGAGACCTCAATAGAGTCTCTTTGAAAGACCATTATCCTCTCCCAAGTATGGAGCAAATCTTCCAAATGGTGATAGGCAGCGAGCGTTTCTCCCTCTTGGATGGGTATTCAGAGTACAATCAGATTTTAGTGCAAGACTGTGACCAGTACAAGACAACCTTCACTACCAAATGGGGGATGTTCGCTTACCAAAAAACGCCATTTGGACTGTCCAATGCTGGTGCCACTTTTCAACGAGCCATGGACATGGCTTTTCAAGCCTTGATAAATAATATTGTACTGGTATATCTTGATGATGTGACAGTGTTTTCTAAGGAAGCGGGCCAACACATGAAGCACCGCAAGCAAATCTTTGAGAGGTGTAGAGAATTCGGTATCTCTCTCAACCCAAAAAAATGCGTGTTCTCTATCCATGAAGGTAAACTCCTTGGCCATGTGGTTTCGAAAAAAGACTTGACCATTGATCTAGAAAGAGTTCACTCCATCCTAGAGCTGTCCTTGCCTAAGCATAAGAAGAGTCTGCAAAGCTTCTTTGGCAAAATAAATTTCATCAGGAAATTTATCCCAAATTTTGCCGAGATAGTCAAGCCATTGACCTCCATGCTGAAGAAAAATAAAAAATTCGCGTGGACAGCACAAAGGAAGGATAGTTTTGAAGGGATCAAGCAGGCTATCACCCAGGGTCCTACCTTGATCAGTCCTGACTTCATCAAAGTTTTCAACCTCTATACCTTCGGAAATGAAGAGGTAATCTCCGCCATGCTTACCCAAGCAAATGACGAGAACCTTGAACATCAGCCTGTGTTTTTTAGCCAGGGTCTAGGGGGTTTTGAGGTCAAGTATACATATGTGGAGAAGCAATTCCTTGCGGTCATACGGAGCCTGAAGAAATTGAGACATATGCTGTCCAACAGCAGGGTTCATCTCATGGTGCTGCACCTCAATGTCAAAAATTTCTTGATCAGCGGTGATCAAAATGAAAAGAGAGCAAGATGGATCACCAAAGTAATGGAATATGACGTAGACATTAAAACCACCATGCTGGTAAGGGGAAAAGCCTTGTGTGAACACCTTGCTGCAGACCTTAAACAACAGAAAGAGAACAGTTTGCTAATTCATGATGAAGCCACAACAGAAGAACCAACAGTCATGAAGGATTGGACATCAGATATGAGACGTTTTCTTCTCACTAGTGAGTGCCCACAGGGCCTTTATAGGACCAAGACGAGATATTTCAAACTCCAATCTCTTCTTTACGACCTGATTGATGGAGTGTTGTTCAGAAAGGATTTCTTAGGAGTTATTTTAAGGTGCATAGACTCAAATCAAGTTGACAAGGTGTTGTTCGAGTTCCATGATGGGCCAACTGGTGGTCACTTTGCTCCTAAGCCTACAGCTGCAAGAATTATGAGCGCTGGTTACTTCTGGCCCACTTTATTCAGAAACACCCATGTCTGGGTACGAAAGTGCTAGAAGTGTGCGCTCTTTGATGGAAAACAATCGCTGGCTGCAATGCCTCTACAGCGTATTCAGGTGGAGCAACCATTCATGCAATGGGGCCTAGACTTCATAGGGATGATCAATCCTCCCTCCAGTGCTGACCACAAATGGGTCTTGACTGCCACAGAGTACTTCACGAGATGGGCAGAAGTTGTTGCTTTAAAAGAGGCCAACGAAAATGCAGTCCTAGATTTCTACGAAGACCTGGTGACAAGGTTTGGAGTCTCAACTACCATCATATCAGACAACGCATTGGCTTTCTTGGGAACCAGAACGAGCAAGTGGGCATTGAGATACGACATCTATCTCAGCATTTCTTCCAACTACTACCACTAGGGAATGCGTTGGCTGAGTCCAACAACAAAAATTTGATCAGGATTATCAAAAGAACAATGGCAGAGAATCAGAGAACTTGGCATGCCAAGTTGAAAACAGCCCTGTGGGCAGACAGGGTTACCCCAAAGAGGGCAGTTGGCAATTCACCATACACGCTTGTGTATGGAAAGAAAGCTAAACTTCCTATTTTACTTGAATTGTCAGTGTTCGATCTTGCTAACCAACTGGGACTGGAAGAGGGCAACAGCATGAAGAGGCTGTGTTAATTGATGGAACTTCAAGAGACAAGGGACCGAGCCATGGTTGCTATGATCAGCCGTCAGCAACAAACGAAGCACTTCAACAAGAAATCCTCATCAAAAAGCTTCTCTAAAGACGACATCGTCTTAAAATGGGATGAAACCGAGCTAAGCTTGGAAAGCACACGAAGTTTGACGCCCTATGGAGTGGTCCATATGTCATCACTCAATGCAAGCAGCACAATGCATTCCAACTCTCCAGGTTGGATGGTGAAGAACTGCATATCTCAGTTAATGGGATATACCTTAAGCACTGTCACTGAGCTTTTCTCTCATTTTGTACATATTTTTCTTGTTTTTTCTCTGTTTTTCCTAAGTGTTTTTGCACATGTTTATAGTTTTTTTTTTGTACCTTGTGTGTGTTTTGTTTCCCTTTTGGGGTAAAAGCTTCATGATTGATTCTTGGATATCTCAAGGCCATTGTCGACCTTTTGGGCTGTGTTTTGACTCCGTGCCCAATAGACTTGTAAGCCACTAATTTTTTTAAGCATAGTAGGCATGCTTCCCTTGGGAATCGCCAAATTTGTTGACCATTTTTGGTCTTGCAAGCCAAAAACTTGGTCTCCCTTCCTTCCCCACTATCTTGAGCAGTCAATCATGTTTTGACCCTTCTGCTGTTGTGCTTTTCCCTTTTGTAATAGGCCTATTTTCTGAGCCAAATGACTTGAGCCTTGTATATATCTCAGGTTGATCCACAGTATTTTTTCCGTTTCGGGCAGTCAGTCTACAAGACTTTTGGCAAAGAATGAGCCGGTTCAAAGCACGCACGCAAGTCGTTTTACAAAGCTCCAAAGACAAAGTGCCCTTGCAGAGAGCAGGGAAATGACCAATTGGGCCTTTCAGCAGGGTCCGAAGGGTAACTTGGGGCCTAAATGCCTTGTGGAGGACAAGGAACACTTGCAGAGGGACCAAAGAAGAGGGTCGAAAGGTAAGGTTTTCTTCCGAAAAAAGACTAAGGCAAAGGAAGGATTTTCTTCGGACTTTTGTCCAAAGAATAAATCCGAAGGAATAAATCCAAGGAAGATCAATGTGAATTCCTTCGGACATTTTGTCCGAAGAAATTCACAAGGCAAGGAGCCAAACGGAAGATTACCCTTCGGAAAGAAATCCGCAACAAAATGGCAAAGGCAAATTCCTTCGGATAAAAGTCCGAAGGAATTCCTTCGAACATTTTGTCCGAAGGAATTTGTCCGAAGAAAAAGACCGACCAAAAAAAAGAAGCGCTGAAACATGAAGGAAACATTTCCTTTGGGCAAAATGTCCGAAGGAATTGAGAAGCCAAGGCAGCCCGAAGGAGCCCGAAGGGCAAGTGCCCTTGTAGAGGACTCTCAGTTGCCAAAAGGGGGACCTTTTTCCAAGCTCCGAAGGGACACCTTCCCTTCGAGAGGGTTCAACGACAAAAGGCCAATGGAATTGCGAAAAAGCCGAAAGAGTTACCAAAGGGGTGACGGGCCTGAAGACGTCAAATTCAGCATCGCGAACTAGCCGTTGGAATTCAAACGTCCGATGACGTCCTCATAGATGTTAAATTCAGGTCAATGGAATAGCCGTTGGCTTTCAAATGGCGACTAGCGCACGAACATCAACTTTACGGCAATGAAATAACCGTTGATCTTTAAATACTTGAACGCGAACCCAAAGGAATTCAAAGGCCTTAAGGCCAAAAGGAAGAGACCGCCGAAAAAGGAGCCAGAAGAGCCAAGGATTGACAAAAGATAGCCCCGAGGGCCGAAAGAGCCAAGAAAAGACAAAAGCTGGGAAAAGACAAAAGCCAAGAGTGAACTCAGAGACCTGCCGAGAAAGGAGCTCAAAGAGCCAATCACAGACACGGACAAAACAACCTAGGTGGCAAAAGAAGCGTCGGCAGAAGAGTTATTACAGCAGTTTGAACAATCCTTAAGAAATGGTCATCAAAGAGCGCAAACAGTGAAGGCGTGGCCTATTTTTCTTCGTTTCGGCATTAATGAGCAGACAACTGCGTGAACCTCTTCAAGAAGCGGTCTTGTTTTCAAACAGAAAGACGCGACCCATGCTTTTACATGACATTTAATATAATTTAAACGCCAAAGTCAAGACTTGGACTGCCGCAACATGATTTCCTTCACCAGACTTCCTCTTCCCAATGAATTAAATGTAGCATGGGCCACTTGTGAAAAAGGACGCCATTGCTTTCTCTTCTCTATATATTGTAAACTCTCATTTGAGAAATGGATCTCTCATTTTGTAAGGCAAAGCCCTGCCAAAATTTCACCTTGAATCAATAAGAATGTGTTTTACCTCTATTTCACTGGTTATATCTCTGAGTGTGTCTGCGTATTAAACTTGTGTTTAGTCATTGTAGCTTGATGCTTTCACAAGTTGACACCAACACACCTGGTGTAGCTAGAGTACCAGTTTTGCAAATTAACAAGTGCTGCATTTGGAGCACAGAGACAGAGAAGGGTTATCAAACAGTGTGTTTTCTACAACGCCTGTGGGAAGTTCATTTTCTGTGTGTCTTCATTAAGCCTCTCTGTTAAAGCTCCCTACAGTCTGGTCTTTTCATCAGATGCAGTGTATGTATGTCCTCTTCTGGTCTGAAGTGTGAGTAAATGAGTAGATCAAACTTGTTTGGTGCATCACTGTCTTAGGTTAGTTTCTGTTTTCAATATCCTTCTCTCTTTTCAACCCCCCCTTTTATATATTAGTAGTAGTAGTGAAATAACTCAAAAATGCATCAAAGAGAGCTAGCCTTTATCTAGAGATTCTCCCCTCAGTTTTCTCAGACCCACAAGCAAGAGGGGAGTCTCCATTGTGACACGTGGAAGACAGAAGCTCAGCCTTCTATCAAGGGTGCAATCCATAGCGTCAACAACTGGTGTACACTTTAAGGAGCACCGCCACTCATTGGTGGGTAGCACAAAATCCTAGGTTGCTAACTTGGAAAGATGTGAAAGCAACAATATGCACTAGATTTGGGAAAAGTAACAAGGATCTGGACATTTTCGCATACTCTAACAATTTATTCCCAATAGCATACGTACACTTATGCGAAGAAACTTGGATAGACTGCAGTGCAAATGCCCCAAAGAACTTATGGGTGCACACCTTCTACAGAACCTTAAAGACATGGGCGCGAGTGTGGTATGTTGTCAATGAAACACGCCATGAGACAACAAATTGGGATGCACTCAAGGGGAGGTTCGTGCACACCCCTTTTCTTCGTAGAACCTGGAATTGATCGAGCAACTGCAAGTAATTCGAAAAGTAGTGTTCGAGGCACTACAATCTTAGAGGAGAGCCTAAAGGACATGTTTGGGGAAAAGGATTGACGCTCCCAACTTTCTTTGAGCAGGGCTCAACAGTGACTCGAGTGATGAAAATGATGAAACCTGGAAGGAGCGCAACTAGATGACCTTGACAGGCAAGAAGAAACTAGTGCACCAAATAGAGGATAGCAGCCCCGGCAAAGAAGACTTGACTCATCTTCGCATAGAGGCAACTAAGGGGAGTAGGCAAGTTGAGGATTCCCATTAGGGGAGGAATGAGCCCTACTGCGTGCCACTCAAGACTACCAAGGTAGACATCAGCGCAAAAGGGGAACCAAAGATGTCTACTCTGAGCACATACTAGTCTGACGTAGAACTGACACGAATTGTGGATCTCCTAAAGGAGTTCCAAGGCTAGTTCCTTTCGAAATTATCAAGACATGCAGGGCACCCACCCATCCCTTGGGAAGATGAGCATAGAACTCGTGGACAGTGCAAGCCCTATCAAGAAGCGCCCCTTCAGAATGAACCCCAATCTCCATGCCAAGGTCAAGACGGAGATTGATGGTATGTTAGTTGTAGATGTTATCTACTTGGTGCAAGAATCCAAATGGGTGAGCCCCATGGTGATTATCATCAAGAAGGACAGGCGCATTCAGATTTGCATCGATTATAGAATGTTGAGCGTCGCCTGCATCACTAACCCCTCCCCAAATCTGCTCATAGATGAAGTCTTGGACAGTGTCGCAGGCTGTGAGATCTACACCTTCACTAATGGGTTCTCCAAATACCATTAAGTCCAGATTGAAGAGGACAAGCCCAAACCAACCTTTGCGACTGAATGGGGTTGTTTCGCTTATAATGTGATGCCCTTTGGACTCAAAAATGCCCCACTCGTGTTCTTCAAAGTGGTGATCACTACATTTAAGGACTTCATCCACAGGGTCCTCCAAGTGTACCTAGATGACTGCATTGTGTATGGGCTCGTAAAGGACCATTATGATAACTTGCGCCCAATGTTTGAAAGGTGCAAGCAACTACAGATATCCTTGAACCTCAAGAAGTGCATCTTCGTAACACCATTTGGAACCTTGCTCGGGCACATTGTCTATAAAGATGGTCTACTCATCAATCCCACGAAGATTGCAATAATCATTCAGCTCTAGACCCCTTCAACGTATAAAGACATTCGCGCGCTTCTAGGTCATTGCGGCTACTATAGGAAGTTCATAAGGAGCTATGCAAAGATTGCGGCGCCACTAGAGCTCTTGCGCAAGGATGGCCCGTTCTATTGGGGCGCAACGCAAGAGGATGCCTTTGAAACTTTAAAGCTCAAATTGGCTAGCACACCTATTTTACAATTTCCCAATTGGACGACCCCATTCCATGTTCATGTCGACACATCTGAGTCTACAATTCGCATCATTCAGGTGCAACTTGGCGAAGGCAAAATGGATTATCCCATCTTCGCAAGCAGAAAATTGATCCAAGCAAAGCAGAACTGTACAACAACTGAGCGTGAGGCGTTGGCCATGGTCCACACCTTGCAAAAATTTAGGCAATACTTGTTAGCGACCCCATTCATCTTCTTCACGGACCACAAGGCACTTAAGTACCTCGTGAACAACCCTGTTCTCTATGAACACATTTGTAGATGGATAGTTTTGTTTCAAGAGTTCCAATTCTCAGTTGTTGTCAAGCCTGGAAAATAGAACTTGGGCCCAGACCATTTGTCCCACATCGACTCCAACAATGCAACAGCGTCAATTGAGGATGACATGTCGGATGTGCAACTCTACAGAGTCTGTCCCTGAGGACGTGGTAGAGATAGTCGCTTTTCTAACATCAGGGTCTGCGCCCCAGACAAACAACCAAAGAAAAGAAATAGCTCACACTTCCCACCGCCCCTTTTCATCTCATCAACGGGGAATTGTACAAACTAGGCCGAGACGAAGTCTTGCATCGATGTGTCTTAAAACACGAATGGGACTCCCTTTTATGTGAGGCGCATGAGGGATAGCAGGTGGCCATTGAGCTGGAGAGACAACAACGCGCAAGGTGTTGCAATCAGGTTTGTGGTGGCCACGTTCCAAGATGCAAAAGATTGCGCTAATGCATGTGAAATATGCCAATGCACAGGGAAGCCCAACCATCGGGATGAAATGCCTCTCATCCCCATTCTTGCCCAGGGCACCATTCGAAAAATGGACCATTGATTTTGTTGGGCTGATCACTCCCGTAGCAAGGCACACAAATGCAAACTACATTTTAGCAGCCACCAATTATTTCACTAAGTGGGTCGAGGTAGCGCCAACAAAAAATTGCATAGCTGCCACAGCTGCGACATTCATATGGGAAAACATCATAAGTCGCTATGGGTGCCCACTTAGTTTGACTAGCCACAGAGGCACACACTTCATCAATGAAACTATGCAGATCCTGCAGACAGAATACATGGTGGCACAACATAAGACCACCCCTTATCATCCACAAGCGAATGGCACCGCTGAAGCATTCAACAAGATACTAGGAATGTGCCTCACGAAGATATGCGAAGTTGGTCACAAAGATTGGGATGATCGAGTGTTAACAGTACTATGGGCATATCGCACAACCTACAAGCACCTAAACAAAGCTACAAGATTGACACTGTGGATTGCACCCTTGACAAGAGGCTGAGCTCCTGTCTTCCACGCGGCACAATGGAGACTCCCCTCTTGCTGTGGGTCTGGCAAAACTGAGGGGAGAATCTCTAGATAAGGGCTAGCTCCCTTTGATGCATCTCTGAAGTTCTGATTTTCTACTGCTAACAATGGGGTGGTGAAAAGAGAAAAGGATTACTGAAAACTGAACCTAAACTAAACGGTGATGCACCAAAAATGGTTGATCTACTTAGCTTTGACATACACTTTACACAAAAAACAAGTTGATATACACTTCATTTGATACGAAAAATTCTTCTGCATCAGTGAGCTAGGGGTCCTCTAGAGATACAGGGAGGAAGAACTACTAGAGGTGTTCTAAGACACACTATGGCAGCCTGTTCACATGCGCCTCTACTCTGCTGTGGACACTTCTGGCTGACCTGCAAAAGAACTTACAATACACTAGACATGCTGGAATCATTCTGTGACAGTATTAAAGAAAATGACTTAACACAAAACAAAACCATAGACATATGCAAATGTGCAAACTCAAAATGGAGGTAAATATGCTATGTATTGATTTAAGGTAAAATCCTACAGGGCTTCACCATACAAGCTAAGAGATATTTTCTCCAATGAGAGTTTACAATATATATAGAGCAAGAGGAAGCAATGGCGCCCCCTTTTTTACAAGTGGCCCATGCTGTGTTGAAAACATTGGGAAGAGGAATTCGCTGAAAGAACATGCTGTGTCAATTGCCAGTCTTGACTTTGGCGTTCAAACATTATTATGAAAGCATGGGCTGCGCCCCTTTGTCTGCAAACAAGACCGCTTCTTCAACGCGCCATTCAATGTTCGTGCTCCTTGATGACCACTTGACAGAGATTGTTTCAACTGTTGGAATAACTCCTCTACCGCCACTTCCTTTTTTGCCACCTGGGCTGTTTTCTCCATATCTGCGCTTGGCTCCTCGGGCTCCTTTCTTGGCGGGTCGCTAAGTTCACTCTTCGACTTTTGTCTTTTTCCAGCTTTTGTCTTTTCCTGCCCGTTTCGGCCCTTGGGGCTGTCTTCTGTCAATCCTTTGGCTCTTCGGGCTTGGAAAAAGGTCCCTTTTGGCAGCCGCGAGTCACCCGCAAGGGCACTTGCCCTTCGGGATCCTTCGGGTTGCCTTGGCCTCTCAATTCCTTCGGACATTTTGTCCGAAAGAATTGTTCCCTTTATTTTTTGCCGCTTGCTTTGTTTCGGTCGGGCTTTCCCTTCGGGCAAACTCCTTCGGACAAAATGTCCAAAGGAATTCCTTCAGACAATTTGTCCAAAGGAATTTGCCTTGTCATTTTGCCGTAGATTTCCTTCCGAAGGGTAATCTTCTGCTTGGTTTTTTGCCTTGTGAATTTCTTCGGACAAAATGTCCGAAGGAATTCACACTTGGTTCTACATGGATTTTCTTCGGACAAATTGTCCAAAGAAATCCTTTGCTCTTTTCCTTAAGAATTTCCTTCAGACAGAAAATCCGAAGGAATTCTTTGCCTTGTTCTTTCCTTTTCCAAAGAAAACCTTACCTTTCGGCCCTCCCTTTGATCCTTTCGCAAGTGTTCTTTGCCCTCCGCAAGGACACTTGGGCCCCAAGATGTCCTTCGAAACCTGCTTGAACAGCCCAATTAGTCATTTGCCTGCCCTCTGCAAGGGCACTCTATCTTTGGAGCCTCTTTGAACCTTCCGATTGAACCAACCAATTGAACCAAACACTTTGAACCAAACCAATTGAACCAAACGATGGAACGAACACTTTGAACCAAACCGATTGAACCAACAATGGTTCAAAGTTCAAAGTTCTTGGAAAGATCATGCCATTGAACCTCGACGTTGAACCACATTTTCCAATTTTAAGGAAACGTGCCATCAAGTTTTGTTCTCTTTCCTTGTGAATTTCTTCTGACAAAATTTCCAAAGAAGCTTTGTAAAAGCCTTGCATTCTTTGAACTGGTTCATCCTTTTGCCGAAAGACTTGTGCAAACCAAATTTGACCTGGCTCAGAACAGCAGGGGAAGGAGATCGATTTTGGCCTATAGGACCAAAATGGTCAACAAATTGGCAATTCCCAGGGAAAGCATGCCTGCTATGCTTAGAAACCAGTAGCCTCAAAGTCCATTGGGCATGGAGTCAAGATGCAGCTTGAAAGAGTTTGCAACAGCCTTCTAAAGATATGAACCAATCAAAGCTTTTACCCCAAACACAAAGGAAAACACACACAACAAAGGCTAAAAAACACTACACCTGTGCAAACAACACCTAGAGAAACCAGGGAAAGAAAAACTGAAAACAAACTACTATGTACAGCTAACCAGGTATATCTGCCTCCCTCTTGGATCAAAGGGAAAAAAATTTAAGTCTCCTTCATGGCAAGAAAACTTATGATGCCAGACAAGTGGCTGAATGGAATGGAGACTTGGTGACTTGCTCTTCTTGCCTGCCACCTCGATTGGCTCGTATCCAAATGAATCGGGGGCAAACATGCTTCCAACATATATGTATTCTTCTTGTTCTTGGAAGCTTGCAACCTGCTGGTTCTTCATGCTGGTGTGTTTCACCAAAAAATCAATGGCTGCTAGCTTATCACCATAGGGCTCATTTAGCTCATAGCCCCCTTGATATGCATCATGGACTGACTTGTCCCCTACTGCTTCATTGAAAACCCTGTCAAACTGATCTTATGCTTCCTCGTGGCTTTCTTGAAGAAGGGTGACTGTTGTGATGTCTGAAATGAGATCACAAACTGCTTGCTCATCCCACAGAACATCACCTTCTTGCTCTAGGCTCTCTTCTTCAAAGCTTTCCTCAAGACGGACAGGGCTCTCCGTTTCTTGCTCAAAGACCAGAGTCTCTAGCTGTTCAAAGACATCCTCCTGATTCTCCTCCAACTTGGGTTCCTTGGCATGGTCATTTTCTTCATCAAAGCAACAAGGAAGTTCATCAAACGAGGAGAGAGCTCACCATGCTTACTTTCCTCATCATATTGTTGGAACATCTGTATGTATGCATGACCTGTGTCTTCTCCATTGTTGATGATGCCTTCAAAAGGAGCATCTATGATGATTTCTTCCTCATTGTCACTCATGATAGCCTCTTGGGCAGCTGCAAATTGGATCCTCTCTTCTTCACTTGCCTCCTGCAAAACAGGTTCCTCCTTAAGAAGGGATGAAGTGGAACGCTAATGGTTAAACTCATGTGGAAGAGGAGGCAGTCCTTGAGTTAGAATCGAATGATTCTCTTCCTTCCATTTAGCCAACATTTCATCTATATCAGATGTGGCCTGATAGATGTCTTAAAGGAGTGTAGATGGGGTGTGTTCAGACATAGGACCTTCTGCTTGGCCTGAACCATCCATCACACTTTGGTTGAGGAACCTCATTCTGGACTCCAATTCTGCAATTTGCGTAGTTATATTCTCTTGAAAGAGTCTTTCTTGGAGCTCATAGGAATCATCATGAGCAGGAGCAGCTTTATCTTCTTCAAGGCCCTGAGCTGGTTCACGGTATTCCCTCCTCCAACTTGGAATCTTGACGTCATATTGAAGGACTTGAGGAGGTTGAGGAAGACTAGAAAGAGACTGTTGATGCACAGGTAGAGCTGCTTCAAGAGAGATGTGTTTCCGAAAGATATAGGGTGATTTCCATCAAAAGAGGGTCCACAATCTAAAAAATTGAGAAGGTTAGTCTCCATGAGAGGTTGCTCTAATGCCCTTTGATGCTGGAAAGCTAGGTGCAAGGGATTAAGAGCAGGAGTGGTTACTGCATTAGATGAGCTAGAGCGAGCAAGTGCTATCTGGTAAAAAAGATTTGTTGCACAAGAGGGGGTTTTCTTTAGAATAGGAGGGGGCACACAAGGCTGACTGCCTTGAATGAATGGACTCTTCCATTTTGCTACTTCCTCCATGCATTGCAAGACCTGAGTTTCCCTGAACAAACACTCCTCTTTGTACAGAAGCTCTTGCTGATATCTATACTGCTCATCCAATCTGTCTATCTCCATCACTTGCTTCTCAAATTCATGTGTTACTTCCCTTATTGTTGAAGGGCAACTAGGAGAGCTGCTTGAGGTGATGCCATGAACAACTTGAGCTTGATCAAAGTTATATGAAGTAAAACAAGGTCCATGGTTCTGAGTAATGGAATTATACATACCAAACTGTGATTTCTTGATGGCACCAAGACTGCTTAACCAGCTGATTCAACTCAGAGTCGCCATTGGTGTTGATGAAAAGCCTCTAAAGGTTGGTTGGTTGAAGAACACACCAAAATTCTTCAACTCTTTGGATAAAATTTGTCCCACAATCGCTTGATTAAAAGTCAGATGTTGGATTAGTGGTTCATTCTTGCTGTAACAGGACCAGCACCAATCCTAGAACTTTTCTGAGTGTCTAAAAATTAGTCCCACCGGACGTGCCAAAAACTATGGACGCTGGATTGCACGCTTGACATGAAGTTGAGCTCCTGTCTTCCACGCGGCACAATGGAGACTCCCCTCTTGCTGTGGGTCTGGCAAAATTGAGGGGAGAATCTCTAGATAAAGGCTAGCTCCCTTTGATGCATCTCTGAGGTCCTGGATTTTCTACTACTAACAATGGGGGGGGAAAGAGAAAATGATTACTGAAAACAGAACCTAAACTAAACGGTGATGCACCAAAAATGGTTGATCTACTTAGCTTTGAGCTAGGGGTCCTCTGGAGATACAGGGAGGAAGAACTACCAAAGGTATTCTAAGACACACTATGGCAGCGTGTTCACATGGGCCTCTACTCTGTTGTGGACACTTCTGGCTAACCTGCAAAAAAAGAACTCACAATACACTAGACATGCTGGAATCATTCTGTGAAAGCATTAAAGAAAATGACTTAACACAAGACAAAACCATAGACATATACAAAAGTGCAAACTCAAAATAGAGGTAAAAATGCTATGTATTGATTTAAGGTAAAATCTTGCAGGGCTTTGTCGTACAAGCTGAGAGATATTTTCTCTAATGAGAGTTTACAATATATATAGAGCAAGAGGAAGCAATGGCACCCCCTTTTTTACAAGTGGCCCATGCTGCGTTGAAAACATTGAGAAGAGGAAGTCGCTGAAAGAACATGCTATGTTAGTTGCCAGTTTTGACTTTGGCGTTCAAACATTATTGTGAAAGCATGGGTAGCGCCCTTTTGTCTACAAACAAGACCGCTTCTTCAAGACATTCACGCGGTTTGTCTGCTCATCAATGCAAAATGGGAAAAAAACAGGCCACGCCATTCAATGTTCGCGCTCCTTGATGACCACTTGGCGGAGACTATTTCAACTGCTGGAATAACTCTTCTGCCGATGCTTCCTTTTTTCCCACCTAGGCTGTTTTGTCCATGTCTGCGCTTGGCTCCTCGGGCTCCTTTCTCAGCGGGTCGCTGAGTTCACTCTTTGACTTTTGTCTTTTCCCAGCTTTTGTCTTTTCCTGCCCCTTTCGGCCCTTGGGGCTGTCTTCTGTCAATCCTTTGGCTCTTCGAGCTTAAAAAAAGGTCCCTTTTGGCAGCCGAGAGTCCCCCGCAAGGGCACTTGCCCTTCGGGATCCTTCGGGTTGCCTTGGCCCCTCAATTCCTTCAGACAAAATGTCCGAAGGAATTGTTCCCTTCATGTTTCGCCGCTTGCTTTGTTTCGGTCGGGCTTTCCCTTCGGGCAAATTCCTTCGGACAATTTGTCCGAAGGAATTTGCCTTGTCATTTTGCCGCGGATTTCCTTCCGAAGGGCAATCTTCCGCTTGGTTTTTTGCCTTGTGAATTTCTTCGGACAAAATGTCTGAAGGAATTCCTTCGGGCATTTTGTCCGAAGGAATTCACACTTGGTTCTACATGGATTTTCTTCAGACAAATGTCGGAAGAAATCCTTTGCTCTTTTCCTTAAGAATTTCCTTCGGACAGAAAATCCGAAGGAATTCTTTGCCTTGTTCTTTCTTTTTCCGAAGAAAACCTTACCTTTCGGCCCTCCCTTTGATCCTTTCGCAAGTGTTCTCTGCCCTCTGCAAGGACACTTGGGCCCCAAGATGTCCTTTAGAACCTGCTTGAACAGCACAATTGGTCATCTACCTGCCCTCCGCAAGGGCACTCTGTCTTTGGAGCCTCTTTGAACCTTCCGATTGAACCAACACTTTGAACCAAACCGATTGAACCAACAATGGTTCAAAGTTCAAAGTTCTTGGAAAGATCATGCCGTTGAACCCCGACGTTGAACCACCTTTTCCAACTGTAAGGAAACGTGCCTTCAAGTTTTGTTCTCTTTCCTTGTGAATTTCTTTCGACAAAATTTCTAAAGAAGCTTTGTAAAAGCCTTGCATTCTTTGAACTGGTTCATCATTTTGCCGAAAGACTTGTGCAAACCAAATTTGAACTGGCTCAGAACAGCAGGGGAAGGACACCGATTTTGGCTTGTAGGACCAAAATGGTCAACAATCCACAAGTGAATGGCACCGCTGAAGCATTCAACAAGATACTAGGAATGTGCCTCACTAAGATATGCAAAGTTGGTCGCAAAGATTGGGATGATCGAGTGTTAACAGTATTATGAGCATATCGCACAACCTACAAGCACCTAAACAAAGCTACACCATTCCAATGGGTGTTTGGCGTAGAGGCGATTCTACCGATGCAGTTCATGGTGCCATCATTGCGCATTGCGCGTATTGGTCATTTGGATGACCAGGAATCATTGAGTGCAAGGCTGGAGGACTTGGAGAGCTTCGATGAGGTGCATGTCCAAGCAAGGTGGAGCCAACAAATAGAGAAGGCATGTCAGAAGTTGTGGCATGACAAACATATTAAGTGCAAGGTACTAACTAAAGGAGCATTGGTCTTGCTCTATGACTCCAAGTACCTCAAGCACCCAGGAAAGCTACAAATTAGGTGGATGGGTCCGCATGTCATCCACAACATATTGGAAACTAATGCATGCAAGCTACGCACATTGTCGGGCGAAATGCTCCCTGAGCATTTCAATGGAAACCAATTGAAGCCTTATAGGCAATAGGATGGTGGTTGCGCCATCAAACACCAAATTCCTAGTCACAAGTCAATTGTGTTGTGTTGACCCAAATAAAGTTTGGCGCAAGCCAAATATTTACTTATATTTTGTGTTGTATTGGTGATGAGTGAATAAGCGAGGTGCTTTCAAGCCCGCAAGCGAACTATTCTAACACTTCCACACGTAACTCCAGTCAGGTGAGTCGAGCACGGATGCTTTCTAAGCGCCTAAGGTTAGACACCTAAGTTTTTGGGCGTATGGAGTTTGCCAGACTTGCACAAATATGAGTACCAAGTGACGCAAAGAGGCACACAAAATGCTAAGTGCGCATAAGATGAGAGAGAGGCGCACAAGATGCTAAGTGTGCAAGACACCCGAAGCGTGAAGTGTTGGAGGGCCAGTGCAAGGGATTTGTATGGGGTAGGGAGAGGCCAAGGCAAAGACGAAAGCACAGAGAAATCGCCCAAGACAGGAAAGTGCAGTAGGAAGAGAAGATGGAACCTTGGACGCTAAATCGCGCGCATGTGAAGTGTTGTGCCCAGGTTGCCATAAGGAAGGCAAAGGTCGCGTCAAGTGAACAAAGCACAGGAGGAAGATCGTCAAGACAAGCTAGCATCCACCCAAAGTTAAGCGAGAAGTGACCATTTGAACTACATGTCACTTCACCGACAATACCGTTTGGAGAATTTAATGAGGTGAAAACAGAGGCACAAAAATTCACATTGAATGCGTAGGTGGCAGCGGATTTTTGCAGATTTGGTTTTAACGAATTCCAAGAAATCTAGGTGCCACCACGCCATTAATCCCCTGCAATTAAGAGGGTAGCTGAATTAGGGGTATAAAGAACGAAAGGCTGATTGGTTTAGGTTACAAACCTCAAGTTAATTTGAACTGAAAACATAGAGCACAGAACTAGAGCCGAAGCAAGAAAACGTTATCGCAGTGACACCTTGAGCACCCATAGACGCAAAAAGAAAACGATTGAATAGAAAAACGAATTGTGTTGCCTTTAAGATTGGCGTAGAGAAGTGTGGGGCACGAATTGTGCAAAAACTAGACAACAAAAAACCTAAGTGACGTCGAGGCCGCCATTTAACGGCAAGCAAAGCTCGAGAGCCGAAGTAATAGTCGCAAAGCCCACAACTGTAAGGAACGCCAAGAAACATTAGAGGCTTTGGCAAAATCAATAGACCGCACTTCAACTCTAGCCGATTCAGGATGGGAAGGAAACGGATGAGTTTTGGTCCACCACAGGTGCAAAAGGACGCCAAACGGGTGTGAACGATTGAAGAGAGTTGCTGCAAAGAAGAAAGTGCAGCCGATGGAAAGGGTTAGCGTCCCAGCAGTTGATCCTGAGGCGCTCACAAAGATGTCATACCGAGAAATGCAATTTCCCACAAAGGTCTTGGTAGGAGAGAATTGGGCGTCTTTCATGCACACCTGCCAGCTAAAAGAATACAACCACCGCACCTCAAGCAATGCGCAAGATCTAGCACAAGACTGGGTGGTGGATACGGGGGCCAAGACAGAAGTGGGTGCAGCATTGTTCGATTTCTCCATCCAAGAGACTTGCGACCATTGATGCAACTCAGCTCTATGAGTTGTCGTGTTTTGGGAAGCCGTAGGAACTCGTGCAGTTCCTCCTATCGCAAGTCCATGGAGATTGCTTCCACTTTGCGGGGAGGCGCATGCGGTTATTAGCGAGCCTAATTGCAGAATCACCGGGACCCCAGACTCCAGCACAGGCATCCACTGGATGATGGCAGATGATACTGAAATAGAAAGGGTTGCGAAACTCCTTGGGTACTACAAGGGAGGATTTGTGTTCCCCATAAAAGATATAAAGGACCTTGGCACGAGGGCCGTAGCACGCCTCGTCAATTCAAAACTTTGCCCCGATGGTCGGTGGACGGACATCACCAAGGCCTATTTGTGCATCACTCACCACATGGCGCAAGGGGTCAAGTTCAACATAGCAAAATTTATTGCTGAATAGATGGTGAAGAATGCACTTAAATGTCATACGGCACGAGAGACCTTCAGATGGAGGTCGATGCTGATTTTAATTGTGATGGAGGAGATTGACGTGCCCGATGGCGACGAAAACAACCTTCGGGTCTTCCCGGTGCACAGAGACTCCCGGGTGCTGAAGTACCTGTTGACCATTTTTACCCAACAAGCCAAAAATTGGTCCCCTTCTTTTTGCATGTTGTTCTGAGCCAATACTTTTGATTTATTGCACGAGTCTTACAATTTCTACGGACTCTGCAAGTTTTCTACGGACTCTGCAGGTTTTCTACGGACTTCACAGAGACTTCTACGAACTCAGCAGGTGTAGTCTTTCGGCAGAGTGCAAGGTTTTACACAGCTTCTTCGGACTCTTGTCTGAGGAAATTCACAAGGAAAGAGAGCTGAAAGTGGTTCAACGACATGATCTTTCCAAGAGTTAGCATCTTTGAACCGTTGAACCATTGAACCGGTTCAACGCTTTGGTTCAATGCTTTAGTTCATCGCCTCAGTTCATCACTTCGGTTCAAAGCCTTGGTTCAATCGGCAAAGTTCATCGCTTTGGTTCAATCAAACGGTTCATCGGCTTGGTTCAATGCGTTGCTTCAACGTTTTGGTTCAATGCTTCGGTTCAATCGGACGGTTCAATCACTTGGTTCACTCAGTCAGTACAACGCCTAAGTCCATCGGCAAAGTTCAAAGGCTTGGTTCAATTCAGTTGGTTCAATGCTTCGGTTCATCCGTCGGTTCAACGGCTTTTGGTTCAATCAAAGGGTTCAACGCTCGGTTCAAAGCCTTGGTTCAACGACCGCTTGAACCATTGAACCAGTTCAATCAATTGGTTCAACGGTTGGTTCAAAGGAGCAGTTCAACCAAAAAAGTTCAGGCCTCCCGAAGGACAAGTGCCCTTGCAGAGGGCAGTTCTGGATTCAAGAGCCCTTGCAGAGGGCAGGGAGCACTTCAAAGAGGCCACAAAAAAGCGGCCAAGTTCTTTTGGAATTTTGTTAAGGCAAAAGCATAATTCCTTCGGACTTTTTGTCCGAAGGAATTCCTTCGGACAAAAAGTCCAAAGGAATTCGGAAAGGCTGTAAACAAAAAACCCGCAAAAGACTGGCATTGAATTCTTTCGGACTTTTTGTCCAAAGGAATTCCTTCGGACAAAAGTCCGAAAGAATTCGGAATGGAAGATAGCCGCGGTAAAAAGCCCGTGGGAAAAGCCCGAAGCAAGAAAACCGTCGAGGAGCCGAAGTACTGCCCGAAGAATATGTACCCTTGCGGAGGGCTCTCGCCGAGAAAAAGGATGCTTTCCAAGAAGCCGAAGGGTCACTTCCCCTTCGAGAAGGATCAACAAGAAGTCCGCAGAAAACGCTGAAGCAAGAAAGCTGAAGGAGTCCAAGGGGTGACGGGCCCGAGGACGTCAAAGTTAAAGTCAAGCACGGTGAACTAGCTGTTGGAAATTCAAACGAAGTGACGGGCCCGCGAACGTCAATTTTACACCAGAAAAAGTGCCAAGTGGCAACCGCGAAAGGCTTTGACATGATTTTCTAGGAGCAGCGGAACGTGCCACGTGTCCCTGCAAGGCTCGGCGAAAGCCGACAAGTGTCAACACCCGCAGTCTCTCTTTTGTCCTGCGAGAATTGTGGTGGGCCTCGGACAAATTGCTAAAGAGAGCGGAAGCCGACACATGTCCTCTTCCACAGGACCTTCAAAGGGTGCCTAAAGCTTCCATGAGTCAAGCGGATGCTGCCACGTGTCCTGCCCGTTCCACAACGGAACGCACCACGTTTCACTTATTTGAAAATCAGCGAAAAGTGGCCAAGGCAAGCAGAAAGGAGCCCAAGGAACGCAACGACCCGCCAGAAGATAGCCCCGAGGGCTGAAGGAACCAAGATGAAACAAAGCGCAAGAAAAGACAAAGCAGTCCAAGTGGCAAGGAGAGGCGAGTTATTGCTAGATGGTCATCAAACGGCGCGAACAGTGAGCGGCGCGGCCTGCTTTCTCCATTTGGCATTTATGAGGGGACAAATCGCAGTCTGTTTGCAGGAAAAGAGCAATTTATTCGCAGAAAGAGGTGCGGCCATGTTTTCACATTAATGTGGAACGCCAAAGTCAAAGCAGGAATCGACAATCAAATGGCTCCCTCTTCCCAAGGCTCAGAGCGCACATGGGCCAGCTTGCAAAAAGAGTGCCAAAGTCTTTCCCAGAAAGCGCCAAGTTCTCTTCCTCTTTCTATATATTGTAAAAATTCTCATTTGAGAAGGATCCATTCTCTTAGCCTTAAGGCAAAACTCTGCCCAAAAATCTCTCGGAATTGTAAGGCAGAGCTCTGCCAGATTTTTACCTTGAATCAGGCCTTAGCATTTTTACCTCTATTTGGACTTGCACTTCAAAGTATATGTTTGTGTTCTTTTGTGTTAAGTCATTGTCTTTCATGCTTTTCACAGAACGACTCCAGCATGTCTAGTGCATTGTGAGTTTTTTTTCTGCAGGTCTGCCAGAAGTGTCTACAGCAGGAATATAGGCGCATGTGAATAGGCTGTCAAAGTGTGTCTCAGAACACCTTTGATAGTTCCTTCCTGTATCTCCACGGAACCTTGACTCACTGACACAGAAGAGTTTTCCCACATCAGATGAAGTGTATGAGCGCTTCTTGGTGAAAAGTGTATATTCGGGCTGGGTGGGTCATCATTTTGGTGTATCACCTTTATTTTATTTTTAGGTTTAGGTTCTGTTTTAGTATCTCTCTCCCTTTTTATCTCCCCTTTTTTTCATTTTATTTGTTAGCAGTAGGAGAAACCAGGGCCTAAAAGATACATCAGAGGGAGCTAGCCCTTATATAGAGACTCTCCCCTCAAGCTTCGCCGATCCCACAGGCGAGGGGAGTTTTCATTGTTGCGTGTGGAAGGGCGGGAGCTAGGCATCCTACCCCCGGGTGCAATCCACTGCGTCAACAGTTTTTGGCACGCCTAGTGGGACCAACTAGGACAGGTTTTGTCCAAAGAGTTGAAGAATTTTTGGTGTGTTCTTCAACCAACCAGCCTTTGGAGGCTTTTGCATCAACACCAATGGCGACTCCGAGTTGAATCAGCTGGTTAAGCAGTCCAGGTGCCATCAGAAATCTTATTTTTGTATGTATAAATCCTTTGCACAGAATCATGGACCTTGTTTTCCTTCATATCACTTCGATCAAACTCAAGATATTTAGGGAATCACCTCAAGCAGCTCTCCTAGTTGCCCTTCAATGATAAGGGAGGTGACGCTGGAGTTTGAGAAGCAAGTAATGGAGATCAACAGACTGGATGAGCAGTATGGATATCAGCAAGAGCTGATGTACAAAGAGGAGTGTTTGTTCAGGCAAGCTCAGGCCTTGCAATCCATGGAGGAGGTAGCAAAATGGAGGAATCCATTCATGCAAGGCAGGCAGCCTTGCACACCCCTCCTATTCTAAAGAAAGCCCCATCTTATGCACCAAATCCTTTCTATCAGATAGCACTTGCTCATTCCATCTCATCTGATGCATCAATCAACCCTGCTCTTGACTCCGTACGCCTAGCCTTCAAGCATCAAAGGAAACTAGAACAACCTCCCATGGAGATGAACCTTCTAAGTTCCTTAGATTGTGAATCTTCCTTTGGGGGGAACATTATGAACCAGCACATCTCTCTCGAAACTGCTCCTACTCATCATGATGATGTTGGTGACCTCCAAGAAAGACTCTTTCAAGATAATCTAGCCAAACAAATTGAGGATTTAGAGGCTAGGATGAGACTGCTTCGTGAAAGAGAGATGCAACTTTCAGACCTTGTGGAGGAGCCCCAGGACCTTGGAGAAAACAAAGTTGCTCCCTGTTCACAGGAGCAAAATTCCAATTCCGAGATCCTGAACTGGAAGAAAATAGTAGAATCATGGGGCAGGAAGGAGGAGAAGAAAGGTTTTGCTCAAAACCTTGAAGAAGATGAGGCTGCTCCTGTTCATGATGATGCTGGTGACCTCCAAGAGGATATGGCCAGAAGAATTGCAGAGTTGGAATCCAGAGAGAGATTCCTCAGCCAATGTGTGATGGACGGTTCAGACCCAACAGCACATTCCATGTCTGAACACACCCCCAAGAGAGCTATCAAGCCACCCCTGATATTGATGAAGTACTAGCCAGATGGAAGGAGAATCATTCGATTCTAGCTCAAGGACTGCCTCCTCTTCCACATGGTTTTTTCACTTCACCCCTTCTCAAGGAGGAACCTGTTCTGCAGGAGGCGAGTGAGGAACAGAAGATCCAATTTGCAGCTCTCCAAGAGGCTATCATGAGCGACAACGAAGAAGAAATCATCATCGATGCTCCTTTTGAAGACATCATCGACGATGGAGAAGACTCAAGTCACGCATACATGCGGATGTTCTAGCAATACGAAGAGGAACATAAGCATGGTGAGCTCTCTCCTTTGTTCGATGAACTTCCTTGTTGCTTCGATGAGGAGAACGACTACGCCGAGGACCCTGAATTGGAGGAGGATCAGACGGATGTCTTTGAACAACTAGAGACTCTAATCCTTGAGCAAGAAAAGGAGAGGCTGGTCGCCCTTGAGGAAAGCCTTGAAGAAGAGAGCTTTGAACAAAGAGGTAATGTTCTGTGGGATGAGTAACCAGTTTGTGATTCCATTTCAGACATCACCACAGTCACCCTTCTTCAAGAAGGCCAAGAGGAAGCAGAGGATGAGTCTGACAGAGTCTTCAATGAAGTAGAAGGAAACGGGTTGAACCATGATGCATTGCAGAGGCACTATGTAGATCAAAGGGGTTATGGTGATGACCCAGCAGCCATAGATTTCTTGGTGAAACGCACCAGCATGAAGGCCCAGCGTTCAACAAGCTTCCAAGAACAAACAGAGTACGTATATGTTGGAAGCATGTTTGAATCTGATCCACTCAGATACAGGCCAATCCAGATGGCAGGGAAGAGGAGCAGGGCACCAAATCTCCTTTTCATTCAGCCACTTGTCTGGCACCTTAAGTCTTCTTGCCAGGAAGGGGACTTAAGAAGTTTTTCCTTTGATCCAGGAGGGAGGCAAATATTCCTGGTTAGCTGTATATAGTAGTTTGCTTTCAGTTTCTTTTCCTGCTTTCCCTAAGTGCAGTTTGCAAAAGTAGTGTTTTTAGCCTTGTGTGTGTTTTCCTTGTGTGTGGGGTAAAAAGCTTCATGTTTGATTCTTGGATCTTTTGGGGCTGTTGCTAACTTCGTTCAAGCTGCATCTGACTCCATGCCCAATGGACTTAAAGGCAACTGGTCTCTAAGCATAGCAGGCATGCTTCCCCTGGGAGTCGCCAATTTGTTGACCATTTTTGCCCAATAGGCCAAAAATTGGTCCCCTTCTTTTTGCATGCTATTCTGAGCCAGTACTTTTGATTTTTTGCACGAGTCTTGCAATTTCTACGGATTCTGCAGGTCCATTTCTACGGACTTTGCAGAGCTTGGATTTCTACGGACTCTGCAGGTCCATTTCTACGGACTCTGTAGGTTTTTTATGGACTTCACAGAGACTTCTACGAACTCTGCAGGTGTAGTCTTTCGGCTGATGAAGAATCAGTCAAAGAGTGCAAGGTTTTACAAAGCTTCTTCGAACTCTTGTCTGAGGAAATTCACAAGGAAAGAGAGCTGAAAGTGGTTCAACGACATGATCTTTCCAAGAGTTAGCATCTTTGAACCGTTGAACCATTGAACCGGTTCAACGCTTTAGTTTATCGCTTAAGTTCATCGCTTCGGTTCAAAGCCCTGGTTCAATCGGCAAAGTTCATCGCTTTGGTTCAATCAAATGGTTCATCGGCTTGGTTCAACGTTTTGGTTCAAAGGAGAGGTTCAACCAAAAAAGTTCAGGCCTCCCGAAAGACAAGTACCCTTGCGGAGGGCAGTTCTGGGTTCAAGAGCCCTTGCGGAGGGCAGGGAGCATTTTGAAATTTTGTTAAGGCAAAAGCATAATTCCTTCGGACAAAAAATCCGAAGGAATTCGGAAAGGATGTAAACAAAAATCCCGCAAAAGACAAAGGCATTGAATTCTTTCGGACTTTTTGTCCGAAGGAATTCCTTCGAACAAAAGTCCGAAAGAATTCGGAATGGAAGATAGCCGCGGGAAAAAGTCCGCGGGAAAAGCCCAAAGCAAGAAACTCGCCGAGGAGCCGAAGGACCGCCCGAAGAGTATGTGCCCTTGCAGAGGGCTCTCGCCGAGGAAAAGGACGCCTTCCAAGAAGCCGAAGGGTCACTTCCCCTTAAGGAAGGATCAATAAGAAGTCCGTAGAAAAGGCCGCAGCAAGAAAGCCGAAGGAGTCCAAGGGGTGACGGGCCCGAGGACGTCAGTTAAAGTCAAGCACGACGAACTAGCCGTTGGAAATTAAGACGCAGTGATGGGCCCGCGAATGTCAATTTTACACCAAGAAAACCAGAGCGCAGAAGGCACCAAGTGGCAACCGCGGAAGGCTTTGACATGCTTTTCTAGGAGCAGTGGAACGTGCCACGTGTCCCCTGCAAGGCTCGGCGAAAGCCGACAAGTGTCAACACCCGCAGTCTCTCTTTTGTCCCGCGAGAACTGTGGTGGGCCCCAGACGAATTGCTAAAGAGAGCGGAAGCCGACACATGTCCTCTTCCACAGGACCTTCAAAGGGTGCCTAAAGCTTCCATGAGTCAAGCGGATGCTGCCACGTGTCTGCCCGTTTCACAGCGGAATGCACTACGTGTCACTTATTTGAAAATCAGCGGAGAGTGACCAAGGCAAGCAGAAAGGAGCCCAAGGAACGCAGCGACCCGCCAGAAGATAGCCTCGAGGGCTGAAGGAACCAGGATGAGACAAAGCACAGGAAAAGACAAAGCAGTCCAAGTGGTGAGGAGAGGCGAGTTATTGCTAGATGGTCATCAAACGGCAAGAACAGTGAGTGGCGCGGCCTGCTTTCTCCATTTGGCATTTATGAGGGGACAAACCACAGTGTGTTTGTAGGAAAAGAGCAATTTGTTCGCAGAAAGAGGCGCGGCCATGTTTTCACATTAATATGGAACGCCAAAGTCAAAGCAGGGACCGACAATCAAACGGCTCCCTCTTCCCAAGGCTCAGAGCGCACATGGGCCAGCTTGCAAAAAGAGCGCCAAAGTCATTCCCAGAAAGCGCCAAGTTCTCTTCCTCTTTCTATATATTGTAAAAATTCTCATTTGAGAAGGATCCATTCTCTTAGCCTTAAGGCAAAACTCTGCCCAAAAATCTCTCGGGTTGGTAAGGCAGAGCTCTGCCAAATTTTTACCTTGAATCAGGACTTAGCATTTTTACCTCTATTTGGACTTGCACTTTAAAGTATATGTCTGTGTTCTTCTTTTGTGTTAAGTCATTGTCTTTCATGCTTTTCATAGAACGACTCTAGCATGTCTAGTGCATTGTGAGTTTCTTTTCTGCAGGTCTGCCAGAAGTGTCTACAGCAAGAATATAGGCGCATGTGAATACGCTGTCAAAGTGTGTCTCTGAACACCTTTGATAGTTCCTCCTTGTATCTCCATGGACCCCTGACTCACTGACACAGAAGAGTTTTCCCACATCAGATGAAGTGTATGGGCGCTTCTTCTTGGTGAAAAGTGTATATTCGGGCTGGGTGGGTCATCATTTTGGTGTATCACCTTTATTTTATTTTTAGGTTTAGGTTCTGTTTCAGTATCTCTCTCCCTTTTCATCCCCCCCTTTTTTTCATTTTATTTGTTAGCAGTAGAAGCAACCAGGGCCTAAAAGATACACCAAAGGGAGCTAGCCCTTATCTAGAGACTCTCCCTTCAAGCTTCGTCGGTCCCACAGGTGAGAGGGGAGTTTCCATTGTTGCGTGTGGAAGGGCGGGAGCTAGGCGTCCTGCCCCCGGGTGCAATCCACTGCGTCAACAGTACCCAAGACTTCACCTACCCCCTGCCTTCTCCCAGAAGTATAAGACCCAAGTGATGGGATGGTGTGCCAATACATAGAGGCGTTCGGGATGGAATGGTGCATCCCCGAGGAGCTCCCTCAGAACATGTTTGCCTTCGATGTTATGCAACACTTATGTGTAGTGTGCTTGGCGCTCACAAACAACAACCAATCAAGCTGGCTGAAACTCCCTTACGCATTTTCTGCCAAGTACTTCAGGGATGTGTAGAAACCCTTGTTTCCCCGGAATTCTGATACTGAATATTTTTTTGACGGTTTTTGTGTATTTTGATTTTTTTGTGTTTTTGTATGAAATAAAGAAGAATGCGATTTTGCAAAATAATTTCAAATAATTAAATAAATAACAGTATAATCTCTTAACTGGCTAATCAATGATCTTATTATTCATTCCAGATGATTACAATTGAAGTTCTCTGTCATGCATACGAAAATAATATAAAATATTGTTCAAAAACCTGATTTTTGCTGCAAACCCTATATCTGGTACAGCCGGTACGGCTGCAATAAATAACCTCTTCTCCACGCTTCTGATAATCCAGAATAATGATAGAAGTATAGGCGCTCAAAAGGGTATCATCAGTTTTTTCAAAAAGGCAGCGATTTGCACAAGAAGTGAAAGATGCCCCTTTGCTGGACTGTACGGCCTGCTGCAGACCCGTACGGATTCCGTACGGCAGCAATAAAAATAGTAAGGCCTGGTACGGCAGTACTCCATAACCCTAGAAAATTGCGCTAATACTGAATATCTTTGTCTGGACGATTTTCGGATCAAAACCCTAATGAAATAAATCTCTGTGAAGCTCTGTGATAATCTCTGTGTGAAATTATCTCTCTCCTGGCAATAGATCAGCTGATATCTCACAACCTCTGAATTGCACACACTGAAGATTGCACGTTCTCCAATGCAAATAGAATACTGGAACCCTTGGCTCAGTCTTCTCAAAAAAAACACTTAGCAAAAATTTGTCAACATGAATGGTACGCCTCCCAATGAGAAACCCTTATAATCTTCAAAAAGGTGCGTTTTTCCTAATTAGGGTTTCATAATTAAAAATTAGGGTTTTATTCTCCTTTAATTTTTCCATAGTCTTAAGACAATTTTAATTATAAAATATAATTAAAACGGCCCCCTTCATAATGAGCGCCCCCTTGGGCCAAAACGCCTAAGTCATAATTACGCCAAATAATTAATATTTAATTAAATCAATTAAATATTAATCTCTCTCGATACATATCTGATTCTCGATCCGTCTGAAGCTAGCGAACAAGGGAGTGATTCCGCACATGACCATACCAAAACAGGGGTGCTTCGCTGCGTGTCAAATATCCCTAAAAAATAGGAGCTTAGGCAAACGTGTCTGAAAGAGCCCGAAAGAAAGCCAACTGGAAAAATTCTGCTAGTCAAAGCCAAGCCAAGCTCCATCATGACCCTCTATCCATCCTATCAGCGTACGAGGGTCGCATAATAGGCTAATCATCAGCTCTGAAAGATGTCAACTGGAAAGGGGACATGACAGGATGCGCTAAGAAGAATTCCCAACATGTAGCAGCTGAACATCCCGATGAAGGTCGTAGATTTGGAAAGAAGCAGGTTGCCATGCCAATACGTGCACCTAGGAGGAAAAGCTACCAAAGACGAGGAGGATGACTCAAATCGCACTGACCTCCGTCCCCTCTAGAAGGAAGTGATACTCGAGCACATACACATGTATTATGAGATGAAGCCGAGAAAGAAGGGCACAAACCTTGAGAAGGACGATGATCTCCCCCTCCGAATCGGCAACAAAGGGAAGCCAACGCCAGTAGCACAAAAGAAATCTCCACAGAAAAAGCAGGGAGAAACAATTGAAGAAATTCAAGAGCGCATAAAGTTAAGGATCGCCTCCAATGAGGAAGCTACTCCATCAGGGCCAAAGAAAAAGCGCGTGACCTTTATGCAAGGGACTACTCCCAACAAGAAAGAGAAGAAGTCCAAGGGGTCCATTGCGATGCCAACAATAACCATGGCAGCGATGGCGGTGCAAGAGGCGCGTGAGGAAATGGAGGCGCAAAAGGCACGGGAAGAGATAGAGGGAGGAACCAAGGTCTACATTGTAGAAGAAGCAAAAGAAGAGCCCAACACCAAAGAAGTCCAAAAGGCCCCCCAAGGCGGCACTGCTGTCCCGCTTAAAGAGACAAGAAAGCCATCCAACGTCTCATCAAAAGAGCCCTCCACACAACCTTCGTCAACTAAGGAGGAAAAGGGAAGCTTGTGGAAGAAAATGGCCCTCAATGAGGAAGAAATAGAAATGGCATTGGCGCTGGAGCAAAAGAGGAGGGCCATGAAGGAAAAAGGCATGACCCAGGAGGAGATTAAGAAGGTTGAGACTGAAGAAATAAAGGCCGAGGAAGAAAAGACCTTAGCACTAATAAAGAAGAGGAAGGTCGAGAAGAAAGCCCAAGAAGAAAAGGCCAAGAAAAAGGAAGAAAAAGAGGTTGTCACAAGCGTAGAACCAACTAAAGAAGCGGCAAAAAAGGCACCTAACGCCTCCACCAGCGCAGCCGACCAAGTTGCATTACAGGTGCACTCGAGTAGTAAAGGGGCACCTGAAGACAAGGAAGGTGATCTGGCACCTTGAAAGAACAAACGGAGAGCACTGAAGAGACCCAACAAAAAAAAAGAGGGCGAAGCTAGCACCAAGGGAGAAGAAGCGGACAAAGGGGACAAGTCCGAAGAACCCCTACAGAAACAGGAAGAAGAAACCTCAGAGGAAAGCGTCGAAGAGAGCAGTAGCATCGATGAAGAGGAGGAAGAACAAACGAAGCATACCCTCACAGAAAAAGGCGCAGAGCTGAGCCTAAGAGAAAAGACTCAGAGGGGGTGGACAGACGAAGATTTTTACATGTTTGAATACATGCCTCCTAGAGCCACCACAACCAGGACACGCCAACAACTCTCATTTGCTTTTGACAACTATATGGATGAGCCTCATTTTGAGGTGTCGTAGAAGGCCATACTAGGCGCAAATAAACCAGAAGGGCATGATTCCCTTCTCATAAATCCCCGTGCCATGAACCCAGTCAGGTCAGCAAATGCACTCATCCAGATGGGCTCCAAAGTCATGCAGAAAAACATCGTCAACGATGTTAGAGCTTCAAAGTGGAAGAAAATTGCCCTGTATGCAAAAGAAGCGAAGGCCATGAAGTTTAAATTGCAGCAACTAGTCGAGCACATAGAGATAGTCAAGCCATCCTTCTTGGGTGGCATTGACACATCGAACCTCTCCAAGGTTGACAAGGTATGCGTGCTAGTGGGTTGAAGGCAAACTCGGTGCAAGAAGAGGACCCATGCACTGCACTAAAAAGGGAACTAGCTGCAAAGCTCGAAGAGATGGAAGACCTCTTCATAAAACTTCAAGAGGGTGCAGATGCAGCTAATGTCATCTTCTGTAGCTTCTCCAACTAGGTCTTGGTCATAGATTCATGCCTCAAGCAGGCAAAGGGAGAGGAGCTAATGGCATAGGTTTACACTGCAACCAGGTCAGAGCGCTACCAATTAATGGGGAAGGTCAATGCCTTGAGCACACAGATCAAAGACCAGGAACAAAGCTTGGAAGCACTCTTTCGCACCTTGCAGACTAAGGCCTGCAAACAAGGTGAAATCCTAGACAAAAGAGTGACAAAAGCTAAGGCAAACCTCGAGGCCTTGAGGAAGGAATTGGAGAAGACAGATGTGCTCACACTCAGCGCCACCTCCACAGAGATAGACAATGCCATTGATGAACTCAAGCTCACTATCAAGGGTTTTGAGGACTTCAACGCCAAGTTGAAGGAGAGTGCGCCCGAATTCTGCACGCCAAAAGCTTTAAAAGACTAGTTTGAGGGCAAACTAGCAATTTTGTATGGGGTAATGTTGGGCCCCTTTTTTGGCTAAGTATGGATCCATGCCAACTCAGCAGACATCTCGACACAAGGCAATCACTTAGTATGATTGCCATTTTGGTATCTTTTGTGCCACCTGGAGGAATCATCACAGATCTAGCGCCAGCTGGCAAGCGGTTAACTGGTGCCCAGTTTTTTAGGACATCTTGAGTGGTTGCACGTGGTGACTGTAGTGCAAAGGGCGCAAGGTGATGGAACCAACGAAATGATCAACCAAGGCTCCAACTCAGCACCCGACATGCACTCTCCACCCTGGCACAAAGATGCTCCTATGGGCTATAAAGTTGAGCTCGATCCAGTGAGCAGACAAGATGGAAGTTGATGTAGCGAAGCTCTGGAGAAATCGAATTGGACTACTAGAGCCGCCATTAGTGTTAGGTATATCATGGACGCCATTGAGGCTCCATATTGTAGTGCCCAAGCTCGCTTGTGAGCCTCTGGGCCGTTAGTAGCTTTAGCCAAGTATTTGCTCTGGTTTTCTTATCATGTACTCCATTTATTTGGACTTTGCTTAATGAGGAATGGTGTTGCCTCTATTTGAGCTCGATTTGGTTACGCCTCTGATTAATGTCTTTTGAATGCGAAATGAATGCAATAGTTATGATAGTATAACTTCAATATATGAATGTTAAGTTCAACGAAGCTCTGGACTAAGTCGTTAATGGCGTCCCTATGTAAAAGATGACATCAGCATACTCAGTAAAATAGCCTAAGTGTAGATAAGAGCCCGTGCATAGCAATGATATCCTTGCATGAAGCACGAGCCTAGCATGAACTTGATCTAAAGAATCCAATTGACCCCTCAAAGCGTCGGATGACACTTAACTTAGTAACACAAAGGCTTGTGCCCTGAAGAGCATAGAACCAACCCGATATAGGCTTGCATCCCTATGACCAAAAGTAGTTCCCCAAATAGGCTCTGGGCCTATAGACCATTAGCCTGGCTCAGAAATGGTTTGTGCCAATGAACCTACCAACGTTGTTGTTGCATTGACCAAGTCCTATGAAGAATGAGTTGTGCCATGGCACAACTAACCCAACACAGGCCCCAGTTTTCTCTGCTATGCTTTGTGTGAGCGCATAAGGCTTGCACCTTATGTGAATTGATGTCAGCGCAACCGAGTGATAAATGTTGAGCGCTATGGGAACATACCTTGTTTGCGCTTAGTTGTAATGAGTCGAGAACTAACTTGGAACAACCAGATAAGCGTTGGACAGAGTAAATGAATTGAAACCCAATTAAACTACAACAGTTTTGTTGGAGAACCTTCTTTTTTGTTGAATCATCCCATTTGGGGACATTACAATATCCAATCAAAGTGGTTGTTTCCAGCTTCTAGATTACTGTTATTGATGTATTTTACGAAAGATTTTCAATATGGCATTTGTTGTACCATTCTTTCATCTACTGCCAATGACAATTTCAGCCCTCTTTACCCTTTTATAACAGCTATAAAAAGATTTTCAGTCACATGGTGAAAGAATTTCCAGCCTATTGTCAATGTTGAGGCATGTACAGCTAGTGCAAATTCGTTTCCAGCCACCACCATTCTAATATTTAGCAAAGGAATGTAAGCTGTCACAAGATGTTTTTCAGCCTTTATACCTCTGATGTTTGGAAAGGAATATCAGTTTAAAATTGGCTATACCATTGTCACGTTATTGATTTCAATAATTTCAGATTATGAGCTCTTGTTATCCATGATGAACAACTATGAATTTGTGCATTTTGAGAGAGTTTCCTTGCCTGGTAATGTTAACAAAAGATGTCCACTATTAAGGACAATAAACCCAGCCATCCTAATGCTGATAGGGATGAGATTCAAGGAGGTTTGTGGCTGTTATGACTTTCTTCAAGCTTACATGTAAGCTGTTTTTTGCCATGAATTGGAGGGACCAGTTTACAATGACATTATGGAACCAATTGGAGCTCAAGGCTATAGTCATGAAGCAAGTGTTTGGGATTAAAAATTTCGATGATCGATTTCGGATCCCGATATCAATAGGAAGGTTCAATATGGAGGGATTGGAGTTGTTACAACATTGCTTGAGGACGAGCAATTTCAAGTAGGGAGGACTGTAATGTCCCCTTCTCAAGTTTAGTTTGGTTTGGAGACCCTTAGCCGACTCTTTTGGTTTCTCATTGGTTAAGGGAAAGAAAAGAAAAGGGAAACATGGTTCTTGTATTCAAGTTCCCAAAAAGTAATTATGTCAGCAACTTATTCTAATTTTGACTTAAGGAGGGAACTTTTTGTCATGAGCAAGTTAGCCCTTAAGTGAAAATTATACGGAATGGCTTTTTGAATATTCAAATCCCTTCCCCATATGGAGTGCCCCTTTTTGGGATTGATTTTAGAGTGAAAAGATATAAATGAAGAAAAGGAGGTAGATATTTGGACTCGTGTCATTTTATCAACTAAAATTCAAAGTTTGAGCAGCTTGCTTATGCTTTCAGCCCTAGAGGACGAATACCCTCTTTGGCATTCAGATATAGAGCACGAAACCCTTCAATGTTCAACGGATGATTTCATTCAGAGGTCATATTTGAGTGGGAATTGTCAAATTTCAGGTCTAAGACATCTTTCCAAGTGGGGCGCAATAGTTGGGCAGCTTGTTGAGGTGGTGTGCCGCTGTAATCAGCCCTTGCAAAGGCAACGACTCAGTTAGGAGCCTGTTGTCAACCTGGAGATGTGCCCTGAATCGAAGACGTGCGTGAAACGGCCAGTCCTCTATCTGGCTGAAACAATGGGATCTTCTGACGAGGGTGGGTGCCTCAACGGTGAGAAGAACCTCCAGAGAAGGTTGGTTACTGTATGATGTATCGATGAGGATCCCTACTCTACACTACGGACTACCATGGAAAAGGGAGAAGGAAAATTAAAGGGAAAATCCTACCTAAAAATGGTGATACACCAGAAGTTCGATCCACTCAACTTGGAAACTTGAACACTGAACAATCAAGGGGAAAGGAAGACCTTAGACTTCAATCAATCACGTATGCATAAATATTTCATGAAGAGGTTCGATCAATGACTAAAACCTAAGGGAAAACGATGGAGAGAGGTCTGATAAAAGACACTTTGCGGCCACCTAACATCCACTTACAGCGTTAGCGAAAGACAGTAAAGAACACTTAACATAACCTGCATAAGGACAATCTAGCAACTAGGTATGAATCAAAATTTGGGAAGGGAGAGAAATCTACCACTTGTGCAAATTACTGAAGAAATATACACTATGCCAGCACTTGAAATCTGAAAGTACAGTCCTTATTGATTGAAGAGGTTACACAATTCACCAATGGCAGAGTCTGGTCTAACCAAGAGAGATTAGATGATTTTTTAAACAAAACTGAAAGCCATTATATAGAAAATTACAAGAGGCCAAAGATTGGCATAGAAACTTGAAGAGAAAGATTCACTTTGGTTAACTCCAAGGTTTACTTGGCCTTTCAATAAAATATATTTTCCCTTTTGTCCTTGCATGAATCTTTTTCGCTTGATGAAGCGAACTTATCTTTGATATGAATTGCCCACCTCTTTTTGCATGGAAATCCACGCAAATGTCAATTTTAGAACTCCACGTGAGCTGCTTGATGCCGATTTGTAGCATTTGAAAGCTGAGTTAACTGTTATTTAAGCTGAGTTAACCAAAGAGATCATTCTCCTTTGCATGGAAAGCTCCTAGTGAATGCGGCGTTTAACAATTAATCAACTCTAAATCTGGAACAGTCAACTCGTTGTTCGAATTTGGAACTCCGGTTGAAACTGAGTTGGACTTTCGGATGCATGAGTTGACTTAAGACGAACAGGACTTCAGCAGCCAGTCAACTGAAGCTTTGACAGTAGTTTGAAAATAGCCCTTGCTTGCATGTATTTTGTTCTATTCTGGTCCTCCTGTTCGTGTCTATTTCTGGCAGAATTCCGTATTCAACTCTTTCGTCGAATTATCTATTTTCTATTCTCTTTTGCACAGTCAGCCTCCATTTATTTCAAATTTCTTGTTGTCTCCTTGGTTTCAACGGTTACTTTCCACAGTCAAAATTTGACAGCTTGCGGGACGTCACCGGAAGTTTTCTTATTTCCTTCGGATTTCTCTGCTTGGTAATTTCCTTCAGGTTTATTTCCACAGAATTCCTTCGGACTTCTCTCCCTTCGAATACCTTCCTTTGTTCGGGCTTTTCCGGCGGTCTTTTCTCCAAAAGTCCGAAGGATATCTTCTTGCTTGCATTGTTTTTTCTGCGGCCTTTCTACATGGGCATCTTGTTTATTTCTTCCGAATTCCTTCAGACAAAAAGTCCAAAGGATTTCTTCCCTCTTTTGCCTTTGCTTTTTCTTGTTTTTTCTTTGTTTTTCTTCGGACTTTGTTTTGTGCAAGCCTTCCGAATTTCTTCGAACTTTTTGTCCGAAGGAATTCCTTCAGACAAAAGTCTGAAGGATCTCTTTGCCTTTGCTCTTTGAAATGTGCCCTTCGGCAAAGACACAGTGGTCTTGTCACCGACCAAGTGCCCTCCGCAATGGCTAGTCGATCTCCTTTTGTGCCCTTCGGAAAAATTGGAGGGCACCCGGGCTTTTTGCAAAGGTCTCTGAATTTGGTCTTGTGCCTTCCCGAAGGGTACGTGCCCTTCAGGATTGTTGCAAATGACCCTTCCGAATTAATCATTGGCTTCTTTTGTGCGGACTTTCCTTCTTAATGCTCTTCCTAATTTCTTCGGACTTTTTCTCTGAAGGAATTCCTTCGGACAAAAGTCCGAAGGATATCATTATCCGAAGTAAAAACCTTTTTGATGAATCATTCCGAAGGAATTCATCCTTTGTAGCAAGGGCCCTACCAAAACAATGTACTCTTCTTCCTTGGCTAGAGACGTGAATGTTCCGAATGGCGAGAGACAATCTGACTTGTGGAAGAATTGCCCTTCGGCAAAGACACAGTGGTCTTGTCACCGACCAAGTGCCCTCCGCAAGGGCTAGTCGATCTCCTTCTGTGCCCTTCAGAAAAATTGGAGGGCACCCGAGCTTTTTGCAAAGGTCTCTGAATTTGGTCTTGTGCCTTCCCAAAGGGTACGTGCCCTTCAGTATTGTTGCAAATGACCCTTCCAAATTAATCCTTGGCTTCTTTTGTGCGGACTCTCCTTCTTAGTGCTCTTCTTAATTTCTTCGGACTTTTTGTCCGAAGGAATTCCTTCGGACAAAAGTCCGAAGGATATCATTATCCGAAGTAAAAACCTTTTTGATGAATCATTCCGAAGGAATTCATCCTTTGTAGCAAGGACCCTACCAAAACAATGTACTCTTCTTCCTTGGCTAGAGACGTGAATTTTTCGAATGGCGAGAGACAATCTGACTTGTGGAAGAATTGTCAACATTCTGGCGACTTAACTGGGAAGCATCCCTGCTATGCTTGAGAACTCAGACCATGTATAAATGCTATTCGAATTCCCAAATGGCGAACCTAATTTCTGATTTGAAAATCTGCTCTGATCATGGCTGTAGTAACCTCTTCCTTCAAAAATAAGAAGGGAAAAACACGAAAGCAGAAAACTAACTAAAATGCAAATGTGCAAACAAGCACTTATTGGAACAAAACTGAAGCAAACTACTGTGCTTGAACAACACTTGGAGGAAAGCAAGAAAATAACTAAATATGTACATAGAATTTTGCTCTTTAATAGCAATGTTTCAGATGCATCCCATTGACTGGGATTGGAAGCTCTTGGCCGTCCATCTTAGCAAGTTGGAAGGCGTTGTGGGATTTGTAGCTGGAGATTGTATATGGGCCACTCCAAAGTGAATCAAACTTTGTGTGCCCTCCTGGTTTGGCCCGATCCTCATCCCACTTGAAGACCAAATCTCCTTCATTGAAGCTTTGTGAAGAAGCTCCTTTGTCGAATGTCCTTTTCACCTGTGCCTGATGACTTTCCATGGCTAGCATGGCTTGATTTCTTGTCTCTTCCAGCTCCATAAATTCTGCATACCTAATCTCCATAGGCTCGTTTTCTAACAATTCAAGTTGATGCATTAATTCTAAAGCTGAAAATTCGTGAGAGATAGGTAACCTTGCTTCCCTACTATAGACTAGCTTGTAGGGAGAGTTGGCTATTGACCTCTTGTAGGTGATCCTATCAGCCCATAGTGTTGACTTCAACTTGAGGTACCATGATCTCTGATTGTCTTCAATAGTCCTTCGTATGATCCTCAAGAGGTTCTTGTTTGTAGACTCAGCAAGGCCATTTCCTTGTGGATAATAATTTGATGAAGCGCTGAGATAGGTTCCATGTTGGACGGCCCATTGGTTGATCCTAGATCCCACAAAAGCCATTGCATTGTCAGAATAATGGTTGAAGGGACTCCAAACCTAGTGACCAAACCTTCATAGAAATCAAGAACACTAGTTTCGTTCGCCTCCTTTAATGCAACTGCTTCTGTCCAACGTGTGAAGTAGTCTGTAGCTGTTAGAATCCACTTATGCCCTGAACTGGAAGGAGGGTTAATGAGACCAATAAAGTCTAATTCCCACTGGACAAATGGCTGATCCACTGTAATTGGCTATAGGGGCAGGGCTGCTAGTTTAATTTTTCCTACAAACATAGCGCAATGTTTGCACTTCCTAACCCATGTATGGCAGTCACCAAATATAGTAGGCCAATAGTACCCACCTCTCATGATTTTGAGTGCTATGGTTCTGGCAGAAAAGTGTCATCCAAATCCATCATGGAATTCTTCAAGTAATCTTTGAGTATGGCTTGGCTCCACACACCTTAGTAACATTCCATTGATATCCTTCCTGAACAAGACACCGTCAACGAGCAAAAATGGAATTGATTGCAGTCTGAAATACCTTCTTCTTGAAGCACTTCGGTGGAAAGGGTAATGACCTTCCTAAAGATAGGTTACCAGATCATGAAACCAGCTGGAAGGTGAGGTTTGTACAGTAGCAATTTCTACATCATTTGACACTAGAATAGCTTCGTTGGTTTCTTGTAAGTCCTGAGCTAGATGCTCACAAAGTCCTTTGCCTCTAACCAGTTTCGTGATCTTAATTTCTATATCATATTCCATCACTTTGGTTATCCAATTAGCGTTTTTCTCATTTATGTCCTTGTTCAGAAGAAATTCTTTGATGCTTGGATGAGCAACCATTAGAAGTATTTTATTATTAGACAATAAGTGCCTAAATTTCTTCAGAGATCTTATAACTGAAAAGACGTGTTTTTCAACAAAAGAGTACCTTGTCTCATACTCCTCCAGGCTTTGGCTGTAGAAGGCTATTGGCTGTTCCAAGTCCTCATGGTTCTATTGCATAAGAATGCCTGAAATGGTGTCCACATTAGCATATGTATACAGAATGAAATCTTTCTTGAAATCTGGATTCAAGAGCGTAGAGGCACTTGCTATGGCTTTCTTAACATCTTCAAACCCTGTTATTCCCTCCTTGGACCAGCTGAAGTTCTGATTTTTCTTTAACATGGCTGTAAATGGTTTAGCTATAGTAGCAAAATCTGAAATGTATCTCCTTATAAAATTGATCTTTCTAAAGAAACTTTGCAAAGCCTTTTTGCTCTTAGGCAAGGAGAGTGCAAGAATGGATTGAATCCTTTCAGAATCTATGTTTAAACCGTGCTTTGAAATGACATGTCCAAGAAGCTTACCTTCATGCACTGAAAATACACACTTTTTGGGATTTAAGGATATCCCAAATTGCCTACACCTTTCAAAAACATGCTGGAGGTGCACCATGTGATCTTCTGCATCCTTTGAGAATACTGTTATATCATCTAAATAGACAAGCACGAATTTGTTAATAAGGCCTTGGAAGGCCATATCCATGGCTCTCTGAAAGGTTGCTCCAGCATTGGACAAACCGAACGGCATCTTTCTGTATGCGAATGTTTCCCACTTGGTTGTGAAAGCTGTCTTGAATTGGTCCTCTTCTTTGACCAAAATCTAGCTGTAGCCACTGTACCCATCCAATAAAGAAAACCTCTCTAAACTGAAACAAGCTATAAAATTTGTTTCATTGATGGCAATGAATAGTGGTCTTTAAGTGAGGCCCTGTTCAAGTCACGAAAATCAACACAAACGAATCTCACCATTCTTTTTCCGTACTGAAACGAGGTTCGCCACCCAAGTTGAGTGCTTGATTGGAAATATAATAGCCGATTCTATAAGCTTGTGAAGCTCAGCTTTCATCAAAGGCTCAAACTTTGGATTGATTGGCCTTTGTCTTTGTCGTACTGGTTTAGTTTCGTCCTCTAGCTCAATAGTGTGTTGAGCCAAACTTGGATCAAACCCTTTGAGATCACTATAATGCCATGCGAATATATCAGCAAAATTCTGGCATAATTCAACGAAAGCTTTCTTTTGTAGTGGAGTGCATACCTTGCCCAATTTCAAAATCTTACCAGCTACAATCTCTACATTGGCATAGTGCTTTTCCTTTGTTGACAAGGCTGGGTTCTATTTCCTTAGTTCATCGTCTTCACTGAAAATATTTTCAAGGGTAACCAATTCCTTGGGTAGTTTATTGGTTTTCAGCTGCACAATCTGATCACCATACTGCTGTAAACATTTTGCCTGATTTTTTGGAGAAAACTCAGCTTCTTCCTGTAAAAATCTCACAATTTGATTGTCACTTTCAAATACTTGCCAATTTTCTTGGTTATCTGGGACAAAAGGCCTTACGACTATCTTTATATGTGACTGAGAAATGTTACTTTTAACGTCAGTTGGGATATCAAATTGTGCCCCAACAGCAGCCAACCTATCAGCATGTTTATTTATATCTCTTGGTATTGCCTGAATATTAAAACCCTAAAAATATTCAAATCCCATACCTTGTGTCTATAAGATTTAAGCAACATATTTTTGCATACATTTAAGCCTCTTACTTGGCGAACTACAAGTTCACTATCTCCAGACAACTTGCTTTCATCATCCTAGCCCATTGCAAACCGTGGACTAGTGCTTCATATTCAGCCACGTTATTTGAACAGCCAAACTGAAATTTAATAGATGAGAAATACCTTTGTTTCATAAGAGAAACTAACATCATTCCAGCTCCTGCTCCATGCTTATTTATTGATCCATCAAAGTATAATTGCCACAAGCCTTCATTAGATTCGCCCTCTTTAACCATCACTGGGATTGGCGCATCGTTCTCATGGAGACAATACACACCAAGGGCTTCTTCAATCAGCTTGTAGGGATCATGCTCATGCAAGGTGGAAGTCCATTCATCAAGAAATAAATCTGGAACTCCATCCAAAGGTGAGTCCTTTTCTACATCACTAGTTTGTACTACTTCATCTGAAATGATACAATTTGTATTAACCACATTTGGCGTATAAGGTTCCATGTGAAAACGTGCAATAAGTTCTGAATGAATTGTTACCTTTGTGCCATATCTGGTTCTAAACAGCAAGTACCAATCAGCTGATAGATATCCCCCAATCTTGGAGGTGAAATCTCTTGAAAGGCACATGGCGAAATAAGGAGGTAGATCTACTACTACGACGTCCTGTTGAATAGTTACGTTAGGACAGGGATGTAATGTTAATTTCAAATCTTTGATAATCTCTACCGTCTTTGCGGGTGAACCATCCAACTGCAGTACCCCTTTAGTATTTGGCTCATAAACAAGGCCGAGCTTGTCTGCAATCTGTTTAGGCATGACTGTACTGTTGGCTCCACTATCCACCATACAATTATGAACTAAGGTGTCTCCTACTATCAAAGAAAGATAAAAAGGGGGAGTCTTCTTTGCTTTTACCTCAGTTTTGTCCACCTTTGATATCTTATCTCCTTGCTGTACCTGCTGCTTAGTTGGCAGATCTGAGTTTGTCAAAACAACACCTTCTTTGTCTACTAATTTTGGGGACAATTCAAGCGCTGAAAGTTCTTGAATGAGTTTGTCATTTTGGCTTGGACTTGAAAGAGTATCCCACATGCTAATATTGACGTTAGACCTTTTCATCTGATCTACAATATTGAACTGGGATGGACTAACCTTTGATTGCACCTTTTGTGTTACTTGCTGCTCACGAATTAGAGGTATTTGCTGCACTTTGCCAACCTCTACATTCTGACTTTTTGTGACTGTGGAGGCAGCAAGCTGTTCTTTCGTACTTTGAGCAATAGTACTAGGAGTATTTGACATATTTGCCACTGCTTGAGCTTCTCCAACAGCGCTTCTTTTATTTCTCTGATAGGTTAGAGCTGCAACTTGATCATTTGAAACATTAGTTTTAACATCTTGAGTAAAAGCAATATGATCATCTACCTGCCAATTCACATTAATAGCATCAAGCTGCCCTTGGGTTGCTCCTTGTGGTGCCAATCCTGTATCTTGATATTGGCTCTCATGAAAAAAGAACTCTTGTGTCATCTGTGGCATGGTGCTGTTTGATGATACTGAATCCTGATTTTGAAAATCATTGAGATTCGAAGGCTGCCAACCTGAATTCTGCACTAAATTGTTCTGAGGTGGAGTTGGAACAATGGCTTTTGAAGTATGAGCATTTGGATCAAGAGCAACATATGGCTTAGCTGGAGTTATGGCCCCTTGTGCCTGATAGGGTAGTCTATTTTCTCTAAAACCCTGATAAAGAGATCTTTGATCTTTTAAGCGCTGATAGTTGTTCTGATTTCACTATTGATAAGGCCTATTTGATTGAAATTGCTACCTTTTAAGCTATACTATTTCATTTTCAAAAGATTGTAACAGACTTTTCAGCTCTCCTATTTCACTAGATTGACTAGTAGACGTTGCAATAGGACGTTGAGGCGCTGGAATTGGAGCCAAGGATGGAACTTGAGGAACTTGAAGGGCTGGTACTGAACTTATCTCCGGAAATATGGGCATTGGAGGCCTTGGAGCAAGCTTTCCAGCGTGAAACAGACTATTTTCTGCCCTTATTGCAACTTCATAGGCATCTGACAAAGTAGTGCCGCCCATTGACTGTATCATCACACTAATATCAGAATTGAGAGCTTTCAAAAAATATAAAAATGCATATTCAGGTGATGGCCTAATTAGAACAGGTATCCTGTGCCATGTCTTTTGGAATCTGAGATTAAAATCAGACATGAACTCATGAGGAGCTCTCTGTATGGCAGTTAATTGCTCAACCAAAGATAAGTGGTCAGACTTGTCCTCAAATTGTTTGACCAAGGCAGCACCCAATTCATTCCAAGTAGAGATAGATCTAAGTGGGAGGGTTCTATACCACTGTAATGCTTTTCCTTTGAAAGAAGCAGCTAGTAATCTAATAGCAAAATTATCTTTAGTTACATAATGAACTGAACAAAGATTAGCCACATCTTGGATTTGCTCAATAGGGGTTGTTTGATTTTCTCCTGAGAAGAATGGAATACTTTTGAGGGCAGATATAGGCATATCATTTAACTGTGCTAGATTTAGTGGGCTCCCTCCATTAAATGGAGCAAATACTTGATTTATATTGGTCATCTGCATGGTGGGGATTTCAGTACCTAGAACAATAGGATGAGGGGGAGTTAAATATTCCCTTTGAAGATATGGACTTGCCCTCCTAGATCTTGCTATTTTATAAGTTAAAAGTTCAAAAGGAATACCTTTGCTTGCTGATCTTGTGGTAACTTTTGGCATGAACTGATTTTCTCAATGATGCTATGAACTCTTCTGCTAGTTGTAAATGAATATCTTCCTTTGCCGTGAAAATTTTCTATAAAGAACTCTTTTTGTAGTCCACCGGGCGTGCCAAACACTGTTGTCAACCTGAAGCTGCGCCCTGAATCGAAGACGTGCGTGAACGGCCAGTCCTCTATCCGGCTGAAACAATGGGATCTTCTCACGATGGTGGGTGCTTCAACGATGAGAAGAACCTCCAGAGAAGGCTGGTCCCTGTATGATGTATCAATGAGGATCCCTACTCTATGCTGCGGACGACCATGGAAAAGGGAGAAGAAAAATTAAAGGGGAAATCCTACCTAAAAATGGTGATACACCAAAAGTTCGATCCACTCAACTTGGAACCTTGAACACTGAACAATCAAGGGGAAAGGAAGACCTTAGACTTCAATCAATCACTTATGCATAAATATTTCATGAAGAGGTTCGATCAATGACTAAAACCTGAGGGAAAACGATGGAGAGAGGTCTGATAAAAGACACTTTGCGGCCACCTAACATCCACTTACAACTTTAGCGAAAGATAGTAAAGAACACTTAACATAACCTGCATAAGGACAATCTAGCAACTAGGTATGAATGAAAATTTGGGAAGGGAGAGAAATCTACCACTTGTGCAAATTACTGAAGAAATATACACTATGCCAGCACTTGAAATCTGAAAGTACAGTCCTTATTGATTGAAGAGGTTACACAACTCACCAATGGCAGAGTCTGGTCTAACCAAGAGAGATTGGATGATTTTTTAAACAAGGCTAAAAGCCATTATATAGAAAATTACAAGAGGCTAAAGATTGACGTAGAAACTTGAAGAGAAAGATTCACTTTGGTTAACTCTAGGGTTTACTTGGCCTTTCAATAAAATATATTTTCCCTTTTGTCCTTGCATGAAGCTTCTTCGCTTGATGAAGCGAACTTATCTTTGTTATGAACCGCCCACCTCTTTTTGCATGGAAATCCACGCAAATATCAATTTTAGAACTCCACGTGAGCTGCTTGATGCCGAGTTGTAGCGTTTGAAAGCTGAGTTGGACGAAGAGATCATTCTCCTTCGCATGGAAAGCTCCTAGTGAGTGCGGCGTTTAATAATTAATCAACTCTAAATCTGAAACAGTCAACTCATCGTTCGAATTTGGAATTATGATTGAAACTGAGTTGGACTTTCGGATGCATGAGTTGACTTAAGACGAACATGACTTCAGCAACCAGTCAACTGAAGCTTTGATAGTAGTTTGAAAATAGCCCTTGCTTGCATGTATTTTGTTCTATTCTGGTCTACCTGTTCGTGTCTATTTCTGGCAAGATTCCGTATTCAACTCTTTCGTCAGATTATCTATTTTCTATTCTCTTTTGCACAGTCAGCCTCCATTTATTTCGGATTTCTTGTTGTCTCCTTGGTTTCAACGGTTACTTTCCGCGGTCAAAATTTGACGGCTTGCGGGACGTCACCGGAAGTTTTCTTATTTCCTTCGGATTTCTCTGCTTGGCAATTTCCTTCGGGTTTATTTCCGCAAACTTCCTTCGGACTTCTCTCTCTTCAGATACCTTCCTTTGTTCGGGCTTTTCCGGCGGTCTTTTCTCCGAATTCCTTCGGACTTTTTGTCTGAATGATATCTTCTTGCTTGCCTTGTTTTTTCTGCGGCCTTTCTGCACAGGGATTTTGTTTGTTTCTTCCGAATTCCTTCGGACTTTTTGTCTGAAGGAATTCCTTCGAACAAAAAGTCCGAAGGATTTCTTCCCTCTTTTGCCTTTGTTTTTTCTTGGTTTTTCTTTGTTTTTCTTCGGACTTTGTTTTTTGCAAGCCTTCCAAATTTCTTCGGACTTTTTGTCCGAAGGAATTCCTTCGGACAAAAGTCCGAAGGATATCTCTTTGCCTTTGCTCTTTGAAATGTGCCCTTCGGCAAAGACACAGTGGTCTTGTCATCGACCAAGTGCCCTCCGCAATGGCTAGTCGATCTCCTTCTGTGCCCTTCGAAAAAATTGGAGGGCACCTGGGCTTTTTGCAAAGGTCTCTGAATTTGGTCTTGTGCCTTCCTAAAGGGTACGTGCCCTTCGGGATTGTTGCAAATGACCCTTCCGAATTAATCCTTGGCTTCTTTTGTGCGGACTTTCCTTCTTAGTGCTCTTCTTAATTTCTTCGGACTTTTTGTCTGAAGGAATCCCTTTGGACAAAACTCTGAGGCATATCATTATCCGAAGTAAAAACCTTTTTGATGAATCATTCCGAAGGAATTCATCCTTTGTAGCAAGGACCCTACCAAAACAATGTACTCTTCTTCCTTGGCTAGAGAGGTGAATTTTCCGAATGGCGAAAGACAATCTGACTTGTGGAAGAATTGTTAACAGAGCCCTATCCTTGGGCAGCGACCCCCTTTGAAGGCTTGAGATTGCAGTTTTTGGGGCAATTTGAGGTTGAATTTAGTGTTTCATTATACACTACTTCCGCTGGTATATTTATGATATTTTCCAGCTTTATGTTTGGTTCAAAAATTCAGATCTTGATGTATTTTGTATGGCTGTACTTCTCTTAATTTTTGCAAGGGTTTGTGGCAATTAAATATTGGATTTTCATCTCAAATAAGTGTTTCCAGAATTCTGAATTTTCTGTGATTAAGGTTTGATAAAAAATAAGAATTTGTATTTTTATTCTAAGAGTTTATCACAAATTCCAGAATTGTACAAATCTGTCCTAAAAAGGACATTGCATTTTTACATCAACAGCAGCTCCACTAGAATGTCTTTTATCTTCCTCCTCCATTCTAATTTTTTATTAAGTAGTCTATGACTTGTATCAGAAGAGACTCCGACTTGTTTAAAGGGGGATAATGTAGGCCATCAATTATGGACACATGTAGTGCTATAACTGGCAATTTTTTTGTTAGTCTTTTGTCAGCGTTTAGTTAGTGATGTAGCAAGACCTTCAATTACGTCAATTGTGACGGTTGGGTTAATCAACCCCTGTTGGATCTTGTTCTTCAAATAGAATATGGTATGTAAGGGTATGGGCACTTGTATCAAGTCCTCCTTGTACTGTATGAATTGTATCGAGACCTATCTTTTATGAATACAAAATTGCTAATGTTTGGATACTCTACTATGCCATGTTGTGTTATGCAATTACTATTGTGTGTAAGTTGTTATTGGTAGTCTAGAATCTTTGTAAACATTAATCATTCTACATAAGTGAGATGGCAACAACGTTGTCAAGTTATTTTGGAAAGCAAAAACCTCCTTCAAACAAAAGGTGTTGGGATTGCTAGTAATGAAATGCATGGTAGAATAAGGTGGGAATTTCAGGGAATTTTTACATTGTGTGGGAAAGAGGAGACAATTGACCATATATTTTGGAAGTGTTCAACACCTAGAGGGTTTTAGGGTTGGTTACAAATTGAATTCAATTTCTTTTCTAATGTCCCTCTCTCATGGTGAGGACCCCTTCTAGGGGATTCTTGGATGGTCATGGATAGCTGCAAGTCTATGCCATACAATCAAGTTGGCAGCGATTAGTGCCCTTACGAGGACATGATGCAAAGCTACTTTTCAAAAAGATATCACTTGGTTTGGGAAAATTGCGACATTTTAAACAAGATTTGTCTTTGGTTGTTCAAGCTAAGCTTGAGTAGTTTTGGGAAAATGTGAATCGTTTTTCGATTGGGGCATAGGCCTAGGTGCTTTCTTTCCTTGCCTATGTAGGAAGAGATTTTCCTTGTAATCTTAATGCTTAGATGACTTAAATCATTTGTTCTTTGGAATGATATAAGATGCATTTCTTCAAAAAAAAAAAAAAACATCTGCTACATAATCTAATACATGAACATTAATAAATTTAGTGCCAACATCTTGGTCTAATGCATTTGCACTACCACTGCAGTAGTCTAGATTCTAAATCTGTATGTTCATGATTTTCAGTGTCTATAGGGTGATGGGGACCTAGAAATGAGAGACACCATGTACGTGGGCTGGAAAACATAGCTTGCATGGCAAAAACAAGGGCTGACTCTATAGTCCATGTGTTGATTGGGCATTGGCAAATTCAGCCAAATAGATTTGACCTTCCAAAATAGTTTGAGGCTTAGAAAACCCTCCTAACATCTTTAAGCTTTCTGCAGGTAAGCATTTCAGCTTTGAGTTTTTGGAAATAAATATATATCACGGCTGTTCCAAAAAATCAAAACTAAAACCTTCTTAAGGTTTGGCTGAACTTTATGACCATGATTGTGTCCCTGTATATGCCATGATTTCTTATTGTGTCTTTCAAAAGCTGCTTCCTATCTTTAAAAATCATAAACATTCTTAAATAACAGTCAGAGAGACATAATGTTTCCTCTGGCCTTCATATATTTTAATATTTAGTGGCATTGCTTTATATTTATTTCAAAACAAAAAAATACAAACTCGCTTGAATCAACATTTGATGAAATAATGAACCAAACCATAATAAGCTCTGCCCCTAATTTGATACAGACCCACATTCTCACCAACAAATTGCTGCTCTTCCGGTATTTAACTGCCTTAAGCAAATGTGCAAGTTGAATGGGTGTATACCTCAAGCTGTTCATGAAGACGTTTCTGCACCTCCATTTGCATTCGCAGTGCCTCTGTAATTTGTATACCCCTGTAAACAGAGAAGAGAAAATAAGCCCCAAATTATGAAGAATAAACATTATTTCGGTCCAAACATTGGTCCCTTGTATTTCAACAAAAGAGACATTATTGAGCAATCCGCTGACCAAAGTAACCAGGTTCTTAAGTCCAGGTGGGATAAATAAGTATGGATGGTAGAATTCAGATTCAAGTTCTCAAAAAATGCATCCATCAGAACACAGAACAATGAAAACTAATATAAAGAGAAGACTAGAATCACGCAGTCTGTAGAAGCAAGGGACTTTTTTGCATGGGAGGGATATTCCCACCAATTTTTAAACACCCAAGTCACAGTACCAGTGAGTAATTGGCCAATCCGCAAACCACATAACCATGTTCTTGAGCCTGGGCGGGTTCTAAAAAAAATCTGGGTTTTTAGATTCAGATTCAAGTCCTCAAATAATGTTACATAAGAACCATGAAAAGTGAAACTAATGGGATGTAAAAACTGATAATGCCTTCACCTAATTGTAAATTCTAAAAGTGTTTGACTTGTAGAAGCAAAGAACTCCTATGCACATGAAATATATTTTCACAAATTTTTAACATGTTAAAGTCATTAATTAGTTGTTTTTTAGTATATTAATTAATGGTTAGTTATAAACTACCCCAACTACTGTAACTTACTTTTACTCATTAATATAAGGATGCGCACACACTACAATGTGTGCCTTCCAATTTTCTCTTCATTCTTTCAGCATTCATATTTGCTAACATCAGTATCAAAGCCAATGTTCGAGGAAGCCCTGGTTGGGTACCAATGGAGAAAATAGTTCAAGGATGCCCTATGAAGAAGGGTACGAACACTGATGAAGAAGAGATTCAAAATCAATTAGAGGTCCAAAATCAATTTGCAGGAAGAGAATTCACATGTAGTACAAAAGTCATTCGGATCAAAGAGAAAGGTGTCGATCTGCTGTTGTGACAAAAGAACAAGGATGAACCAGAGAGTGAGGGCACAGGATGACCAGTAAATGTCTTGCAGGAAAGAGAACTTCATGATTTCCAGTCGCAGAAGATTGCTGCATTCATGATACAAGTTGAGCGCATGTAATGACAGTGAAGTCGCAAATACCCAGACAGTGCAGAGGGGAAACGCGACCAGTGGAGATTGCTGAAGCAGATCAGAAGTAAAGAAAAACACCCAATCGAAGGGAAAAACACCAGATTGGCAGAAAATCTGCAGTTAAGTCTGCTGTATATTAACACAGACATGTTAAGTCACGTTAGGGCACAAAGTTTGCAGGAAAGGTCGTTATTGACATGTCCAAGGAAGAACAGACAGAAATGCAGAAGTCTGGTGCGATTTATAGGGCACGGAAAGAGACAAAAGTGATGTTTTGTAGGTTGCAGTTAGGGCACGATTTTCAGACAGACAAATTTTATGTGCAGTGCCTTCACAAGTTGCAATTTTGAGCATCCCGTCCTAGGGCACAAACCTTACAGATGTTTTGAGCATGTAAGTAAAAAAAATTGAAGTTCAATTTATAAGCAAATTCAGATTAGAAACTGTACTTTCCCTATTGCATTAATTTCTGAATCAAAACCATACTTTTTTTGTTGCAAGGATTGCTGGGTCAGAATTGTACTTTCCCTGTTGCATTAATTTCCAAGTTAGAAACTATACTTTTTCTATTGCATTTACTTCCGGGTCAGAAATTGTCATTTTCCTGTTGTATTGATTTTCAAATCAAAAATAAAAAATTGTGTATAAAATGGCCAATAGTCATAATTTGGTTCTATCGAAAGTGCAGAAATTAACTAGTCGTAATTATAATGTTTGAATAAGATTTTAACAATTTCAGAATATTGTGATAATGATAAAATCATCCTTGGCATTGAAACGAGACTTGCTACAAATTTTGTGGATTTTAACAAACATCATAAGGAGGCTGTATTGTGTCAGATGACATGATTCCTAAATCTCGAATGCCACTAAGATAAGTGCATCATTGCCCAATCTGAAAATAAATTCCAAACTTTGGAGAAAAGCCAGGGTCTATACTTTTGGATGAAAACATCTCTGATACTAGTTATGAGTCATTAACAAAAAGGTAGATGATGATGACATAGTGGCTCTTATTCTGAACAGCTTGATGCCTCCATATGAATATTTTGTAGAGGCTTTACACTTGATTACAGAAGGCCAAACCCTAACATTTGATCAGATTAGTTCTTATTTGTTACAAAAAGAATTCAATCAGACACAAATCAGTGAGTCTAGTTTTGTACAAACAGAGAGTGCACTTGTTGCACAGTCGAAGGGGAAGTGGAAATGTAACCTTGAAGGGTCTATTTCCAAATATTAGATGAAATGTTATTACTGTCATAAGGTTGAACATGTCAAGAAGGATTTTCAAAAGCGACAATATGCTCTTTCACATTACAGAAAGTCGAAGGTGCAAGCAAATGTAGCAACAGTTGAAGTCGAACAAGATTCTAAAGAAGAATACGCTCTCATGGCATCATGCTCAGACGAAAGTCTTACCAATTGTTGTTTCTTTGATTCCACATCTAGACATTTCACGTGTCGCAAGGACTAGCATGTCCAATTTAATACAAAAACAAGTTTTTCTTATTCAATTTCATTAGGTGTAATGTCCCCACTTTAGCAATTGTTCAACTGTGTGACTGTTAGCCTAGTTTTGCGTGGTCCCATAGGCTAACAAAGGGTTCAGTGGGATCCTGAGATGTTTTGGCCTAGTCATTTCCAGTTTGGGCCAGAACAGAGTTGATTTACATGGTTTCAGGCAAACTTACTAATTTTAGTAAGTCCACAGGGCATGGGCAATCTCAGAATTAGTGATTGGATTTTATGCTCCTCGTTGAGAGTTTTCCGACGAGCTATCATTCGTGTTATTCTGAGCTGGATTACTATTTTATTTTAATGCCTGAAGTTTATTACAGTAACATTTATATTAAATGTTAAAATATTAAAATGTTACTTTAATGTTATTTTGTTGGGTTATATGTTTGAGAAGGGAATGCCCAAGGGGGACATAAGGTGTCATTTTATATTATTATATTTTAAAAACACTTTATCCCACATTGCTTGTGAAAAGTGGGTCGACCCTATGAGGAGGCAATAAAAGGAGACCCTATGGCCATTGTGAGGCATGCTTGATGAGAAGAAGAATTGATGCACTTACAGTTTGCAGTTTGTATTGGGCATTTGGGGACGTCTTCTTCATTTGTATCACTCTAGACATCAATCCTTGGGATTGGTCTTTGGAGTCTACATTTCAACTTCATTATTATTGCAGTTGTGAGGGTTTTTGCTGGCCGCGTTACTGTAGCAACCGTGTATTGTAGCAACTGCGACACTGTAGCAATGGCACTATTCACGAGTACTATTCATAAGGATTGAAAACAATTGCTGACCTTTGATGTTAATAATGATGGAATAATTAGTGAGTTCAAAAATCTACCATGTAATTGATTTGTAATTCTGAAAATACATCTTCAGCAGTAGTTCAATTCTCAGTTTGTAGATTATTGTAGTTTCTTTCTTGTACATGTGTGATTTCAAAGCTATGCCAAAAAAAAAAAAAACAAATGATCATTTTCGGAGTCACAAGGGATTTAAAACATTAAATGAAGAAATAAGGAGTTGGATGCAATCTGTTTGACAAAATTCCTATCGGCAATTGGTTTTATTTTTGGGGGGCATTCAGAGGTGTCTATTATGGTGGTATCAGAGCTTGTTTTCTTGCCATCCTGTGAGTTTTCATGCATTCGGCACATCAGTATTACTTGAGGAGAAACATGTCAAACCAAAACTTACATAATCCCCCAGAGATTGAAAAGGAGGGTGACCCTTTTTCAGCACCAGCCATGGGTGACAGAATTGGGGAAAGGGGAGAACCTAGCACTAGGGAGATGCTTAGTGATCTTGCCAAGGGTCAGAGAGAGCTACAAGCTACATTGCAGCAGATGGCTATAGCAATTACACAACACTTGACTAGAGCAGATCAGGGCAATAATGCCAACCGGAGTAATAATGCCAATCAGGGTAATAATCTAACCAGGTAGATGGACAGGATAATAGAGGTAATGGAGATGCATCGGTTAATAGAGGGACCAGGACACATGCTAGAGTAGGTTCTACTACAAGACCACTCATGCCACAGTTTCCTCCGAGACAAAATGACCAGAATATGATTGGAGGAATTCTAGCTCGGACTTACAGGCTGAGATGACATTCAGGGAATATATGGATGTTAGACTCAAGCATATGCCCATGAGAGGAAATAGGCAACAAAATTATGAGATGAGGAAGAAGTTGGGGAAGTTGTCTATTCCATACTATGATGGTACAGGGAAGACTTCAACACGAACATGGGTCTAGAAATTAGACACTTATTTCCAGCTTAATCCCATGCCTAAGGAGGATGCGATTAAGTATGTTGCATTGCACTTGGATGGGAGTGCCCACGAGTGGTGGCACCAAGGTATGGTCACACTTGGCCATAACCAAATAGATACCTATGCAGAGTTTACTGAGAGACTCATTGACAGATTTGACATGGACCCTGAACTTCATTTTAAAGAGTTAGCGCAGCTTAGACAGTGGGGCTCTGTAGATGGCTACATTTTAGATTTTCAGAGGTTTTCAGTGTTGGTGACAAACATATCAAAGAGGAGGTTGATAGTGTTGTTCATGGATGGACTTTCAAACCCCCTTCGTGGTTGGGTGAAGGGACATGATCTTCCCACTCTACAAGATGCTATCAGGAAGGCTAAAGATTTAGCACCTTCTGCTTACAGGAGCAAGTTCACTTCAAAGGACTCTCATTTTAAGAAGGATAAGGACAAGAAGCCAATGCATAAAAACGTATAGCCAGAAAAGGGAGAGTCAAAGAAGTTGGACAACGAGTCACTGAATGAGCTATGAAAGAAAAAACTTCGTTTTCAGTGTAGGGAGCCGTGGGATTTATCTCACAAGTGTCCTTTGAAGGCTAAGGCCAAGAAAATGGAGTACTTTTCAGCTGAGGAGTCAGTCACAGGATGAGGGGCAACAATCTGATTCTGAGTCTAGTCAAGAGAGCAATGCTTCCGAGGAGAGTTTAGGGGATGAGAAATCCCTAGCTAGGTTGACAGGAGCCCAAAAGGCAATTACCTTTAAGGTGCGTGGTACGATACAGGGACAGAAGGTGATTGCATTGATTGATACAGGGGCCACTCACAATTTTATAGATGCATAGCTAGTGGCTAAGAGGGGTTGGAAAACGAAGGAGCATTCTGGATTTAGAGTTATGGAGGCTAATGGCCAGAAATTAGTGTGCACGCAGAAGATTTCAAATCTTCGCATTAAATTGGGTGATGGATATGAGTTACAAAATGAGTTCTATGTTGTAGACATGGGAAATTATGATGTCATCTTGGGTATAACATGGATGGCAACATTGGTTGAGTTCACTCTCAACATAGAGAGGGTGCAGATGAGATTCCAGCACGAGGGCAAAACAGTGGTGCTTAGGGGATTGTCAAATAGTGGTTGCAAGATGGTCTCCTTGAGGAGGATGGAAAGATTTTTTAGGCATGATGATGTTGAGTGGGCCGCAGAGTGTTTGATCATGCCAGCATCACCGAAGCCACAAGTTAAGAGTCATCCATGTGACATTCAAGACATTATTGACAGACATGCCAAAGTATTTGGTAGCATACCCCATGGAGTTCCCCCTGATAGAGGGATAGAGCATGTCATAGAGCTTGAGGAGGGGGCTAAGCCCATTATCATCACTCCCTATTGTCACCCAAAGAAACATAAGGATGAGATAGAGAAGGCAATTAAGGAGTTGTTGGAGATGGGGCATATCAGGCCTAGTAAGAGCCATTTTGCTTCAGCAGTGTGTTGGTAAAAAAGAAGGATGGGACGATGTGCATGTGCATTGATTACAAGGCATTAAATAAGAAGACAATTAAGAACAGGTATCCCATTTCACGAATAGATGAGCTGATTGATAAGTTACATGGTGCACGCTTCTTTTCGAAGATTGATTTGCAGTCAGGGTATCATCAGATCAGGATGAGGGAGGACATTGAGAAGACAGCTTTTCGGTGTCATTATGGCCACTTCGAGTTTCTAGTTATGCCATTTGGGCTAGCTAATGCCCCTGCTACTTTTCAGAGTTGCATGAATCAGGTGTTCAGGGGTCAACTTAGGAGATTTGTCTTGATTTTCTTTGATGACATCTTGATCTTCAGTAAGACTTGGAAGGAGCATTTGCATCATTTGGAGGTGTTATCTATCCTAGAGAGAGAGTCCTTGTATGCCAAGGAGTCTACGTGTGAGTTTGGTATGCCAGAGTTACTATACCTTGGGCACATTATCAATGCAGATGGAGTTCGAGTAGATCCCGAAAAGATTAGAGCTATTGTTGATTGGCCTACTCCAACGAACCTCACACAGCTTAAGGGTTTTTTTGGTCTTTGTGGATTTTACAGGAGGTTTGTTAAGGGGTTTTCATAGACAGCAGCGCCTTTGACAGATCTCACTAAGGGGCCTTTATATGGACAGGGATAGCTCAGAGGTGTTTTGATCACTTCAAGCAAGTGATTTCTTGTCCAATGCTAGCTCTACCAGATTTCACGAAGCCATTTGAGCTTCATTGCGATGCATTGGGAGATGGGATTGGGGCAATCTTGATGCAGGAGAGGCATCCCATTGCTTTTGAGAGTAGGAAGCTCCATGGAGTGGAGAGGAGCTATTCCATCTATGACCAGGAGATGTTGGCCATTATGCATGCATTGGCCAAATTCAGATCTTACTTGGTCGGAGGGAGATTTGTGATCAAGACTGATCACAATAGTATCAAGTACTTCATCAGCCAACGTGATCTCAATGATAGACAGTAGAAGTGGATCACCAAATTGTAGGCTTATGACTTTGACATTGAGTTTGTCAAAAGGAAGAAGAATGTGGTGGTGGATGCATTATCTAGGAGGCCTCATATTTGTGCTCTAGTTGAGATTATAGGAGATTGGAGGGGTAAGATTGCCGCAGAATATGCAAGAGACACTTGGGCTTCCGAGTTGATTGCAGGCACCATACAGGATGACTGTTATGTGGTGATATATGGACTGATCAGATTTCAGGATAGGATCTATTTGGTTCCTTCATCACATTTTAGGGAGGTGGTATTGAGGGCATTTCATGTGCGCCTACTGCTAGGCACCTAGGAGTCTTCAAGACTTACAGGCAGATTCGTGAGAGATTCACATGGAGGGGACTTAAGGATGATGTTCAGAGGCATGTCAGAGAGTGTGCAGTTTGTCAGAAGAATAAGGGGGAGCACACATACCCTGCAGGTTTGTTACAGCCTTTGCCCATTCCAAATAGCAAATGGGAAAGCATTTCCATGGACTTCATCACTGGGTTACCACGAGTACAAGGGAGAGATTGCATCTATGTGGTGGTTGACCGGTTGACGAAGTTTGCTCACTTCTTCACTATTCCATCCACTTACACAGCAGCACAGGTGGCAGATTTTTTCTTTAGAGAGATATTCAGGTTACATGGGCTGCCTAGATTCATTGTCAGTGACCGAGATAGTAAATTTATGAGCGCTTTTTGGCAAGAGTAGTTTAGGTTGTGCGGCACAGATCTTACACCCAGCACTAGTTATCATCCGCAGACAGATGGGCAAACGGAGATTGTGAATAAATGGGTGGAGGGATATTTGAGGAATTATGTGACTACATAGCAGAGGGCTTGGATCAGATGGTTGCATATGGGAGAGTACTATTATAACACCACTTATCATATGTCCATTAGGATGACTCCTTTCATGGCACTATATGGTTATGAAGCACCTAGCTTCATAGATTTGGTTTTGGGGGACAGCAGAGTGCCCAAAGCCAAAGACTTATTGTAGGATAGTTAGGATATCCTAAGAGCGCTCAGGGAGAATATACAACAGGCCCAGAATCAGCAAAAATTGTATGTTGATCAGCATCGGATATAGCGCAGCTTTGAAGTAGGAGATATGGTTTACTTGAGGCTACAGCCATATAGACAGTCATCACTTAAGAAAAGCGGAGCAGAGAAGCTGAAGCCTAGATTTTATGGTCCCTACAGAGTGATTCGCAGAGTGGGCGAGGTTGCCTATGAGATTGAGCTTCCAGAGGGCAGTCGAGTGCATATGTGTTTTATGTGTTGAGGCTTAAGAAAGCCATTGGTCAAAGAGTTGTGCCTTCTGCAAAATTGCCACCCTTGGATGAGGAGGGGAAGCTTATATTGGTTCCTGAGGCTAGGAAGAGGACTCTTTGGATCAGGGTAGTTAAGGAGTATTTAGTCAAATGGAGAGACTTGCCAAAGGAGGACGCTACTTGGGAGAGTGAGCAGGTGTTACACTAGGCAGGACTGAGATTGCTTGAGGACAAGCAATTTCAAGGGGGCGGACTATAATGTCCCCACTTTAGCAGTTGTTTAGTTGTGTGACTGCTAGCCTAGTTCTGTGTGGTCCCATAGGCTAACAAAGGGTTCAGTAGGATCCTGAGATGTTTTGGCCTAGTCATTTTCAGTTTGGGCCAGAACGGAGTTGATTTACATGGTTTCAGGCAAACTTACTAATTTTAATAAGTCAACAAGGCATGGGCAATCTCAGAATTAGTGATTGGATTTTATGCTCCTCGTTGAGAGCTTTCCGACGAGCTATCATTCATGTTATTCTAAGCTGGATTACTATTTTATTTTAATGCCTGAAGTTTATTAAAGTAACATTTATATTAAATGTTAAAATATTAAAGTGTTACTTTAATGTTATTTTGTTGGGTTATATGTTTGAGAAGGGGATGCTCAAGGGAGACATAAGGTGTCATTTTATATTATTATATTTTAAAAACACTTTATCCCACATTGCTTGTGAAAAGTGGGTCGACCCTATGAGGAGGAAATAAAAGGAGAGCCTATGGCCATTGTGAGCCATGCTTGATGAGAAGAAGAATTGATGCACTTATAGTTTGCAGTTTGTATTGGGCATTTGGGGACATCTTCCTCATTTGTATCACTGTAGATATCAATCCTTGGGATTGGTCTCTGGATTCTACATTTCAGTGTCATTATTATTGCAATTGTGGGGGTTTTTGCTGGCTGCATTACTGTAGCAGCCGCGACACTATAGCAACGGCACTATTCACAGGTACTATTCATAAGGATTGAAAACAATTGCTGAACTTTGATGTTAATAATGATGGAATAATTAGTAAGTTCAAAAATCTGCCATGTAATTGATTTGTAATTCTGAAAATACATCTTCAGCAGTAGTTCAAATCTCAGTTTGCAAATTATTGTAGTTTCTTTCTTGTACATGTGTGATTTCAAAGCTATGAAAAAAAAAGAACAAACAAATGATCATTTCCGGAGTCATAAGGGATTTAAAACATTAAATGAAGAAATAAGGAGTTGGATGCAATCTGTTTGACAAAATTCCTATCAGCAATTGGTTTTATTTTTGGGTGGCATTCAGGGTTGTCCATTACATTAAGCAATGGAAGATCACATGCAGTAAAGGGGATAGGAGATATTTGCATGGTATTGAATAATGCAAGAAATATCAAAGGAATGTTAGGTATGTTCCTCACATGAATAAAAATCTCTTGTTTGTTAGTCAGTTAACAAAAAATTCCTACCATTGCAGTAAAATTCTTTGGGAAGCTATGTATGATGAAAAACAGGACAAAGTAACTGCACTAGGTATTGGGGAAGGTGGCTTGTATAGGCTCTTTTACCATAATACAATCAACGTAAAGGCACATGTCGAGGGAGACTCCATACAAGATGCGCTGAAGGATGGAGTTCCTCAAAGGCTTGTTGACCCTGCTCCAGTCAACTTACATGCACTAGTTGTGGAGGGAATATATACTATAAAGGATGTGCAGGAGGATGGAATTCGTTAATCTTAGTCAAATGCACATGTATTTGTACTGGAGGATGATATGCCTTAGTCAAAGGCATTGGCTCATAAGACTAGAAACAAGGTTGTTACTTCAACAGAGAATGGTCATTTTGTTCACGCTTATGACCTTTGTCTGGTACCTAAACAACTGGTTAAACAACCCATCGAATGCAAATGGGTGGATAAAATTCGTTTCCCAACAAGAGGGAATAGACGAGGAGATGGTTTCTTCTCCTACTATGGAGTTGGTTTTTATTCCCACTGCTACTACCGAGGAGTTGGTTTTTACTCCCACTGCTACTACCGAGGAGTTGGTTTTTATTGCTAATACGAAGATGGTCACATTTCAGTTGCTTCTCTTTGGAGATTTGGACAAGGAGGTCTACATGGTGTTTTCCAAAGGATTTCGACTACTTGGTCGTGATCATTGGTTTGCAGGTTAATTAAGTCCCTCTATGGACTTATCTGGCATATTTTATTTGATCAACATCTCCACGATTCTGGTTTCTGAACTATGGAAGTCGAGTTGATGTTATCAGTCAATAATGATTCATTACCAATCAATGAATCACCCTACAGAGAATTAGTGGACAGCTTGATTTGTCGGGTTTCGTCTGCACCGAAACCCTACATTGAATGACAACAAAATGTCAGAGGACTACAGATTTCATGTTGATATCTAAAGAGCAACATGTAAATGTAATGCGTAAACTATTTGGTCCCACTTTCTTTGTAAAATTTCGGAACAAGCTTGGAATAGTCTCTAGTTTAGTCATTAAGGTAGGGTGTTAAAGTTGTTAATTAATTGTTAGTTAGTACATTAACTAATGGTTAGTTGTAAACTATCACAACTACTGTAACTTCCTTTTACTCAATAAAATAAGGATGCACACGCACTTCAATGTGTGTCTTCCAATGTTCTCTTAATTCTTTCAGCACTCATATTTTCTAACATAAGTCACTTCTATATTTTTTTGAATTAATTTCACAATATTTTTTTTTTTCACAAATTTTGAACCCACTTTTATTATTTTTTAAAATTTAGATCTTTCAAACACTCGACAAGGCCTGTTCCAGACCACTGCTAAATTTCAGGTCACTGAAGGCATTTTTCAATTTTAATTCATTTTAAACATAATTCCTTAAATCCCATGCCCCAAAATAAAAAGCCCAACCGACCACCAAGAATGCAGATTTTCACTGATGAACCCAAACACACATCCACAGTTCCAAGTCTTCAGACCTTTCCTCAAATCAGTAATAGCAATGTTGTACCATTGCATCTAATTAAAGAACTGAATTAATTACTGATAGTTAAAACAAGTTAAGATCAAATTCAGATACATGTTAACCTGTTAATCGCCTTTAAGACCACACAAGAGTACAAGAAGTAAATTAAGAGTACAAGAAGTAAATTAAACTGTATTCAACACTAGAACCTTGTCATTGACAAATTTTCTTTTCCAAAGAAACCATTAGCTGTAGATTTGATTTGTGGCATGAGGTTCACATAGGTTAATAAATCCAATAGATAATAAATCTACTCACGAAGCACCATCCAAGTTGGAAAGTATATCTGCAGCATTTTTGTTTTCCATTTTAGTACCTACAAAAGACAGAATCGAGGCAGAAAATTAAGGGTAACATTCTTCCAAGTGGATTTTGAATTTCTAAGTTCAAAGGGAAAAATGTGACATACTGAGCAAATCAAATTACACGTCTAATATCTTCACCTAGAAACACTTAGTCAAAGTACATATACCATTCTAATATGTAAAGTTGGTTCACTTGCTAAGACCAGGATATAATATAACCAACTTCTAAAATCCATAAGGCGGGCTTATTTACCATCAGCAGTTGAGTCAGGAATATATTTGGCTAGGCGATATTTCTGCATCAAATCAAAAACCATAAATTGGAAACCAACCAACCCTCCATTATGTTAAACAATTAATCGTATGGTAGAAATAAATAAGGCCCAGCACAAAAACTGCTCACAACAACAGTTAAAAATCATTCCTAAAGTACGGAGAAAACTTGCAACTGTTGATGTGGGCTATTTTGAAGGCTGAGTAAACTGCTCTGAATTAAACTTATCGCAGGAAGACCAAAATGCTAGAATGATACCTGTAAATGACTCTTCACATGATAGATAGTGAGACCTTGTACACCCATCACCCTTAAAACTCCTTTTGGTGTTGCCCCTATAAGCAAAGAATAATATTAGAAAAGTAAAGGAATTGAAAAACATTCTTGACCATGCCAAAAGCTCTAAAAGTATTGCAAAGTTTTCTATTCAAGAAAGATACATTTTATAATAACAAAATCAGTATATGATAAGAGAATGAGACGAACAACTACTTAAAACGTTAATCAAAAAGAATCTTCGTAATAACCCTTCCTACAGCTCCAAAGAGGATGATAAATTATCAAATTGACACTGACATAGCTAAATTGAAGGTTTGAAATAGGCTATAACAGAATGACTGGACCTTTCAAAGAAGTCACATAAGATGGCCAAAATACCTATTGAATGGGCTGTGATAACCAATAAATGCATATGATGTGCTGACCTACTTTACAATTTTTTAGATATTTGCATAGGTAGTAAACAAAGTATAAAATGATATACAAGGGATTTGCATCTACTTAAGCACATACATCATCAAATTCTTTCCCATGTCACATAAATAGTAGTATAACAACCAAGATTCAGATCTATTACAGCATTAAACCACCTCCCTTTTATGTTTCTGTGATCATTGGAGATTGCCTAGTACACAATTGCATGATAGATTGTGGGACAAGTAGCTCGGTGATGCCTAAACAAATATCTGATAAATTAGGCCTAGTATGAGCTTAATACCAAACGTGTCTTGTAATTGGATGGTTCAGCTACCAAGACCGTGAGGGTGATCAAAGGTTTGAGTCTTACTCTTCATGCTTGTCCTGACTTTTCTATCGCTCAAGATGTTGTAGTGGATTTGCTACCCTTAGTTGCTCTATATTTGTCAAGAGACTTCACTGCCAAGATCGGTGGGTATTTGTCATTTGATTGGTCATATATGGCTTTTAGAACTAGATATGGTACTAAAGTTACAACCAGATCTGAACCTATATCTATATTTCATCTTGAGCCATACAAGCCAAACATTTCAAATGTGAATTGCACCATCATTGATGAAGGGAATCATCCTAATGATCAAGAACCAGTTGTACCTCTTGAAGACATATCATACCTTTTCCTTGATGAGTGGGGAGCAGAAAACCATGAATATGATCCATATAAAGGTGTTGAAGAAGCTGGTCTAGGTGTTTATTGTTTGCATGAAAAATGTACAGCCATACCAACTCTCTTTAAGTGAAGTGAAGATAGTGATGGTCTATGGAAGTTGTTCTTTGATGGTTCAAGAAGTAAGATAGCAGGGGCAGGTGTAATGTTGGTTTCTCCTTCAAATGAAAAGTACTATTCTGCAATTAGATTTCAGTTTAGTTGCACTTATAATTCAGTTGAGTATGAAGCTCTTATTCATGGGCTTCAATGAGCAAGAAAAAAAGGAGTGAAGCAATGACAAGTTTTTGGAGATAGTGAGCCAATAGTCCACCAAGTGAAAGGTAAAAGTGCTGCCAAGCACCCATCGTTGAAGGCCTGCATAGGTATGAGATCTTATTGAAGATTTTGAAGCCTTCAACATCCAATCAGTTCCAAGAGAGGAGAATCAACATGCTAATAGGTTAGCTTCAGTGGGAGCTCAATTTAACATTCCTAATGATGTCAAGAACTAAAAAACTCAACCACATATCAAGGTGGTAGTAAGGCCATCAATACTAGATAATAATGTCAATTAACAAGATTTTGAGTGTGACAAGCAAATAGTATGTTTTCTTCAACAAGAAGTTGAGCTTTCTTGTAAAAATCAGCCTAAATTGCAGCATTAGTATGGAGATCAGATTGTGCAATTGGAATCCAATAAGCTTCCCAAAGGGCTGGTAACTCTAGAGAGCATATTCAATGAGAGTGATCAAATGAGAAAAGACAAAGTGAGCATGTCTACCAAAGAAGTACATCATGAAAGAGTGGCAATCTTCAAAGATAAGCTTCTTAAGCTTGGAAAGGTATGTACTTCAATTGAGAGAGCTGCATTTGTTGAGTTGTGTAGAGAAAATTCTGATATCTTTGCTTGAGAATACAGTGATCTTAAGGGTTTTGATCTTAGATTAGCCCAACATACCACAGATCTTGATCCATATGCCAAGCCTGTAAGACAAAGACAAAGGCCTCTTAATCCTAAAGTTGAGCTTCTAATGAGGAAAGAGCTAACTGTTGTCAACCCGAAGTTGCACCCTGAATCGAAGACGTGCTGAAATGGCTAATCCTCTCTCAGGTTGAAACACTGGGATCTTCTCACGAGGGTGGGTGCCTCAATGGTGAGAAGAACCTCAAGAGAAGGTTGATTCTTGTAAAATGTATCAATGAGGATCTCTACTCTGCACTGCGAACTAACATGGAAAAGGGAGAAAAAAACTTGAAGGGGAAATCCTACCTAATGACGGTGATACACCAGAATGTTGATCCACTTTACTTGGAACCTTGAACACTGAATCAAAAAAGATCAAACATGGGAAAAGGAAGACCTTTGATTTCAATTGATCACTATGCATAAGTATTTCATGAGAAGGTTCAATCCAATGAAAAAAACGTGAGAGAAAACGATGGAGTGAGGTCTGATAAAAGACATTATGCAACCACCTAACATCCACTTACAGCTTCAGCAAAAGACATAAAACAATGAATATGACCTGCATAACATGATGAGCTAGCAACTAGGTACGAATCAAAATTTAGAAAGAGAGAGAAATCTATCACGTATGCAAATTGTTGAATGAATGTACACTATGTCAGCACTTAAAATCTGAAAGTACAATCCTTCTATTGATTGAAAAGATTATACAACTCACCAATGACAGAATTTGGTCTTGCCAAGAGAGGGATGATTTTTACAAGGCTAAAAAGCCATTAATATAGAGATTGGCGTTGAAAAAAAAAGTTAACTCTTCATTAGCCCAAGTCCAAATTGCGTTGCATGAGTGTACCAAATTTGTCTTTTCTTGGCTTATACCTAGTTGTCTTGCATGAAGACTCTTTGACGTTGAAAAAAAAAAAAGACAAGCTTTGGATGCATGACACCTACGGATATATGTCTTGACTTGAAAACTAGTCAACTTCAAAACAAAAGTCGAATTCATTCGAATTGTTGAAACGTTTGAAAGTCTCCCCTTTGCATAAAATCAATGCAAATGTCAAATTAAGAATTATGTTCGAACCGCAGGAACGTTTCGAGCAAACAAGACATACGAGAGTGCGTGCACAGAATTTCTCGCTGTTTGAAACGTTCAACGCTTTGTCCGTTCATCATGCAAGACAACTCTACTTTCAAAACTGAAGCGTGCTTGCTTTCTTAAACGCATTCACTTTATTGGAGTCACTCACGTTAGTTTGTGCATGATCTTTGTTTATCCTGCATTTGTCTTTATTCTGTGTTTGTTTTATTCGTTGTTCATGCTTATGTCCATGTTCAGTTCTGCTTTAATCTTTGCTCATGCCTCTATTTCTGCGTTTGTCTTTCTTGTCCAGTTCTAGCTCAATCATGTTTGTGCTTACATCTTTGTTCATGCTATTGATCATGCTCAGTTCACTTCATGTTTTCTCTGACTTTTTCCGTGTTCTGCTTTAATTTGGGAATCGGGCTTTATTTTAGCTTTCGTCTTTCGGACAAATTGTCCGAAGGACTCTCTGTCTCTTCTCTTTCCCGGGCTTGGCATTTCCTTTTCTCTTTTTAGGCCTTTGCTTACACCCTTGTCTTTTCTATCGGGTTTTTTGAAACTGTCTTTATTCCTTCGGACTTTTTGTCCTAAGGAATTCCTTCGGACAAAAGGTCCGAAGGAATTCGTTTCCTTCCCAATTTTACCAAATTTATTCTTTCAGACTTTTATGTCTTTCCCTATGATTCTTTTCGGACTTTTGTTGACTTCAAATTCCCGCGGATTTCCTGTTTGACAATTATTCCGAAGGATCTTTCTTTGCCTTTGTTCTTTTTATTTTCTTCGGGTTTTCATCCTCCCGAATTTCTTCGGACTATTTGTCCGAAGTAATTCCTTCAAACAAAAAGTCCGAAGGAATTCGTCTCCTTTGGCTATCTTTTCCTTGAAGGGCAAGTGCCCTTCGAGAACTTTGCTTTTGTCCTTTGCTTTATGGAGGTGCCCTCCGCAAGGGCTTCTGCTTCCCAATAATACCCTTCGGAACTTTTGAAAGGGTCCTGCCACTGACCAAGTGCCCTCCACAAGGGCAGGTGTCCTTCAGAAAAACGAATTTTGTATTTTGAAATTTTTGTCAAGTTCTTCATGCTTGAAGTGTCCCCCACAAGGGCACATACCCTTTAGAGAAATTGTAAATGTCCCTACGCGACGCCCAGATGTCCTCTGCAAGGGCTATGTCTTCACCGACCAAGTGCCCTCCGCAAGGGCATGTCTGCCTTCAAAAGTGTCCGAAAGAATTGTAGGGCACCCGGGCTTTTTGAAGGGCACCCAAGCTTTTTTTAGGGCACCCAGGGTTTTTGAAACTGTCCTTCGAAACTTTTGTCATGACTTGAAAATCGGTCTTCTCAACTATGCTTTTCTCCTTTCTTTCGGACAAAAAGTCCGAAGAAAATAAGCCTTGAACGACTGCCACTTAGTCATTTTTTTAGACTTTTACACAGTCCTTTGAGAGCTCTTTCTCTTGAACAAAATGTCCGAATAAATAGTCCACCTCTTATATCCCGAAAAATTCCTTGGGAAGACAAAATATATAAACTTAAAGCTTGTATATTTTGGCTGTATTTGCACATTTTGCTATAATCAAGAAAGCTCCTTGGAAACCTCTGCATGACTAAACTTCACCTGGTTATAGATGGCCACTTGGGTGGCTATAAATGCTCATTTAAGGAACCCAAAACTGATTCACAAGACAAACTTGGCACCATAGCAAAGTTTCGAAATGTAGGGGTGACAATTTGCCCTGTGGGGGGCAAAATTGTCAACATTTTTGGTGACTCTGTTGGGAAGCATGCCTTCTATGCTAGAGAACTGAGGTCATATAGATGCTATTCGAACTCCCAAATGATGAACTTGATTTCTGACTGAAAATCTCCTGACCTTGGCTGAAGTAACCTTTCTCCTTCAAAGAGGAAGGGAAAAACACGAAAGTAGGAAAACTAAGAAGCAAATGTGCAAACAAGCACTTATTGAAAAAAATGAAGCAAACTACCGTGCTTGAACACTTGGAGGAAAGCAAAAACAACCATGTACATAGAGCTTTGCTCTTCAATAACAATGTTTCAGATGTATCCCATTGACTGGGATTGGAACCTCTTGGCCATCCATCTTGGCAAGTTGGAAGGCGTAGTGGGATTTGCAGTTGGAGATCGTGTATGGGCCACTTTAAAGGGAATCAAACTTCGTGTGCCTTCCTAGTTTGGCTCGATCCTCATCCTATTTGAGGACCAAATCTCCTTCATTGAAGCTTCGTGAAGAAGCTCCTTTGTTGAACGTTCTTTTCACCTGTGCCTGATGACTTTCCATGGCTAGCATGGATTGATTTCTTGTCTCTCCAACTCCATAAGCTCTGCATACCTGATTTCCATAGGCTCATTCTCCAACAACTAAAATTGATTCATTAGTTCTAAAGCTGGAAACTCGAGAGAAATAAGTAACCTTGCTTCCTTACCATAGACTAGCTTGTATGGAGAGTTGGCTATTGACCTCTTGTAGGTGATCCTATCAGCCCATAGAGCTGACTTCAACTTGAGATACCATGACCTCTGATTGTCTTCAATAGTCCGTATGATCTTTAAGAGGTTCTTGTTTGTAGATTCAGCAAGGCCATTTCCTTGTGGATAATAGTTCGATGAAGTGTTGAGATAAAATCCGTGTTGGACAGCCCATTCGCTGATCCTAGATCTCACAAAAACCATTGCATTGTCAGAAATAACGGTCGAAAGAACTCCAAACCTAGTAAGCAAACCTTCATAGAAATCAAGAATGTTAGTTTTGTTTGCTTCTTTCAATGCAATTGCTTCCGTCCAACGTGTGAAGTAATCCGTAGCTATTAGAATCCACTTATGCCCTGAACTCGAAGGAGGATTAATGAGACCAATAAAGACCAATCCCTACTGGACAAAACGCTGATCCACTGCAATTCGCTAAAGGGGCAGGGCTACAAGTTTAACTTTTCCTACAAACATAGCACATTGTTTGCACTCCCTGTTGTCAACTTGGAGTTGCGCCCTGAATCGAAGACGTGCATGAAATGTCCAGTCCTCTATCCGGTTGAAACAATGGGATCTTCTCACGAGGGTGGGTGCCTCAATTGTGAGAAGAACCTCTAGAGAAGGCTGATTCCTGTAAAATGTATCAATGAGGATCTCTACTCTATGTTGCGGACTACCATGGAAAAGGGAGAAGGAAACTTTAAGGGGAAATCCTACCTAATAAAGGTGATACACCAAAAGATTGATCCACTCTACTTGGAACCTTGAACACTGAACAAACAAGGGAAAATGAAGGCCTTTGATTTCAATCGACCACTATGCATAAGTATTTCGTGAGAAGGTTCGATCCAATGACCAAAACATGAGGGAAAAACGATGGAGAGAGGTCTGATACAAGACACTTTGCAACCATCTAATATCCACTTACAGCTTCAGCAAAAGACATAAAGAACACTTAACATGACCTACATAATACGATAAGCTAGCAACTACGTACGAATCAGAATTTGGGAAGGGAGAGAAATCTACCACATGCAAATTGTTGAATGAATATACACTATGCTAGCACTTGAAATCTGAAAGTACAATCCTTCTATTGATTGAAGAGGTTAAACAACTCACCAATGGCAGAGTCTGGTCTTGCTAGGAGAGGGATGATTTTAATCAACGCTGAAAGCCATTTTATAGAGAATTACAAAAGCCAAAGCTTGGCATTGAAAAAGTGAAGAGAAGGATCAACTTAGATTAACTCAAGACTGACTTGGCCTTTCAATAAAAATATGTTTTTCCTTTGTCTTTGCATGAAGCTCCTTGCGCTAGAGGAAGTGGACTTGTCTTTGTTTATTGAAACGCCCGCCTCTTTTTGCATGGAAGATTACGCCAAGTTTTCAATTTTAGCTTCTTCATGAGCTATTGGAACGTTTGAAGGTATGAGATGATAATATCATGCATAAAATCCAACGCCAATGTCAATTTAGAACTCTGACTTGATTCGTTGGAAGCCAAGTTGGAACGTTTGAAATGCTGAGTTGGACGAAGAGATTATTCTCTTTTGCATGGGAAACTCCTAGTAGATGTGGCATTTAACAATTAGTCAATTCTAAATCTAGAACGGTCAACTCGACGTCCGAAATTGAAACTCCGGTTGAGCTGCTCTCATTTGCATGAAAACAAGTCAAACTTGGATTGAGAACTCGGTTTGAAGCTAAGTTAGACCTTCGAATGCATGAGAATGACTAGTCAAACCACAAATAAAACAAATAGTCAACCGAACTTAGCAATCCACCAAAAATAGCTCTTGTTTGCATGTATTTTCTCTTATTTTGGTCTGCCTGTGTCTTGTCTATTTCTGGTGGGATTCTATTTTTGGATTATCTTATCTATATTTGGTCTATATTTCTGTTGACTTCTCCTTTAGTTTATCATTTCCTGCGGACTTTATTTCCTAGTTTTACCTTTCGAAAACAATGGCTGAGTCGTGTTTTTTGTGGACTTTCCTCTCTTCGGAATTCTCCCTAGTCTTATCTTCTTCTCTACCTCGGGCTTATCTCCCTGTGTGGTCTTCTGAAGGAATTCTTTGAACAAAATGTCCGAATGAATGTCTTCGAATTTTTGTCCTGACCCTGTCACTTTCACGCAGACTTTTGCTTTGTGGGCTTGATTTCCCTCGGCTTTTTTTTTTTCGAATTAATCCTTCGGACAAAAAGTCCGAAGGATATCTTTCCTTTGTTTCTTCTCTTCTTATGTGGGCTTCGGACTTTATTTTATCAGATTTATTTTCTCAGGGTTTTTGCATGGCCTACCCCTTTGAATTTCTGCAAGCTTTGTGATTGCCAACGTTTTCGCATTAATCCTTTGGACAAAAAGTCCGAAGGAATTCCTTCAAACTTTTGTCCAAAGGTTTCCTTTGTTTTGCTCTTTTGCCTTGTCAGTTTTATTCTGCGGGCTTCTTCTTTGGTCTATTTCTTCAAACTTTTTGTCCAAAGGAATTCTTTCAGACTAAAAGCCCGAAAGAATTAATCCTTTGTCTTTTGTCTTTGCCTTTATCTTCAAAATGCTCTTTGGAAAATGCACAAAGGTCTAGGCACCAACCAAGTGCCCTCCGTAAGGGCTCATGTCATTTCTCTGTGCCCTTCGAAAAAATTGTAATGGTCCAGGCACTGACCAAGGGCCCTTTGCAAGGGCTCATGTCCTTTCTCTTTGCCCTTTGGAAATATTGTAGGGCACCCGAGCTTTTTGTAGGACACCCAGGCTTTTTGTAAGGCACCAGGTTTTTTTGCAGGGGTCCTATTACTTTGAATTTTTTGATTTCTCTTTCGGGTTTATTCGGACTTTTGTCCGAAGAAATTCCTTCGAACAAAAAGTCCGAAGGAATTATTCCTTGGGCTTTTCTTGCTTTTGGGCGGACTTTTCTCTTTTGAATTCTCTGAAGTATTCTTTCAGACAAAAAGTTCGAAGGAATTACTTCCTTTGCTGGAGACTCTTTCCTTTGTTATTCCCTCTGCTCTTGGCTAATTTCGAACCCTGCCCTTTTGATTTTTTGGCTCTTCCTTGGTCCTTTATCCTTGTTTAATTTCCCGCGAACTTAAGTCCTTTGCAAATGAGTTATTTCAATTGGTCTACCTCTTACTCAATGTATTATTTCTTCTTTGGCTCGAGACGTGAATTTTTCGAATGGCAAGAGACAATCTGACCTGTGGAAGAATTGTCAACACTTCCTAACCCATGTATGGCAATTGTCAAATATAGTAGGCCAATAGTACACACCTCTCATGATTTCAAGTGTTATAGTTCTTGCGGAAAAGTGTCCACCATGTCCATCATGGAATTCTTCAAGTAATCTTTGAGTTTGGCTTGGTTCCACACACTTTAATATCCTTTTTGAACAAAACACCGTCAACGAGCAAGAATGGAATTGATTGCAATCTAAAATACCTTCTTTTTGAAGCACTTAGGTGAGAAGGGTAAAAACCATCTTGCAAATGGCTTACCAAATCACGAAACCAGTTGGAAGGTGAGGTGTGAACAGCAACAATCTCTTCATCATTTGACACTAAAACAACTTCATTAGTTTCTTGCAAGTCCTGAGCTAGATGATCACAAAGTCCTTTGCCTCTAACCAGCTTTGTAACCTTAATTTTCACGTCATATTCCATTACCTTGGTTATCCAACCAGCTCTCTTCTCATTTATGTCTTTGTTCAAAAGAAATTCTTTGATGCTTGGATGAGCAACCATTAAATGTATTTTATTATTAGACAGTAAGTGCCTAAATTTTTTCAGAGATCTTATAACTGAAAGGACATGTTTTTCAACAAAAGAATGCCTTGTCTCATACTCCGCCAAGCCTTGGCTGTAAAAAGCTATTGGCTGCTCCAAATCTTCATGATTTTGCTACATAAGAATGGCTGAAATGGTGTCCATATTAGCATACGTATACAGAATGAAATCTTTCATAAAATATGGATTTAAAAGTGGAGGAGCACTTGCTATGGCTTTCTTAACATCTTCAAACCCTTTTACTCCCTCCTTGGACTAGCTGAAGTTCTGATTTTTTTTTAGCATCGTTGTAAGTGGTTTAGCTACAGTAGCAAAATCTGAAATATATCTCCTTATAAAATTGATTTTTTCAAAGAAACTTTGCAAAGCCTTTTTGCTCTTAGACAAAGAGAGTGCAAGAATGGATTGAATCCTTTTAGAATCTATGTTTAAACCGTGCTTTAAAGCAACATGTCAAAGAAGTTTACCTTCATGAACTGAAAATACACACTTTTGGAGATTTAGAGATATCCCAAATTGCCTACACCTTTCAAAACTTGTTTGAGATGAACCATGTGATTTTCTGCATCTTTTGAAAACACTATTATATCATCCAAATAAACAAGCACAAACTTGTTAAGCAAGCTTTGGAAAGCCATATCCATGGCTCTCTAAAAGGTTGCTTCAGCATTAGACAAACCGAATGGCATTTTTCTGTATGTAAATGTCCCCCACTTAGTCGTGAAGGTTGTCTTGAATTGGTCCTCTTCTTTGACCAAAATCTGATTGTAACCACTATATCCATCCAATAAGGAAAACCTCACTGAACTTGCAACAAGCTGTAAAATTTATTCCATTGATGGCAATGGATAGTGGTCTTTAAGCGAAGCCCTATTTAAATCACAAAAATCAACACACAAATGAATCTCACCATTTTTTTCGTACTATAATGAGGTTTGCCACCCAAGTTGAGTGCTTAATTGAAAATAAAATACCTGATTCTATGAGCTTGTGAAGCTCAACTCTCATCAAAGGCTCAAGCTTTGGATTGATTGGCCTTTGTCTTTGTCTCACTGGTTTAGTTTTCTCTTCTAACTCAATGGTGTGTTGAGCCAAACTTGGATCAAAACCTTTGAGATCACCATACTGCCATGTGAATATATCAACAAAACTCGTGCATAAATCAATGAAAGCTATCTTTTGTGGAGTGCATACCTTGCCCAATTTCAAAATCTTACCAACTGCAATCTTTACATTGGCATAGTGCTCTTCCTTTGTTGACAAAGATATTTCTCTTTCCTTAGCTCATCATCTTCACTGAATATATTTTCAAAAGTGACCAATCTCTTGGGTAGCCTATTCGTTTTCAGTTGTACAATCCGATCACCGTACTACTATAAGTGTTTCGACTAATTTCTTAAAGAAAATTCAGCCTCTTCTTGCAAAAATCTCACAATTTGATTGTCATTTTTAAACCCCTGTCAATTTTCTTGGTTATCTGGAACAGAAGGCCTTACAACTACCTTTATATGTGACTGAAAAATGTCACTTTTTACATCAACTGGAATATCAAATTGTGCCCCAATAGCAGCCATCCTATCAGCATGTTTATTCCTATCTCTTGGTATTGCCTGAATATTAAAAGATTGAAAATCTTCAAGTAAATCTCAAACTCTGTCTGTAAGATTTAAGCAACAAATTCTTGCATATATTCAAACCTCTTACTTGGTGGACTACAAGTTCACTATCTCCAAACACTTGCAAACAATTTACTTCCATCTTCTTAGCCCATTGCAAACCATGAACCAGTGCTTCATATTCAACAACGTTGTTTGAACAGCCGAACTGAAATTTAATAGAGGAGAAATACCTTTGTTTTGTAGGAGAAATTAACATCATTCCAATGCCGGTTCCATGCTTATTTATTGATATATCGAAGTACAATTGCCACAAGCCTTCATTAGATTTGTCTTCTTTGACCATGGCTGGAGCCATAAGCCTTCATTAGATTTATCTTCTTTGACCATGGTTGGAATTGGTGCATCGTTCTCATGAAGACAATACACACCAAGACTTTCTTTTTCAATCAGCTTGTAGGGATCATGCTCATGCAAGGTAGAAGCCCACTCATCAAGAAACAAATATGAAACTCCATCCAAAGGCGAGTCCTTTTCTACATCACTAGTTTGTAATACTTCATCTAAGATGATACAATTTGCATTGACCACATTTGGCATATAAGGCTCCATATGAAAACATGTAATAGGCTCTGAATGAATTGTTATCTTTGTAACATACCTGGTTCTAAACAGCAAATAGGTCCAATCAGCTGATAAATATCCCCCAATCTTTGAGGTGAAGTCCCTTGAAAGGCACATAGCGTTATAAAGAGGCAAGTCCACCACTACAACACCCTGTTGGCATATAATGTCAATTTCAAATCTTTGATAATGCCTACCGTTTTTGCTGGTGAACCATCCAACTTCAATACCCATTTAGTATTCAGCTCATAAACAAGGCCAAGCTTGTCTGCAATCTGTTTGGGCATTACTGTACTGCTAGCTCCACTATCCACCATACAATTATGAACCAAAGTATCACCCACTATCAAAGAAAAATAAAAAATGGAAGTTTTCTTCGTTTTTACCTCAGTTTTGTCCACCTTTGACATCTTATCTCCTTGTTGCACATGTTGCTTAGTTGGCTGATACGAATTTGTCAAAATAACACCTTTCTCAACTAGTTTTGGAGACAATTCAAGAGCTAAAAGTTCTTGAATGAGTTTATCCTTTTGCCCTGGAATTGAAAGAAAATCCCACATGATAATGTTGATGTTAGACTTCTTCATTTGATCTACAATACTGAATTGAGATGCACTAACCTTTGATTGCGCTTTTTGTGGTACTTGCTGCTCATGAATTAGAGGTATTTGTTGCAATTTACTAACCTTTATTTTTTAATTTTTGTGGACTGTGGGAGCAGCAAGCTGCTCTTTTGTACTTTGAGCGACAATGCTAAGAGCACTTTAAGTATTTGCTACCGCTTGGGCTTTTTCAATAGCTTTTCTTTTAGTTCTCTGATAGGTTATAGCTGCAACTTGACCACTTGAATCATTAGTTTTAACAGCCTGAGTAAAAGCAACATGATCATCGACCTGTCAATTTACATTAATCGCATCAGGCTGCCCTTGAACTTGATGAGTCACTCCTTTTGATGTCAAACTTGTATCTTGATATTGACCTCCTTGAAAAAAGAACTCTTCTTGTGTCATCAGTGGCATGGTGATGTTCTGTGATACCAAGGCCTAGTTTTGAGCATCATTGAGATTTGAGGGCTGCCAACCTAAGTCTTGCACCAAATTATTTTGAGGTGGGGTTGGAACAATGGGTTTTGAAGTGGAAGGAGTATTCGGATCAAGAGCAGCATATGGCTTAACTGGAGTTATGGCTCCTTGTGCTTGATAGAGTGGTCTATTTTCTCTGAAACCCTGATAAGGAAACCTTTGATCTTTGAAGCACTGATGCTTGTTCTGATTTTGTTGTTGAAAGGGCCTATTTGACTAAAATTATTGCCTTTTGAGCTATACTATTTCAATTTCAAAAGATTGTAGCAAACTTTTCAACTCTCTTATCTCACTAGCTTGACCAGTAAGGGCTGCAATAGGAACTTGAGGTGCTGGAATAGGGGCTAAGGATGGAATTTGAGAGACTTGAGGCGCTGGTACAGAACTTATTTCTGGTAATATGGGCATTGGAGGTCTTAGAGAAAGCTTACCTGATTATATCAAACTATTTTTTGTCCTTATTGCAACTTCATAAACATCTGGCAAAGTAGTACCACCCATTGACTGTATCATCACACTAATATCAAAATTTGAGCTTTCAAAAAATACAGAAATGCATATTCAGGGAATGGCCTAATCAAAACCGGTATCCTGATCCATGTCTTCTGGAATCTGAGATTAAAATCAGACATGAACTCATGAAGAACTCTATATGACAGTTAATTGCTCAACTAAAAATAAGTGATCCGATTTGTCTTCAAACTGCTTGACTAACGATGCACCCAATTCATCACAACTGGAAACGGATCTAAGTGGAAGGGTTCTATACCACTGTAATGCTTTTCCTTTGAAAGAAGCAGAAAGCAATTTGATAGCAACATTATCCTCAACAACATTATGAACTGAACAAAGATTAGCCACATCTTGGATATGCTCAATAGGGGTTGTTTGATTTTCTCCTGAGAAGAATGGAATACTTTTGAGGACAGATACAGGAATGTCGTCTAACTGTGCTAGATTCAGTGGACTTCCCCTATTGAATGAAGCAAACACTTGATTTCTAACGGCCATCTGGATGGTGGGGATTGCAGTGTTTAGAACGATAGGATGAAGGGGAGGTAAATATTCCCTTTGAGGATATGGATTTGCCCTCCTAGACCTTGCTCTTTTATAAGTTACAAATTCAAAAGGAATACTTTTACTTGTTGATCTTGTGGTAACCTTTGGCATGAATGGATTGCCTGAATGATGCTATGAATTTTGCAACTGGATGTAGATGAATATCCTCTATTGCTGCTAAAACTCTATGCAAAGAACTTTTTTGTAGTCCCACTGGGCGTGCCAAAAAATGTTGTCAACCTGGAGTTGCACCTTGAATCGAAGACATGCTGAAATGGCTAATCCTCTCTCCGATTGAAACAATGAGATCTCACGAATGTGGGTGCCTCAATGGTGAGAAGAACCTCCAGAGAAGGTTGGTTCCTGTAAAATGTATCAATGAGAATCTCTACTCTGCGTTGCGGACTACCATGGAAAAAGAAGAAAGAAACTTGAAGGAAAAATCCTACCTAATCACGGTGATACACCAGGATGTTGATCCACTTTACTTGGAACCTTGAACACTAAATCAAACAAGCGAAAAGGAAAAACTTTGATTTCAATTGATCACTATGCATAAGTATTTCATGAGAAGGTTCGATCGAATGACAAAAACGTAAGGAAAAACGATGGAGAGAGGTCTGATACAAGACACTATGCGGCCACCTAACATCCACTTATAGCTTCAGCAAAAGACATAAAACACTAAACATGACCTGCATAACATGATGAGCTAGCAACTAGATACGAATCAGAATTTGCGAAGGGAGAAAAATCTACCACGTATGCAAATTGTTGAATGAATGTATACTATTCCAGCACTTAAAATCTGAAAGTACAGTCCTATTGATTGAAGAGGTTACACAACTCACCAATGGCAAAGTCTGGTCTTACCATGAGAGGGATGATTTTTACAAAGCTGAAAAACCATTAATATGAAAATTTACAACAAACCAAGAGATTGGCGTTGAAAAAAGAAGTTAACTCTTCATTAGCCCAAGTCCAAATTGCATTGCATGAGTGTTCCAAATTTGTCTTTTCTTGGCTTATACCTGGTTGTCTTGCATGAAGAATCCTTGACGTTGAAAAAAAAAAAAAAAAAGCTTTGGATGCATGACACCTACGAATAGATGTCTTGACTTGAAAACTAGTCAACTTCAAAACAAGAGTAGTCGAATTCACTCGAACTGTTGAAACATTTGAAAGTCTCTCATTTGCATGAAATCAATGCAAATGTCAAATTAAGAAATACGTTTGAACTATCGGAACGTTTTGAGCAAACGAGACAAACGAGAGTGCGTGCATGGAATTTCTAGTTGTTTGAAACATTCAACGTTTTGCCCGTTCATCATGCAAAACAACTCTATTTTCAAAACTGAAGCATGCTTGCTTTCTTAAACGCGTTCACTTCGTTGGAGTCACTCATGTCAGTCTGTGCATGATCTTTGTTTATCCTGCCTTTGTCTTTATTCTGCGTTTGTTTTATTCATTGTTCATGCTTATGTCCATGTTCAGTTCTCCTTTAATCTTTGCTCATGCCTCTATTTCTATGTTTGTCTTTCTTCTTGTTCAGTTCTGGGTCAGTCATGTTTGTGCTTACATCTCTATTCATGCTATTGATCATGCTCAATTCACTTCATGTTTTCTCTAGCTTTTCCGTTTTCTGCTTTAATTTGAGAATCGGGCTTTATTTTAGCTTTCGTCCTTTGGACAAATTATCCAAAGGACTCTGTCTCTTCTCTTTCCTGGACTTGGCATTTCCTTTTATCTTTTTTGGCCTTTGCTTACGCCCTTGTCTTTTCTATCGGGTTTTTTGAAACTGTCCTTATTCCTTCGGACTTTTTGTCCGAAGGAATTCGTTTCCTTGCCAATTTTCTCGAATTTATTCTTTGAGGCTTTTATGTCTTGCCTTATGATTTTTTTGGACTTTTGTTGACTTCAAATTCCCGCGGATTTCCTATTTGACAATTATTCCGAAGGATCCTTCTTTACCTTTCTTTTTATTTTCTTCGGGTTTTTATCCTCCCGAATTTCTTCAGACTTTTTGTCCTAAGGAATTCGTCTCCTTTGGCTATCTTTTCCCCAAAAGGCAAGTGCCCTTTGGGAACTTTGCTTTTGTCCTTTGTTTTATGGAGGTGCCGGAACTTTTGAAAGGGCCCTGCCACCGACCAAGTGCCCTCCGCAAGGGCAAGTGTTTTTCAAAAAAATGAATTGTCTTTCGAAATTTTTGTCAAGGTCTTCTTCGTGCTTGAAGTGTCCCTCGCAAGGGCACATACCCTTCAAGAAATTGTAAATGTCCCTATGCGACGCCCTGATGCCCTCTGCAAGGGCTATGTCTTCCAGGAGTGCCCTTCGAAAATTGAAAAGGTCCACTTCACCAAGTGCCCTCCACAAGGGCATGTTTGCCTTCAAAAGTGTTCTTTGAAAGAATTGTAGGGCACCCGGGCTTTTTGAAAGGCACCTGGGCTTTTTGAAGGGCACTCGGGCTTTTTGTAGGGCACCCAGGGTTTTTGTAGGGCACCAGGCTTTTTGAAACTATCCTTCGAAACTTTTGTCTTGACTTGAAAACCGATCTTCTCAACTGTGCTTTTCTCCTTTCTTTCAGACAAAAAGTTCAAAAAAAATAAGCCTTGAACGACTGCCACTTAGTCATTTTTTTCGGACTTTTACACTATCCTTTGAGAGCTCTTTCTCTCGAACAAAATGTCCAAATAAATAGTCCACCTCTTATATCCCGAAAAATTCTTTGGGAAGACAATAAATAAACTTAAAGCTTGTATATCTTGGTTGTATTTGCACATTTGGCTGTAATCAAGAAAGCTCCTTGGAAAACTCTGCATGACTAAACTTCACCTCGCTGTAGATGGCCACTTGGGTGGCTGTAAATGCTCATTTAAGGACCCCAAAATTGATTCACAAGACAAACTTGACACTATAGCAAAGTTCCAAAGTGTAGGGGTCACAATTTGCCCTGTGGGGGGCAAAATTGTCAACACTAAATTAATAAAGTCAAGTATCATATTCCCTATTCAGCACACTTCTTAGGTTATTAATCTAGTCCCTGTGAGAAAGAAGAGTGGAGTGATTAGATTATGTGTAAATTTTAGAAATTTGAATAGGGTTTCATTGAAGGATCATTACCCCTTACCCTCCATGGAGCAAATGCTTCAACTGTTTGCAAGACCTTAAAGTTTCTCTCTTTTGGATGGTTATTCAAGGTACAATCAAGTCTTGGTGAAAGAATAAGATCAATATAAGAAAGCCTTTACTACTAAATGGGGCACATATGCCTATAAAAGAATGGCATTTGGGATGTTTAATGCAAGGGCTACATTCCAAAGAGCCATGGATATGGCTTTTCAAGGCTTGATCAATGAAATGGTGCTAATCTATCTTGATGACAACATTTTTCTCAAAAAATGCTAGTGATCATCTGGCTCATCTTAGATTGATTTTTGAAAAATATAAGCAATATGAAATCTCTCTAAAACCCAACAAGTGTGTTTTTGCAGTTCATGAGGGTAAGTTATTAGGCCACATTGTATTTAAGGATGGGCTTCTTATAAATCCTAAAAGGGTGAGTGCCATATCGGCTTTATTTTTATCCAAGCATAAGAAAGGTTTGCAAAGTTTTCTTGGAAAAATCAACTTTGTTAGAAGGTTCATACATGGTTTTGCCAACCTTGTGAAGCCTATTATAGCCATGTTGAAGAAGCACCAAGTCTTCAATTGGACCAAAGAAGGAAAAATTAGTTTTGAGGCTATTAAACAAACCATTGTACAAGCAACATTGATCAATCCTGATTTCTCAAAGGATTTCTTCTTGTATGCTTTTGCTAACATTGAAACCATCTCATCCATGTTGATGCAGCAGAATAGTGAAGGTCTTGAGCAGCCTATAACCTTTTTTAGTCAAGGGCTAGAAGGTTATGAAGAGACGTACACCTTTATCGAGAAGCAAGTGTTGGTAGTTATAAGAAGCCTTAAGAAGTTTAGGCATATGGTTTCTAATAACAAAATTCATGTCATGGTGACACATCCAAGCATAAAAGACTTACTTTTGAACAAAGATTTGAATGAGAAAAGGGTTGGGTGGATAACCAAGATCACAAGGTATGATGTGGAGATCAAGGCTACCAAGCTAATAAGAGGAAGTGGGCTATGTGAACAATTGGCATCAGACCTTAAAGAAAAAGAGGACGCTGTTTTGGCATTGCTAGATGATCCTAATACAATTGTACCTGCATCCCCTCCAAGTTGGACACATGATATGGTAATGTTTCTTCAAACAAGTGTCCTATAGGCTTGGATCATGCAAAAAGAAGGTACTTCAGATTACAGTCCACCCTTATGTTCTTGTAGATAGAGTTCTCTTTAGAAAAGATCTTAATGGAATGCTATTGAGATGTGTTGAAACTGATCAAATTGATAAGCTCTTGGAGCAATTCCATGATGGACCAGCAGGAGGTCACTTTGCACCTTAAACCACAGTAGCAAAAGTAATGAGAGTGGTTACTATTGGCATAACTTGTTTAAGTACTCTTATGCATGGGTAAGAAGATGTCAAAAATGTGCATTTTTCACAGGTAAACAAAGGCTTGCGCCTTCCTCTCAATCATATTCAAGTGAAGCAGCCATTCATGCAATGGGGTATTGATTTCATCTGTATGATCAACCTCCCTTCAAGTGCTGGCCATAAATGGATGCATACAGCGACTAATTATTTCACAAGATGGATGGAAGCAATAGATCTCAAGGAGGCTAATGAAAATTTAGTTCTTGACTTCTATGAAGGCCTAGTGACCAGATTTGGAGTTCCTTCAACAATAATTTTTGATAATGTAATGGCATTTAGTGGTGCAAGAACAATTGAGTGGGCTCTCAAACATGGCATCTATCTAAGCTCTTCTTCCAACTACTATCCTCAAGAGAATGGGTTGGCTGAATCCACCAACAAAAATTTAATTAGAATCATTAAGAGGACAGTAGAAGACAATCAAAGAGATTGGCACACCAAGTTGAGGTCAACCCTATGGGTTGATAGAATCACTCCCAAGAGAGTTATTGCTAACTCACCCTACTTGCTTCTTTATCAGAGAGAGGCCAAACTAACTATTTTGCACCCTTTTCTTCACTCCTTTGCACCTGTTTAAAGAGTTACAAATCCACTTGATGCCTCATATGAGAGTGAGAAATCATCATACAAGGTCTGCCCAAGGTCATAGGTGGTCTTCAAGATGGTCCATCATGATTCACTTGGTCAATCTCCATGGAAAACCACCAAAACTTGCAGTTTTAAGCCTATTTTTCACCCTTTTCCACTTCACACGTGCCACCAAATGGCTCATTCAGGTGCCCATGGGATCCTTAGATGACATTAGGTGATTTCAATGTCATTCATGTGCATTAGAATCCTTTACACCAATTTTCTCTCTCATTGAGCTCTTTAAAGGCTTTGCAAGGCATTTTTAGGTCTTCAACTTCTTAACGATGATTCATAAAGTTAAGGACCTTGATTGCAGAACCAATGCCACTAATTAGGAGTAGACAAAGCTATTCAACATCCCCTAACACCATTTGACCCCATGCATCTTCTCCCTGTACTTCACACTTGAAGAAAGTTGATTTTCTTGACTATTTAGACTTATTAAGAAGGTCAAGAGAGTTTTTAGCAAAATTAGTCATCAAATTGTTTGTCCTTGCTTGGGAATAGTTGAATGAGGTCTGAAACACCTCTACCCAAGTTTCCCAACACTTCTCCAAGTAACTTGGCTCCCCAAAAAGCTTAAAACTTGTTTTGACCTATGATGAGGGTTTGTAGGTAGATTTGGTACTTTGGCCTTAAAAGCCCTGTTTTGGTGTTCTTTTGCTTTTCCAAGGTTTTCAATCATCTTATAAACCTTCTCTAGGATCGACCTCCTATACAAACCTCAAATTCCCAAATTAAACACCAAAAGTGCATACTTTTATGATGTTTTGCAAACAGCCCTGTAGATGTACATTAAGGCCTAATATCTTGCTAAGTGTTGACCATTTTTTGCCCAACAGGCCAAAAATCGGTCCCCTTCTTTTTCATGCTGTTCTGAGCCAGTGCATTTTTTATTTTGCACAAGTCTGGTCCATTTCTACGGACTCTGCAGAGCTTAGATTTCTACGGACTCTGCAGGTTTCTACGGACTTCACGGGAACTTCTACGACTCTGCAGGCAAGTATTTTGGCGCATGAAGAACCAGTCAAAGAGTGCAAGGTTTTACAAAGCTTCTTCGGACTCTTGTCCGAAGAAATTCATAAGGAAAGAGAGCTAAAGTGGTTCAACGACATGATCTTTCAAAGAGTTAGCACCTTTGAACCGTTGAACCATTGAACCGGTTCAATGCCTTGGTTCAACGCCTCGGTTCAATCGGCGAAGTTCATCGCTTTGGTTCAATCAAATGGTTCATCGGCTTGGTTCAACGTTTTGGTTCAATGCTCCGGTTCAATCAATTGGTTCAACGGTTGGTTCAAAGGAGCGGTTCAACCAAAAAAGTTCAAGCCTCCTGAAGGACAAGTGCCCTTGCTTCTGGGTTCAAGAGCCCTTGCGGAGGGCAGGGAGCACTTCAAAGAGGCCACAAAATAAGCCGCAAAGATAAGATCTTTCGGAATTTTGTTAAGGCAAAGGCATAATTCCTTCGGACTTTTTGTCCGAAGGAATTCCTTCAGACAAAAAGTCCAAAGGAATTCGGAAGGCTGCAGAAAGTAAGCCGGGAAAACTCCGAAGAAATAACGAGCGACCAAGACAATTCTTGCGGACTTTTTGTCCACGGGAAAATGTCCGCGCAAAAAGCCCGATGGAAAATAAGCCCGCAGAAAAGGCCCGCGGGGAAGAAAGCCGAAAAAACCCGCGGGGAAAAAGGCCGAGGCAGAAAGCCGAAGGAAAGTCCAAGGGTGATGGGCCCGAGGACGTCAAAGTTAAACACGACAAACTAGCCATTGGAAATTCAAAAGCGACGACGGGTGCGCGGACGTCAAATTTAAGACGGTGAAGTAGCCGTTTGTTTTTTAAATGCTTGAGCGCCAACCAAAAAAGAGCCCAAGGAATGCAGCGACCCGCCAGAAGATAGCCCCCGAGGGCTGAAGGAGCCAGAAAGAGACAAAGCAAGTAAGAAGACAAAGTGCAGGAAAAGACAAAGTAGTCCAAGTGGCAAAGGGGAGGCGAGTTATTGCCAGATGGTCATCAAACGGCGTAAACAGTGAGCGGCGCGGCTTGCTTTCTCCATTTGGCATTTATGAGGGGACAAACCACACTCTGTTTGCAGGAAAAGAGCAGTTTGTTCGCAGAAAGAGGCGCGGCCATGTTTTCACATTAATGTGGAATGCCAAAGTCAAAGCAGGAGCCGACAATCAAACGGCTTCCTCTTCCCAAGGCTCAGAGCGCACGTGGGCCAACTTGCAAAAAGAGCGCCAAAAGTCTTTTCCAGAAAACGCCAAGTTCCCTTCTCTTTTTTATATATTGTAAAATTTCTCATTTGAAAAGGATCCATTCTTTTAGCCTTAAGGCAAAACTCTACCCACAAATCTCTTGGGCTTGTAAGGCAGAGCTCTGCCAGATTTTACCTTGAATCAAGACTTAGCATTTTTACCTCTATCTGGATTTGCACTTTAAAGTATATATCTGTGTTCTTCTTTTGTGTTAAGTCATTGTCTTTCATGCTTTTCACAGATCGACTACGGCATGTCTAGTGCATTGTGAAGTCTCTTTTCTGCAGGTCTGTCAGAAGTGTCTACAGCAAGAATATAGGCGCATGTGAATAGGCTGCCCAAGTGTGTCGCAGAGCACCTTTGGTAGTTCCTTCCTCCCTGTATCTCTACGGACCCCTGACTCACTGAAACAGAAGAGTTTCTCACGTCAGATGAAGTGTATGGGCGCTTCTTCCTGGTGAAAAGTGTATGTTCGAGCCTGAGTGGGTCAAACTTTTCTAGTGTATCACCTTTTTTATTTTTAGGCTTAAGTTCTGTTTTCAGCATCTCTCTCTCCCTTTTCATCTCCCCCCTTTTTTCATTTTATTTGTTAGCAGTAGGAGAATCCAGGGCCTAAAAGATACATCAGAGGGAGCTAGCCCTTATCTAGAGACTCTCCCCTCCAGCGTCGCCAGTCCCACAGGCGAGAGGGGAGTTTCCATTGTTGCGTGTGGAAGGGCGGGAGTTAGGCGTCCTACGTCGGGTGCAATCCACTGCGTCAACAGTTTTTGGCACGCCCGGTGGGACCAACTAGGACAAGTTGTGTCCAAAGAGTTGAAGAATTTTTGGTGTGTTCTTCAACCGACCAACCTTTAGAGGCTTTTGCATCAACACCAATGGCGACTCCGAGTTGAATCAACTGGTTAAGCAGCCTGGTGCCATCAAGAAATCACTTTTTGTATGTATAATTCCTTTACACAGAATCATGGGCCTTGTATTCCTTCATATTACCATGATCAAGCTCAAAACATTCATGCAATCCCCTCAAGCAGCCCTCCTAGTTGCCATTCAACAAAAAGGGAAATTTCCAATTCCGAGGTCTTTCACCCTAATGGCACGCTCCTGACCTAGAAGGAAATAGTGGAATCATGGGGCAGGAAAGAGGAGAAGCAAGGTTTTGCTCAAAACCTTGAAGTTAAAGCTATTCCTGCCCACCACGATGATTCCTATGATCTCCAAGAAAGGCTCTTCCAAGAAGACATAGCCAGGAGAATTGCAGAGTTGGAATCCAGAGAGAGATTCCTCAGCCAGTGTGTGATGGACGGTTCAGACCCAACGACACATTCCATGTCTGAACACACCCCATCTACACTCTTCCAAGAGAGCTATCAGGTCACACCTAATATTGATGAAGTGCTAGCCAGATGGAAGGAGGAGAATCATTCGATTCTAGCTCAAGGACTGCCTCCTCTTCCACATGGTTTTTTCACTTCACCCCTTCTCAAGGAGGAACTTGTTCTGCAGGAGGCGAGTGAGGAGCAAAAGATCCAATCTGTAGTTTCTCAGGAGGCTATCATGAGCGACAATGAAGAAGAAATCATCATCAATGCTCCTTGTGAAGACGTCATCAGCAATGGAGAAGACTCAGGACATGCATACATGCGGATGTTCCAGCAATACGAGGAGGAACTTAAGCATGGTGAGCTCTCTCCCCCTTTGTTTGATGAACTTCCTTGTTGCTTCGATGAGGAGGACAACTACGCCGAGGAGCCTGAGTTGGAGGAGGACCAGATGGATGCCTTTGAACATCTAGAAACTCTGGTCTTTGAGGAGAAAAAGGAGAGGCTGGTCTCCCTTGAAGAAAGCCTTGAAGAAGAAAGCTTTGAACAAAGAGGTGATGTTCTGTGGGATGAGCAATCAATTTGTGATTCCATTTCAGACATCACCACAGTCACCCTTCTTCAAGAAGGCCAAGAGGAAGCAGAGGATGAGTCTGACAGTCTTCAATGAAGCAGAAGGAAACGGGTCGAACCATGATGCATTGCAGAGAGACTGTGCAGATCAAAGGGCTTATGGTGATGACCCAGCAGCCATAGATTTCTTGGTGAAACGCACCAACATGAAGGACCAACGTTCAACAAGCTTCCAAGAACAAACAGAGTACGCATATGTTGGAAGCATGTTTGAATTTGATCCACTCGGATACAGGCCAATCTAGGTGGCAGGCAAGAGGAGCAGGTCACCAAATCTCATTTTCATTCAGCGACTTGTCTGGCACCATAAGTCTTCTTGCCAGGAAGGGGACTTAAGAAGTTTTCCCTTTGATCCAGGAGGGAGGCAAATATTCCTGGTTAGCTGTATATAGTAGTTTGCTTTTAGTTTATTTTCCTGCTTTCCCTAAGTGCAGTTTGCACAAGTAGTGTTTTTAGCCTTATGTGTGTTTTCCTTGTGTGGGGTAAAAGGCTCATGATTGATTCTTGGATCTTTTTTGGGGCTGTTGCTAACTTTGTTCAAGCTGCATCTGACTCTGTGCCCAATGGACTTAAAAGCAACTAGTCTCTAAGCATAGCAGGCATGCTTCCCCTAGGAGTCGCCAATTTGTTGACCATTTTTTGCCCAACAGGCCAAAAATCGGTCCCCTTCTTTTTCATGTTGTTCTGAGCTAGTGCATTTTTGATTTTGCACAAGTTTGGTCCATTTCTACGGACTCTGCAGAGCTTAGATTTCTACGGACTCTGCAAGTCCATTTCTACAGACTTCACAGGAACTTCTACGAACTCTGCAGGTGAGTATTTTGGCGCATGAAGAACCAATCAAAGAGTGCAAGGTTTTACAAAGCTTCTTCGGACTCTTGTCCGAAGAAATTCATAAGGAAAGAAAGCTAAAGTGGTTCAACGACATGATCTTTCAAAGAGTTAGCAGCTTTGAACTGTTGAACCATTGAACCGGTTCAATGCCTTGGTTCAACGCCTCGGTTCAATCGACGAAGTTCATCGCTTTGGTTCAATCAAATGGTTCATCGGCTTAGTTCAACGTGTTGGTTTAACGTTTTGTTTCAATTCTCCGGTTCAATCAATTGGTTCAACGGTTGGTTCAAAGAAGCGATTCAACCAAAAAAGTTCAAGCCTCCTGACGGACAAGTGCCCTTGTTTCTGGGTTCAAGAGCCCTTGCGGAGGGCAGGGAGCACTTCAAAGAGGCCACAAAGAAAGCCGCAAAGGTAAGATCTTTCAAAATTTTGTTAAGGCAAAGGCATAATTCCTTCAGACTTTTTGTCTGAAGGAATTCGGAAGGCCGCAGGAAGTAAGCCAGGAAAACTCCGAAGAAATAACGAGCGGCCGAGACAATTCTCGCAGACTTTTTGTCCGCGGGAAAATGTCCGCGCAAAAAGCCCAATGGAAAATAAGCCCGCAGAAAAGGCCCGCGGGGAAGAAAGCCGAAAATACCCGCGGGGAAAAAGGCCGAGGCAGAAAGCCGAAGGAAAGTCCAAGGGTGATGGGCCCGAGGACGTCAAAGTTAAACACGACAAACTAGCCATTGGAAATTCAAAAGCGACGACGGGTGCACGGACGTCAAATTTAAGACGGTGAAGTAGCCGTTTGTTTTTTAAATGCTTGAGCGCCAACCAAAAAAGAGCCCAAGGAATGCAGCGACCCGCCAGAAGATAGCCCCCGAGGGCTGAAGGACCCAGAAAGAGACAAAGCAAGTAAGAAGACAAAGTGCCGGAAAAGACAAAGTAGTCCAAGTGGCAAAGGGGAGGCGAGTTATTCCCAGATGGTCATCAAACGGCGTAAATAGTGAGCGGCGCGGCCTGCTTTCTCCATTTGGCATTTATGAGGGGACAAACCGCACTCTGTTTGCAGGAAAAGAGCAGTTTGTTCGCAAAAAGAGGCGCGGCCATGTTTTCACATTAATGTGGAACGCCAAAGTCAAAGCAGGAGCCGACAATCAAACGGCTTCCTCTTCCCAAGGCTCAGAGCACACGTGGGCCAGCTTGCAAAAAGAGTGCCAAAAGTCTTTTCAAGAAAACGCCAAGTTCCCTTCTCTTTTCTATATATTGTAAAATTTCTCATTTGAAAAGGATCCATTCTCTTAGCCTTAAGGCAAAACTCTACTCAAAAATCTCTCGGGCTTGTAAGGCAGAGCTCTACCAAATTTTACCTTGAATCAAGACTTAGCATTTTTACCTCTATCTGGATTTGCACTTTAAAGTATATGTATGTGTTCTTTTGTGTTAAGTCATTGTCTTTCATGCTTTTCACAGATCGACTACAGCATGTCTAGTGCATTGTGAAGTCTCTTTTCTGTAGGTCTGCCAGAAGTGTCTACAGCAAGAATATAGTCGCATGTGAATAGGCTGCCCAAGTGTGTCACAGAGCACCTTTGGTAGTTCCTCCCTGTATCTCTACGGACCCCTAACTCACTGAAACAAAAGAGTTTTCCACGTCAGATGAAGTGTATGGGCACTTCTTCCTGGTGAAAAGTGTATGTTCAGGCCTGAGTGGGTCAAACTTTTATGGTGTATCACCTTTTTTATTTTTAGGCTTAGGTTCTATTTTCAGCATCTCTCTCTCCCTTTTCATCCCCCCCCTTTTTTCATTTTATTTGTTAGCAGTAGGAGAAACCAGGGCCTAAAAGATACATCAGAGGGAGCTAGCCCTTATCTAGAGACTCTCCCCTCCAGCTTCGTCGGTCCCACAGGCGAGAGGGGAGTTTCCATTGTTGCGTGTGGAAGGGCGGGAGCTAGGCGTCCTGCCCCGAGTGCAATCCACTGCGTCAACACTAAGGTTTGAGAATGACTTTTTTGAATGGTTTCCCCACTTATTTAGGAGTCAAAACATTGTAGAAGCTCTCTCAAGGTTTTTTACAACTAGCAATACCTTCATGTTTCATTCTCATGCCAAAAAATGGCACCTCTTGATCATACTTGTGCAAAAATACCCCTGGTTGTAGGTATTCTTTTGGACTGCATACAACTGTATATACATTCTTCTTCAAGTCACCATATCAGTTGAAAGTATGAGCTTCTTCTAAGTGTAGAGGGAATATTTAGGTCACTTGTAAAGATAAGGAAGTAATCTCCCTCGTTGATTTCTCTAAAATTAAGTTCAAAGTGCAAAAAACCTTCTTTAGGTCTCATGTAAGCCTAATACCATCTCCAATAGGTCCTAGCTCCAAATGTTGGTCTCTTCTCATTATAAGGAGTCTAATTGCCCTAGAAACCTTTTTTAATCCTTCTTCATAGTTCCTTATCTTTGGCATGAGTTCTCAGACTCTAGCTTGACCCAAAACCATGCATCTTTCTTCCTCAAATTCTGTACATGGGTCTGTAGGTATACACAATCTTGCTTATCTCGAACATACATGTGGGTCTTATCATGTTTTAATTCTTCAATTGCTTGGGAGTAGTCTAGGAGAGTTGGATGAAGTGTTTCACAATTCTACTTAGATATGAGCATCTCCCAAAATGATTATAGGGCCTTCAAATAAGAACTATGACCTGTACATTGCCTTTTAGTGTGAAACCCCACTTCTTTTCCTATCTACTGGCTTGTACCAGTCTTGGCATTGATCTCTTGAATTCCCATTGCATATGACCATCACCATCAAGCCTGGAGGAATGGCAAGGTTCTATGTAAGTGGCCTGAAACCAATTGTCTATGCTTTCTCTTCGGTAGGTTGGCAAAAGCTCAACACAATCTTATCGGATTTACAAGAGGTTTTAGACCTCTAGACCCTATAAGTATATTCTTGTATAACTCTTCTGTTGACGCTGTGGATTGCACCCTTGACACAAGGCTGAGCTTCTGTCTTCCACGCGGCACAATGGAGACTCCCCTCTTGCTGTGGGTTTGGCAAAATTGAGGGGAGAATTTCTAGATAAGGGCTAGCTCCCTTTGATGCATCTCTGAGTTATTTCACTACTACTGCTAATATATATAGTGGGGGGGTGAAAAGATAGAAGGATACTAAAAATAGAAACTAAACTAAGACGGTGATGCACCAAACAAGTTTGATCTACTCAGTTACTCACACTTCAGACCAGAAGAGGGCGGACATACACTTTATCTGATGAAAGACCAAACCGTAGGGAGTTTTAACAGGGAGGCTTAGTGAAGACACACAGAAAATGAACTTACCACAGACGCTGTAGAAAACACACTGTCTGATAACCCTTTTCTGTCTCTGCGCTCTAGATGCAACACTTCCTATTACCTGCAGAACTGGTATACTAGCTACACTAGGTATGTTGGTGTCAACTTGTGAAAGCATCAAGCTAAAATGACTAAGCACAAAGTTAATACGCAGACACACTCAGAGATATAACTAGTCAAATAGAGGTAAAACGCATTCTTATTGATTCAAAGTGAAATTTTGGCAAGGTTTCGCCTTACAAAATGAGAGTTTACAATATATGGAGAAAGAGAAAGCAATGGCGCATTTTTCCACAAGTGGCCCATGCTGTGTTCAATTCATTGGGAAGAGGAAGTCCGGTGAAGTAAGCCATACTGCGGCAGTCCAAGTCTTGACTTTGGCGTTTAAATTATATTAAACGTCATTGTGAAAGCATGGGTCACGACTTTCTATTTGAAAACAAGACCGCTTCTTAAAGAGGTTCACGCGGTTGTCTGCTCATTAATGCTTAAATGAAGAAAAACATGCCGTGCCATTCACTGTTTGCGCTCCTTGATGACCATTTCATAAGGACTGTTCCAACCACTGGAATAACTCCTCTGTCGACGTCTCTTTTGCCACCTGGGTTGTTCTATCCCTGTCTGTGTTTGGCTCTTCGGGCTCCTTTCTCGACGAGTCGCTGAGTTTACTCTTTGCTTTTGTCTTTTCTTGGCTCTTTCGGCCCTCGGGGCTATCTTTGTCATTTTCTAGCTCTTTCTGGCAATTTGAGCTCTCGAGCTCTCTTCAGTTGAATTTTTCCTATCTAAATAAGTCATTTTCCTTTCTAAAACACTAATTTATTGTAAAAGATTGTGATCATATTATCGCATAATTATTTTTTAAACTACTCATCAAAAAGAAAGATTCCCAAATATTTACTAAAAACCGCACCTCAAAAAATTCTCAAAATTTATTTTATGTTTAGAGTTTTGCTCTTAGACTCTCAACATCGATATAAAATCTCTCCCCGAAAGAACGTAAATGATTTACTTTATTGATAAATGTTACTATTGCTATTTTACGAAACAATAGCGGGTCGCCGAGTTTCCACACACGGGCCCATCTTTAAACATTTGAAAATCAACGGCTATCTTATCACCGTAAAGTTGACGTTCGCACGCCCGTCGCCATTTGAAAGCCAACGGCTATTCCATTGTCCTGAATTTGACGTCTTCGGGGACATCACCGAACGTTTGAATTCCAATGGCTAGTTTGCGATGCTGAATTTGACGTCTTCGGGCCTATCACCCCTTTGGCAATTTCTTCGGCTTTCCGCGATTGAACCTTCCTTGGATTTCCTTCAGACAAAAGTCCAAAGGAATCCCTTGTCTTGTCTTTTCTTTGGATTTCTTTCGGACAGAAAATCCGAAGGAATCCTTTGCCCTTCTCTCTTTGATGAATCTGCTCATTGCCTTCCGCGAGGGCCCTTTGGGTCTTGAAATGCCCCTTCGGAACTTCTAATTTGGTCCCTTCTTGGTCGCCGAGAGTCCCCCGCAAGGGCACCTGCCCTTCGGGCTCCATTGGTTCTCAATTCCTTCAGACAAAATGTCCAAAGGAATTCCTTCAGACATTTTGCCCGAAAGAAACCTTTCTTCATGCCTTGGCCCTTTCTTTCTTTCGGGTCCCCTTTTCTTCGAGAAATTCCTCCGACAAATGCCTTCGGACAAAAGTCCGAAGGAATTCCTTCAGGCCTTTGTCCGAAGGAATTCGTCGGAGTCTTTCGCTTGTGGATTTCTTCGGACAAAATGTCCGAAGGAATTCATCCTTTGGATTTCCTTGTCTTTTCCTTCGGACATTTTGTCCGAAGGACCTTTGACCTTTGCCTTTTGCCGTGGATTTCCTTAGGACAAAATGTCCAAAGAAATTCTTTGCCTTGTTCATTTTTTCGAAGGAAAACTCTGCCCTCCGCAAAGGTACCTTGGGCTCATAATTGCCCTCCGCAGCCTGTTGGGACAGTCCAGTTTGCACCTGATTGCCCTCCGCAAGGGTACTTTGCCCTCGGAGCTTTGTAAGAGACTTTCATTCTTGCTGGCCCATTCCCTTGTCAAAAGGCTTGTCTAAGGCATTTGTTCAAAGAGAAATAAGCTCCATATTGAACCGAAACCTACAGGTCTTAGATCTATCAATTCTTTATAAGAACAAGACTTATTTCAAAGGGAAATTGAGCATTTGCTAAAGTTGGATACATCCAAGACTAATGGTTCAGAACAGTAGGGAAAGAAAGAGACCGACTTTTAGCCTGTAGGACCAAAATGGTCAACAAATTTGGCGATTCCAAGGGGAAGCATAATTGCCATGCTTAAGAACCCAGTGACTTGCAAGTCCGTTGGGCACGGAGTCAAAACACAACCCAAAAGGTTGACAATAACCTCGAGAGATCCAAGAATCAATCATGAAGCCTTCACTCCAGACGGTAAACAAAACACACACAAGGCTAAAAAAACTACGAACATGTGCAAGAGCACTTAGGCAAAACAGGGAAAGAAAAATTGAAAACGAACTACTATGTACAACTAACCAAGTATATTTGCCTCCCTCCTGGATCAAAGGAAAAACTTCTTAAGTCTCCATGGCAAGAAAACTTATGGTGCCAGACAAATGGCTGGATGGAATGGAGACTTGGTGACTTGCTCTTCTTGTCTGCCACCTTGATTGGCTTGTATCCAAATGAATCAGAGTCAAACATGCTTCCAACATATATGTATTCATCTTGCTCTTAGAAGCTTGTCCAATGCTGGTCCTTCATGCTGGTGTGTTTCATCAAGAAATCAATGGTTGTTAGCTTATCACCATAAGCCCCTTGATATGCATCATGGATTGACTTGTCCCCATCTGCTTCATGGAAAACCCTGTCAAATTGATCCTCTACTTCATCATTGCTTTCATGAAGAAGGGTGATTGTTGTAATGTCTGAAATGAGATCACAAACTGATTGCTCATCCCACAGAACATCACCTTCTTGTTCAAGGCTCTCTTCTTCAAAGCTTTCCTCAAGATGGGCAGGCCTCTCCTTTTCTTGCTCAAAAACTATAGTCTCTAGTTGTTCAAAGACATCCTTCTGATTCTCCTCCAACTCAGGTTCCACGGCACGATCATATTCCTCATCAAAGCAACAAGAAAGTTCATCAAACAAGGGAGGGGAGAGCTCACCATGCTTACTTTCCTCAACATCCATTGTTGACAGATAAAGTTTGTCAACCTCTTCTTCATATTGCTAGAACATCCACATGTATGCATGACCTGTGTCTTCTCCATTGTTGATGATGTCTTCAAAGGGAGCATCCATGATTTCTTCCTCATTGTCATCCATGAGAGCTTCTTGATCAGCTGCAAATTGAATCCTCTCTTCTTCACTTGCCTCTTTCAAAACAGATCCTCCTTGATGACTTCAAAAATATCATCTTCAGATTCACCAACCTCTTGAAAGGATAATCTGAAAGCTTACAGCCCCTTTGCATACTTATTTGAGTCCCAATGCTGTCTTCTCCACCCTTAGCCAGCTCATAGCCTCCTTGAAGAAGAGTGTAACCTGCCCCAATGACTTCAAACAAATCATTCAAAACATGATCAAGAATCTGTCCATGCTCCTCCATGACGTCTTGCAAAGGGAGAAAAGAGTCAAAGATCATCTCTTCCTCATCAGAGATAGAGGCAAAAGCTTGTGACTTGTCTTCTTGTTCATCAAAGGGGGTACCTATGGTGATCTCCTCCTCATCTGCACTCATGAAGTCTCCCTGAACAGTCATGAACTGAGCATACTCCTCTTCACTTGCCTCCTTCAAAGATGGATTCCTCAACACAAGAGAAACATTTTTCATTTACTAGGCAAGGAGGTGGAACACAAGGATTGTCAAAATCAAGTTGGGAATGGAAAGTAGGTGATCTTTTTGAAAACTTATGAGAAAACGGGGGCAGACCTTGAGGCAAAATCACTTGATTTTCTTCTCTCCACTTGACCAACACTTCATCAATATCGAAATTAGCTTGAGGATTGGTATAAGGGGTGTCTTTTGGCGTAGGCTCCTCTCTAAGGTCTGAAACTTCCATCTCTCTTTCACTAAGCAATCTCACCTTTGTCTCTAATTCCTCAATTTGCTTAGCTAGATTTTCTTGAAAGAGTCTTTCTTGGAGCTCATAGGAATCATCATGGAAATGGGGAGTGCATGAAGGCTGCCATGAAGTACAAGAAGCTTCTTGAGGAAGGGTGAGATGGACTTGAGAAGGACTAGCCCCATTTTGTACCTCACACTCTCGAACAATGCCTTTCTCCTCGTTGCTTCATGACTCAACTACTTTACTCCAGCTCATGATCTTAGGACTGGAAGTCTCCTTTTGGGGTGATGGGGTTGCGATGTGAGAGGGTAGTGAGGGTTTGGATTCCACATCCCTTGCTGCCAACATAAACTGTTGCATGTGAAGATTTGCCAATTCAATTTGCTTATCAAGATTGGTCTTAAACACAAGATTTATTGTTTCAAAACTCTCCTCAACATGATTGGGGAAAGGATTTCAACAGGCTTGACTTGGCTCATGAGTAGGGACTGCGTATGGCTGATATGAAACTTGGGGCAGCGGGTATGCAGGTTGATAGACTTGGTAAGGCTGTCTCTCATGAATACTCAGCTTCTCTTCCAAAGATGCAATCAAACCGCTCACATCCAGCATCTCATTTGTAAGCCTTTGCCAATTGGCTCTTTCAATAGGAGTCCATTCACTCTTAACCAGATCTAATGCATTTCTCACTTGATGGATGAAATGATCAGGGATTTCTTGGCCACATCCCCTTCTAGTGTCAAGCTCCACTACATACTTTTCATATCCCAACAGTGCTTGTTTGAAGGTGAAAATGCGCTGATTGGCAAAAAGATTAGGTTGAGTACGAGAAGTAACACATTGAGAAGACTGGGCATAAGACTGATATAGCTCATGACAAGGCTGATACTAGTCATATTGGACCCGATAAGGATCAACACAAGGCTGGTAAGGATCATAGCCAGGCTGGCCAAGGACTTGCTCAGACTAAGGAGGAAGAGGCAAAGCCCACAATGTTTCACCAACTTGCAAAGGGCAAAACTCATAACCGTATGCATCCTTGTTTCTTGAGGTGATTCGATGGACAACCTGAGCTTGATCAAAACTATATGGAGGAACACAAGGCCCATGCTTCTGAGCAATGGAATTATACATACCAAACTGTGATTTCTTGATGGCACCAGGACTGCTTAACCAACTAATTTAACTTGGAGTTGCCATTGGTGTTGATGAAAAAAACCTCCAAAGGCTGGTTGGTTGAAGAACATACCAAGATTCTTCAACTCTTTGGAATAAAAACTTGTCCCACAATCCCCTGATTAAAACTCAGATGTTGGATTAGTGGTTCATTCTTGCTGTAACAGGACCAGCACCAATCATGGAACTTTTCTGAGCATTAAAATGGGTCCCATCGGGCGTGCCAAAAACTGTTGACGCTATGGATTGCACCCTTGACAGAACGCTGAGCTTTTGTCTTCCATGCGGCATAATGGAGACTCCCCTCTTGCTATGGGTCTAGCAAAATTGAGGAGAGAATCTCTAGATAAGGGCTAGCTCCCTTTGATGTAGCTCTAAGTTATTTCACTACTACTGCTAATATATATAGTGGGGGGGTGAAAAGAGAGAAGGATACTGAAAACAAAAACTAACCTAAGACGGCGATGCACCAAACAAGTTTGATCTACTCAGTTACTCACACTTCAGACTAGAAGAGGGCGGACATACACTTTATCTGATGAAATGACTAGACCTTAGGGAGTTTTAACAGGGAGGCTTAGTGAAGACACAGAAAATGAACTTACCACAAACGTTGTAGAAAACACACTGTCTGATAACCCTTTTCTGTCTCTGCACTCCAGATGCAGCACTTCCTATTAACCTGCAGAACTGATACTCTAGCTACACTAGGTATGTTGGAGTCAACTTGTGAAAGCATCAAGCTAAAATGACTAAGCACAAGGTTAATACGCAGACACACTCAGAAATATAACCAATCAAATAGAGGTAAAACACATTCTTATTGATTCAAGGTGAAATTCAAGGTGAAATTCAAGGTGAAATTTTGGCAAGGCTTCGCCTTACAAAATGAGAGATAGCTCATTTCTCAAATGAGAGTTTACAATATATGGAGAAAGAGAAAGCAATGGCACCTTTTTTCACAAGTGGCCCATGCTGCGTTCAATTCATTGGGAAGAGGAAGTCCGATGAGGGAAACCATGCTGCGGCAGTCCAAGTCTTGACTTTGGCATTTAAATTATATTAAACGTCATTGTGAAAGCATGGGTCGTGCCTTTCTGTTTGAAAACAAGACCACTTATTAAAGAGGTTCACGCGATTGTCTGCTCATTAACGCTTAAATGAAGAAAAACAGGCCGAGCCATTCACTATTTGCGCTCCTTGATGACCATTTCGTAAAGACTATTCCAACCACTGGAATAACTCCTCTGATGACGTCTCTTTTGCCACCTGGGTTGTTCTATCCGTGTCTGTGTTTGGCTCTTCGGGCTCCTTTCTCGACGGGTCGCTGAGTTTACTCTTGGCTTTTGTCTTTTCTTGGCTCTTTCGGCCCTCAGGGCTATCTTTGTCATTTTTTGGCTCTTTCTGGCAATTTGAGCTCTCGGGCTCTCTTCTCGGCGGGTCACCAAGTTTCCACGCACGAGCCCGTTTTTAAACATTTGAGAATCAACGGCTATCTTATCACTGTAAATTTGACGTTCGCGCGCCCGTCGCCATTTGAAAGCCAACAGCTATTCCATTGTCCTAAATTTGACGTCTTCGAGGACGTCACTGGACATTTGAATTCCAACGGCTAGTTTGCAATGCTGAATTTGATGTCTTCGGGCCCGTCACCCCTTTGGCAATTTCTTTGGCTTTCCGCAATTGAACCTTCTTTGGATTTCCTTCGGACAAAAGTCCAAAGGAATCCCTTGACTTGTCTATTCTTTGGATTTTCTTTGGACAGAAAATCCGAAGGAATCCTTTACCCTTTGCTCTTTGATGAATCTGCTCACTGCCTTCTGCGAGGGCCCTTTGGGTCTTGAAATGCCCCTTCGAAACTTTTGATTTGGTCCCTTCTTGGTCCCCGAGAGTCCCCCGGCAAGGGCACCTGCCCTTCGGGCTCCCTTGGTTCTCAATTCCTTCAGACAAAATGTCCGAAGGAATTGCCCGAAGCAAACCTTTCTTCATGCCTTGGCCCTTTCTTTCTTTCGGGTCCCCTTTTCTTTGGAAAATTCCTCCGACAAATGCCTTCGGACAAAAGTCCGAAGGAATTCCTTCGGGCCTTTGTCCGAAGGAATTCGTCGGAGTCTTTCGCTTGTGGATTTCTTCGGACAAAATGTCTGAAGGAATTCCCTCAGGCATTTTGTCCGAAGGAATTCATCCTTTGGATTTCCTTGTCTTTTCCTTCAACATTTTGTCCGAAGGACCTTTGACCTTTGCCTTTTGCCGTGGATTTCCTTAGGACAAAATGTCTGAAGGAATTCTTTGCCTTGTTCATTTTTCCGAAGGAAAACTCTGCCCTCTGCAAAGGTACCTTGGGCTCATAATTGCCCTCCGCAGCCTGCTGGGACGGTCCAATTTGCACCTGACTGCCCTCCGCAAGGGTACTTTGCCCTCTGAGCTTTGTAAGAGACTTTCATTCTTGCTAGCCCATTCCCTTGTCAAAAGGCTTGTCTAAGGCATTTGTTCAAAGTGAAATAAGCTCCATATTGAACCGAAACCTACAGGTCTTAGATCTATCAATTCTTTATAAGAACAAGACTTATTTCAAAGGAGAATTGAGCATTTGCAGAAGGTGGATACATCCAAGACTGACGGTTCAAAACAGTAGGGAAAGGAGACTGACTTTGGGCTTGCAGGACCAAAATGGTCAACATTTTCTCCATCACAACTATTCAAGTCAGCATAATTTATCCTCATATAACTCTCTTGACCACCATGAGGAGTCAGATCAAGTGTATACCCCCTTGTACTGTGCTTTCATTCTTAAAACCTCCTTAGTTGCATATTGACTAGATCTAGATGAGCCTCTTGAGGAACATCCATAGAGCTAGGGCTCTCTTTTGCTCTCAAACATTTTGTAAATGGTTCTTTGGGACACCCTCCACTTTCAGGAATGATCACCCAACTTCATGCATTCACTCAAATATTCTGGCACATAGCTGAAGATGGTGATTCTACACCTGCAAACAATCCTGATGAAGAATAGAGTGTTCAAAAGGCTCAAAAGGCCTCCTATAGAGGTTGAGGAAGGTATTAGGAACCTTAAACATAACTTGAAGATTCTTCATGGAAACACAAAATCCTCTGCAACTTGAGTATGAGACCATGCAACTTCTCATTCTCACACCTATAGGCTAGTAACTTCACTTTTCACCTCTCCATGCTTAGAGACTTGCTTAGGAATGATGTATGAGGGCCTATTAGACTCTAATAGAGCTCTCCCAACTTGCCATTTGTAATAATGAGCTCCTAAATACATTCAAAGGCAGAAAATCGAGCTAAAGTGGTTTTGAAGGGGTTTTAGAGCACTTTTCTTCTTAGCAAATGTTTGTAAAGCATATCCCCTACAACCCTGAACCAATGCATGGAATTTCAAGGGCATAAAGGCCTAGGAGCATTTGACCCAACTCACTTTCATGTTCATGAACCAATGTTAAGAAATGAGCTCTCTCAAGCTTGCAAAGGACCCAAGGAAGAACTTAAGAGGTTTTCTACTTGTTTTGGCCCTTTTAAACCCTATGTAAGCTTGATTTGGTTCTGAGGGTCATGGAGATGGATCCAACGAAGCTTCGAGGCTATTACCAGATTGAAAACTTTTAAAGAAGCCTTCTCTTGACCTTGCTTAGACTGCATGTTTGCTCTCAAGAGCCTTCTTCACCATGATCTTTTGTTGTAGCTTGTTCCAAAGGCCAAATGGAAGTATTCCTGCCCTGTACAAAGAGAAAGTAACGTACAAAACTTATTTTGCATGTTTACTCCTGCCATTCATCATACATCATTCTATATTTGGGGTTTAAGATAGTGAATAAAGGAGTTTCAAACTTGATATACATTAGAAGTGGATGTTTTACACCTTTTGGAGCTTGTATGGACACTATGGAGTATGACAATCTTTCACGAATGCTATATGGCTTCAAATGACCTCCTTTGTATGTTGATACCTCTTACACTTGATGTTCTTGAGAAGTCATCATCTCTCATGTCTTCATTGTGAATCAATCATGACTTGACTCTTGAGAATTACCTTAATTTCTCCAAACCTTAATTTTTGCAAATTGTATTGCAAAAGACCTTTTGAGACCTCATCAAGGATCAAGCTATGGAGGTTGGCTAATCAACTGAGTATTATGACTTCACCTTATGACAAGCCCTTGCATAGCTCCCTGAAACAACCTAAACATCACCTCAAGACACTACCACAGGCTATGACATCAAGACAAGGACTCTCAAGATTTATCAATAGGGTTAAAAAGCTTGACAACAAACTTTTGAAATGTATTGACCCATGGTGGCCAATTTTGACTAACAGTTACAATACCAGATCCACAGATCTTTGCTATAGCTATTTCTCATAATATTCACTTTGATCTATTTCTTTAAACTCATTGACTAGCTTGCTCAAGCGTAGGGGCATGTTTATATAGGCACAAGACCCACCTACTTACAATAATGCTCAGCAAACAACTACCATCAATAAATATTTGCAACACATCACTGTGCGCCACAAACATTAAATGTTCATTACAATTCCAATGCACCTTAACACATCACAACATAAAGCATCATAGTGAAACACATAACAAAGTGATATTAAATGAAACCGCAACAACCTTCCATGATCCAAGGAATTAAATACAAACAATTAGGAATTGTAACAACTCTTTACCCATACCACATCCCAAGAACAAATGCGCCTAGAACAAACCACGCACAAGACAAGTTATGCAGAGGTCACAACCTCACAAGGCTTAGTCCCAATGATCCTCACATCCGCATTGTTGCGCACCAACATCCCGCACAAAACATCGCAAGCTTTGCACTAGAACTCGCAAGACTTTTACCTCAATTGTTTTGTATCTTCTAAACTGGAGCTGAACCAAACAAAGACCTTCAAAACATACTTGCAAAAATCTTCACAAGCAATTGTAAAACTTGAACCAAAACTGCACTCAATTGCAAACTTGCGCAAAACAACAAACACAAACATGCACACATACAAAAGGATGCAAAAGAAATACAAATACACTTGTACACAATCAAAGATGTGCACAACAACGCTACAAGGGATTTGCGAGTGCACAAAGATGGTGCAAAACAACACAAGAGAACTTTGCCCGCAACAACACGTGCATAAAAGAGCTTAGTTTATTTTCTAATCTAAATATTTTTTTGGTTGATAGAGGATTACAAGTGAACCCGGATGCTTCAACATCCCTCTCAGTCCTTATTTGTTTATAATTATGGTAGAAATTATATCCAAATAAACTAAGCAAGCTAAACTCAGTAATGAAATGCATGGTCTTCTAGTAGAAAGAAGATAGAGATGCATAGATTTTCACTTTGCAGATGACACTTTTTTTAAAATTAAAAAAACCAGAAAATAGATATATTAAGAGAGAATAAAGTCAAAGTATACAAATTCTACTATGACAGGGATAATAATTATTGGTCCAAACCTGGGCACTAAAAACATATTTAATCATACCAACAATACTCATTAGATCAGATCTAAGTCTAATATCTTCTTGGATCTTGGTGGGCCACCATATAGGTGGAGGACCATAACAAGAAATATTATAATTATCCAATGCCCAATTAGCTAATGCATCCACCACTTTGTTTTGCTGGCGAGGAACATGAGTAAACTGGATCTCTTGAAATCTTTCCTGCAACTTTTGTGTTTTGTCCAATTCTCTAGTATCATCCTTAAATAAATCTAGAGATTAAATCTCCTTTTACAACAATTTAAAACATTGGGGCATAGGGATAAATCCCATGTCGTTTTTATTCATGTTCTAGTTCCCAGAAAGCACGCAATCCTAAGGATTTCACAATACACTGAAGGAAATCCTAGGTTTCCACTTCACCCGAAGCAACATAAAGAGTTTCAAAACAGAAAATTTCATAAAATGTGAAATAAGCTTTACACATTGGACCCGCCATTGGCTTTTATTCACTGGAAAAATATAGCTTCTACAATCTATAAAGTGAGCTATCCCAATATATCTTCTCATGTTCCTGCCTTTACCAAACAATTTGGCTGAGTTCCCAGAAGGCGTGCAATCCTAAGGATTTCACAATCCACTTAAGGAAATCCTATGTTTCCTCTTCACCCAAAGCAACATAGAGAGTTGTAAAACAGATAATTTCAAAAAATGTGAAATAAGCTAACATACTGGGCCCATCGTTGGCTTTTATTCACTGGAAAAATATAGCTTCTACAATCTATAATGTGATCTATCCTAATATGTCTTCTCAAGTTCCTGCCTTTACCAAACAAGTTGGCCGAATCTCTTCTCAATATTCAATGAATGTTTTTATGGAGAGGGACAACGGATAAATCCAAATACCCTTTGGTTGATTGGGGGAAATTTGTCTTAATAAATCTCAAGGATGTTTCAGCATATGCAATCTGATAAGCTTCAATTAAAAAAATTGGGGACATCCCCTCCAAGTCTTCGAAAAGTCTGGGATGTCACCAAAATCTAGGGGACAAGTCCTCGTGTAACATTGGCCCATGAATCTGTAAATTGCAAAAAAATGGATAGAATTAGCTTCTTCCCACCAATTGGAGGTGTTTTTGTATAGCCACATTTGTACAAATTTGAAGTGATGTTTTGCTTTGTTTCTGTTTGAGAAATCCATTATTTGAGAGGGTCGCCTCACCGACTCTCACCTTTATATTAATAGACAGCTTGAATCATTAATCAGCTAGTATTATTCTATCCAGTTTCTCTGCAAAACAATGTCTTCCTTTTCATCTGTGGCACTAAGTATGTAATCCCTGTGGCACCATCTATGTAATCCCTAGGAAACCTTAAGCTCTTCCATGGAATTGAGTGCCAAATTTGAAAGAGTGTTAGCTATTCTTTGATTAAAACCTGAAATCCCTTTTTTCATTTCAGTCCTTAAATGATCTGAAAACACCCATGGCAATGGCATTTTGTGATGTGCATGTTGAAACCCATTGAGAAATTTGTTCTAACATGGTTATTCTATTGTTGTCATTTGGCGGGATGTAAATGTTGATAATCCCATACTTTATTTTGAATTCATTTGAATAAAAGGATGCATATATACCCCGTGGAAGATGCTGGGACAAATGAAGAACATACTTCAAGGATTCCATTGGGTGGTTCTTGTGGTAGTACTGTATAGAGTGTATTATCTGGCCCCGTATTCCAACCGATTTGAAGTCCTTCAACAGGCCAGATCTGCAGATCTCTTGTAGAATAAGAATGACTATCCCCTCTGATTTACTTTACTCCTCAAGAAGCAGCATTTACTGGGTGTGCCTATACCTCTAATGTTGCAAAAGAGAATCTGCACTTAGGAGGATGAGGTAGAGGACTTGCTCCATTCCCTTGCATTTGTGATGGGTGGGTCTTCTGATAGGGTTCCCATACTAGATGCCTTCACCTCTGATTTCCATGATGAGATTTTTTTCGTCCTCTTCCCTTAAATATTCAAAGGAAGGTTTCATTTTTTCTTCTTGTTCATGCATATTGGCTCCCGTGCAAGTTTTTGGAATTAGGTCTTTATGGAAGTGATCAAGGTGGTTGTTTTTTAATTTGAATTGAGTATAAGTACTAGCTTTGGAAGAAATGGTTATTGGCATATTTGTTTTACCTTTTTTCTTTCAAGAATGATTTAGTAGGCTTTGTTGTGAAGAATTTTAAGTACTGTTGTCTTGAGAGTCCACGATATATTCCATCTCCTCTATTTCTGAGTCTATCAAGGCAGCAAATGGATTTTGCTAAAGGATTGGTTCTAATCATAGTAACAGAACTTGGACTCGGCAAGCCAGTTTTTAAATCAAACTCGGACTTGGCAACAAAACTCAGCCAAGACTCAGCAAATTTTAAAATATCTTTAAAATTAGCAAAATTTTGGGGAAAAGCTATTAAAATTCATTTCATATCAAATCAGCTTAAAATACACTCAAAACTAATCAATTACATATAATATATACAAGTATATACAAAGAAGTAAACAATGTGATATTGAGTTGAACAATTGAACTTGAAACTTGAGAGCTGATATTAAATAAGAGTTGTTTTTAAATTTATAAAATTGTTTCCTTGTATACAATATGGATTCAAAAATCCATGGTGATGGCATCAACACAAAACATAATATAAAATATACAACTAAGGTTGAGAAGACACTACATTACTCGTCCCAACATGAAATATACCACGTTGGACCCTGCGACATTTTGTGTACATCAAAGAGGTAGTTGCAGCCATTGTACCCACCCTTGAGGCATCAACAACATCGTCCTCTACAACATCTCAATCCCTAGATGTACAGGCTGGCTCCTCCTCCCCCAACACTACAAACTTTGCCTCACAATCAACTTGATCAACCCATGCATGGTCTTCCTCTGCAAACGCAGGGCTGTCATCCTCGATGATCCACTCTAATTGTGGAATATACTCCTCCAACTCAATGGGGGATGAATATTCCTCACCTCCTACAATCTTCTTGTGTCGGAGACAAGTTGTAATGCATAAAAGCAAGGTCATTTAACCTTTTCATTGACAACCTTTTCAAACATACTCCAATTGCGCTTACAAAATGAAGCATTACATGGTGGCTTAGAACTCAAATAGCAATCCTTTAAACAATTGGCACATTAGTGGCAAACTTTTCCCACCATGCATCTCTAATGATAAATATTAAAACGTTTGACTTCAATTCCAAAAATATTTAAAAAAAAACAATATTCAATAATAAAAAATAAAAAAGATTATACTCAAAGTTTATTTGGCCTAGTCATCATCTTGGTCACTTTGCAAATATCTTGAGAAAAAAGATCTCCTAATGCTTGTTTGTATATTTCAATCTTGAACATAATCTTTACCCTCGTCTACACATTTGTTTCCATGACCTCTATTGACTATGTAGAGGTTGCTCATAACTTCTTCATTACCTTTAACACTCTCAAGCAACTAGAAGGTTGGGTTAAGTATCAAGTGGCCTATGGAGTTGTTTCATCCATCATTGGGCAATGATATCCCAAATGGGCTAGTACTTGGCCTCCATCATGCCATAGAAAAAAATTATTTGCTCTTTGGCTTAGTCCATGCCCTTATATATATAGCCCATTGTGAGCCTTTCTCCATCAACCACAAGGAGTAGAGAAACCAAAGGTTCTATGACTTGTACAAAAAAAAATTAAATAATAGTTTAAAACAAAGAAAACAAAAATTTGTAAAATTTAAAATGGCTTACATCTATAATTTCCCTTGTCAGCGTCCAAAAGTGGGACTCATCAAACACCCACTCTACAACAATAATCTTGTCGATAGTCTGAGTCCTCCATCTATCACTAACAAACATCCATTTCAACAAAAAAATTGGTAGTAGCAAAGATTGCAAAGTGATGAAGAATGGGTTACACCAAGGAGGACTCAACCCCTTGTTTTCTATGAACTCTTTCATTGAAGAGAGGACCCAAGCATGGTTGTAGATGTGCTTCAAAATATTATGGCCATACTTCACAATTGACTTAACTCACTCCATATTCTCAATATCCTCGAGCATCAAATCAATGCAATGGACCGAACAAAGAGCCCAAAAGATTGAGAGATGCCTTTGCATTAGTAGTCTAACTACAACAACATAATTTGTTACATTATCAATGACTGTTTGCACCACATTTTATTCCCCATTCTATACAACTTCCAAAATGCCACAAATAATCAGCAATTTCTATCCTCCTCGAGGCATCATTTCATTTTAAGAAAGTTCAACAGTGTTCAATTTTTTCTACCAGTCTATCTATTAGATATAATAGAGCATCCGTTTTTCCTCCAAGTAACCCACTGTTCATTAATGATTGATTTTACATCTACCACATTTTCTAACAAAATTGGGCCCATTAAATCATCAAAATAAAGGGATGTGAATCCCCAACCAGCAACTGTGATAGCATCCACTAATGTTTACCAATAAGGAGGCCTAAAACACTAAAAAAAAATAGAATTTGAATGTCATGACCCCGTTTTCAAATAAAATTAATATTTTTAAGTTGTCAAAGGACTTTTTATTAAAAAGTGACAACTTAATATGTAATATCCCCTGCTAAAACTGACCTTGAAATGCTGATTAGAGGCTCAAGGAATATTGTCGAACACCTTTAAGACAATCTCTTTACTTGTTTCTGTATTTCAGTCTGATTGGTTCTTGCTTGAATAAGTTTTTTAATGCTACAATTAGTGTCTTGAATGCTTCTAACAATGCAAGATGGATTGACAATGTTATAGGAATGATATACTAATTGTTCTTGAACTTCCTCATACATATAGGTGACTGAAATTGACTTGTACAACTAGTAGACATAATATCAAACACTTGGCATGAATCCTAAGTGACTTAGAAATGTTTCAAAGAATAGCTACAGACCATTGACATTTAAACAAACAATTCTTATGCAAATTTCATATGCCAATAATCACCTACAGCTGCAAGGTATTTTCACAAGCAATTGTCCCACAAACTGAATATGCAATAAGATCATCTACAGCCAATGACAAATTGTCAAACAATTGGCATGCATCCTAAAATGATAATCAAATGCATTTGATATCAGCATTACATCTAACAATTATCATGTAACTTATTTCCCCAATGTTGGTAATCTATCTCAATACAATAGAATGAAGAGCCAAGTCTCTTGGCATTACAATGTAATACAGTCCCTAGGGTCTGAGATAAAAATAAAAGCTACAAACTCATTCGAAATGCCAATATGTACTGAGATTATCATAGGAGAACCTGGTCACATGAAGCGCCCTTGAGAGAGGGTAACATGGCAGCCCTGTTATCTTGGTATGGAACCTCGAACATGTCAGATCATCCCTTTATGAATGACGCCCCTGTTCTGGACTGAATGTGGTGGAATAAATAAATGACAAGTTCAAACTCCCCTATTCAACTCCAAAATCATTGCCCAGCTCCTAGGAAGGCAGCGCTCCTCGTCCCACACGAAAATGACCCATTATTGGCTTGTTGTGAGGGAAAACGTAGGTCTCAGGTCTACATCAAATGACTTTATTATGTGATACAGCAGTCCCTCCAAATTGGATCTTTTGGCTTGAAAATGGCAGCTACTTTCCTCTTTGAGACCAACGAATCATTCAATCCCTGTCTTATTTTTTTTAAAAGTCCTTCCATGACAAATTGCATCACATATGTTGTGCGCCCAGCAATGCACTGATGTCTGGCTTTTAATGAGAATATTAATCAACAAAAATCGTCCTCCCTTAAATTGTGATCAGTCCAATAGTATGACGCCAAATCACCTTGGTTCATGCCCAAAAGAAAATGCCTTCAATCTGCAAATTATCTCTAATATAGCACAAATCCAATCCCTCAAAAACTTGGCCAAAGGCCACAAGTTTTTTCCAATGAAACACAAGTTGAACTCCTAAGAGCCCACAACCAGCGATAATTCGGAAGAGATTTCACAACCTCAAAATTGCATTACCAATTGGGAATCTTCATTCCCAATGGCTGAAGTAATGGCAAAAACCCTAGCTAGTCTCATCACCAACAATCTCAAAATCAAATATCAAATCACTCATGTCGAAGAATGAGCCCATAAGATCCTTTTATTCTTTTCTTGGAGAAGCTCACACACTTTCTTGTCAATGTGGGATAAAAGATATACTTTATATTTGCACTTTATTATAATATTATAATATAACATTAAAATATATATAGTGCAAAACATAATGTCAAAACACATGAGGTTTCCCAAATTAGAAACAATTGTAATAACATAGTAGAACCTCTATATAATCATCAAACCCATGAAAGAAAACCAACTGCTGATCGGGTAACTGCCAAGAAAACCCTCTAATCAAACTGAAATATTCCGAGCTAAATTTTTTCAACTTTTTAGATTTTGGATTACAACATCACAAGCAAATTCCGTCAAGATTAAGAGTTAATCTCAAATAAACTGAAATAGCTTCGCCACTAGGATGCAAGAAATGGAACTCAACGTCCAGTATGTGCTACCCAGTCCAAGGTGGAGTAGGGGCGACCATAAGACGGAGTAATTACAAATAAAGAACTCTACGTCCAGTATGTGCTACCCAATCCAAGGCGGAATAGGGGCGACCATAAGACGGAGTAAATTACTTAACAAAGGAACTCTACGCCAAGTATGTGCTACCCATAAGGGGCTACCATATGACGGAGTATGCTTAATAACAAAGCTTTAATGGAAATACTGAAAAGGAAACTACTCCACACCCAGCGTGTGCTTTCTAACCCAGAAGGGAAAGTAGCTACCATAGGGCGGATATAAACTAATTACAATATTAAAAGGAAAATTGAATAAATAGAGAAGTGCTGCCAGTACTACTGTCAGCTTACAAAATTAAGAGAAATTTGCTCTTAGTAGGAAGAAAAAACAGCCACCTATTAATTCCTTCAGATGTTCATAACTCATGCAAAACTTAATCAATCTTCCTGATTTTTGTTGCAAAGACTCTTCCTGGATGTGGCGCCCAAGTTAGCATCAATAAACTGGTGAAATCTGCATCCAAATGTGTTACCAAAAAAACCAATGCAAACCCCAGAGGGGCGTCTAGCTGAAATGGGGCGACTTGCTCTAGAAATTCAATGCTTTCACTAAAAATTTTATAAAATTGAGCAATGGGGCGCCTAGGCCTAACCAAGACAAATAGATGATGCCCAGAACTATTCTTTTTGTATTTTTTGACTTATGAAAGAAAACGTAGGTCTATCATGTACAAAAATACAATATCTGAAACTCTAATAATTCCAAATGAACTGACAATGAAATAACTGAAGCAATATGTAAGCAAATACAAATATCAATAACTAATTCACCCCTAGATGCTGTCTTGCAAGCATGAAGAGATGCCCTTGCTAGGAGGCCTTCATTCCCCGAAGCAGTTCCAGAGCCAAAGCTGCAGCATAACAATGCATTAAAACCAAGATGCTCAAATGGTACCCAATGCCTTCTTTTATAGGCTTCAATTGGCTTCTTCTAGAAGCTTATCCTCAAGAGTGGCGCCCCCTTTCCATGCAATGTGGCACCCCCCTTCAAGTCCCTCTCTTTTAAAATAACATTAAGTTATCAAGTCTAGGCCAAGGTCAACGTTAAAATATAACGTTATTATTATTTTATTTTATTTTAAGTGAAAATCACTTATTCCGCCAAGACTGAAATCTGAAGCCCAAAACTGAATGAATCAACTCAAAAGGGGAAGTTAACTCCTTGCGACAATCCTGCTAGCTGCCAAAAATAGAATTTACTAAAAATAGTAAATTCCTGAAAATGCTCAAAAAACTGAAACGAACATACCTCCGCGAAGCTCTTGAAAAACCCAGAAGGAATTAGCCATCAAAACTCTGAGCAAAGACATCCTAAAAAATAGGAAACCCTCAATTGCACCTTCCGAGTAGCCTACGGATTTCCGAGAATAGGCCAACGGTCATTATGAAATCAGATTCTAGAAGGGGTCATTACACAAACCATATTAGCCTACGAGAGCCAGGGATGGGCTAAACCCTCTGCGAACTGATGCTCATGAAAATGGGGACATTACATTACTTTATTATTATAAATAATAAATAAAGGTAACTTTCCAAAAAAAACAAGTCAACATCAAATTAGAAGATGAACAGTTACTTTTGAGGATTTTTCTTGGGAAAAGTGTCAAGTGAACTTATAAAAAAAGTGTTGGAGATCATCTGAAAATCATCTCTTGCCATTATCTATTTTTATATTGACAATTCGAGTTGGTATTTCAACTTTTATTTTTGAGGACAAAACCCCTCCATTGCAACCAAATTTGAGGATCAAAACCCTCCAATCTTTAGTGGTGACTCCATACAGAAGTTATATTTGTGCATCCAGTCAAAGATTTGTAATTTCAGTTCAGTTTTATCAGTCAGGACACGTTTTTGGTGTCATTGTCAGGATTTTCATATTGAGCATCATCTACAGCAACTAGGGCATCATCATCCCAAGCGCTGACTCAGCCATAGTTGGTAGCTGTCACTTTTTTCAGTCTACAGGGCCATGATTTGGTTTATTCCATCTATCTGGGATGCCATTGGTCAAAAAATTGATGTATATATCCAACGGGTATTTTTCTAATTTTCAATGTTGAAAAATAAATTAAAAAATCTAATTTTAGTGCTTATGATATGACTATCATTATTTGCAACAAATATGGATTTTTCCTAGTGTTTAAAAATTATTTCAATCATTTTCTAACATTTGTAATTTTTGCCATAAGGGTTTTGCAATAAAAAGCAGTCTTTATTAATTCTGCCCTAGCATTTCCAGTGAATCCGCAATTATTTAACAATGTCTATTTAAGGACATTATAGTGGTATCAAAACCATAATCTTGTTACCCTGTGAATAATGAGGACAGTGCAAGAATCCATGTTAGAGATGTTATAAGCTATGCAAAAATATCAAAAGGATCTAAAGGTATGGATAGAAATAAAGAAGATGGAAAGGTCAAAATTTGAGCCTCAAAAATCTACAGAGGAGCAAAAGGAATTCAACATGCAAGTCAGATAAGATCTTATCTAAAAAGGAACCAGAGAATGTGGTTGGAAATAAACTAACCACATTGCAAACAAGCACAAAAGATGTAATGAGGACCCATAAAAGGTGTGATGAATGGCTACGAAGAGCTAAGGAAGCTAAGTTGATAGCCACTCAAGCAAAACAACACCTATAGAAAATTAAGGGAAAGAATTCTTCAATTGTAAAGTAGAGCATTAAGAAAAATCAGAATTTCATGAATTTGGAGAGGATTTTTTGGTTAGTGCCGAATTTCCGAATCTTCAACATGGTAGAGTTGAAGCAAATTTCTCTAAGGATTGAAAGAAGATCATCTTTTGGACCATTCTTATAACTCAAAATATGAAAGGAATGTCTCAAATCAAGAAGTTTATGAGGTTGAGTTCTAGGAATGCCTTGTCGAAACACATGCACATGAGAAAAGGACCTCACTGAATACTAATGTTGGTTTTCAACGTGCTAGAATTTTCAGATCGACGACTAATGGTAAGCAACTTGATTATCTTCATGATTATAGTAAGAAACATGAAAGTGTTGATTATAGTGGAAGTTTGTGGCAAGACTCTTGTCATTATGGGAAGTACCAAGAGATTGGTAAAAAGATGAAGGGTACAAAATGGAAAGAGGATCTTTTCTCTCAAAACCAAAATCATTCATATATGATCGTGTGGGAGCCTAGTGTTATAAACAAAGAGAAACAAAAAGAAGATATTGAGAAACACATGAAGACTAAAAAATGTTTGATGGCTAATATCATAGTTGCAGATAGATTCACCATTCCATGCACCTGGAAAAGTAGACAACTTAATATAACCATGGGTGAGAACAAGGTATGGAATGAATTTTATGTTATGAGAACTAACATGGTTATGGGGATAGAAGGGTTGCATTCCATTGGCAAGTTAGTATAGAATCACAAATCTAAGGAGCTAAAGTTTACATCTAAAGGAAAAGATATGGTGCTTGAAACAATGGGATCTTCCAATGAGAGTGGGTACCTCAACGGTGAGAAGAACCTCTAGAGAAGGTTGGTTTCTGTATGATGTATCGATGAGGATCTCTACTCTATATTGCGGACTACCGTGGAAAAGGGAGAAGGAAACTTAAAGGGGAAATCCTACCCAAAAGGGGGGTGATACACCAGAATTTTGATCCACTCAACTTGGAACCTTGAACACTAAACAAACAAGGGAAAGAAAGACCTTAGATTTCAATCAATCACTTATGCATAAATATTTCATGAAGAGGTTCGATCCAATGACCAAAACATGAGGGAAAACGATGGAGAAATGTCTGATGAAAAACACTTTGCAACCACCTAACATCCACTTACAGTTTTAGCAAAAAACATAAAGAACACTTTAACATGCCCTGCATAAGGACAATCTAGCAACTAGGTATGAACAATTTAAGGATGTCATTATCAGATTTTCCAGCCTTAGGACTGCTGTCATCACAGATTCCAGCTGCTGCACTATACCAATTACAGCCCTACAAATGTTTTCAGTCACAGGATTGTTGTTTTTTCAGGGTCTCAACAGAGATATGTTGATTATTACTAATGTGAGAATATTTATAATCATTGATTGTCTATTTTCAGCCTCTAAATCGTTGATAGTGATGATTTATGCAAATGATTTTCAACATCATTGCTGTTATATCATTTTCACACTACTGATTTGCAAAATTTCAGACTTTGGATTGTTGTTGGTAGCCAAATACAGCTTCAGGGTTGCAGGATTCGAGAAAATTTCCTTACACTATTGTTTGTAACGGATTTCAGCTATGAGCCCTTTTGGAAAGAATCTTGCCCATCGCCATTTCGTTTCATAATCCAAGGGAGGATCCAGACTTTTTAGTTCGTAAGTATATCATAGTGGCGCAGCAAAAGCCAACTAAATCACCAAAAGGTAATGGTAACTTGTTATGTTTGCATCCTCATGATCTGTTGTTTGTAATGAAAGATCAAAAAGATAGTTCACTAAATAGATCAACATATAATATTGCACATGCTTGTGTCCATCATGGGGAACAATTTCATGATCATTCAAAGTCAAACAACTTGGTGAGGTGGAATTTATTCAGAACATAAAATTGCAAGTACCCCCAAGGATGAATTGGGATCAACACATTACAAAGATGGCCATTGGGAAAAGTCTGGACAATTGGGCTTGCAATTGCTTGGGACAAACAATTTTTGGAAAGAGAGGATTGTCATGACCCCTTTTTCAAACAAAATAAAATTAATAAAGTTAATATTTTTAAGTTGTCAAGTCACTTACTTTTTATTAAAAAGTGACAAATCAATATTACTTTATTATTATAAATTAAAAAATAAAGGTGCCTTTCCAAATAAAGCAAGTCAACCTCAAATTAGAAGATCAAAAGTTACTTTTGTGGCTAATCCTTGGGAAAAGTGTCAAGTGAACTTATAAAAAGGCGTTGGGGGGTCATTTGAAAATCATCTTTTGCCATTATCTATTTTTATATTGAGAGTTTGAACTATTGCTTCAACTTCTACTTTTGAGGATAAAAACCCTCAATTGCAACCAAATTTGGGGATTAAAACCCTCCAATCTTCAGTGATAACTCCATCCAAGAGTTGCATTCATGCATTCAGTCAGAGATTTATAATTTTCAATTCAGTTTTATCATCTAGGACAAATTTCTGATATCATTGTCAAGATTTTTGCATTGGACATCATCTACAACAACTAGGGCACCATCTCAAGGGTTGATGCCATCATCCCAATGGCTAACGTTATATTAAGGGCAATATTTCAAGGCGGACATCACCCATAGTTGGCTTCCATCACTTCTTTCAGTCTGTAGGGCCTTCATTCAGTCTATTCCATCTATCTGGGACGCCATTGGTCAGAAAATTGATGTATACATCCAACTAGTATTTTCTTGATTTTCAGTGTTGAAAAATAAATAGATAAATCTGATTTCAGTGTTTATGTTACGACTGTCATTATTTGCAACAAATATAAATTTTTTTAAGGTTTCAAAATCATTTCGATCATTTTCTAGCATTTGTATTTTTTGTCGTAAGGGTTTTGTAATTAAAAATAGTTTCAATTAATTTTTCTCTAGGGTTTCCGATGAATCTGGAATTATTTAAAAATGTATGTTTAGGGACATTATAGTAAGAATTTTGTTGTTCATCCCTGAAGAACTTCCTTCACCATTCTGATTTGTGGGCACATTCACATGTTGCATAGCGTGGATTGACTGAGGCATCATATCAACTAGGTGTTCTTGTCCTTTTACAACCTATCAAACCGTGCATCATCTGGATCTTGTTGCTCTAACCCTTCCTTCGGCTGTTCTAGACCCTTCTTTTTCTCTCTTTGGTAATACCAAAATTCTCTGTCGTTGTCGTGCATGATGTTGATGTTGCATCCAATATTAGTTTCCCAACAGGGCAGTAAGGAAACCAGCTTTGGAGCCAAATTATTGCAAACCCTTACAACAGAAAATAAAAATGCTAGAAATTACTGCTAGACCCTTAGAAAATACATAATCTTTATAAATAATGATAATTGTAAAATAAACACCAAAAAAAGTAATTTTATTAAATTTTCAAACTAGGAAATAAGAGAAATTACAATTGACTATACAATCAAAAAAATTGACAAGTGGCAACCCGAATGATTGAAATGACCATTCTCTGATCCATAATGATGATATTTGTTGTACAGCTGGCAGCAACAAACTGAAATGATGACATCGGCCTACTAAAGGTGACGTCAACCCTTAAGAACCCTAAAAAATGTGATGCCAACCCCTAGTGATGTGACATCAGCCTCCTAGAAGGAATTTTGCCCATCAAATTGTGCAAATCATTTTTTCCTCATGATGCCCTAATTTATCCATGAATGTTGAAATTCTGTTATTGAAGCCCAAATGCAATCCCTATTCCAATCAAGACCAAAGGATTTTCGTCCCCAAGCCTCAATCCACCTGAGCATTTTAGTCTTCTCATGTTGAAAGCTGAAGCAATTGGTCAACTTCATAAGTCAAAAAGATGAATGGCAAAATAGAATGCTTTTCAAATGAGTCCAATGCCCTTTTATAATTTCTCTTTCACCCTTTTCAATGAAAGTTCCCCAAAATCAATGTCCCTTCTAATTTGATGTTGACTTGCTTTATTTAAAGTTACCTTAATAATTAATAATAAAACATAAGTTGCCTTTTATAATATAACATAAAGTTAGTTTTGACTGACTTAGTTAGATTATTAATTTTATTTCCTTTTACCACCCCTTTAACCTATGAGAAATAATGGATAGGCTAAGGGTCTTCTAGCCGGATTAATTTTGAGAAGGGGACATTACAGGTGAAATGGGACAAGAATTATTACCCAAGGGTAAATTAAGCCACAAATAACTCTTAGTCAAGCTATAAAGCAAACACAACCTGTTTAGCATTATTATAAATTTGTTGGTTAGGATGAAATAAAAAATGAAAAGAAATGGAAGGCACACAACACGCTAACATACTCATGTGTATCTGTCCTTTATTAAGCAAAAAGAAGTTACATATCAGTTATGAAGGTCAATAACTATTTCATAACAAACACTAACGAATAGTTAACTAATGGTAAACCCAATATATTTATACCCTCCCTTAATGACTAAACCGAAGACTACAAGTTTGTCCCGAAATTTTACAAACAAAATGGAACCAAGGGGTTTAGCCATTAGATCTGCAGGCTACTCCGTAGATATCAATCTCAAATATGCAGTCCTCTGTTGTTTTGTTGTTGTCCAATGTACGAGCTTCAGCGAAGACAAAAACCGAGAAAGAAAGCTAACAACAAAACATAAATTTAGTCATGTGAACATAAGATATATCGAGCAGCCCACTAATTGTTTGTAGAGTGATTCATTGATTGGTGATGAAACATTATTAATGGATAAATTCAGCCCAACCTCCATAGTTCTGAATCCAGAATCTTGGAGATGCTGATCGATCTTAATATACCAAGCTCATAGAGCCTGCTTACATCCGTACAGGGACTTAATCAACCTGTAAACTAGATGATCACGACCAGATACCTGAAAACATTATGGCTGCACCATATAAATCTCATCGTCTAGATCTTTGTTTAGAAAAGCACTCTTTATATCCATCTGAAATACCTTCCAACCAAACTTATCTACTTTGAGAAAAAGCAACCGAAATGTGACCTTTGCAGTAGGAAAAAAGGTCTCCTAATAGTCTATTCCATCCTATTGTGAAAAGTCTTTCTTAACAAAATGATCTTGTACTTGTCTGAAGAACAATCAACTTTGCAATTGTGTTCACCCATTTGCATCCAATGCATTGTTTACCATAAGGTAAATCTACCAATTCCTAGGTATGGTTCTTCATCCAGGTGTCATATTCAACTTGTATATTAGCCTCCCATTCAGGTTTGCCTTTTTATTTGGAATATTGTTGCAATTCAGGTTCCAAAAAAAGATCATATGCAAGAGCAATATGAACATGCTCTACTAAATTAACAACCTTGCTTCCTGCCTTCCGAACTAGTGCCTTTGATTGAGGCATTTCATCCTCTCGCACAACTAACCGTGCATTTCATCCTCTCGCACATTCAATCTCCTGCACATCCTGCATGGTGGATTCTCCCTTCACAACTAATGCATGTAAGTTGATTGTAGCAAGGTCAACAAGCCTATACAAGCCACCTTACCCAATGCCTATGGCTAATATTCTGTCATATTTCACATCAAACAAAATACACTTCTTCCAAGATAAATTCATAGTAATGTTGGAATTATGACAACAATAATTGAGTAATAGACAAGATTTTTATATATGCTAGCAACATACCTAACATTCCTTACAATGAACATTTAAGCATTATTCAACACTCTGTGACTATCTCCTATCCCCTCTACTGCATATGGCATCCCATCAACTTATAAAATTGAATCACAAAAATTTATATTTGTAGTAAATTGTACATACTGGTCCTTACAACAGTGAAATGTCTAGGTGCACCGGAATCAAAGAACTAGCACCTCGTAGCACTATCGTTGAAGTATTATGATATGAGGGCATATCTTCCTCAAAATCTCATTCATCTTTAACTGTTGCCACATTTTCCTGACCTCTTTGTTGGGAAAGATCATACTGTTGCATCCAACAATCTTTTTTGACATGCCCAACATTATGACAATATAACCATGGGTTGTTGCACTGGAGTTTGTGAATAAGCACTGGATGATCTCGATTCCTCATCTTTCAAAGGATTGACAGCACTAGATTCAGGTACCTCAAAGAGCGCTTGTTGGTTACAAACAAAGAAGGATTTTGTCTCCTTCACATCAACATCTCGACAAATGACTATCTTGTTAGTGGAAACATCAATAAGTCTATAGGCCTTTGGTCATTATAGCCAGTGAAAAAATATCTAGCACTCTTGGAATCTAGACTGACTCCTCTTTCTATCAAGAACATAAGTATATGCAACGAAACCAAAAACACAAAAAATGTGTTACTTCAGGTTTGATTCCAAACCATGCTTCCTGAGAGAGAAAACCCTGCAGAGCTTTGCAAGGGCTCGTATTCAAGATATATACTTCTTCCCGGTCTTGTATGACATGGCCCTACTATGCATCATGGACCAAGCCATCTCCATTATAGTGCGATTATGCCGCTCAACCACCCCATTTTGTTATGGAGTGGATGGTGTTGTCAACTGTCAACGAATTCCTTCCTTGCTGCAATAGTTCTGGAAGTTCTTGGAAGTAAATCCACCCATATTGTCGAATCTTAGAGTCTTGATCCATCAGCTTGTCTAGGTTTCCACCAATGCTTTGAACTTTGCAAATGCAGCAAAACAATCAGACTTATTTTTCAATAAATTGACCCACGTCTACCTGGAGAAGTCATCCACCAACAAAATAAAAAACCTCGCTCTGAGGGTTGTAGATGATTTCTAGGATGGCTCAAAAATATCTACATTGACGAGATCCAATATCCCTTTTCCATGCCAAGCACTTTTAGTCAGAAATGGTTTCCACTTCTGCTAACTAAACAAACACATTGCACACGTACTTTGTTCTTCTTGGATAGTAGGCAAACCAAGAACCATATTTGTTCTTCTAAGTTTGGCTGAGTACTGAAGATTGAGATGTCCAAATCTCTCATGCCACAAAATGTTGGTATTATCCTCCAAAACTAATGCATGCAAGTTGACTATGGTATGATCAACAAGCTTATACAAGCCATTTTGCTCAATGCCTAGGGCTACTACTCCATCATGTTTTATATAAAACAATACATTTCTTCCCAGAGACATTCACTGAAATGTTAGGATTTCCGGTTAACTAAATAATGGATAGGAGATTTTTGTTCATTCTAGAAACATACTTAACATTTGTGAGCATGAATTTTACAATATTGTTCAATACAATGTGTATATCTCCTATCCCTTCTACACCATGTGATCTTCCATCACCTAGTGAAACAGAATCAAAAAACTTGTTTTGCATTAAATTTGACGTACCAGCCCTTGAAACATGTGAAATGTAGGGATGTGCCGGAATCAAAGAACCAGCAACTAATAAGACTTTCATCTGAGCATGATGCCATGAGAGCATTCTTCTTCAAAATTTGTTTAGCTTCAACTACTACCAGATTTGCTTACACCTTCAACTTTTTGTTATGTGAAAAAACATACTATCGCTTCCGACAATTCTTCTTGATATGCCCAACCTTATGATAGACCCTTCAGGTTTATGTTTTCACTTCACCTTTGACTGTGCAGCAACTGCACTCTCTATTTGTCCAAAATTAGACTCACTAATTTGTGTCTACCTGGGTTCTTTTTGCAGCAAATAAGAACTACCCTGATCAAATGTTAGGTTTGCTTTCTATCATCAAATGTAGAGCCTCCACAAAAGATTCATAGGAGTGTTAAACTACTCAAAACAAGAGCCACTATATCATCGTCATTCATGTTTTTGTTAATTGATGCAAGTTGATCTCAGAGATATTTTATCTGAAGATGTTCTAACAGGGTCCCACCCTCATTCATCTTTATACAGAATAAAAAATTATTTAGATGCAAGGCAAGGCTTTACTCTCAAGTTTGGTTCTTGTTTTTCAAACTAGTCCACAATGCACTTGCCTCAGTGGTATTACGGACGTTGGAAATCATGTCATCTGACATAGATAGCTTTAACAACAAGGCCTCTTTATGACACTTGTCATAATCCGCAAAATTTGTGGTAAGTCTCGTTTAAGTGCCAAGGATGATTTTATCATAATCATGATATTCCACAGTTTTAAAAATCTTAGGACTCCAAATATTATAATTTTGGCTAGTTAAATTTTGTGCTTTCAACATATCCAAATTTTGAATATTGACCATTTTATAGACAAGTTTTTACTTGTGATTCGGAAATCAATACGACATGAAAAGTACAATTTTGGCCCAAAAATCAATGCAACAAGAAAAAGTACAATTTTCTAACCCAAAAATAAAATATACAAGTCTGATTACCAAAAAACAATGCAAAAATAAATACAAAACTTCTGCGTATGGTTCTAATTACCTCTCCAAATCCTCCACCCCTACCTTAGTCTCTAAAAATCGTGAAGGAAAATCATGAAATCTCTATTGTTTGGATCTTTCACTTTTGTGGCTCTTGTCTACAAATCACGATTTTATTGTCTTTCCTTCTTCATGTGACCCTTCTGGAATTTGCATTCATGAAATCATCCTATGTCCTGACTTCACACCCTCTGCTATATCATGCCCTTGTCACATTAAGTTCTAATTGTGATTTACAATTTTGTCCATCATTTCTGGTCTGATATTCCTATGATCTAATCTATATTTTCCGCGATCACATCTCCTTATGTGTTCCTTCTCTTGTCTAGTCTATATTTGCCTCAACGTCTGTTCTTCACGACTTATGTCTTGCTTCATACCCTTGATGTCACATTAAGTTTTAGTCATGTTTACAAGTTTTCCTATCGTATTTCTCGCCACTTTTGGTCTGGTACTCCTACAATATCGTCTATATTTTCAACAATCACATCTCCTTATGTGTTCCTTCTCTTGTCTAGTCTATATCTGCCTCGACGTCAATTCTTCACGACTTATGACCTACTTCCTGCAAACTTCATACTGCACACCTGGGTCAAACTGCACGTCTCGTATGTTGTTTACGTGTTTTACTTCGATCTGGTTATATTCTGGGCTTCATGACCTCAAATCATGATTTTTCCTTCAGAATCACGTCATTTTGATTTTGCATGCCCTAGGTTCTTAACCTCACACGTACATCAATCACAAACTGAATGCCTTTGGTCTAGTCTTTCACAAACTCGTATGTTAATGTCTCTTCTTCTTTGCGGTTCGTACTGTACTAGGTCTTCTTGGAACACTAAAAAATTTATGTTTATACCCTTCTCCTAGGGCGTCATCGAACAATAGCTCTGATGCCAATGTTAGCAAATATGAATGCTAAGAGAATGAAGAGAAAACTAGAAGGCACACTTTGAAATGCATGAGCATCCTTCTTTTAATGTGCAAAATGTACATACATACAATTGGGGTAGTTGGCAACTAACCATTAGTTAATACACTAACTAATATGGTAATTAAAATATTTAATAGTTTTTCCCTTGGATTTGAAAGGGTTATAAACTAATGTATTATATACCTTTTTACATCAATGGAAAATAACAAGTTAGATGGCCACATATTTTATATCTTTTGTGTGTTCTTGTGTATATTTTATTTATCTTTCACCATTGTTAAAATCTGTGTGGTATCAAAGCAAGGTTGGGAAGATGTTAGTATGGAGAAATTGATGTAAGGTTAGTTGCAGTTTGTGCAAGAAAAATCAGAGCCATAGCAAGAGCAAAGTCTGAGCACGTGAGTTTGGAAGGAGGAATCAAAGTGGTGTTTTATAAAACTGCAATATCTTCTTCAATTCTTAACAAAAAAATTTTGTAAAGCTAACACACAGGAGAACTGAACCCAGAAATGGTTTAAAGAGATATTTTGAATTGAAAGGGCAGTTTGACGCACAAAGAGAGTGATATTTGAATATCTTGTAGGTGTGTGGAGATATGTGAAGGAGGACATTTTTTCAAATATGGTACCTGATTTAAAAAATTGTTGGCATTTCATTTGAGACGTTGAATTGTGGATCACAAGTTGTGAAGGCACAACAAAAAGAAATTTGTTGTTTTGTCTCCAAATATATTTGTCATGTATGCATAAAAATTTCAGCGCTTTATTTTTTTTAAAGTCTGGGTAAATATACAATGGTTTATATTAAATTTTTCTAGATAATGTTTGTTTTTGCATAAAGGGATTGGCAATCTATTTTTTGTTTAGTCATTTCAAAATCAAAGATCACAGGTTCAAACCCCACTACATCCTTTTTTGTGTTTAAGAGATAACTACCATGCACAAACATATGTAAAGGCTTGTAGATGAATTGGTAGATTTTTTTTTTTCATCATCCATTTTGAGCCCATAGGCCTTGAGTTCAAGTTTCAAAAGTGCAAAAAATGCATTCTTTTATAAACTTGTCAATTCAATTTGTGGCTAAAAACCAAGAAAAACAGTACCTTCAGTTTCGTTTGTCAACATAACTTTGTCATAAGGTAATATTTTTTTATGAAATTAATCTTTCTGGAAACTAGACACAGTTGACTTTCCAACAAGTACAAATACCAAAGGGCTCAGGTTGTCAAACCAGTCTTTTTTAATCCCCGAAAAGTAAGAGTTTGCATATTTTGCATTCACAAGGGGCCATACTGCCTAAAGCAAGTGTCATATTTCAAAATAACATAACTTTCTCATACAATGGTCAAAGTAACAGTTTGCAGATTTTGCATTCACAAGGGGCCATACTGCCTAAAGCAAGTGTCATATTTCAAAATAACATAACTTTCTCATACGATGGTCAAATTTGGTTTATGACCACTCATTTTTCATGGAACAGGAATTATAAATGTATATGTGAGATCAATTCTTGTGATTGATGTTTCTAAAGAGAATGTTTTGTCTATTGCACATCCTACTGAATGTATGTTGGAAATTTGATTGAATAATAGAAAGAAAGAAAGAAAGAAATTATATTAATGTCCACAAATGACCAAAAATAGGTCAATGGGACTGAAGGAAACAACGATTAGCTATCATAGAGAAATAAGAATGTATTGTGCTCTTCTAGAGAAGTAAGGGTGTAATACTTATAAATTGACTTATTTGAACAAGGTCCAAGTGCAAAGAGCCGTCAAACTAGACATTTTGTTTTCCAAGTATTATCAGTTGAACTCAACTTGGTTTGTGTTTTGATTTTTTTCTTGCATTTGCATCATGGAGTCTACAATGTATTCTTAAGTCATCTTGTCATTTTGCATTCAAGTGAAAACTAGTCATGAGGCAAATATGATAGCTAAATGTTGAAGCCAATTTCAGTCCACATACTCATTTTTGAGAACTAAGATTGATCAACTACCAAAAGAACAGATCTTCAGTGCAAACAAGTTAAAGATTCACATGTTGTCAAACCACTTGTCAAATATATTGTTTATAACCCTGTTGTTGTCAAACAAAAACATTTGTCTAAGCCTATTAAAGATAACTTTGTTTCCAAACCACTACAAGAGTTGAAGCCCATTCTGGACCATACACCCATTCAAACTCCTATTGTGGAACCTTCACATGTTGTGCAAGTATGAAAGACATTGCCAATCAATAAGGATCATGCTGGCCTAAGGTATACTGGTCCTATTGGTTTCCATATTCCAGACCTATTCAATTCATTTTGGGGGGTAATTTCTGTGATAGTCAAGTTGTTGATCCTCATGTCTAACCCACCATATGCTCCCAGAGGTAATCATACGTGTTCCGTAAAGGTCATACCTCCAGTGATTGTTTGATCTACATCCTTTCATTTCATGTGGCAAAATCACTCATTCTGTCAAGCACTGTTATATGCAAGATCTGCCCACTGAGTCAATGAGGTGTGTATTTTAGTTGGATTGATTATTCTAGATCGTGGTGTGAAATTCACATGTTGACCTGAACTTATAGGAGAAATTCAGTCCACTAAAGATGGTGACATTTGGCTTGTGATGATGATGATGATGTTGATGTAAGTCGTGTTTCCCCTGATGTTGATGACTCAGCCTTGTAAATCTTGTTGACTGTGATCATACTAGTCTAGATATTGTTGCTTCTTCCAGATTGATGTTGATGTTAATGTTGATGTTCTTGATATGTCTCTTGGTATATTTCATGAGTGACGAGTTGCTTGGCAGATTGCAAAGTTTAACTAGATCCACATAGATGATAATGGCATGTCAATTTATAGTACATATGGCTGATTGTGTATCTACATGTTCCAGTGTTTTGAGACCTCGTTGTCACATATAAGAGTTGATGGATTTATAGCACATGCATGAGATCATTGTGCCACAGTGATATGTTTTGGTTTGAGATATGTCTCTCATTTGAGCCGGGTGTACAGTACAGTATGGTGTCTATCTTGTAGACTAGTTGGAGTTTTGCCTCTTCTTGTTGATATGGTAAGGCAATTTAGGCCTACATTTATGCACTTGAGTTGTAAGTTGAAAAGCCGAAAGGGCGGCTTATAAAATCTTCCTATCAAGTCGATAGCCTGAAAGGGCGGCTTAATGGAACCTCATGATGAAAACCCGAAAGGACATCATTCAGTTGAGCATCTTTCTATATAGGTTCCAAGATTTGAGTTTTTGATTCAAACTACTTTCCTTTCATAGGGGAACATCAGGGGCCAGATTTTGAGTTTCAAATTGTTGATTATCGAGTGAAATGATGTTGTCGACCTTGAGTTTGTGTAAATTTTGATGATATTGCAAGTTTATACAAATTGTGACTATACTCCAGAGATGCATTTGGATATATCAACTTGTGGATAAGTTTATTCATTGTAGACATGTTTGTGTATATGACTCAACAGTTCTTGATGCTCGGTTGAGTAACCAACTATTTTCATTGGTTGTTGATCTATCTACTTGTGCACCCAATGGATCTTTTTACACTTGACTTGCAGTTGCCATAATACCTATTTGTGAAGGATTAGAGCACATGCATGTGTATTTTGTTGCTCAAGATTTAATTATTGTCATTACGAATGGATGTTTGATGTTGGTATTCAATACTTGTGATCAATATTATGTTGACTTTTGTGGTTTTGGTACACTACTTGCAATTATTTGTGTATGTATATCACAATTTTATTTTGTATGGGGTTTCAAATGATGTACTTGGACATATCTTGGCAAGTTGCCTATTGTGTTCAAGCAATTTCAGATTTGTGAGTTGTCCCAGATGTGTTACTTGAAGACTACTCATATTGGCCATTGAGGATCGGTCGTCTTGATTTCAGCTTATTATAACATTAGATAAGAGTTTGACCATAATTATTGCAACGTTAAGGATGGGTCATGTGACAATACCAGAGTTTTTAGACATCTGTATATTGAGTAGTGTTCAGAATAGCAATTGATACATCATATTTCAGAGGTTGCAGATTACAGAGTTTGGCACTACACATTCCAAAGTAGTTCTATACAAGTTGTTCCATTCGCATCTAAGAGGGATGAACATGAGGAATCAGATTTCAAGTTAAGATATTTCAGATTTTGTGTTTGTGAATCTTGAGTTGTGGACATGTTCGCATTTGATAGATTGTACTAGCATACGCTGACTCCATCAACATTATGTTTTTGAACATTTCAGTTTGTATGTTGATCAATGGATATAGTCTGTGGTGATATACCAGAGATGTGTTGTGATGTCCCCAAATGGGGCGAATTAGGGCAAAAAGGGTTTTCCCCTAAATTTGATTTGAAAATTAGTAAACCCTAGCTTGAGAATTAAATTCTCCAAAACCATTATTTAATGCAAAAAACCCCAAATGCCAAAAGTGAGGGTTTTGTAGGAAATTTTCTGCCAATAAAATAATCTGAAAATAAATAATAAATTTCAGATTTAAATCCTTTAAATAAATACCTCTCTCCTTATGCCACAAAATGATGAAAAAATCAGCTTTAATCGTCAATTTTTTGTTGTTCGGAAGATAAAAAGTCCACCAATTTTAGATTTATCACTTCTAGCTACTCAAAAATTATGAAAATATTACTATAGATGCACAAAAATATGGAGAAAAGGAATATCCAATTATTTTTTCGAACTTCTAAAAATTGTGATTTTTAAGCCCAAATATAGTTGAAACTTCATAAACCCATAACTCCAAAAATACTTGAAATTTCTAATCAAATGGTAGCTCAAAACAAAGCTAAAAATATAATCTTTCCAATGAAACATAAATCAGAATTTTCCTTCCATGGGAAGGTAACCGAAAATTGCTCTAAAGTTTTGAAAACCCTTCCTATAAAATAATTAAATAATAATTTTGAAAATTATTATTTTAATTTTTCCTTCAAACCCTTTACAAATCCATCCAAAACTTCACACCAATAATCAGAAATTTAGCAAACAAAATCAAAATATTTAATTTGCAATTTTTAGATCAAATGAAACATCCAAACCCTAGATCCAAGCTCCCCAAGTAGTTCACTCCACTTGTAAAAATAATATAAATAATCAGCGTGCTTAATATGCAAGAAAAGACCATGAAACCCTTACAAACTTCCACACAAATCTTTCCAAAACAAATCGCCCCACTCCTTAAGGCATGAACAATATCTCCTTAGCAAAGGTGGCATCAAGAGACACTTTTGTTGAATAATCAGCAGCAAATCATGGGTTACATTTTTCACTCCTATTGAACACGCAGATTCAACAAAATCTTCAAGCATAAAGAATTTCAATTATCAATGTTAGCATATCTTCAAATGAGCCCTCATCCTCTTTAAATAGCCTCTTCCAAGTGTAGCACCCAATTTGAAGGGAAGAGTTAATTTTAAAAATATTGAAAGTAACTTTTTATAATTTCACTTTAGGCCTTACGTGCCCATGACCCTTAAAAAGCCCCAACTTAAGTGAAATTTATAACATAAAGTATTTTTTCTATTAATTGCCTTTATTGTTAAGTATTTAAAAATATTTTTTATTTTAGCATTAATATTACTTTAACTTCCAAAAAGGGGACATTACAGTCCTCCTTTCTCAAATTTGCTCGCCCTCAAGCAAATGCAAGTTCATATGCCCAAGAACTATGTCCAACAGAGAAGACATGTAGTGACCCCAAAGCCTTGATCCAGTGCCGGTCAAATGTGAGATCTCTTGCCAACGCAAACTCATGCCTCTGATGTCCTTTGGTTTATCCAAAAAATTTGCAACCTTCTTTCTTGTTCTTGATCTTTCCACATCTACACATGGAACAAACATGTTAGAGAAAAGTATAGTGTTTAACAACACTTTTGTGATCTCATCTTCATGCCTTGTTGACATGACATTAGACTCTTCTCTTGCTTGCAATCCTCTCATGAATTCCATTTTTTTGAAGAAATTTTCAAACTTCAAACATGTTGGCCTGTATACTGCTATAATTTTGTTTTTTTTTCCCAAAAAATGGCTTAAAATGATTGCAAACCTCTTTGGAACAATAAAAACAAAATCCCCTTTACTAGAAAATTGAAATTCATTTTCCCATGTGGTTGGGTGACCCTTAATGATTGAAATAGAAGTGATAAGAGGGCTGTCCCCTTTGCAATCAGCAATCCTAATTAATTTGAGGCAGATGTTTTGATCAAAAATCCTTGCACAACCTTTTTGTGACCACAATAAAAACGCTGAAAATTCTTTATTTTTAGCCATAAATGTCACCAACACATAAAAATTGATCCCTTCCATGTCAATCCCTGTTTTTTGGGCAGCAGTTAGTGTTTCAATCATGATATTAAACAAAAATACAGCAACTCCATACCTTGAAAGAATTTGCATTGAATCATTTCCGTCATAATTTTTGACATTTGCACATGTGTCAACCATACCAAACTGAATTTCCAAATTAGGGGCAGCGATATCAAATTTGCTTTGTTCACATCCCAATATGAAATTAGTGAGCTCAACATTCTTATTTTTGTTTGCAAACTGAAAATCTTCATAGCATACACAAGCAATAGGATCTACCTCATGTTTTTCCCAACAAACCATTATGGACTTATGCCCTACATGAAGAAGATTAGAACTGCAAAATTGAACCAAATTAATATGCCTAGCAAGGCTGCCCATATGGAAAAACACTAGAGGATGTGTGCTCCTATATGTGCATTCCAAGGTGTGCTAAGACCTTTATACCACATCAATCCTTTATTTTGTAAATATAGTCCTTCCATTTGTAAAAAGAAAACAAGCTTAACCAAATTGGAAAACATACCTTGCAAGTGTATAACACCATCACCTAAACTCATTGGTAGGAATCCCCTTATGTAAAATGAATGTCCTCTTCTTGGCTGCCCTTTGTTAGCTTCCTCACACATGTATGCATCATCAAACAAACCCCACTAATATCGATTTTTATCCCTTTTTATATACTGCTCTACCTGCCATGTTAATTCATTTTTTCTTGTGTGACAATTTTCAGAATGCACCTTGGTACAAAGTTTCCTCGACATGGGCTGTAGCGTGCCTTGAGTGTGCCAAATTTTGCCTCTTTTGTGTGGCTGGACTTGTTTTGTTAACTCAAAAAATTTGAACTCAAAAAAAATCAGATTTTTTACCACTTTTCCAACGCTTCCCCTTGGCAATCAATTCTCATCTCATCTCTCTCAATATTAGTATGACAAAAATCAGAACTAGATAAACTTACCATTGTTGTTGTAGTGTCTCTTCTTTTGCAAGCACATGGTTGTCCATGATGTCTCATAACAGCCCTATCATGGTTTCTTTAATCCTTCTTCCTCATACTCCTCAATTATCCCTCTGGAATATTGATTGATGAAGATAAAGGAGCCTTTGTGTTATTCAAACCATACAAAATATCCTCATAATCGCCCTTGTTAACATAATACTCGTGATGATCAAAACAATGCAAGAACAAAGTATGATGGTGGTACAACAAATCCTTGCTATAAAGATAGTCAAATTGTTTACCCTTAGTGGCTGTCCTAGCAAACTGAAAATCATCCAATAGAGATCTGAAAGATGGTGCAAGATCTTCACTCTTAGATCCTTTGTTTACCACAAGAGATTTCCCTTTTGCTTCACTTTCATCTATACCTTGTGTGCACATGTATGGACTACCTTCATAACTCTTGCTAGCATCATTAATAGCATTGATTTGCTCCTCATACACTGCTGTTTTGGAAAAGACAGCTAGCTGCATACCACTATCTTCATGTGAAATCGGTGCTTCATCCACCAAACTCTCTTTCTCAACTTGTAAATCTAAATTTACCCTTTGAGGTGTAGATTCTATGATTCCCTTTTTTGTCACATTACTAACATGCATGCAATCATTAGAAGATAAGGAAACATTGTCAATTAATGAAATATTTTTACCTTGCCCATCCTTGCACATCGAACCGTTCTAGGAACCTTAGACTAAAATCTTCAAGACAAGCAATAGATTCGGTCCTTTGGGTCCTTAGCAAATGATGCCACCACTTATGTGCCATTCCATCCATGTACAAAGAGATAAATTTGAGAGCATCCTCCACACACAGAATTCCATAACAAATGTCTCCAATTCCTTCAACCAAGCTCTAGTAGAAATTTTATTAGTGCCATCAAAAAATGAAAAAGGAAACTTATTTTTTTTCCTCTCCTCTGAAAACCCTGATTATTAGCTTGCATCCCAATCTTAAATACAACCCCACAAGTGCACAAGATCGATGCTCTGATACCACTGTGATGTCCCCAAATGGGACGAATTAGGACAAAAAGGGTTTTCCCCAAATTCCCCTAAATCTGATCGAAAAATTAGTAAACCCTAGCTTGAGAATTAAATTCTCCAAAACCATTAGTTAATGCAAAAAACCCTAGATGCCAAAAGTGAGGGTTTCGTAGGAAATTTTCTGTTAATAAAATAATCTAAAAATAAATAATAAATTTCAGATTTAAATCCCTTAAATATCTTTCTATCTCCTTATCCCACAAAATGATGAAGAAAAAATCAGTGTTAATTGCCAATTTTTTGTTGTTGTCTAGAGGATAAAAAGTCTTCACCAATTTTAGATTTATCACTTCCAACCACTCAAAAATTATGAAAATATTACTATAGATACACAAAAATATGGAGAAAAAGAATATCCAATTATTTTTCTGAAATTTTGAAAATTATGATTTTTAAGCCCAAAATACAGCTGAAACTTCATAAACCCATAACTCTAAAAATACTTGGAATTTCTAATCAAGTGATAGCTCAAAACGAAGTTAAAAATATAAGCTTTACAATGAAACATACATTAGAATTTTCCTTCCATGGGAAGGTCACCGAAAATTGCTCCGAATTTTTAAAAACCCTAATTTATTGTAAAATAATTCAATAATAATTTTGAAAATTATTATTTAATTTTTTCCTTTAAACCTTTCACAAATCCATCCAAAACTTCACAACAATAATAAAAAAATTAGCAAATAAAATCAAAATATTTAAATTCCAATTTTTAGATCAAATGAGACATCTAAACCCTGGATCCAAGCTCCCCAAGTAGTTCACTCCACTTTCAAAAATAATAAAAATAATCAGCAAGCTTAACATGCAAGAAAAGACCATGAAACCCTTACAAACTTCCACACAAATCCTTTCAAGAAAAATCGCCCCACTCCTTAAGGCATGAACAATATCTATTTAGCAAAGGTGGCGTCAAGAGACACCTTTTTGTTGTATAATCAGTAGCAAATCGTGGGTTACAATGCCCACTCCTATTGAACACGCAAGTTAAACAAAATTTTCAAGCATGAAAAACTTCAATTATCAAAATTAGCATATCTTCAAATGAGCCCTCATCCTCTTTAAATAGCCTCCTCCTAGTGTAGCGCCCAATTTGAAGGGAAGAGTTAATTTTAAAAATATTGCAAGTAACTCTTTATAATTTCACTTTAGGCCTTACATGCCCATGACCCTTAAAAGGCCCCAATTTAAATGAAATTTATAACATAAATTGTTTTTTCTATTAATTGTCTTTATTTTTAAGTATTTAAAAATACTTTTTATTTTAGCAATAATATTACTTTAACTTCCAAAAAGGGGACATTACATGTGCACACAGATATATCCTAGATTGTCAATTGAGAGAAGACTTTCGGCGTATCGTCAATTTGGTGTTTTCAAATATTGTGGTTGCAAATACCTTGACAGGTCCCAGAGGATCAATATTTTTCAGGATTTGAGATTGTGATGATGTTCTACAATTGGAGCTAGCTCATGATGTTTCATGTTGGATTGAATTGCATTTGAGCATTTATACGTACTAATTGATTTGCGCATTGAGCACTTGAGTGGTATAGTGTTGGTGAATATCAGAGTTTTGATATAGATATTCAAGTTGTTGCATGTAGCTAGAAATATATTTGCATTTCATAGTTTTCTGCAAAGTTTTTGAGTTGTCGCAATTGGTAGTATCTGGAGACTACTCTTCGTTTCGAGGTTAGATATTTCGGAGATGAGTTTGTGAGTTGAGACTGTAACTAGGAAGACAACAATTATACATCGATTGAGAGAGTTGAGTTGGCACACTTTTTATACCACATGCAGTGTTTTCGGGTCAACATGATTTGCCAAAGAGAGTCATTGACTCTAGATACCATCATGAAAATGGTCCTTCATCAGCTTGTCGTAAGGAGAAGTCAGGGGTTTGAGAGTGCTCTTGAACCACATTGAGGCAGTTGACCTCACAAGGATTTGGATACTCATGGCAAAGACAACATGAGATATCATAGTTGCAGAAATTTGAAGATTCACAGCAGGGGATATCATTAGCTTCTTAACAAAGGAAATATAGCATATACAGTCAACCTTTGCATTGAACATTTTGGGATCATTGGACACGAGTGGGCTGTGCAGTGCCAACATATTGAGAGTATTTTATCAAAGAATGGCGACATACAGAGTTTCAAACACGATTCCTATAACATTTCAGTTGTAAAGAACCAGTTCAACAGAGTTTGGATCATAGGGGGGAATGTTAAGAATTGATCAAAAGAAAAACATTGATAATAAAAATATGTTCAAAGGAATGGAAGATAATAAATATTGGAAGTGCATTCGAATGAAGTTGGAAGGTGAAAGGTCACAATTGGCCTTTGTTTTTTCCCTTGGATTTGAAAGGGTTTTAAACTAGTGTATTATGTAAAATTGACTAGAATGGAAAATAACAAGCTAGATTGTCACTGTTGTAAATCTTTTGTGTTAAGTGTAAATTTTATCTATCTTCACGCTTTGTTAAAATCTAAAATCACCATCCCGTGTGAAAAAGAAAGATCCCACGGAAATAGCTATAGATTAAATGTGTACCCCAAATCAGCAGCTGGCAAAGATAAGTAAATATGTTGTAAACATCTTTCATTAGTACATCCAGAGACATCAGATATGGGTGTCCATGGTCACCCACACTATACATTTTCGTAGTATTTCATGATGACGTACCAAAAAATAATATTGTTTATTTATTTCCTTTAAGGAGGATAAAGAACAAAACAAAGGCCAGCTGCACTGATCCAGCCCAACACCCAGAGGACTGACTACAGTGGGCACCGATTTTAGGTAATTCATTAAATCAAACATCCATATAACCTATTTAAAATTTCTACTTACGAACAAGCAGCTTTTGAGCTCAAGGTTACACCATCCAAAGATGGCTTTTAACTCCCAGTTAATAATGAGCTAGATGAAATATGTCATGAAGCAAATGTGGTTTAATGATGTGTGTTCTTGTAAGTGGAAGCTATCCTATTCTTCAGTCAAAATGTGCTTATTCAAAAACAGTTATGACAATTATATAGCATTCTATATTTAAATAACACATTCTGTCACTTGATATTGCACTATAACTGCTTCTAATGTAATCTATCATTTACATTATGTAATATTACCAAGTTCTGCTGCTGCTTCCCGAATTCAATTTAGGCCAATGTTTCTACTCTTCTAATTAGTAATAAGCATGGTTGAGACTCACGTGAAACAAAGTTCGCTCTGAAATGACAAATATCTCATCGATCAGGAAAGTTAACTCTTTAGAGGTACATTAGCACTGTTGTCTCCCATCTTCAAATTTACGAAGACTTGCAAAAACATTTCCATAGCAGGATTTTCTTGTTATGGTGCATGGAGTTCTCACATCATATGTTAAATAGCAGATTATGAGTGGGTACTCTTAGTAAATACAGGAAGTTCTCACTCATGAAAAATGAAGATCAAAAAAACATTTTAAGCCACCAAAATTGAATCACTAAAGCATTTCAGATCCATTTCAGAACAATTCATCAAAGCAAAAGCCACTGTAAATGAATTTGGCAAGAGTCATAAATACCCACTATCTGGTCCCCCTAGTTGGGCAATGGCATCAACAAAGCGATCATGTAGATCAGGAGTCCACCGCAGGCGTTGTTTTCCAGCTCCCCCCGAAGTAGTGGGGCTACTGAGTGCATTATGAGATCCTACTGCAGGACCACTGTTCATGAATTGCTCAGGAGGCTGAGACTTCTGAGGTGCCAAACTCATAGTAGAAACTTTTTTTGCATGATACATCTTATATAGGCTGCACAAACTCACCTACAATCAGGTCATATTCCATGAAATAAACAAAGAAGATAATAAAGATAAAGATATCCAGCAAATTGATTTCCATAAAGAATATGCACAAAACAAATACTGTGTCTTATAAGTTCTCATGAATGCAATAAAAAAACCAATGTGAGAGAGAAGTCAGATAAGGTTGTTCAAAATTGATAGTAAGAAATAAAATTAGGGACATAATGGTTAATATGCCAGAAGTTCATGTCTGCTCCCAACCGGATAATTCACCCCATGGAAACAAGATCAGAAAATGTGAACATCAGCCAAGCTCCTAAGATTATCAAAATATTTTCCCTTTTGCATATTTCACCATTGCCATTCAAGAACACAAGTAGCAAACTAGTGACCACTATATTAAGTTTATGTGCCACGCGGTACTCCTAGACAAAATAATATTTGCTTTAGAAGGTGATCGGAAAATCCTACAAATAAGGCTCCAAAAATGGTTTTAGCACTAGCCCACTAGAGCTGGCAATGATGTACAGCTCTTATTAAGGCTTATAAGGTTGACGTCATAATTGACAGAAGATACGGAAACCACTTAGCAAATGACAACTAACCACTAGAACAAATCCATGTCCATCTTGGTGACTTATGCAAATAGTAGCACCTTGGTTAGAAGCAGGAAGGAGACAAGCCCTGATGTGCCAAGCTTCATATATAATCATGAATTTAGTTTATTAGACTTAGAAGCATTTTACAAATGGTTTTCAGGTTAGTATTGCACTTAATCATAAAGAACTTGCAAGCACCAGCAAACCCTTAAACCAAAGCTACTTTGTTCAAGCTAAGGAAAAAAATTTGGGAGAACAAAATCAATGCCATGGCTTTGAATTATTATTAGCCAAAATATAGTCACTAATTGCAATCCCCGGACTCACACCAATCTCAGAGAAGGAACCAGAGTAAGCCCTAAAACCCTGGGTATATATATCTTGCCTATAACAAAACCATGGCTGGTATCGAACTTGTTCATTAAACTTAGAAGTATTCTACGGATGGTTTGACAGGCAAGTATTGCATTCAATTGCAAATTATTTGTGAGTACCAGCTAACTCTTAAACCAAAGGTACCTTGTTCAATCTAAGGAAAATAAATTTTTGAAAAGTAAATATATCTCGTCTCCAACAACAAAAAATGGAGGAACAAATTTAATTGCATTACAATTATCCAAAATATAGTCACCAATTTAAATCCTCGTACTCACATCAATCTCATAGAAGAAGCCAGCATAAGTCTTAAAGCCCTGGGTATATGGATCTTTCCTGTAACACCACCATGGGCAGCGGTACCACACTAACATAATAGGCGCAGAATGAAGCAACCACATGAGCAGCATAGCACCAGGTCCCAACATTCAGGGCAAATTTATTATGTTGTATATAAAATGGCTATAATGTGCCACGAATTCTGAAGGATCCTCCCTTTCCAGCACTACTAGCCAGGAAACAGCCACTAGTTCAATACACAGCAGATCCTGTCAATTTACATGTAACACAACCATAGGACCCATGCCCATGGACAATATACTTGATCTGGAATATTGCTCAACCATGCTTAGAGGTTCCCTGCCTATGACTCCCTCTGTCTTTTCTTACAACTAAAAGGTTAGAATATGATGTTTAACAAATAACATAATCTCAATTCTTTCCAGCAGTAGACAAAATAAAGATTGAATATTTAGTATATCATACTAATGGGCCTGGCCAATGGAAGACAATAGAACATAATTTAGTTTTACTTTATACAGATAACGAAGGTAAATACAAAATGGAAAATAAAGTCTGCTGCTGCAAGCATCTGTAAAAGAGCCTTCCAAATCCTAAACAAAGATGATTATAAATGAACTCTTAGATGATTATTTAAAGCATCATACATCTTTGCATGCTGATAGCTTCTCCAGCAAGCTGTGGTACAAATGTAGAAATAACTATGTCATAAATACATTCCAAACTGTATTCATATGCAATGTCATCATATCATTCAACGGTACAGAACAACTTATGGACTCATTAGGGATAGTCTAATCTACAATAACTACGGATGAACATTTTTTATAATTGGAAAGGTATCATTATAAATGGCCCCTCTATCCTCCACACAACTCAATATTAATGTTCCTACCCTCACATGTGCTTGGATTTCACAAGGACAACTGAAATACACACAAGCATGTGATCTTTAATAATGTGTATGTAAATATTTCTATGGCCCGTAGATATTTTTACATCAAACATATATTCAACACTATCTTGATGTATCTATACCAAGATTAAAGAACTGTTGAGGCAAATTGTTTCTTCAAGTCCTGTATTAGGGTAGTTCATTTATTCACGTCAAAAAGGGATCCTTACAAAATAAAAATTGGAAATGCTCATCTATAATCCATCACAATGCATATTAGTCATTACACATGATATCAATTCATTACACATGATATCCTAACTAAATAGGAACCACACAGGGATGATGCATATTTCGTCTTCTTCTAGCAGATAGTTAATTATCTTGTGCCTGAAATCCCGAGTCTCTGCAGTTCTGTTATGGCTCCAAAGACAATATAATATCAAAGTAGCACATATGGCTTGGATAGCATGAATGGGGCAAAATGGATCCATGTTGGTGAAAAGCCCCATAAAAAGATCTAAAAGCTGATCAAATGGCCACAAGCCCTCTAGTTTTACAATCTTACATTGAAAGCCTCGAATAGGAACCGTTATATTTTTAATAAATAATAGCCACTTTCTACATGATATAGACAATCATATACAAAAGAGAAAATAGCACAATATCAAAAGAACATGAATGTCTTCATTAATAACCTCGCAATGTGCATGTTCCCCAAACATGCTATGGTTTGACTCACATAGGAAAAACTCAATAAAAACTATATGGAGGTGAACTCAAGGTATATCAACCATTAAGTACACATAGAAATGCAACATGATCCAAGAGAATCTTCCAAGAGCAATTCCGATGATACCAACATGCTTGTTCTAACGGCTTGCGGTAATTGCAATTCCTACTCAATGGTTTGTGGTACTCTAGAACCACATCCAAAGTTTCCCGGTACCTTCAAGATCATCATCCTGTCTCTAAAAAATGTCACACACACTCCAACATTGGCGCAATGAAAACTTTGCAGATCAGATGTGGTGCCACCCATGTGTGGGCCAAACCTCCTGTGATACTTCTCATCAGCTTCAGCAGGGTCTAACACACCTTCATGCCATACCGCAAAGGCAAAGGCATGTTTTTCAAAGGCTTAGCTGGTGCGAGGTTGAGGGGCAACACCCCATGTCAAAATTTTGAGCATTACCTCTAACACCGATCAACGCAGCCGTCGAAAGGCAAAGAATCACATAAAAGCTCAACAGTGTCAACTTTTGTAATGGTTCTTTCTACGTCTATGGCTTTGTAATATATGTATACACATTTGTAGCTTTAGCTAGAAATCAAAGTAGAAGATAGACAACCATACATCATTCTCAAGAGTATGACAAGTATAGAACACAGAGTAAATAAAAAAATTATTCCAGTTATATTCTCTCTTAGTTCTCTACTTATTATCTCATGTAGCTTCCACACATGCATATAACATATCTATATCCTCCCTTAAGAGTGTTGTCCACTAGGATCCACTTGGACCCCAGACCAATGGTTTGATACTAGTTCATCTTGTTTGTGCATATCCCATCGAATGAGGTCAATTTTTTTGAAGCTTGGCGTCGAACCACGAGATCCAATAGACTACTTGTCAAGGTGTTTCAAGAAAGTTCAGATGACAAGACATAATAACTAACAAGATGCAATCCAAGAGATTATCAATGATGGAATTGCAAAAGCACTTCGAGAGCACAAGTCACTTATGTTCAACCAATTCATTGAAGTGGTTGAACGGGTGGTTCCATCAACTCACAAATTAGGTAAAGCGTTTGGTGGTCAAGTCCCCTTAGATTTCAAATAAATCTTGGTGTTCCTATGTTTGCGGGAAAATATAATGCAAATGCAATAGATGGTTAGATAAGTTAGAACTTAGAATCATATTTCTCTATGCATGACTTTTCTAATGAAAGGAAAATCGAGATTGCACTTCCAAAAGTTTCTTCACCCATCAAGAAGTGGTGGCAAGCCCATTATTTGTGGGAGAATGACCAAAAAAAGAAGAATTTAAGCCAACCTAGGATAAATTCCTGGAAGCCTTCAAGGATGAATATTATCCTAAAGATGTCTATGATGATCACTACATTTAGTGGCAAAAATTGCAGCAAGGACATGACTAGTCAATCCAAGCCTACACTAATGCCTTACATGGCCTATATGCAAGGTTGGGCTCATTCGAGTTTGAGTAGCATAGAGTTCTCAAGTACCATAGCCTACGACCACCCATTGATTCCAAACTTCAGCTAGCTAAGGTCAAGATGATGGGAGAAGCCTATCGCTATGCAGAAAACATTGAGGAAGAGTCTAAGTTGAAGGGCAAGCAGGACACATTGTTTGCACCAAAGAAACTACCTTCTTTAGGCAAGAAGCGACAAAGTATAAGACAGATAAATGGTGTGATAAACACAACAATAGCAACCACTCCAACACACAGTGCCATGCTCACAAGAGTTTGTTGTGGGCAAAAACAAAGGATTCTTAAGTCAAGCTTTCACATGAAATCTTTGACATAGATCCAAATGTTTTAGTAGCCACCGCACAAGCAATCCCAATGGCAAGATGCTGAAGTAGAAAGCATATTCCATTCGCAAATGTGGGTGCAAGGGCAGCCTCTGGATTTTTTTGATGATGGTTGTTGCATGAAGCACATCTTTGAATTAACCATCAAGGGACTAAATTTGCCATTTATGCCTCATATGCAGCATTACAAATTGGGATGGTTCAATTCCTGCAACAACAAAGGTATACACATCACTCTCCAATGTCACTTTTCATATGCTATCTATCCTTTCAAAGAAGCGTTAGTATTTGATGTAGTGCCAATTGATGCTTCTGATGTACTCATTGGGCATTCATACATGCATAATTGCCAGTGTGTGTCCAATGCCAATCCTAAAAGCATATTTGTATCAGTATGCAGTAAGAGATATCAGATATACCCGAAGTAATTCCATGCTCTAATCATGCCATGCCAACTCCCAATAAGATTTTGCCATTCTATGCATATCCAACACTCAAAACTTCAACTCCTACTGACGCACGACTTCAACTGGAAAAGACAAATCAGATTCTAGAAACCATGTATACACGAAACTATTCTATGCTAGTGTACAGAGTCGTCAAAGCAGGGCAGCTCCCTCAACAAATCATGTTCCACCCCTACTTCCCATACTTAACATAATCAAGACTATAGCTTTACAAGGAGGGGCAACTAATCCAAGTGGATCTCCCAAAAGTGGTTCTAGTGATCCCACCAAGCCTATTCCCATAGCGTGCAGTAATTGTGGTATCGGTTTCTGCTCAATGGTTTGTAGTACTCCAAAACCATATTTAGAGGTTCGCAGTACCTCCAAGATCATCCCGTCTCCAACATATTGTTATAACCCCGCCTGCATATTTCATTTCTATATTGTTATACATAGTTTCAGCATACTTTTACACTATTCAGCTTTACTTAGAGCCGTTATTTTAAGCTGTTTTCAAATACTGGACAAAATGTTATAGCTGGAGTTTATTTTGTGTATGAGTTAATTTGGTTCTGATATTCGATATTCTGCATTATGCTATTCAGTTCAGCTTTGCATATATGAGTTAATTTGGTTATGATATTCAATTTTCTGCATTATGCTACTCAGTTCAATTTTGCATATTATTATATATTACAGGTACTGCTGATGTCGTTTGTTGGTGCAAGTGCAGGGAAAATGAGCCACGCTGGTGGTGGACTACGACGGTTGAGGGATAAGGAACAAGGGCAACCGACACAAGTAAAAAGGGATATTATATTGAGCTGTAAATGTTAAGCACAAGCTTATACTAAGAGGGGGGATAAATAACCCAAGTGGGGCAATTTTCCTTTTCTTTTGCTTAGTCAGCCTACTGTTTATTTAAGTGCTGCCCGCAAATTAATTTGTTGCCTCCTTAAGAGAAAACGCTGGCCCATTGAACAAATCGCTGCCCCATAGAAGAAATCGTTGGCCTATTAAGCAAAGTACTAGTCCTTTCCATAGGTAGATTGTTGATTATTTATCATTGGCACATGATCGTTGCTATGCATATGATGATCGCTGCTATGCTTATGCATTTGACATCAATGACTATGTTGACATCAATGACAATATTTCCAGCAATCTCCCCCTTTGTCATTGATGGCAACCTTCCAAAAAGATCTTCTTTTTTTGCAACTCCCCATCTTCTTTTCTGCAACTCCCCCTTGTAACTCCCCGTACTGCCATTCTCCCCCTTTGACATCAACGGCAAAGGGTCATCCAAGGAGCTGGAAAAAAACAAAGTTTAGCTCCCCCTTAACCAATGCTTCTCTTGATTTTTAATGAGTAGAAGCAAAGGATATTACTCCCAACTTCTGTCGTAGGTACTCAAATGTTCCCTTTGGAAGTGGCTTAGTGAAGATATTTGCCATCTGTTCAGATGTGGAAACATATTCCAATTTTACTTATTGTTTTGCCACCTGTTCTCTCAAGAAATGATACTGTATAGGGATATGCTTAGTTCTGGAATGCATAATTGGATTCTTCGAAATACTAATCGCACTAGTATTATCACAGAATATGGAGATTGGATGATCATACTCGACTTTGATATCTTTCAAGGTTTGTTTCATCCATAGAACTTATGTACAACATAGCACTGCCGCTATGTACTCTGCTTCTATTGTGGATAGTGTTGACCATTTTGGTCCTACCGGCCAAAATCGGTCTCCTTCCCCTGCTGTTCTGAACCAATTCAAATTTGATTTGCACAAGTCTTTCAGCAAAAAGATGAACCAGTTCAAAGAATGCAAGGCTTTTACAAAGCTTCTTCAGACTTTTGGCGGAAGAAATTCACAAGGAAAGAGACCGAAAATGTTCAAGACACTTTTCTTTAAGGTTGGAAAAAGTGGTTCGACGCCAAGGTTCAACGGCATGATCTTTCCCAGAGCTTTGAACTTTGAACCTTGAACTTTGAACTTTGAACCATTGTTGGTTCAATCAGTTGGTTCAATCGGTTGGTTCAATCAGTTGGGTCAATCGGTTGGTTCAAAGTGTTTGGTTCAATCGGTTGGTTCAAAGTGTTTGGTTCAAAGCGTTTGGTTCAATCGGTTGGTTCAATCGGTTGGTTCAAGCAATTGGTTCAACAGGTTGGTTCAAGCGGTCGTTTCAACAATACATCTAATTCACAAGGGAATTGAACGGACGCGACTCCTTGCAGAACACAAAGTGTTGAACCGTTGAACCATTGAACTCCAAAAAACGGTTCAAGTTCAACTAGAAGGTTCAACGACAGAGACCCAAACAAAGAAAAGGCCGAAGGAAAGCCGAAGGAATTGACCAAATGGCAACGAGCGCGCGAACGTCAACTTTACGGCAATGAAATAGCCATTGATCTTTAAATACTTAAGCGCGAACCCGATGGAATTTGAAGGCCTTCAGGGCAAAGGGCTCAAATTGCCAGAAGGAGCCAAGGGATGACAAAGGACAAAGCCAAGAAGAGACAAAATAACAAGATATGGACAAAACAACCCAAGTGGCAAAAGGAATGCGCCGGCAGGAGAGTTTTTCCAGCAGTTGAAACAGTCTCCGCCAAGTGGTCATCAAGGAGCGCGAACAGTGAAGACGCATCAGTTTCTTCCACACTTTGCATTGATGAGCAGACAAACCGCGTGAATGTCTTGAAGGAGCAGTCTTGTTTGCAGACAAAGAGGCGCAACCCATGCTTTCACAATAATTTTAAACGCCTAAAGTCAAAACTGGAGCCGACACAGCATTCTCTTTCAAGCGGCTTCCTCTTCCCAATGCTCTCAACGCACATGGGCCACTTGCAAAAGGGCGCCATTGCTTCTTCCCTCTGCATATATATATTTGTAACTTCTCATTTGAGAAGATATCTCTCAGCTTGTATGGCGTAGCCCTGCATGAAATTGACCTTGAATCAAAAAGAAGCATTTTTACCTCCATTTTGAGCTTGCACTTTCGTATTTGTCTATGGCTTTGTCTTGTGTTAAGTCATTTTCCTTTATGCTTTCATAGAACGATACCAGCATGTCTAGTGTATTGTGAGTTCTTCCTTTGCAGCTTAGCTAGAAGTGTCCCTAGCAGAGTATAAGCGCATGTGAACAGGCTGCCATAGTGTGTCTTAGAACGCCTCTAGTAGTTCTTCCTCCCTGTATCTCCACGGACCCCTGGCTCACTGATGCAGAAGAATTTCTTGTATCAAATGATGTGTATGTCAGCTTTTTCTTGGTGGAAAGTGTATGTCAAAGCTGAGTAGATCAACCATTTTTGGTGCATCACCATTTAGTTTAGGTTTTGTTTTCAGTAAGTCTTCTCTCTTTCCCCCCCATTGTTAGCAGTAGAAAATCCAGGACCTCAGAGATACATCAAAGGGAGCTACCCTTATCTAGAGATTCTCCCCTCGGTTTTGCCAGACCCACTGCAAGAGAGGAGTCTCCATTGTGTCGCATGGAAGACAGAAGCTCAGCGTTCTGTCAAGGGTGCAAATCCACAGCGTCAACAGTTTTTGGCACACTCGATGGGACAAGTTTTTATTCCAAAGATTTGAAGAATTTTGGTGTGTTCTTCAACCAACTAGCCTTTGGAGACTTTTCATCAACACCAATGGCAACTCCGAGTTGAATCAGTTGGTTAAGCAGCCCTGGTGCCATCAAGAAATCACATTTGTGTATGTATAATTCCATTGCTCAAAATCATGGACCATGTGTTCCTTCATATAACTTCGATCAAGCTCAGGTTGTTCATGGAATCACTTCAAGCAGCTCTCCTAGTTGCCCTTCAACAATAAGAGAAGTAACGCTAGAGTTTGAGAAGCAAGTGATGGAGATAGACAGATTGGATGAGCAGTATAGATATCAGCAAGAACTTATGTACAAAGAGGAGTGTTTGTTCAGGCAAGCTCAGGACTTGCAATCTATGAAGGAGGAGGTGGCAAAATGGAAAATTCATCCATTCAAGGCAATCAGCCTTATGTGCCTTCTCCCATTCCAACGCAGCCCCTTCCTATTCTAAAGAAAGCCCCCTCTTGTGCACCAAATCCTTTCTACCAAATAGCACTTGCTCACTCTAGTTCATCTGATGCAATAACCACTTCTGCTCTTAATCCCTTGCACCTAGATTTCCAACATCAAAGGGCATTAGAGCAACCTCTCATGGAGACTAACCTTCTCAATTCTTTAGATTGTGGACCCTCCTTTGAAGAGAATACCATGAACCAGCACATCTCTCTTCTAGAAACTCTATATCAGCAGTCTCTTCCTAGTCTTCCTCAACCTCCTCAAGTTTTTCAACATGATGTCAAGATTCCAAGTTGGAGGAGAGAATACCATAAACCAGCTCAGGGCCTTGGAAATGATGAAGCTGCTCCCGCTCATGGTAATCCTCATGATCTCCAAGAAAGGCTCTTCCAAGAGAATATAGCCAAGCAAATTGCAGAGTTGGAATCCAGAATGAGGTTCCTCAACCAAGGTGCAATGGATGGTTTAGACCAAATAGCAGATTCCATGTCTGAACACACCCCATCTACACTCCTTCAAGACAGCTATCAGGGCACATCTAATATAGATAAAGTGCTGGCCAAATGGGAGGAAGAGAATCATTCGATTCTAGCTCAAGGACTGCCTCCTCTTCCACATGAGTTTAACCATCAGCGTTCCACTTCATCCCTTCTCAAGGAGGAACCTGTTTTGCAAGAAGCAAGTGAAGAAGAGAGGATCGAATTTGCAGTTGACCAAGAGGCTATCATGAGTGACAATGAAGATGAAATCATCATGGATGCTCCTTTTGAAGACATCATCAACAACGGAGAGGACACAGGGCATGCATGCATGCGGATGTTCCAGCAATATGAAGAGGAAAGTAAGCATGGTGAGCTCTCTTCCCCCTTGCTTGATGAACTTCCTTGTCGTTTTGATGAAGAAAATGACCATGCCAAGGAACCCGAGTTGGAGGAGAATCAAGAGGATGTCTTTGAACAGCGAGAGACTCTGGTCTTTGAGCAGGAAAAGGAGAGGCCTATCTATCTTGAGGAAAGCTTTGAAAAAGAGAGCCTTGAACAAGTAGGTGATGTTCTGTGGGATGAGCACTCAGTCTGTGATCTCATTTCAGACATCACAACAGTCACCCTTCTTCAAAAAAGCCATGATCAAGCAAAAGATGAGTTTGACAGCGTCTTCAATAAGGCAGGAGACAAGCCAATCCATGATGCATATCAAAGGGCTTATGGTGATGAGCCAGCAGCCATTGATTTCTTGATGAAACACACCAGCATGAAGAACCAGCAAGAGGCAAGCTTCCAAGAACAAGAAGAGTACATATATGTTGGAAGCATGTTTGCACCCGATTCACTCAGATACGAGCCAATCAAGGTGGCAGGCAAGAAGAGCAAGTCACCAAATCTCCATTCCATTCAGCCACTTGTCTGGCATCATAAGTTTTCTTGCCATAGAGACTTAAGAAGTTTCTCTTTTGATCCAGGAGGGAGGCAAATATACCTGGTTAGCTGTACATAGTAGTTTGCTTTCAGTTTTCTTTCCTTGTTTTTCCTAAGTGTTGTTTGCACAGGGAGCGTGTTTTTTAGCCTTTGTTGTGTGTGTTTTCTTTTGTGTTTGGGGTAAAAGCTTCATGATTGATTCTTCGATCTCTCGAGGCTGTTGCTTAACTTTTCAAGCTCCGTGCCCAATAGACTTTGAGACTACTGGTTTCTAAGCATAGCAGGGATGCTTCCCCTGGGAATCACCAATTTGTTGACCATTTTGGTCCTACAGACCAAAATCGGTCTCCTTCCCCTGCTGTTCTGAACCAGTTCAAATTTGATTTGCACAAGTCTTTCGGCAAAAAAATGAACCAATTCAAAGAATGCAAGGCTTTTACAAAGCTTCTTCAAACTTTTGGTGGAAAATTTTCACAAGGAAAAAGACCGAAAATGTTCAAGCCACTTTTTCATAAGGTTGGAAAAAGTGGTTCGACGTCAGGGTTCAACAACATGATCTTTCCAAGAGCTTTGAACTTCGAACCTTGAACTTTGAACTTTGCACTTTGAACCATTGTTGGTTCAATCGATTGGTTCAATTGGTTGTGGTTCAATCAGTTGGTTCAATCGGTTGGTTCAATCGGATGGTTCAATCGGTTGGTTCAAGCAATTGGTTCAATGGGTTGGTTCAAGCGGTCGTTTCAACGATACATCTAATTCACAAGAGAATTGAACGGACGCGACTCCTTGCAGAACACAAAGTGTTGAACCATTGAACCGTTGAACCATTGAACTCCAAAAAACGGTTCAGGTTCAACCAGAAGGTTCAACAATAGAGTCCCGAACAAAGACAAGGCCGAAGGAAGGAAAGCCGAAGGAATTGACCAAATGGCGATGGGCGCATGAACGTCAACTTTATGGCAATGAAATAGCCGTTGATCTTTAAATGCTTAAGTGCAAACCCGATGGAATTCGAAGGCCTTCAAGCCAAAAGACTCAGATTGCCAGAAGAAGCCAAGGGATGACAAAGGACAAACCCAGGAAGAGACAATAACGAGATATGGACAAAACAGCCCAAGTGGCAAAAGGAAGGCGCCAGCAGGAGAGTTTTTCCAGCAGTTGAAACAGTCTCTGCCAAGTGGTCATCAAGGAGCGCGAACAGTGAAGACGCGTCGATTTCTTCCACACTTTGCATTGATGAGCAGACAAACCGCGTGAATGTCTTGAAGAAGCAATCTTGTTTGCAGACAAAGAGGCACAGCCCATGCTTTCACAATAATTTTAAACACCTAAAGTCAAAACTGGAGCCGACACAGCATTCTCTTTCAAGCGGCTTCCTCTTCCCAATGCTCTCAACACACATGGGCCACTTGCAAAAGGGCGCCAAAGTCTTTTCCAAAAGGGCGCCATTGCTTCTTTCCTTTGGATATATATATATTTGTAGCTTTTCATTTGAGAAGATATCTCTCAGCTTGTATGGCATAGCCCTGCAGGTTATTTACCTTGAATCAAAAAGAAGCATTTTTACCTCCATTTTGAACTTGCACTTTCGTATATGTCTATGGCTTTGTCCTGTGTTAAGTTATTTTCCTTTATGCTTTCATAGAACGATTCCAGCACGTCTAGTGTATTGTGAGTTCTTCCTTTGCAGCTTAGCTAAAAGTGTCCCTAGCAGAGCATAGGCGCATGTGAATAGGCTGCCATAGTGTGTCTTAGAACGCCTCTGGTAGTTCTTCCTCTTTATATCTCCACAGACCCCTGGCTCACTGATACAGAAGAATTTCTCATATCAAATGAAGTGTGTCAGCTTGTTCTTGGTGGAAAGTGTATGTCAAAGTTGAGTAGATCAACCATTTTTGATGCATCACCGTTTAGTTTAGGTTTTGTTTTCAATAAGTCTTCTCTCTTCCCCCCCTCATTGTTAGCAGTAGAAAATCCAGGACCTCAGAGATGCATCAAAGGGAGCTAGCCCTTATCTAAAGATTCTCCCCTCGGTTTTGCCAAACCAATAGCAAGAGAGGAGTCTCTATTGTGTCACGTGGAAGACAGAAGCTCAGCCTTCTGTCAAGGGTGCAAATCAACAGCGTCATTAGATAGAGATACAGAATTCTGCTTCTTACTCAACCATGATACTAGGCTATCTCCAAGAAAGAATGCTCCTCCACTTGTACTTTTTCTATCTACACAACCTACCCAATCTAAATTCGTGTACGCTAACAATGTAAAGTCTTTACCTCTTGGGTACCACAACCCATAATCCAAGGTTCTCTTTAAATATTTGAATATATGTTTCACGGCTTGCACATATGTTTCTTTTGGAGCTGCTTGAAATCGTGCAACCATACCCACTGCTTGCATGATATCTGGCCTAGATGCCGTCACATATAGTAAACTCCCAATCATTGATCTGTAAAGAGTTTGATCAGTATTCAGAGATTCATCATCTTTGCTCAACTTCGTTCCTATAGCCATAGGGGTGATAATAGGTGCACACTCCTCCATATCGAATTTCTTCAACATCTTCACATACTTGCTTTGGGATATGAATATTCCTTTGTTGGATTGAGAGATTTGTAAACCAAGGAAAAATGACAACTCATTTAACATGGACAACTCAAATTCCTTTTGCATATCTTCGACAAATCTCTTAGACATTTCCTCATTGTCTCCTCCAAAGATTATATCATCTACATACACCACAACAATTAATTGGTGATTTCCTTCAGTTTTGATGTAAAGATTACTATCAGCATATCCTCTCTTGAATCCTTGGTCTTGTAGGTATTTATCAAGCCTAGCATACCATGCTCTAGGAGCTTGTTTCAATCCGTACAAAGCCTTCTTCAACTTACACACAATCATTATTTTTTGATAAGAGGAATCCTTCTGGCTGTTCTATGTAAACTTCCTCTTCTATATTGCCATTTAAAAATGCTGATTTAACATGCATTTGATAGACTTTGAAATTTTTGAACACTGAAAATGCAAGAAATATTCAAATTGCTTCTAATCTAGCAATCGGAGCAAAAGTCTCTTCAAAATCTACACCTTCTACTTGAGCATACCCTTTACATACCAACCTTGCTTTGTTTCGAGTGACTTGGCCATTTTCATTCAATTTGTTTCAAAAAACCCACTTCGTGCTAATCACATTCTAATCCATTGGCCTAGGCACAAGTTCTCAAGTCTCATTCTTCTCAATTTGATCTAACTCTTCTTCCATTGCTTTACCCAATGTTTATCATGACTAGCTTCAAAAAAATTCTTAGGCTCTACCTTGGATAACAAAGAGAAATTTACATGCTCAAGTATACTTACAATTCTTCTTCTGTTTTGCACCCCAACATCAATGTTGCCAATGATCTGACTTTCAGCATGATTCTTCTGAACAAAGCGAGATGGTGTTTTGGTGTCTTGCCTTTCAGATTCACTCAACTTTTCTACATTTTCTTCCTCCCCTTCTTCTACAAGATTGGGTATTTCTAAAGGCTCTTCTAAAAGTTCTTTTTCCTTTTGATTCATGATTTCCTCTATTCTAACACTGGCACTTTCTAGAATAGTTTGTAGCTTTTTGTTATAACATCTATAGGCTTTGCTTTTGATGGAGTAGCCAAGAAAAATTCCTTCATCAGCTCTTGAGTCAACTTGGCCCAAGTTTTCTTCATTCCTGTTGATAAAACATTTACTTCCAAACACTTTGAAATGTTTGACCGAAGTTGGTCTTCCTTTCCACAATTCGTAAGGAGTTTTGTCGTTATTAACTCTGATTTGCCCTCTATTCAAAATATATACTGTTGTATTAATTGCTTCTCTCCAGAATCTATTTGATAGCTTAGATTCATTCAACATAGTTCTAGCCATCTCTTGAATGGTTCGATTTTTCTTTTCCACCACTCCATTTTGTTGTGGAGTTCTTGCAGCTGAGTATTGTCTCTTAATTCCATGATATTCGCAAAACTCAATGAATTCATTTGAAATAAACTCACCTCCTTGATCTGACCTTAGGCATTTTAGAAAGGCTACCCACGTCATTCTAGTATAATCATTAATGAGCAACATAAAGTAGCTCTCACTTTACATGCTTTCAGTTCTGGTAGGACCACAAAGATCCGTATGAATCAATTCTAGTGGTTTGGTGGTCGAATATTCCTTCGTTCTGAACCTTGCTCTGGTTTGCTTCCCGTGTTGGCATTGCTTGCATAGAGTGCTTGAAGGTTTCGTTATCTTGGGCATATCTCACACAACCTGCTTGTTGCTGATTTTCACAAGATTATCAAAATTTATGTGCCCTAACCTTCTATGCCATAGCTAGCTCTCTTCAACTTGACTCAGACAACTAATTCTCCCGTATCTGTCTTCCTTATTTCACATCATTCAGAATAAAACTTAAGTGTGTGTCCTTGATCGCACATTTGCCTTACACTCAACAGATTATGTTTTAATCCTTCAACATATTAAACATTCTCTATTTTTGTTTTACCATTATCAAGACTCAACGTACATTTTTCGGCGATTTTTGTTGTAGCATTATCACCAAATTTCACCGTACCTTCATTCACTTCTTCAATGAGATAAACTTGCTTTTATCTCCGATCATATGTCTTGAACATCCGCTATCAATGTACCATTGTTGCCCTTCATCTCGTGCATGAAATGCCGTTTGAACAAGCATGGATTTTTCTTTATCTTGTTTAGCTTCCTCTGACTTCTTTTTCCAGATTTTCGTAGGTTGTTTTTTCTTTTCCGTTATATTTGAATATTTTTTCCTTTGACCCTGTTTGGAGAATTTAAACCCACTTTTACAAAAACGTGATGTGTCCATAATTGTTGCAATTATAGCAGACAATAACATCCTCATTATAGTATGATAGGGGAGCAAATGAATTATAGTTTCTATTAAACACTTTATAAACACCTTTGCTTGTATTCCTTGCTGCATTATCTCTTGCTCTCTTTCTGCAGTCTACCTTCTTATGACCGAAGTGATTACAATAAAAGCAATAACCATGAAAGGAACTTCCAAACCTAGTCACATTCGTATAGCTGGGAACATATGGTCTCTTGACGGTGTTTTCTTCTTTCCCCTTTTTAGGCACAACGTTTGTTGTTATGGTGTTTTCTTCCTTCCTGCTTTCAATCTTCATAGGTTCCTTGAGAATTTTTGCTTAGCTGTTGGTCTTATTAGTACATTCTTGTTCATTTCCATAGCCAAGACTTGACTTATTGAAAAATGATCTCTGATGGTCTAGGATCTCATCTAAAACCTCGGTGCTCTTTTCAGATTTTTGATTATTTGTATTTGCTCTCTCTAAGTCCTTTTTCAAAGCAATGATCTCGATCTCACGCTTCTTATATTCTTCTTCTTTCATTTGTAGTTGACTTCTCACATCTTCCTCAACTTGTTTTACTTTTTCAATTTGATTTTTCAGATCAACGATTACCTTGTTTGATTCCTCAAGGACTTGTGATGTCTTCGCTTTGAAGTCTCGATTCTCTTCTTCATATTTCCGAAGCTGTAACTTCAGTTTCTGATTCTTCTTAAATGCTTTCATTTCTTCTAACGCGCAAATAAGTTCTTCAAGGTTCACTTCACCTTCTTCTTCCATGTCTTCGTCTTCCTCCAAAATATCTTTGTTGGTGGTGGCATTTTCTTCTGTAGCATGAACAGAATCTTTTCATTATCACTTTCAACATCACTTTCTTTGTTTTCTTCGAATGAGCTGCTATACCTCTTGGAGTATAGGGTTTTCTTTTGTTTCTCATCTTTGCTTGTCTTTGCTTGGCTTGAATCCCCTTTTGTACTTTGGTTTGTTTCCCTCATCATCGCTATTTCCTTTATTTGGACATTTGGCTGCAAAATGACCAATTTTACCACAATTAAAGCATTTAAATGGTAACTTTCCTTTATATTTGCCCAATCCTTTCTTTAGCTTTCGAATGAATAGAGCTTCATTTTCATCTTCTTCACTACTTTAATTTTCACTTGATTCTGGTTCTTTGATCTTCTCTTTCTTCGAGACCTTGAATGATGCTTCCTTCTTCGACTATCTCTCAGATTCAGTTCTCATTTCATATGCCGTAAGAATTCCATGGAGCTCGTCCATTTTCATCGTGTCTAAATCCTTCATTTCTTCAATCGCAGAGACCTTCGCATCAAATCTCAATGGTAGGGATCTCAGGACTTTCTGAACGATCACAAATTCTTCAATTTTCTCTCCGAGTCCTTGAATGACATTAACAATCTCATCGACACGAAAAAGATAACCAACAATGTTTTCATCATTCTTCATTTTCAAACTTTCAAACTACCTCTGGTGGGTTTGAAGTTTTGCTTTTCTCACCTTACTATCACCTTCATAAATAGTGTTGAGTTTATCCCAAATCTCTTTTGCAGATTTACAATGCATAACCTTAACAAACTCATTTTCTGAAAGCCCACATAAGATTGCATTTATAGCTTTCGCATTGTTCTCACTGGCCTTTTTTCCAGTGGCATCCGTTGGTGCAATTTGTGACGTTGTGTATCCTATTACCACTGCTTACCAAATATCAAAACCTAGGGCCATCAAGTAAGTCTTCATCCTTATGCTCCAAAATGCGTAATTCGTTCCATCAAACAAAGGAGCCTTGGTAGTGGAGAAACCATCCAGCACTTGAGATCTTGCCATATGTGCTTTCCAAGATCTACCTTCTAGCAATTGTGCTAACACCGAAGGAACTAGCTCTGATACCAATTGTTAAGCACAAACTTATACTGAGAGGGAGGGTGAATCAGTATAAGATATTTTTTTGCTTTTGACTATTAATCTTAAATCCAAAACCCCAAAGTACTCCGCAATTAATATATTCAAAGCAATCAAAGAATACAATGCAAAATCCCACAATGCAAATAGACACAGATTTGCATGGAAACCCTTTCGGGAAAAAACTACGGAGAAATTCTCTTAATATAATTTTCAAATATTCGCAGGCACCAACCTACAGGAGACACCAATCCCCAGTTACAATTTGCGGGCACCAACCCACAGGAGCACCAACCCCTTCCACCAAGCACCAACTCAACTTTAATTCATGAGCACTAACTCACAGGAGCACCAACCCCTTAAAAAAAAAATTCTTACCACTGTAGATCTGTTGTTAACTCAACGAATGATGGAACCCTTCTTTTCTCTCTTTCTTCTCTAAATGATTTTTTAATGCATTTTCAACTCTTCTCCCGCACTTCTCTTAGACTTGAATGATATAAAATATATTTCAAGTGGATATAAAATATATTTCAAGTGCTTGTTCATCTTTTTTTTTTCAATCCACTCATCTATCATTTTATAGCCTTTGCTACCTTTTCCCAATAGGGGCGTCCATTCCAAGAGAGACCTCTTCCCAAAAAGATGTCTTTTTAATTTATTTTATTTAAATAAACCAAGTGGAGCGATTTTCCTTTTCTTTTGCTTAGTCGGCCTGCTGTTTATTTAAATGTTGCCTGTAAATTAATTTGTTGCCTCCTTAAGAGAAAACGCTGGCCCATTGAACAAATCGCTGCCCCATAGAAGAAATCGTTGGCCTATTAAACAAAGCGTTGGTCCTTTCCATAGGTAGATTGCTGATTATTTATCGCTTGCACATGATCGTTGCTATGCATATGATGATCGCTGCTATGCTTATGCATTTGACATCAATGACTATGTTGACATCAATGAGAATATTTCCAGTAGTAAACACTTGCAGCAGTCTATCCGTTTTCTCACTTTTTCTGTCATGTATTCTGCTTCATCTTCACTTTGTATGTTTTAATGATGTGCAGGATTGTTTGTGTTGTCATGTATACGGCAATTTATGATCTATCCTTTACCTTGTTTTTGTGATCACTTCGGCTATTGTTTCGATCCTTGTTGACAATACATACTTGTTCCGCTCTTGTCTGAACCTTGGCAATGTTAATTTCTTGCTTGATAAGCCTTGATCGGTAACGGAAATTCGAGTGTCATTGTTTGAACTTTGGAATTGTTATTATCTTGTTAGACTGTAATTGTTATGTTCAGGTGCCTTGGTATTGTTCAAACCCCTCTCATGTCACTTCCCTTCAAACTCTTAGCAAGGACCCTAAAAGAAGTTATCTCCTAAGTCGAATTAGTAATAATAACATTACTTTGACAAATTAGATTTGACATGATCACTATGGTTCGTGGGCCTTTGACCCCAAATCAAAAACTTATCATTGCAAATTTTTGGGTCATTAGATAATCTGATCATGCATTAATTTAGGCGGACTTGGGAGGAACTTAGCTCGACCCCCAACGCCATTTTGCTTGTTTGTCAATGGGGGTAGTTGAGGAGGAGAGAGAGGGAGGCGTAGAGAAGGCTAAGGAAGAAATGGAAACCCTAAGGGCGTGGCAGCAGCAAGGAAACGATTTGGGAGCACAAAACCCATGCATGGAGAGAGAGCCACCATGTTTGGGGCCGAGGCTAAAAAAGGAAGGCTTGGCAAGGGGAAAGTAAGCACAAAAAATTGTTTTCACTTCCACTAAATTGCAAGAAAACAAGTTTTGCATTTGTTTTTCTCTTGCAAAGAGTTGTGTTCATTACCAGTTCTAAAGGCAAATAATATTTTAAAAAAATTACTTGCGGGTTCATAAGGAAGTCATACAACTCACTGATGAACCTACAAGGGTTTGTATATGGATTTAAATTGATAAAAAACCACTATTCCATCAAATGGGTTATGGGTTAATGCTTCAGGTTTATGGGGTTTTAAAAAAATTATTGTTTCAGTTAAAATTTTAGCATAATAATCATGGCCAAAGTATTATGATATTATTCTAGCTTTTTTTTCTTATTTACCCTGCTGGAATAAATCGACCCGGTTCAACATCAGTCAGTTTCTTGGTCCTTTGTTCACACCACTTCGTGGGTTTTTGTTTGCTGCCCTAACTTTGATTTTAAGGGAAGCCAATTTGAAAGGTTGTCAAAACTGGTGATGCATGTGCCTAAATTTTTATAGGTTTTTAATGAACAATTGTTGGTGTTTGGGGTTTTTGATACTTGGATTATCATGCCTTTGGCTGAGTATACTGTTAGATTTTAATATACCACTTTATGGAGAAATTGTTATAATGATTCATCAGTATATACCTGGAGATAGGAAATTATTTGTTGGTAATTGTTGAGCTTGTACAATTTTGTGATTTCCCTAGTATTAAATTTGAACCAGCTGTATGATAATCAGATCTGAAAACTTCGTCACGACAGCACACTGTTGCGACTAAATGTCCATATTTGGTTAGCTGGTAATAAATAGTGAGATGTGATAACCTTAGTGGTTTGTTCTAGTTTTAATTCTCATTCATTTTTTTTTATGACTGCATCTTATTTGAATACGTGTTCTATTTTCCTAATTATTTTGGTTTACCTGGATAATGTGGTGAAGGAAGAATGAGGTCAACTAAATAAGTTGTTGACTTCTAAAACTCCGGAGGAATACCAAGGTTACCAAGGTTATTTAGTAGTGTCTATATTTGAAACTTTAGCTGTGAAGTTTTCATTAATGTAAATGCTGCAAGTTAAAGGCTCTTTCCTTTATTGTCCTTGCTTACATTCCAGAGGTCCCGAAATCCGGACTCCACCTCCCAGCTAATGGTTGGGGGTGGTAAGGGCCACCAATTGGGGGGCTCATAGGAAGGGTCAAGACGAGATGGCTCATATAAGGAAGACAACATGCTTACTACTCAATTGGTTTCTTGTTGACTGCAATACTTTGTTATTTTAATCCATTGTTGGATGTAGTTGATGCAACATGTTTTATAATGCATAGTTTTACTTGTTTAATATTCCAGATGGAATCATTTAATACTGCTATATAAAAGATGTTTCACTACTCCATTATGTCATATCATATGAAATTAGTTGCAACAATTCTAAATCTCAGTTGTATTGAATAACTATTCTCGCATACTTAATTTGCTCTATTATATCTTTGGATTGGAAATTTAATTTCAGCTGTATTATTATGTTTTAAATCCTTGGATTGTGTTATGAATCTTCGTTACTATTAATTATAAATGTGTCAAAAATGACGTTGAATTTAGATGTTCTTATTGTTTAATATAAATGCTTATTAAATCTTGTACCATCTTCTATTATATGGGAACTTGGACAATTAGGGTGATTTTAACGAATGTGCCTTCATATGTTTACTATATGTTGCAATTAAATATTGGGAATCAGTTACAATTTGTTAAATGAGTAAATTTTGTACCTTGCTTAATCACTGTCAACATGTCTATTTTTGCTTAAATTGCCATTAATTGATAGTCGTATTAATTGTCCAACTGTTTATAACTTTCAATTACATTTGCTGCAAATTAAATCGCTCAGTCAGCTTCTTGATTGCTAAGGACCACCTACAAGTGCATTTTGCTATAAGATGTTATGGTACTTAGTTCCAACTTTATTAAAAAGTTATTCCACTTCTTGTACAAGTTTATTCTGTCATCTTACTTTGGCTTACATATTATTAGTACGCAGTTGATCCTTTATTTTCATAACTAGTGATATGATCTTAAATGCATTTCTATTGCATAAAGCAATGAAATGAGTAAATGGATTGGAAAGAACTTGCTGCTTACAAGATTATGTTTCAATTAAGTTTTTTGTTAAAACCATTATCACTAGAAACAAAGGCAATTTGAATTGCTAAGTATATAAGGGTTTATTACTAAGATCTTTAGAATCTTTACTCAATGAAATTATAGCTAGTCAAATTAGTTATGTTTTATTTTCAAAGGGAGAATTCTTGTCTTAATTCTTTAAGTTATTAATGAATCTAGGTCAAAATAGTTACAAACATTATTTCTCTTCTTTTGTCACAATGACTGGAGAATAACATAACTGTTGACAATTTTGCCCCCCACAGGGCAAATTGTCACCCCTACCATTCGGAACTTTGTTATGGTGCCAAGTTTGTCTTGTGAATCAGTTTTGGGGTCCTTAAATGACCATTTACAGCCACCCAAGTGGTCATCTACAGCCAGGTGAATTTTAGTCATTCAGAGGTTTCCAAGGAGCTTGCTTGATTACAGCCAAATGTGCAAATACAGTCAAGATATACAAGCTGTAAGTTTATTTATTGTCTTCCCAACGAATTTTTCGGGATATAAGAGGTGGACTATTTCTTCGGACATTTTGTCCGAGAGAAAGAGCTCTCAAAGGACTGTGTAAAAGTCCAAAAAAATGACAAAGTGGCAATCGTTCAAAGCTTATTTTCTTCGGACTTTTTGTCCAAAAGAAAAGGGGAAAAGCACAGTTAAGAAGACTCAAAGGGCACCTGCCGTTCGGGTAGGTCCAATTCAAAAGTCCCGAAGGGTATGTACCCATTGGGTTGGTTCACTTTACGGTTTTCAAGTCAAGACGAAAGTTCCAAGGGAAGGTTTCAAAAAGCTCGAGTGCCCTACAATTCTTCCTAATGTCACTTTTGAAGGCAGACATGCCCTTGCGGAAGGCACTTGGTCAATGAAGTGGACCTTTTCAATTCTTTCGAAGGGCACTCCTGGAAGACATAGCCCTTGTGGAGGACATATGGGCATCACGTAGGGGCATTTACAATTTCTCCAAAGGGTATGTGCCCTTGTGAGGGACACTTCAAGCATGAAGACCTCAGCAAAATTCCGAAAGACAAAATTCATTTTTTTCAAGGACACCTGCCCTTGCGGAGGGCACTCGGTCGGTGGCAGGGCCTTTCAAAAGTTCTAAAGGGCATTATTGGGAAGCAGAAGCCCTTGCGAAGGGCACGTCCATAAAGCGAAGGACAAAAGCAAAGTTCCTGAAGTGCACTTGCCCTTCGAGGAAAAGATAGCCAAAGGAGACGAATTCCTTCGGACAAAAAGTCCAAAGAAATTCGGGAGGATAAAAACTCCAAGAAAATAAAAAGAACAAAGGCAAAGAAGGAAATCTTTCGGAATAATTGTCAAACCGGTTATCCGCGAGAATATGAAGTCAACAAAAGTCCGAAGAAAATCAAAGGGCAAGACATAAGATCCTAAAAGAATAAATTCGAGAAAATTGGCAAGGAAACGAATTCCTTTGGACTTTTTGTCCGAAGGAATAAGGACGGTTTCAAAAAACCCGATATAAAAGACAAGGGCGTAAGTAAAGGCCAAAAAAGAGAAAAGAAAATGCCAAGCCCGGGAAAAAGAAGAGACAGAGAGTCCTTCGGACTATTTGTCCGAAGGACGAAAACTAAAATAAAGCTTGAATCCCGAAGTAAAGCAGAACAGGGGAAAAGCTAGAGAAAACACGAAGTGAACTGAGCATGATCAATAGCATGAACAGAGATGTAAGCACAAACATGACTGAGCCAGAACTAAACAAGAAGAAAGACACGCAGAAATAGAGGCATGAGCCAAGATTAATGCGGAACTGAACATGGACTTAAGCATGAACAGTAAATAAAACCAAAGCAGAATAAAGACAAAGACAGGATAAACAAAGATCATGCATAGACTAACGTGAGTGACTCCAATGAAGTGAACGCGTTTAAGAAAGCAAGCATGCTTCAATTCTGTAAATAGAGTTGTCTTGCATGATGAACAGGGAAAGCGTTGAATGTTTCAAACAACCAAAAATTCCATGCACGCACTCTCGTTTGCTTGAAACATTCCAGCGGTTCAAACATAATTCTTAATTTGGCATTTGCATTGATTTCATGCAAAGGGGAGACTTTCAAACGTTCCAGCAGTTCGAGTGAATTTGATTACTCTTATTTTAGAGTTGATTAGTTTTCAAGTCAAGACATCTATTTGTAGATTTCATGCATCCAAAACTTGTCTTCTTTTTTCAACGCAAAGAATTTTCATGCAAGACAAAATAGACTTTTGTAAACGTTGAGTTGGTTTGAGTTTACTCCCTCTCTATTTTCAACGCCAATCTCTTAGCTTGTTGTAAATTTCTATATTAATAGCTTTTCAGCATTGTAAAATCCATCCCTCTCTTGGTAAGACTAGATTTTGTTATTGATGAGTTGTGTAACCTCTTCAATCAATAAAAGGACTATACTTTCAGATTTCAAGTGCTGGCATAGTGTACATTCATTCAACAATTTGCATATGTGGTAGATTTCTCCCCCTTCCTAAATTCTGATTCGTACCTAGTTGCTAGTTCAACATGTTATGCAGGGCATGCTCAGTTTTTTATGTCTTTTGTTGAAGATGTAAGTGGATGTTAGGTGGTTGCAAAGTGTCTTGTATCAGACCTCTCTCCATCGTTTTGCCTCGCGTTTTTGTCATTGGATCACACCTTATCATGAAATACTTATGCATAGTTATAAATTGAAATCAAAGGCCTTCCTTTTCCCTTGTTTGATTCAGTGTTCAAGGTTCCAAGTAAAGTGGATCAACATTTTGGTGTATCACCGTCATTAGGAAGGATTTCCCTTTCAAGTTTCTTTCTCCCTTTTCCATGGTAGATTCGCAGCACAGAGTAGAGATCCGCATTGATACATCTTATAGGAACCAGCCTTCTCTGAAGGTTTTTCTCACCATTGAGGCACCCACCCTCGTGAGAAGATCCCATTGTTTCAACTGGAAAGAGGATTAGCCATTTTAGCACGTTTTCGTTTCAGGGTGCAACTCCAGGTTGACAACAATAATAGTTGCAACTTAAAGAGAATAGTTGCTACTTAAGGAGAATGACATAATCCGGTCATTGTCATTCTCATTAAGTAGCAACTCAATAAAAAGTAGCTATTTTATTTTATGGACTTTAGGAAGGCCACCTAAATTCCTCAACTGAGATTTAATTTAGTTATAAAACTATTAGTAACTGACTATTCCACATTTTAGTCCATTTTCTTTTATTCACAACTAATGCATATAAACATTTGAGTATAAATATGTGTGGTGAGTTATAATGACAAAGAAGTTACCTTTCATGAGTGCCCACTTTCCGCAGCTAATCGATACAGTAAATTATGCTTAAGTCGATTATATTTTTAGTTATGGCATGGTATTGGTTGCCAAATTGTTGATTAAACACAATTACTGTTGACGTTCTTACAGGAACAGATTTCAAAGGTTAATGTATTCAACAAAGAATTATAGATTTTACAATTTTTTATTTTTTATTTTTAGTAAGAGGGGTAAAAATTTATTCAAACAAAGACAAAAGAAGTACAAAGCAGGGCATCATCCAACCCTATCAATCTCCACTAAGTGGTCCAACTTTTGAGACAAATTTGGGGATAATTGACCCCTATCCACAATGTTCCAATTTTGCATTTGATCAGAGGCCCATTTGGCCAAACAATCCGCTACTCCATTCCATTCTCTAAGAATGTGACTGAAAGTAACATAATCCAAAGAAGCACATAAACTAAGAATCTATTTAATAATCAAAGCTACATGCCAACTGACATCTTGTAATTGCTGCCTATCCAACAAAGTCACCACAACCTGAGAATCAGATTCACAAATGATACTTTTCCACCCAAGATCACAACCGCGCTTCACTGCATATAAAATGGCAAGAGCCTGCATCAAATTGTTAGTATGTAGACCCTTATAAACTGAAAAGATAAACTATACAGTCCCAGAGCTATCCCTCCCAACTCCACCTATACCAACATGACCAGGGTTTCCACAAGAAGAACCATCTGTGTTGATTTTCAAAACACCTTGAGGACTCCAACGCCCTTCCCTATTTATCTTCCGAAGAGTATGTCTGCATCTATTTCTCATGACCTGTCCAGCACCTCATTCAAGAGGAAGATTGAGGCGATTGCAACAAACATCTCCCGATCCACACCCTCGGCCAAGTCTCACTTTGCTGAAACAGTTTCTCCCAAAGAATGAAGAATTTTCAACCACAAATGCTGAACAACCATCTTTAAACCTTGAAAAATCCTACGATTCCTCTCCAACCAAATATTCCAGATAATAAAGGTCGGTCCAAGAGCCCAAGTAAATTGAAGAAAAGAAGTCTTAACTGGGGCCTTGCCCCAACAAGCAAAAAACTCAGCCAAAGAGGAGACATACCAGCAAGCCTGGTTCCATACACCCCACCAGAAGTGCCATATCTCCCTAGAGGAGCATTGGAAGAAGAGATGAGAGAGTAGCATAATTTCATTATTCTTACGATTATGACCAAGTGACACGTAACTAGAGAAGTATAAATCTCTAGGTGACTATTTACAGGATGGTCTAGTAAGAGTATGCTGCCATTATAGATTGAAAATATCATATCCGCTTATAAACAATATTGACTTGGCAAAAATTATAACCAATTAAATAGTTAAAACGGCAATTTATTCTATAAAGCGAAAGCATGAAGATGACTTCGTAACCATAGTGTTGACGCTGTGGATTGCACAGCTGGGCTTCTCCCTTCCACGAGGCACAATGGAGACTCCCCTCTTGCTGTGGGTCTGGCAAAACTGAGGGGAGAATCTCTAGATAAGGGTTAGCTCCCTTTGATGCATCTCTGAGGCTATTTTGATACTACTGTTAATAATGGGGGGGGTGAAAAGAGATAAGGATAACCAAGGCAGAAACTAATCTAAGTGGTGATGCACTAAATGATTTTTGATCGACTCAATTATTCACACTTCAGACCAGAAGAGGGCAGACATACACTTTATCTAATGAAAATATCAGACTACAGGGAGCTCTAACAATAGGCTTAATGAAGGCACACACAAAAAATGAACTTACCACAGGCGCTGTAGAAAACACACTATCTGATAACCCTTTTCTATCTCTACGCTCCAGATACAGTACTACCTGTTACCTACAGAAATGGTGCTTTGTCTATACCAAGTATGTTTGTGTCAAACTTGTGAAAGCATCATGTAAAATGACTGAACACAAGGTTGATACACAAACACACTCAAAAGCATAAAATAGTCAGATAGAGGTAAAATACATTCTTATTGATCAAGGTGAAAATTTGGCAGGGCTTCACCTTACAAAATGAGAGATACTTTTCTCCAATGAGAGTTTTCAATATATAGAGAAATAAAGAGGCTTTTGGCGCCTTCTGGAAAAAGCTGCCCATGCTGCGTTGAACGCCTAGGGAGGAGAAAAATTTGTCACACTAGTGTCATCCTTCTAGAAAGCCCTGAAATAACCATGTTGTAGATGTCGCAAGTTTGAACTTTAGCACCTAACCCGTATTAAAAATCACTGCAAAAGCATGTGTTTTACGTGACTATCTGCTCATTAATGTAAAACAAGGAAAAACAGGCCACGCTTTCACTGTTTGTGCTCCTTGATTACCACTTGGCGGAGACTATTTCAACCGCTGGAATAACTCCTCTGTCAACGCTTTCTTTTGCCCCCTGGGCTGTTCGATTTGCCCCTGCACTTGGCTGGGTGCATCTTTTGGAACATTCCAAATGTTGTCATATGTGTGCGTGGCCGTGTTCTGGATTCTCTGTTTTGTTCCCTCTTTCCTTGCTATATTTTCTCTTTCTGGCAATCTGAGCTCTCAAGGCTATCTTCTCGTCCTTTGTTGGCTCCTTGGGCTCTTTTCTTAACGGGCCGCTGAGTTCACTTGCAGCCTTCGCTTATGAGTTCTTTCGAGCTCTCTTCATCTATTAACATGCGTGGGCCCGTTTTTAAACATTTGAGAATCAATGGCTATTCCATCACCGTAAAGTTGACATCTGCAGGCCCGTCGCCATTCGAAAGCCAACGGCTATTTCACCGCCTTAAATTTGACGTTCACGCGCCTGTCACCGGACGTTTGAACCTCCAGGCTAGTTTGCTATACTGAATTTGACGTCTTTGGGCCCATCACCCCTTTGGCAATTTCTTCGACTTTCCGCAATTGAACCTTCCTTGGATTTCCTACGTCTTTGGCCCCGTCACCTCTTTGGCAATTTCTTCGGCTTTCCGCAATTGAACCTTCCTTGGATTTCCTCGTCTTTTCTTTGGATTTCCTTCAGACAGAAAATCCGAAAGAATCCTTTGCCCTTCGCTCTTTGATGAATCTACTCACTGCCTTCCGCGAGGGCCCTTCGGGTCTTGAAATGTCCCTTCGGAACTTTTGATTTGGTCCCTTCTTGGTCGTCGATAGTCCCCTACAAGGGCACCTACCCTTCGGGCTCCCTTGGTTCTCAATTCCTTCGGACAAAATGTCCGAAGAAATTCCTTCAGACATTTTTCCCGAAGGAAACCTTTCTTCATAACTTGGCCCTTTTTTTCTTTCGGGTCCCCTTTTCTTTGGGAAATTACTCCGACAAATGCCTTCAGACAAAAGTCCAAAGGAATTCCTTCGGGCCTTTGTCCAAAGAAATTCGTCGGAGTCTTTCGCTTGTGGATTTCTTCGGACAAAATGTCCGAAGGAATTCCTTCGGCCATTTTGTCCGAAGGAATTCATCCTTTTTCCTTGTCTTTACCTTCGGACATTTTGTCCGAAGGACCTTTGACCTTTGCCTTTTGCCATGGATTTCCTTAGGACATTTTCTTTGCCTTGTTCATTTTTTCGAAGGAAACTCTGCCCTCCGCAAAGGTACCTTGGGCTCATAATTTCCCTCTGCAGCCTACTGGGACAGTCCAGTTTGCACCTGACTGCCCTCCGCAAGGGTACTTTGCCCTCGGAGCTTTGTAAGAGACTTTCATTCTTGTTGGCCCATTCCCTTGTCAAAAGGCTTGTCTAAGGCATTTGTTCAAAGTGAAATAAGCTCCATATTGAACCGAAACCTACAGGTCTTAGATCTATCGATTATTTATAAGAACAGGACTTATTTCAAAAGAAAATTGAGCATTTGCAGAAAGTGGATACATCCAAGATTGACAGTTCAGAACAGTAGGGAAAGGAGACCAACTTTTGGCCTGCAGGACCAAAATGGTCAACAAATTTGGTGACTCCCAGGGGAAGCATGCCTGCCATGCTTAAGAAACCAGTGACTTGCAAGTCCGTTGGACATGGAGTCAAAACCCAACGAAAAGGTTGACAATAACCTTGAGAGACCCAAGAATCAATCATGAAGCCTTCACCCCAAATGGTAAACAAAACACACACAAGGCTAAAAAAACTACGAATATGTGCAAGAGCACTTAGGCAAAAACAGGAAAAAACAAGGAAATATATACATGATGAGAGAAGACTCAGTGACAGTGTTTAAGGTATATCTCATTAACTGGGATATGCAGTTCTTCACCATCCAACCTGGAGAGTTGGAATGCATTGTGTTGCTTGCACTGAGTGATGACATATGGACCACTCCATAGGGCGTCGAACTTTGTGTGTTTTCCAGGCTTAGCTCGGTCCTCATCCCATTTTAAGACGATGTCACCTTCAGAGAAACCTTTTGACGAGGATTTCTTGTCAAAGTGCTTCTTCGTTTGCTGCTGACAGCTGGTCATAGAAACCATGGCTTGGTCCCTTGTCTCTTGAAGTTCCATCAATTCACACAGCGTAACCTCCATACTGTTGCCTTCTTCTAATTGCAGCTGGTGAGCAAGATCCAAAGCTGGCAATTCAAGTGAAATAGGAAGTCTAGCTTCCCTTCCATACACAAGCGTGTATGGTGAATTGCCAACTGCCCTCTTTGGAGTAACTCTGTCTACCCACAGGGCTGTTTTCAACTTGGCATGCCAAGTTCTCTGATTCTCCTCCATTGTCCTTCTGATAATTCTGATCAGATTCTTGTTGGTGGACTTAGCCAGCCCATTCCCTTGTGGGTAGTAGTTGGAAGAAGTGCTGAAGTAGATGCCGTATCCCAACGCCCATTCACTCGTTCTGGTTCCCAAGAAAGCCAATGCATTGTCCAAGATGATGGTAGCTGGGACTCCAAACCTTGTCACCAAGGCTTCGTAAAAATCCAGGACTGCACTTTCGTTGGCCTTCTTTTAAAGCAACAACTTCTACCCATCTTGTGAAGTAGTTTGTAGCAGTCAAGACCCATTTGTCGCCAGCACTAGGAGGGTTAATCATCCCTATGAAGTCAAAGCCCCATTGCATGAATGGTTGTTCTACCTGAATACGCTGTAGAGGCATTACAGCCAGCCATTGTTTCTCATCAAAGATAGCACACTTCTGGCACTTTCGTACCCGGGCATGGGTGTCTTTGAATAAAGTGGGCCAGAAGTAACTAGCTCTCATAATCCTCGCAGCTATAGGCTTGGGAGCAAAGTGACCACCATCTGGCCCGTCATGGAACTCACACAGCACCCGATCAACCTGACTTGGGTCTATGCACCTCAAGAGTACTGAAAAATCTTTTTTGAACTGCACCCCATCAATCAGGTCATAAGGGAGACATTGGAGTCTGAAATATCTCCTCTTGGTCCTATCAAGGCCTTGCGAGCACCACCAGTGAGAAGAAAACGTTTAATGTCTGATGTCCAATCCTTCATGACTGTTGGTTCTTCTGTTGTAGCTTCATCATGGATTAGCAAAATGTCCTCTTTCTGTTGTTTAAGGTCTGCAGCAAGGTGTTCACACAGGCCTTTTCCCCTTACTAGCGTGTTGGTTTTGATGTCCACATCATATTCCATTACTTTGGTGATCCATCCCGCTCTCTTTTCATTTAGATCACGGCTGATCAAAAAGTCTTTGACGCTGGAATATGGCACCATCAGATGAACCCTGCTGTTAGACAACATATGTCTGAATTTATTCAGGCTTCGTATGACCGCAAGGACTTCTCCACATATGTATCTCTGATCTCAAAACCTTCTAGACCTTGGCTAAAAAATGCAAGCGGCTGTTCAAGGTTCTCGCCATTTGCTTGGGTAAGCATAGCGGAGATTACCTCTTCATTTCCAAAGGTGTAGAGGTTGAAATCTTTGGTGAAGTTAAAACTGATCAAGGTAGGAGCCTGGGCGATAGCCTGCTTGATCCCTTCAAAACTATCCTTCTTTTGCACTGTCCACGTGAATTTCTCATCTTTCTTCAACATGGAGGTCAGTGGCTTGACTATCTCGACAAAATTTGGGATAAATCTTCTGATGAAATTTATTTTGCCAAAGAAGCTTTGCAGACCTTTCTTATGCTTAGGCAACGACAGCGCTAGGATGGAGCGAACTCTTTATGGATCAATGGTCAAGCCCTCTTTCGAAACAACATGGCCAAGGAGTTTACCTTCATGGACAACGAACACGCATTTCTTTGGGTTGAGAGAGATACCGAACTATCTACACCTCTCGAAGATTTGCCTAAAGTGTCTTATATGTTGGCCTGCTTAAAAAATACTATCACATCATCAAGATATATCAGTACAATATTATTTATCAGGTCTTGAAAAGCCATGTCCATGGCTCATTGAAAAGTGGCACCAACATTGGACAATCCAAATAGCATTTTTCGATAAGCAAACGTCCCCCACTTGGTAGTGAAGGCTGTCTTGTATTGATCACAGTCTTGCACTAAAATCTGATTGTACCCTGAATACCCATCCAAGAGGGAGAAACGTTTGCTGCTTGTCACCATTTGGAAGATCTGTGCCATACTTGGGGGAGGATAGTGGTCCTTCAACAAGACTCTATTGAGGAATCTGAAATCTACGCATAATCTGATCTCCCCATTTTTTTCCGGACAGGAACAAGATTGGCCAGCCAAGAAGAGTGTTTGATCGAAAATATGATTCTGGACTCAATCAGCTTGGTGAGTTCCTTCGGCATGAGAAGTTCCATCTTCGGGTTGACAGGTCTTTGTTTTTGTTTGATGGGCTTGGCGCCTTCCTCCAGCTCAATAGTGTGTTGGGCCAAACTTGGGTCAAAACCCTTCAGGGTGCTATACTCCCAAGCGAAGACATCAGCAAATTCCTGGCACAACAAGATGAAAGCCTGTCTTTCATGATTTGTACATACCTTTCCTAATGCAAGTAGCCTGTTCTTGAATATCTCAACCTTTTCATAGTTTTTTTTCTTCGTTGTGATGCTTGCTTTATTATTTTTCAATTGGTCATCCTCGTTGAAGATACTTTCGAGAGTGACCAAGCCTTTGGGAAGTTTGTTGTTCTTCAACTAAACAATTTGGCTGCCATACTGTTGTTGTAACTTGGCTTGATTTCTAGAGGCAAACTCAGCCTCCTCTTGCAAGAAGAGCGCTATCTGTTGATCGTTGTCAAACACCTGCCAGTTGGTGATGTTATCAGGCACGGAGGGTCTGATTACCACTTTTAAATGGCACGGACTGCTGTCTCGGCCTATCTCCTTGGGGACATCGAACTAAGCACCAACTGCTGCTAGTTTGTCAGTTTGTTTATTCTGCTCTCTTGGAATGGAAGTAACATTGAAAGCAAGGAAACTGTCCACTAAGTCCCATACCCTGTGCTTGTAACACTTAAGCAAGGAATTCGTTGTCAGATTTCGACCTCTCACCTAATTTACGATCAACTCGCTATCCCCAAAAACCTACAGCTCTTTGATTCTTCTTTTCCTTGCCCACTCCAAACCATGGATGAGAGATTCATACTCTGCAACATTGCAAGTGCAAAAAAATTGGAACCTGAAAGTCGAGAATTATTTTCCCTATGAAGGGGAAATTAATACTACACCACCAGCGCCCAATTTGCTTTTTGAGCCATCAAAGAAAAGCTACCATAAACTCAAGCTCTCTTGGTTTGCTTTCATCAAATTTGGTACAAAAGTACCCTCTTCATGCATGCAATAAATCCCGAGGCCTGCCTCTTCCATGAACTTGTATGGGTCATGTTCAAAGTTGTCACTTCCCCATTCATCCAAGAGCAGGTCAACAACTCCTTCAAGGGTAGAAGGCGGAGATTGATCCACTTGAAAATCTTCTTCATCAATAATGGCGTAGCTGACATTCGTCGCTTTGAGTGAGTATGGCTCCAGATGATCTCTATGGATTGGCTCCGACTCAATCTTGACCTTAGTCCCATATTTGGTTCTAAAAACATGTAAGACCAGTTTGCTACTAGGTACCCACCTATTTTGGATGTGAAATCTCTGGACAAGCAAATGGCAAAGTAGGGAGGAACATCCGCCACCACGAACTGAGAAAGTTGGATAAGCGTGCAGTGTCAAGTTCAAGCCTCTCACCACTCCTACTGTCTTAGCTGGTGATCCATCTAGCTGCAGGACTCCCTTGGTCATTTCTTCGTATTTGAGTCCCAGCTTATCCGCTATGCATTTGGGCATTACAAAAGTGCTTGCCCCACTATCAATAATGCAGTTGTGTACCAAGAAATCTCCTATGACTAAGGATAGATAGAAAGGGGAAACCTTTTCTTCTTTCTTTACTTGGTCTGTTGTGGAGGGGTGCCCATTCATGATCAAAACGTTATCAGCGTTTGTTGGGACAACTGGTTGATATAGCTCGTGCAACTCTTTCTGAAGTATGTCATTTTGTCTCGGTATTGCCAATGAATCTCACAAGGAGATATTCATGTGTAGCTTCTTCATCTGGTCTACCACATTGATCTGAGGGTTGCTCATTTTCAAATTTTCTTTGACGTTGCTTGCCCTCTGAGGCGCAGGGCAAGGAGCTGAGGCTGTAACTGGTGGCCTAAAATTTGAAAATTTTTCGTTCACATGTGATGAAGATGTTGCGGACATTTGGGCAGCGTCCTGAGCTTCCTCCATAGCTCTTTTTTGGACCTTGTGTTGGCTGCAACATAATCACCTTGGTTGTTCATACTGTCCACATAGTTGACTGCACAAAATTCACCTTCCATGTGATTCATGAGAGTGGAATCGAGTTGAGCCTCACTGTTGCCCATGCCAAGTTGTATTGACGTCTCAAAGCTTGGGAATTGGGCAGCTTGATTGTCTTGTGCATTCATATCTTGACTTGATGTCTCATTTCTATAAGCAGCCTGATCTTGACCATATCCCAGGAGTGAGCAATTTGGTTGTTCTTGTACCAAATTATTTTGAGAGGGCACAAGAGTTTTGGAGGATGGAGTGCCTGGATTATACCCTTGGTATGGTCTGGCCTGTGCAAACTAACCCTGTCCTTGATTATAATTCTAAAAATAGGGTCTACTTGCTTGTCCGAACTGCTGATATCCCTGATTCAGCCAATAGTTTTGAGCTTGTTGCCTTTTGAGAGCCACTAATTCATTGGTCACGCTTTGCAGCAAGCTCTTAACTTCATGAAGGTCATTAGGCGAAGTAGCAATCGACTTTTCTATGCCAAGCAGAAGAGCTAAGGTGGGTGCAGCAGTCTGGACTGGAGGTGGTAATTCAAGAAAGAGTGGCATGTGAGGTCTAGGGGCTACTTTCTCGCTTGCACCAAGCAATTTTCAGCGGCTATGGCTATTTCATAGGCAGCGAGCAGCACTTGTCCTCCCATGGACTATATCATGACAGCAAGTCACTGTTCAAGGCTTTTAAATAATAGAGGAAGGCATAGCTTGGGGTCGGCCTTACCAAAATGGGTATTCTGTCCCATGTCTTTTGAAACCAGGTATTGAAATCTTGCATGAATTTGTGTGGAGCTCTTTTCATGGTGGTTAGTTGCTTAGCAAGGGAGAGGTGGTCACTCTTCTCCCCGAATCTGTTTGTCAAGAGAGTGCCTAGTTCGTTCCATGTGCCAACTAAATTCATAGGCAAAGTCCCATACCAGTCCACAACCTTACCCTTAAAAGACAATGCCAGCAACCTGATAGCAATGTTTTCTTCAATGCCATTATGAATATTACAGAGGTTGACAATATTTTTGATGTGTTCAATGGCAATAATAGGCCCCTCCCCATTAAAAAGAGGAAAACTTTTAAGAGCTGTCCTTGGGATTGGGTCATAATGCAGAAGGTTTAAAGGGCTCTGACCATGAAAGGCCACAAAAGGTAAAGCCATGGTGATAACAGGGTTCTGTCGAGGTCTTCTTGTGTAAGTATATTTTATAGCAGGTCTGAGAAAATGACTTGTATAAGGATGAGTTCTTGCAAACCTCAATCGCCTTGCTAAGTTTAATGGTAGTTCGATGAATTCGAAAGGGACACTCTTGGCAGCAGATCGTGTGGTGACCTTAGGCATAGGATGTCAGGGTGATCTTTGATCAGAGACTGATGTTCTTCAAACTGGAGTCGCCAAATGCTGAATTAGTGATTCATTCTTGCTGTAACAGGTCCAGCACCAATCCTGGTACTTTTTTGAGCATTAAAATTCATCCCACCGGGCGTGCCAAAAACTGTTGATGCTGTGGATTGCACCTTTGAAAGAAGGCTGGGCTTCTCCCTTCCACGCGGCACAATGGAGACTCCCCTCTTGTTGTGGGTCTGGCAAAACTGAGGGGAGAATCTCTAAATAAGGGCTAGCTCCCTTTGATGCATCTCTGAGGCTATTTTGACACTACTGTTAATAATGGGGGGGTGAAAAGAGAGAAAGATAACCAGGACAGAAACTAATTTAAGTGGTGATGCACCAAATGATTTTTGATCGACTCAATTATTCACACATCAGACCAGAAGAGGGCAGACATACACTTTATCTGATGAAAAGACCAGACTGTAGGGAGCTTTAACAATAGGCTTAATGAAGGCACACAGAAAATGAACTTACCACAGGGGCTGTAGAAAACACACTATCTGATAACCCTTTTCTGTCTCTGCGCTCCAGATACAGCACTACTTGTTACCTGTAAAAATGGTGCTTTGTCTATACCAGGTATGTTGGTGTCAAACTTGTGAAAGCATCATGTAAAATGACTGAACACAGGGTTGATACACAGACACACTCAAAAGCATAAAACAGTCGGATAGAGGTAAAATACATTTTTATTGATCAAGGTGAAAATTTGGCAAGGCTTCGCCTTACAAAATGAGAGATACCTTTCTCCAATGAGAGTTTTCAATATATAGAGAAAGAAAGAGGCTTTTGGCGCCTTTTGGAAAAAGCTACCCATGCTGCGTTGAACGCCTAGGGAGGAGAAAAATTTGTCATGCTGGTGTCATCCTTCTAGAAAGCCCTGAAATAACCATGTTGTAGATGTCGCAAGTTTGAACTTTAGCACCTAACCCGTATTAAAAATCACTGCAAAAGCATGGGTTTTACACGACTGTCTGCTCATTAATGTAAAACAAGGAAAAACAGGCCACGCTTTCACTGTTTGTGCTCCTTGATGACCACTTGGCGGAGACTATTTCAACCGCTGGAATAACTCCTCTGTCGACGCTTTCTTTTGCCCCCTGGGCATTTCGATTTGCCCTTGCGCTTGGCTGGGTGCATCTTTTGGAACATTCCAAATGTTGTCGTATGTGTGCGTGGCCGTGTTCTGGATTCTCTATTTTGTTCCCTCTTTCCTTGCTATATTTTGTCTCTTTCTGGCAATCTGAGCTCTCAGGGCTATCTTCTCGTCCTTTGCTGGCTCCTTGGGCTCTTTTCTTAGCGGGCCGCTGAGTTCACTTGCAGCCTTCGCTTATGAGTTCTTTCGAGCTCTCTTCATCTATTAACATGCGCGGGCCCGTTTTTAAACATTTAAGAATCAATGGCTATTCCATCACCGTAAAGTTGACATCTGCAAGCCCGTCACCATTCAAAAGCCAATAGCGATTTCACTGCCTTAAATTTGACGTTCGCGCGCCCATCATTGAACGTTTGAACCTCCAACAGCTAGTTCGCTGCGCTGAATTTGACGTCTTCGGGCCCGCCACCCCTTTGGCAATTTCTTCGACTTTCTACAATTGAACCTTCCTTGGATTTCCTTCGAACAAAAGTCCTAGGGAATCCCTTGTCTTATCTTTTCTTTGGATTTCCTTCGGACATAAAATCCGAAGGAATCCTTTGCCCTTCACTCTTTGATGAATCTGCTCACTGCCTTCCGCGAGGGCCCTTTGGGTCTTGAAATGCCCCTTCGGAACTTTTGATTTGGTCCCTTCTTGGTCATCAAGAGTCCCCCACAAGGGCACCTACCCTTCGGGTTCCTTCGGGCTCCCTTGGTTCTCAATTCCTTCGAACAAAATGTCCTAAGGAATTTCTTCAGACATTTTGCCCGAAGGAAACCTTTCTTCATGCTTTGGCCCTTTCTTTCTTTCAGGTCCCCTTTTCTTCGGGAAATTCCTTCAGGCCTTTGTCCGAAGGAATTCGTCAGAGTCTTTCGCTTGTGGATTTCTTCAGACAAAATGTCCGAAGGAATTCCTTCGGGTATTTTGTCCGAAGAAATTCATCCTTTGGATTTCCTTGTCTTTTCCTTCGGACATTTTATCCGAAGGACCTTTGACCTTCGGACATTTTGTCCGAAGAAATTCATCCTTTGGATTTCCTTGTCTTTTCCTTCGGACATTTTATCCGAAGGACCTTTGACCTTTGCCTTTTGCCATGGATTTTCTTCAGACAAAATGTCCAAAGGAATTCTTTGCCTTTTTCATTTTTCCGAAGGAAAACTCTGCCCTCCGCAAAGGTACCTTGGGCTCATAATTGCTCTCTACAGCCTGCTAGGACGATCCAGTTTGCACCTCACTACCCTCCGCAAGGGTACTTTGCCCTCGGAGCTTTGTAAGAGACTTTCATTCTTGCTGGCCCATTCCCTTGTCAAAACGTTTGTCTAAGGCATTTGTTCAAAGCGAAATAAGCTCCATATTGAACCAAAACCTACAGGTCTTAGATCTATCAATTCTTTATAAGAACAGGACTCATTTCAAAGGGAAATTGAGCATTTGCAGAAGGTGGATACATCCAAAACTGATGGTTCAGAACAGTAGGGAAAGGAGACCGACTTTTGGCCTGCAGGACCAAAATGGTCAACACATAGATCATGGTACAATGATCTAAAAATCAGGGATAGTACCATCTTGGCCTTTCACATACATCAAGTGCATAAACATTCAATTGCATCTTAAAAGTGTATAGGCGTAGTTTAATTTCAAAAATCTATTTGAATTAGTGCCATTACATGAATTAGATAGGACAATGTTATGAACTTGACTTAGAAGTAAATTCCTATTTCGTCCCTAATGTTCGAATAACATTGATAACCTAAGTATTTAACTTAGTTATCCCAAGCTCGAAGAAAGGCAAGTTGACTACCATAGCCTATATTGGGGTTCCGTGGATGTCAACTGCTTAGGTAGGATAAGGACACCTAGGTCTATTGGGAAGGTGTCTGCTACAATGCAGTTTTGGATATATCGCTATGAATTGCATATCAATACACCTTGAATTGCATAAGGATCTCCATAGGGAAATAATCTTCCCCGTAGAATATTCTAGGGGTAATTACCCTTACTAAGGGCTACATGCACATGAACACAGTAATAGGTCATGCAAAACCAAGTTTTAGGTCATAAACTATTTCACGTTCCATTGTAAATTCTAAAATAAGGGACACTCAAGAATTTTTTTTTGGGGGGTCATTTCACAGATGCCACACATACTCAAAATAGTGGTGCACTACAATTTGTGCAGATCAGACTTGGCGCCACCCATGCCTGCACCAAACTTTTGTGGTACCTACCGTCGACTTCAACATGCTCTAACACACCTCCATGCCATATTGCAGAGACCAACTCACACTGCGCAAAATTGCCAGGGGCCAAACTTGTTGCCTCTATCCAGACAAGCACAAAAAGCATGATTTCAAAGACTTTGTCGGTGCAAGGTTGAAGGGCATTAACCCCTTTCATGGGGCAATGCTCCATGCCAAAATGTTGAGCATTACTTTTGATGTCGATCAGCGCAACCATCGAAAGACAAAGAGTCACAAAGAAGATCAATCATTTCATCTTATGTAACGGTTCTTTTTGCCTTCACAGCTATGTAATATATGTATACAAATCTATAGCTTTAGTTATCAATCAGAGAAGAAGAGAGACAATCATATATCTTTCTCAAGAGTATGCTATATACAAAACATACAAATTTAATAAAATGTTTTGCTCTATATCTATTCTCTATCTCTTGATTCTCTGCATATTATCTCATATAGTTTCCACATATGTGTATAACACATCTAGATCCTCATTTAGAGTGTTGTCCATTACGATCCTCCTAGGCCCCAGATCAAAACATAATTGGCATGTCAATTGACTACAATGGTCAACGCATAAAGATGCATGAGCATCCTAAGTCCTTTGCAATCTTGCATTGACAAAAACAGTGTGTTTGTTTTCCAGTTCTTTGTTTGCTTTCGCCTTGTGTTTTGGTGTGTTCGTTGGAGGAAGTCTTTCTCGGTTTTCATGTCGAATCATGCTTATTCTTGATGGAATTCTTTAGTGGCATCATCTTGTGAACTCATCATTCATCTTGCATTGGTCTTTGAAGGAAGCACAGTGTTTTCAATTGTAATCGAAATCACAAGTCCCGATTTGGTCTATGAGAGACTAGTTCACTTTCGCCTTTACTAATCAGGGTCTTAAAGACCAATTAGGTCTATTTATTGTTCAAAGGAGCTTCATAGTGTTAATTGGGATCACTATTTCTGAATTGGTCTTACAATGGTTGCTCGACACAGTAATGCCAATCCCCATATTGGTCTTGAGAAGGATGCTTATGACTTCATAGTGTAACTTGGGTTTACAATTCCCGATTTAAGCGTGGCCTTTGTCGATTAAGGTAATAATGGTAATCGGAATCAGGGTCTTGATTGGGTCCATGTTGAAGCCAAGCATTACATGATAGTTTTGTGCGGGATTATTTTACCAAATAGAAATGTGATTGAAATTTGTAGGCTTCCCTTTGCTTTGCGGGATCTAACCTCTGACTGGGTCGGCAGAGATTTTGTATGTTTTGATAGTGGTAATCGGGAACCACTTTCCCGATTAGAAAGGGAGAAGACTGTGATATCAATACACTGCTATGCAGAATGGTGAGCCCACATGGGCATTTGAAACTAACAAGTATTTGTTCATAGTGGTCTTTGGGAGTGGAAGACCTGATTGGGTCAAAAACCAGTTTGAAGAGTGTCAAAAGAAACCTGACTACGTTTTGATACTATATAATGGCTCCTAAAACCCTGACAAGGTCATCGGTAAAACAAAATGCGTGCTTTTGTTCTATTTTTCACGGTCCAAAGTCCAACCACCATTCTTGTAGGTGCATAAACGGAATTTGGTTCTTTCCTGGTGCTGTTTGTAACAATTAATGCTTGAGGTAGACTTTGAAACATTCGCAGAAGTTGAAGAGACGTTGGGGGAATTCAGAAGTCTTTGGTCCTCATTCATATAAGTGAGTTGGCTCAGATTTAATTGGCTCTTGGCTGGTAATTGGAGTTTAGGACCAGAATTGGTCTGTTTAGTATCTTGCAGCGAAATTTGAAGGCAGAGACGAGTGTGTATGTCCTGTTATTGTATTGAATTTTTTTCCTCCATATTTATAGTGGCAGAATTATGTTTGTAATCCACTGTATTAATGAGTCAAATTGAATCTCTGAAATTGGGACATCTATTGTTTGACAAAATACCTGTGTGTCCGTTCATTTTGTTGAAACCTAGCTACACAGGGAATTGATGGCAGACTTTAATTAGTCTCCGACTCTTTGTGCTTGCACCACATAACCTTACCATAAGCATCACTAAGCATAAAATTAAATCAAGGATCACAAGTACATTTGATTCATAAACTAGGTGGATATTGTTGACCATTTTTGGCCCAACAGGCCAAAAATCGGTCCCCCCTTTTTTCATGTTGTTCTGAGCCAGTACATTTTGATTTTGCACGAGTCTTGCAATTTTCTACAGACTCTGCAAGTCCATTTCTACGGACTTTGCAGGTCCATTTCTACGGACTCTGCAGGGGAAGTTTCTACGGACTCTGCAAAGAGGATTTCTACGAACTCCATTTCTACTAACTCCATTTCTACGGACTCTGCAGGTGTGTCTTTCGGCAGATGAGGAACCAGCTCAAAGAGTGCAAAGTTTTACAAAGCTTCTTCGAACTCTTGTCTGAAGAAATTCACAAGGAAAGTTGGCATCTTTGAACCGTTGAACCATTGAACCGGTTCAATGCTTCGGTTCAATGCCTTGGTTCAACGCTTAGGTTCAACGCTTCGATTCAACAGCAAAGTTCATCGCTTTGGTTCAATCAAAGTTCAATCGGCAAAGTTCAAGGCTTGGTTCATTTCAGATGGTTCAATCACTCGGTTCACTCAGTCGGTTCAACGACTTTGTTCGGCCGGGTTGGTTCAACGCTCAGTTCAACACTTGATTCATCGGCTTGGTTCAAAGGAACTGTTCAATGCAAAAGTTCAAGAGAGCCTCCCGAAGGACAAGTGCCCTTGCGAATGGCACTTGGTCGACAAAAGCACCCTTCAGAAGGGTCGATTTCAAGAATTTCGAGGGCATTTTTAAGGCCAGTCGAAGAAGCCAAGGAAGAAATCCTTCGGACTTTTTGTCCGAAGGATTTCGAAAGGGCCACAAACCAAGATCCCAAAATGAAAAAGGACTAAGGCAAGAGACGAATTCTTTTGGACTTTTTGTCTGAAGGATTTCCTTCAGACAAAAAGTCCGAAGAAATTCGAACAAAGGAAAATAGTCGCGGGAAAAGTGGCCGGAAGAAAACCCGAAGGAATTTCAAAGTGGCAGACAAAGCAATTCTTGCAGACTTTTGTCCGCGGGAAAATTGTCCGCAGGAAAAAGTCTGTGGGAAAATGCCTAAACAAAGGGACTTTTCCAAAAGCCGAAGGGTCACCTTCCCTTCGGGAAGGTGCACAGAAGGAAGTCCGCAGAAAAAGGCCGAAGCAAGAAAGCCGAAGAAAGTCCAAGGGGTGACGGGCCTGAGGACGTCAAAATCAAGCACGGTGAACTAGTTGTTGGTTTTCAAACAGTGACAGGCCCGCAGACGTAAATTTTACACCAGGAAAACCCAGAACGCAGAAGGCGCCAAGTGGCAACCGCGGAAGGCTTTGACATGTTTTCTCTAAAAGAAGCGGAACATGCCACGTGTCCCCTGCAAAGCTCGGCTAAAGCCGACAAGTGTCAACATCCGCAGTCTCTCCCTTTGGTCCCGCGAGAACTGTGGTGGGCCCCATACGAATTGCTAAAGAGAGCGGAAGCCGACACATGTCCTCTTCCGCAGGACCTTCGAAGGGCGCCTAAAGCTTCTATGAGTCAAGCGAATGCTCCCACGTGTCCTGCCCATTTCACGCCACGTGTCACTTATTTGAAAATCGGCGGAAAGTGGCCAAGGCAAGCAGGAAGAGCCCAAGGAACACAGCAACCCGCCAAAAAATAGCCCCAAGGGCCGAAGGAGCCAAAAAGAGACAAAACCAAGATGAAACAAGGCAAGGAAAAGACAAGACGGCCCAAGTGGCAAAGGGGAGGCGAGTTATTGCCATATGGTCATCAAACAGTGCGACAGTAAGCGGCACGGCCTGTTTTCTGCATTTCGCATTAATGAGTAGACAAGCCACGTAAATGCCTTGAAGGAAGCAGTCTGTTTGCAGAAAAGAGGCGCGGCCCATGCTTTCGCATTAATGTTGGAACGCCAAAGTCAAAGCAGGAGCCGACAATCAAACGGCTTCCTCTTCTCAAGGTTCGGAACGCACATGGGCCAGCTTGTCAAGAGCGCCAAAGTCTTTTCAAAAGAAACGCCAAGTTTTCTTCTCCTCTTTCTATATATTGTAAACTTCTCATTTTGAGAAGGATCCATCTCTCAGCGTTAAGGTAAAACTCTGCCCAAAAATCTCTTGAGCTTGTAAGGCAAAACTCTGCCAGATTTTACCTTGGATCAAGACTTAGCATTTTTACCTCTATTTGAGCTTGCACTTTTAGATGTGTCTATGCCTTTGTTCTGTGTTAAGTCATTTTCCTTATGCTTTCGCAAGGTGATTTCAGTATGTCTAGTGCATTGTGAGTTCCTCTTTTGAAGGTTTGCCAGAAGTGTCCCTAGAGGAGTGTAGGTGCCTGTGAATAGGCTGCCATAAGTGTCTAAGGACGCCTCTAGTAGTTTTCTTCCTCCCTGTATTTCCACGGACCTTTAGCTCATTGATGCAGAAGGATTTCCCACATCAGATGAAGTGTATGGGTGCTTCTTCCTGGTGAAAAGTGTATGTTCGGGCTGAGTGGGTCAACATTTTTTGGTTTATCACCCTTTTTTTATTTTTAGGTTTAGGTTCTGTTTCAGCATCTCTCTCCCTTTTCAACCCCCCATTTTACATTTATTTGTTAGCAGTAGGAGAAACCAGGGCCTAAAACATACATCAGAGGGAGCTAGCCCTATCGAGAGACTCTCCCCTCCAGCTTTGCCGATCCCACAGGCGAGAGGAAAGTTTCTATTTTGACGTGTGGAAGGGCAGGAACTAGGCGTCCTGCCCCCGGGTGCAATCCGCTACGTCAACAGTTTTTGGCATGCCCGGTGGGACCAACTAGGACAAGTTGTGTCCAAAGAGTTGAAGAATTTTTGGTGTGTTCTTCAACCAACCAGCCTTTGGAGGCTTTTTTATCAACACCAATGGCGACTCCAAGTTGAATCAGCTGGTAAAGCAGTCCTGGTGCCATCAAGAAATCACATTTTTTGTATAACTTTGGTGGAGCTCAGGTTATTATGGAACCACCTCAAACTCCAGCGTTACTTCCTTCATTGTTGAAGGGTAACCAGGAGAGCTGTTTGAGGTGATTGCATAAATATTCTGAGCTTGATCAAAACATATGAAGAAATACAAGGTACATGGTTCTAAGCAATGGGTTATACACGCCAAAATGCGCCTTCATTTGAAACAGCTCTTCCTATGCATCAGCAGACCTTTCCTAGTCTTCATCAACTCCCTCAGGTCACTAATCCTGATGGCAAGCTGCTGACCTGGAGGGAAATAGTGGAATCATGGGGCAGGAAAGAGAAGAAAGGTTTTGTTCAAAACCTTGAAGAAGATGACGCTGCTCCTGCCCACGATGGTTCCTATGATCTCCAAGAAAGGATCTTCCAGGAAGATATAGCCAGGAGAATTGCAGAGTTGGAATCTAGAGAGAGATTCCTCAGCGAATGTGTGATGGACGGTTCAGACCCAATGGCACATTCCATGTCTGAACACACCCCATCTACACACGCCCAAGAGAGCTATCAAGCCACACCTGATATTGATGAAGTGCTAGCCAGATGGAAGGAGGAGAATCATTCGATTCTAGCTCAAGGACTGCCTCCTCTTCCACTTGGTTTTTCCACTTCACCCCTTCTCAAGGAGGACCCTTTTTTGCAGGAGGCGAGTGAGCAAAAGATCCAATTTGCAGTTTCCCAAGAAGCTATCATGAGCGATAATGAAGATGAAATCATCATCGATGCTCCTTGTGAAGACATCATCAGCAATGGAGAAGACACAGGGCATGCATACATGCAGATGTTCCAGCAATATGAGGAACATAAGCATGGTGAGCTCTCTCCCCCCTTGTTCGATGAACTTCCTTGTTGTTTCGATGAGGAGAACGACTACGCTGAGGAGCCTGAGTTGGAGGAGGACCAGATGGATGCCTTTGAACATATAGAAACTCTGGTCCTTGAGCAGGAAAAGGAGAGGCTGGTCGTCCTTGAGGAGAACCTTGAAGAAGAGTTTTTTGAACAAAGAGGTGATGTTCTATGGGATGAGCAGTCAGTTTGTGATTCCATTTCAGACATCACAACAGTCACCCTTCTTCAAGAAGGCCAAGAGAGAGCATAGGATGAGTTTGACAGGGTCTTCAACGAAGCAGAAGGAAACGGGTCAAACCATGATGCATTGCAAAGGGACCATGCACAACAAAGGGCTTATGGTGATGAGCCAACAGCCACAGATTTCTTGGTGAAACACACCAACATGAAGGACCAGTATTCAACAAGCTTCCAAGAACAAGCAGAGTACATATATGTTGGGAGCATGTTTGAATCTGATCCACTCGAATGCAAGCCAATCAAGGTGACAAGCAAGAGGAGCAGGTCACCAAGTCTCCATTTCATTCAGCCGCTTGTCTGGCACCATAAGTTTCCTTGCCAGGGAGGGGACTTAAGAAATTTTCCCTTTGATCCGGGAGGGGGACAGATGTACGTGGTTAGTTGTACATAGTAGTTTGCTTTCAGTTTCTTTTCCTGCTTTCCCTAAGTGCAGTTTGCACAAGTAGTGTTTTTAGCCTTGTGTGTGTTTTCCTTTGTGTGTGGGGTAAAGGCTCATGATTGATTCTTGGAACTTTTGGGGCTGTTGCTAACTTTGTTCAAGCTGCATTCTGACTCCGTGCCCAATGGACTTAAAGGCAACTGGTCTCTAAGCATAGCAGTTATGCTTCCCCTGGGAGTCGCCAATTTGTTGACCATTTTTGGCCAAAAATCGGTCCCCCCTTTTTTCATGTTGTTCTGCGTCAGTACATTTTGATTTTGCACGAGTCTTGCAATTTTCTACGGACTTTGCAGGTCCATTTCTACGGACTCTGCAAGTGTGTCTTTCGGCAAATGAGGAACCAGCTCAAAGAGTGCAAAGTTTTACAAAGCTTTTTCGGACTCTTGTCTGAAGAAATTCACAAGTAAAGTTGGCATCTTTGAACCGTTGAACCATTGAACCGGTTCAATGCTTCGGTTCAATGCCTTGGTTCAACGCTTAGGTTCAACACTTCGGTTCAACAGCAAAGTTCATCGGCAAAGTTCATCGCTTTGTTTCAATCAAAGTTCAATCGGCAAAGTTCAAGGCTTGGTTCATTTCAGATGGTTCAATCACTTGGTTCACTCAGTCGGTTCAACAACTTGGTTCGGTCGGGTTGGTTCAACGCTCGGTTCGGCCGGGTAGGTTCAACGCTCGGTTCAACGCTCGGTTCAAAGGAACGATTCAATGCAAAAGTTCAAGAGAGCCTCCCGAAGGACAAGTGCCCTTGCGGAGGGCACTTGGTCGGCAAAAGCACCCTTCGAAAGGGTTGATTTCAAGAATTCCGAAGGGCATTTTTAATGCCAGTCGAAGAAGCCAAGGAAGAAATCCTTTGGACTTTTTGTCCGAAGGAATTCCTTTGAACAAAAAGTCCGAAGGATTTCGGAAGGGCCACAAACCAAGATCCCAAAAAGAAAAAGGACTAAGGCAAGAAACGAATTCTTTCAGACTTTTTGTCCGAAGGATTTCCTTCGGACAAAAAGTCCGAAGAAATTCGGAGGAAAGAAAATAGCCGCAGGAAAAGTGGCCGGAAGAAAACCCGAAGGAATTTCAAAGTGGCAGACAAAGCAATTCTTGCGGACTTTTGTTCGCGGGAAAATTGTCTGTGGGAAAAAGTCCGCGGGAAAATGCTAAAACAAAGGGACTTTTCCAAAAGCCGAAGGGTCACCTTCCCTTCGAGAAGGTGCACAGAAGGAAGTCCGCAGAAAAAGGCCGAAGCAAGAAAGCCGAAGAAAGTCCAAGGGGTGACGGGCCTGAGGACGTCAAAATCAAGCACGGTGAACTAGCCGTTGGTTTTCAAACAGCGACGGGCCCGCAGACGTATATTTTACACCAGGAAAAGCCAGAGTGCGGAAGGCACCAAGTGGCAACCGCAGAAGGCTTTGACATGTTTTCTCTAAAAGAAGCGAAACGTGCCACGTGTCCTTTGCAAAGCTCGGCGGAAGCCGACAAGTGTCAACATCCGTGGTCTCTCCCATTTGTCCCGCAAGAAATGTGGTGGGCCCCATACGAATTGCTAAAGAGAGCGGAAGCCGACACGTGTCCTCTTCCGCAGGACCTTCAAAGGGCGCCTAAAGCTTCTATAAGTCAAGCGGATGCTGCCACGTGTCCTGCCCGTTTCACAGCGGAACGCGCCATGTGTCACTTATTTGAAAATCGGCGGAAAGCAGCCAAGGTAAGCAAGAAGAGCCCAAGGAACGCAGCGACCCGCCAAAAGATAGCCCCGAGGGCCGAAGGAGCCAGAAAGAGACAAAACCAGGATGAGACAAGGCAAGGAAAAGACAAGACGGCCCAGGTGGCAAAGGGGAGGCGAGTTATTGCCAGATGGTCATCAAACGACGCGAACAGTAAGTTGCGCGGCCCATGCTTTCGCATTAATGTTGGAACGCCAAAGTCAAAACAGGAGCCGACAATCAAACGGCTTCCTCTTCCCAAGGTTCGGAACGCACATGGGCCAGCTTGTCAAGAGCGCCAATGTCTTTTCAAAAGAAACGCCAAGTTCTCTTCTCCTCTTTCTATATATTGTAAACTTCTCATTTTGGGAAGGATCCATCTCTCAGCCTTAAGGCAAAACTCTGCCTAAAAATCTCCCAGGCTTGTAAGGTGTAGAAACTCCTAGTTTCCTCTGATTCAGAAAACTGACTGTTTATTTGTTTTTTCTGAAGTTTTTGATTTTTTTGATGTTTTTGGGGTTTTTCCCAGCAATGAAGGAAATGCAATTTTGCATAAAATAGTAAATAAATCCTATAAAATTTATCCAACTCCGTAAACTATAGGGTATACTGCAACTTCTAGCTTATTTTTATATAAAAAATCTACCAGAGACGCTTTCAACTAAACAATTACATGCAAAGTATAAAATAATGATATTATTTGAAACCCTAGTTTTTCCTTTGCTGTAGCAGCTGAAAGTACAGATCCAGTACAGCTGCATTAAATGCGTCCTCCTAAAAATTGATGGCAGATGATCCCAGATACAGGGCACCAATGATGAAACCAACTGGTAAGTGAAGTATGCTGCCCCTCCCTCTGAAGATGAAGTACACCCTGGTGAATGGTACGGCCAGGTACAGAAAAATACAGTTCTATACCAGCAGCAAGTACAATAGTACGGCCTGCCAAAATCAATGCCTAATCCTCTAAAATGAAGTGCCTAGTATGAGGAAGGCTCTCTGGATGCTACACTGATAAAAACTCTGTAGATAATTGATCTCTAAAAGCTCTGTGATTTCTCCTGAATGAAGAAACCTCTGCTGCAATAAATCAGGGGTTATTTCACACCCTCTAAATTGCTTCCAATGGAAATGGCAAGTTCCCCAAGGAATTCAAACTTGAAACCTGAAGCTTCTTGCTCAAATCAAAGTTGATCAATTTCAATTCTCAATAATGACATAATGGCTCGATTCCCAAGGCAAATGCTTTAATAACCCAAGAGGTGCGATTTCCTTCATAATAGGGGTTTTAATTAAAAATTCGCACTTTCTCAATATTTTAATATCTCCATAGTCTTGGCCAATTTTATAATAAAATATAATTACAAATTGGCCCCCTCCTAATGATGGGCGACCCCTCAGCATTAAAAACACTTAAGTTATAGTTTTTAATTATAACTTAATATAATAGTCTTCGCATAATTAATATTTAATTAATACAATCAAATATTAATATTTCCCTCATTACTCGCCCGATGACTGAACCGTCTGAAGCTGTCATAAACTGAAGTGATTCCGAACGCTACCAACCCATATTGCTAAAAATAGCAAGGGTCCCACTCTGACCACCAGGAACTGCTAAAAATAGTAACTTCTGCAAAAAGTCTCCGATCGAGCCCAAACGAAAGCCCACTGATCAAACTCTGCCAACTGAAACTGAGCCAAGCTCCTATGCGACCCTCTATCCAGTCTATTAGCCTACGAGGGTCGTATGATAGGCTAATCCTGTGCCCCGAGAGATGTCACTGAGAAGGGGACATGACATAAGGCACAACTCTGCCAGATTTTACTTTGAATCAGGACTTAGCATTTTTACCTCTATTTGAGCTTGCACTTTTGGATGTGTCTATGCCTTTATTCTGTGTTAAGTCATTTTCCTTATGCTTTCACAGGGTGATTTTAGCATGTCTAGTGCATTGTGAGTTTCTCTTTTGCAGGTTTGCCAGAAGTGTCCCTAGAGGAGTGTAGGTGCCTGTGAATAGGCTGCCATAAGTGTGTTTGAGGACGCCTCTGGTAGTTTTCTTCCTCCCTGTATTTCCACGGACCTTTAGCTCACTGATGCAGAAGGATTTCCCACATCAAATGAAGTGTATGGGCGCTTCTTCCTGGTGAAAAGTGTATGTTCGGGATGAGTGGGTCAACATTTTTTGGTGTATCACCCTTTTTTATTTTTAGGTTTAGGTTCTGTTTCAGCATCTCTCTCCCTTTTCAACCCCCCCTTTTACATTTATTTGTTAGCAGTAGGAGAAACCAGGGCCTAAAAGATACATCAGAGGGAGCTATCCCTATCTAGAGACTCTCCCCTCCAGCTTCGCAAGTCCCACAGGGGAGAGGGGAGTTTCCATTTTGACGTGTGGAAGGGCAGGAGCTAGGCGTCCTGCCCCCGGGTGCAATCCACTGTGTCAACAGATATTTCATACTAAGTTTCAGCAACGTGGATCCTATACTCCTAGCTAAAATTATGATTGAAAGATAACTGTTGTAGACCACTTCTCTATGCTAAAACAAAGATAAATAAGAGATGGAAATAAAATGTGCAGAATATTGTACATAAAGACGAAGCAAAAGATCTCACAAAGCACAAGATGAACACATTATATATCTTGGAGAAACTTGGTGTGGGCAAACTCTAGTGGGTGAGGTAATTGCACTCCCATTCCACTATGTAATTCAAAAAATGTACATGTTATTTCCGAGCATGGCCTTCGTGGACAAAGTTTTCACTCCTATACTATCCAAAGCTTGAACACACAACTGCTTTGCACCTCTCAAACACTTCACAATGAACCAACACCTTTGAAACAACCACTCACTGCTAGAAAACAATGAGACAACATGAACAAGGAAAGACTCTCCTAGACTTGTTGATCACGTTTCTAATGTCCTTTGCCTTCAACAAAAGTTGTAATTATGCCCTCTCACCATGGAACCCACCAAAGATCTCAAACGAACCGTTATACGAGAGTGGAAACATTTCAAACAAACCGTCATATGGGAGTGGAAACATTTGCAACCGTTCTCATTCTCGTGTTTTGTATGGTGATGAATCCATTGCAATACATACGCCGCCAATTAGGAAACCATCGTGACAATTGTGCAATCATCCCCTGCAAACATCGGCAATTGCACAACCGCCCCCTACACAAACTGGTGGTTTCATCATCTATGACAAACCCCTCAATTGCAAGAGTTGAGAGTTGTTGCCTTCACCATTTTAAGGATCTCCAAATCATCTTCATACTAATTTTTCCACTGCAACTTATCTAAACTGATGTTTTAATAAGAAGTGTCTTACAAGCAAGAACTACAAGAATTGGGAATAGTGGAAACGTATAACAAGCATAGGTAGTACATTAAATATTTTTGGATCATAACTCCCCAATTTGAGGCTTTTAAAACCCTAAAAGCTTTAGGAGATTTGTAAGTGAAGAAATATAGTCCCCACATTTTCTCTAGAATACCGGTTAGCCTTACCAGGTAGTTGATTGTTTAACCCAACCAGCCAATGCTCTTGTCCTCTCCTTTTTTAGCATAACATCCTCCTCCAATTCCAACTGACTATCAGGAGTGAGGTCTTCAATTGAAAGTAGCAACAACCCTTCATCTTTATTGCGTAACATAGAAGACTCAAAGAGACGTAAGTTCTCAACATTGACAATGGAATAAATCTTCATATAAAGAGGCAAATCAAGTCTAAATGCATTCTTACCCACTTGTTCCATAATTTCAAATGGACCATACCTAAGAGGCTTAATAAACTCTTAGTTTTTCCTTGGAACCTCTCACGGCTCAAGTTTACAGCTCATGTACATCCATAACTTGTCTCCAATAAGGAAACTATGCTTAGTCCTATGATAATTAGGCCTTTCTTTGTACTTGGCTTATGACTCCTTCAACCTCTCTTGCACTTGAAGGTCAATTTGTTGAATCTTCTCAATGAATCTTTCAACTTTGTGGACATCTGGATCCACTTTCCCATTTTCTCTACATAGCTATCTCAAAACAACATCAAATGCAAATGGAGGTAAGTAGCCAAAACAAGTTTCAAAAGAAGTTTTGCTAGTAGAAGAATGCACTATCATTTTATAAGAATGTTGAATATACATCAAATGTCCATGCCAAGTCTTAGGATGCTTCCTATTGGACCCTCTCAAGAGTTGTACCAATGTTTTGTTTACAACTTTTATCTATCCATCGGTTTGTAGATGAAAAGTTGTGGACCGTTTCAGTTTGGTATCCATCTTCTACCACAATGTGGCCCAAAACTTACCAACAAATCTTGAGTCCCAATCTGAAACAATAGAGCTAGGCAGACCAAAATGAACCCACATTAACAAAGAACTACTCAACTGCATCACCACCTTTGTGGATCTTCTTACAAGGAATAAGAATACACATCTTACTAAATTGTTCCACAGCCACAAAAAATAATCATGCCCCTTCCTTGACATAGGCAACCCACCTAAAAAATCAATGGAAATACTCTACATGTCCATCTTCTCCGTCAATGTGGCCCAAAACTTACTGTTGACAATTTTGCCCACCACAGGGCAAATTGTCACCCCTACAATTCGGAACTTTACTATGGTGCCAAGTTTGTCTTGTGAGTCAGTTTTGGGGTCCTTAAATGAGCATTTACAGCCACCCAAGTGGCCATCTACAGCCAGGTGAATTTTAGTCATGCAGAGGTTTCCAAGGAGCTTTCTTGATTACAGCCAAATGTGCAAATACAGCCAAGACATACAAGCTGTAAGTTTAGTTATTTTGTCTTCCCAAGGAATTTTTTCAGGCTATAAGAGTTGGACTATTTCTTCGGACATTCTGTCCGAAAGAAAGAGCTCTCAAAGGACTGTGTAAAAGTCTGAAAAAAAGACTAAGTTGCAATCGTTCAAAGCTTATTTTCTTCATATTTTTTGTCCAAAAGAAAAGCACAGTTGAGAAGACCTAAAGGGCACCTGCCCTTCGGGAAGGTCCAATTCAAAAGTCCCGAAGGGTATGTAACCCTTGGAGTTGGTTCACTTTATGGTTTTCAAGTCAAGACAAGTTCTGAAGGACAGTTTCAAAAACCCCGGGTGCCCTACAATTCTTCCGAAGGGCAATTTTGAAGGCAAAAAAAGCCCTTGCAGAAGGCACTTGGTCGGCGAAGTGGACCTTTACAATTCTTCCGAAGGGCACTTCTGGAAGAACCTTGCCCTTGCGAAAGGCACCCAAGCGACTAACAAAACCAAATCAAAAAGCCCGAAGGGCAATTTTGAGAAGTAGAAGCGCTTGCGGAGGGCACCTTCATAAAAGCAAGGGACACTTCAGACGGAAAAGAATTTCCTTCTGACTATTTGTCTAAAGGAATTCCTTCGGACAAAAAGTCCAAAGGAATTCAAGGAAAAGGTCCAACGGAGGATATACCTAGAAAAAAAGCCCGATAGAAATTAAAAAACAAAGGCAAAAAAGGAAACGACAAAATTTAAGAAAATCCTTCAAAATAATTGTCAAACAGGAAATCCGGGGGAATATGAAGTCAACAAAAGTCCGAATAAAACCAAAGGGCAAGACGTAAGAGCCTAAAAGAATAAATTTGGGAAAATTGGCAAGGAAACTAAGGCCAAAAAAAAGAAAAGGAAATGCCAAGCCCGGGAAAGAGAAGAGACAGAGAGTCCTTCGGACCATTTGTCTGAAGGACGAAAACTAAAATAAAGACCAAATCCCGAATTAAAGCAAAACACGAGAAAAGCCAGAGAAAATACAAACAAGACTGAGCCAGAACTAAACAAGAAGTAAGACAAACGCAGAAATAGAGGCATGAGCAAAGACTGAAGCAGAACTGAACATGGACATAAGCATGAACAGCGAATAAAACAAACGCAGAATAAAGACAAAGGCAGGATGAACAAAGATCATGCACAGACTAACGTGAGTGACTCCAACGAAATGAACACGTTTAAGAAAACAAGCATGCTTCAGTTCTGAAAATAGAGTTGTCTTGCATGATGAACGGGCAAAACGTTGAACGTTTCAAACAGCCAAAAATTCCATGCACGCACTCTCGTTTGTTTCAAAGCTCGAAACGTTCCGACGGTTCAAACGCAATTCTTAATTTGGCATTTGCATTGATTTCATGCAAAGGGGAGAATTTCAAACGTTTCAGCAGTTCAAGTGAATTTGACTACTCTTGTTTTGGAGTTGACTAGTTTTCAAGTCAATACATCTATTCGTAGATGTCATGCATCCAAAGCTTGTCTTCTTTTTCAACACCAAGGATTCTTCATACAAGACAGCCAAATATAAGCCAAGAAAAAACAAATTTGGCAGACTCATACAATGAAATTTGGACTTGGGCTAATGAAGAATTAACTTCCTCTCCTATTTCCAATGCCAATCTCTTAACTTTTTGTAATTTTCTATATTAATGGTTTTTCAGCCTTGTAAAATCATCCCTCTCTTGGTAAGACCAGACTCTGCGATTGGTGAGTTGTGTAACCTCTTCAATTAATAGGACTATACTTTCAGATTTCAAGTGCTGGTACAATATACATTCATTCAGCGATTTGCATACGTGGTAGATTTCTCTCCACAAATTTTGATTCATACCTAGTTGTTAGCTCATCATGTTATGCAAGTTATGTTCAGTGTTTTATATGTCTTTTGCTGAAGCTGTAAGTGGATGTTAGGTGACTGCAACGTGTCTTGTATCAAACCTCTCTCCATCGTTTTCCCTCACGTTTTTGTCATTAGATCGAACCTTCTCAAGAAATACTTATGCATAGTGATCAATTGAAATCAAAGGTCTTCATTTTCCCTTGTTTGATTCAGTGTTCAAGGTTCCAAGTAGAGTGGATCAACATTCTGGTGTATCACCATTATTAGATAGAATTTCCCCTTCAAGTTTTTCTCCTTTTTCCATGGTAGTCCGTAGCACAAAGTAGAGATCCGCATTGATACATCTTACAGGAACCAGTCTTCTCTAGAGTTTCTTCTCACCATTGAGGCACCCATCCTCATGAGAAGATCTCATTGTTTCAACTGGAGAGAGGCTTAGCCATTTTAGCACGTCTTCGTTTCAGGGTGCAACTCTAGGTTGACAACACTTACCAATAAATCTTGAGTCCCAATCTGAAAAAATAGAGCTAGGCAAACCAAAATGAACCCACACATTAGCAAACAACTCAACTACATCACTACCTTTGAAAGTCTTACCACAAGGAATAAGAATACACATCTTACTAAACCGGTCCACAACCACAAAGAGATAGTCATGCCCCTTCTTTGACATTGGCAACCCCCCTAAAAAATTAATGAAAATATTCTAGTTCCCAGGAAATGAAAACAAGGAAGGGAACAAAACATGGAACCACGGATTTTCAAAAACCCTTGGTTTGGAAACGTCTTGGAAATATCCGTACTATATATATATATATATATATATATATATATATATATATATATATATATATATCCCTTTCCAAGCATATAAGACAAGGGCACAACCATTAAGGAGTGTGTAGCAATTAGAATTGCCCCTCTTGAGGGGAGCGCCACATTTATTAAAAATAAAACTTACATAGGCAGGCCCAACCTCCTAAACACCAAGGGACGCCACCCTTTGAGATATTGCCTCCCTTGGGAAAAGACATTAGAAGGGTATTTATGAAAGAAAGATGGAGGAAGGGCAGATTCGAAAAAATAAGATTGTATTCAATAAATACACCAAGTTGAGCAGCATCTCTAAAAATGGACTTGAGGACGAAAACCCTCATTTACAATTAGACCCAAGGACGAAAACCCTAGAGGCCTAGTGTATAACTTCATTCAGGGATTCCACTTGTGCTACACTTTGAATATTTGACTATTCTTATTCGAAATATTTGTCTAAGACTGAAATCAAGAATTCAATATTTGAAATCATAAATTTGTTATATTTGATTTATTTTTATTAAGTTCATAAAAAATTGGTGAAAATATCAATGATATAGTTTCCATTAAATAGAATTAAGGCAAAATCCAAATTTAAGTATTTCAATCCTATTGGGGATATTACAGTGGTATCAGAGCAATTGTTCTTGCCAGTTTATGAAAATGGATTTTGGATTTAATGCATAGTCTATGAATCATGGAGTTAATAAGAAAATATGATTTGAAAACAAAGCTTTGCAGATTGGGAAAGGAACTTGAGCATCCACATCATTCAAAAAATGTTTTGTTCAACGTTTTAGAGGAAGTGGCTAACTGTTTGTCCTCGGTAAGGCAATCAGATTCTAAGTCTATGTCTGGGGCAACGAATCCTTTGGTAACTCCTCGGGTTGAGTCCAAGCTGTTGAGATATCCAAATCCAAATGTGAGACTTGTGGTTATCACTTGTATTAGTGAAATTACAAGGATAACAACATCGAAAACGCCATACAATGACAACACCATGAAGGAATTATTTTGACTAATGGTGGAATGTTTTAAGGGTCTAGATGACATCACAAGTTCTTTTGCTAAGAGGGTCACAATCCTTGACATTATGGCAAAAATCAGATCTTGTGTGCTAATGTTAGATCTAGGATGTGATAATTTGATTCTTCACATGTTAGAATATTTCTTTGCTCCTAACCATAAAAAACATACAAAAAATGTAATAGAGTCAATGCAGTCCATTATGACTTTGGTCTTGAACGGGAGTGATGATATTTCACAACATTTGTTATCCATACTAACGGTTGGTATTGAACAAGAATCATCACCAGTGGCACATACACTAGCTAAAAATATTGTTGCTCAATGTTCAAAGAAATTGAAACTATTTGTGACAATTGAGGGGCACAAAGATATGTTGTTAGATGAAGAACCACGAAAAGTATTAGATGTAGCAAAATCTCCAAAGAAAGAAAAAGAAATCATGGAGAATGAACCAAAGAATGAAGAAAAATCTAAGGTGCAAGATTGTGAAGAGAATTTGGTGGTGCAAGCCAAATTTTCAAATGATTTTACTGATGTTCAGCTTGATGGAAATTTCAGAACAGCCAACTACATGAAGCAAGTAGATGATGAAAGGGTTTTGTGCATGCATCAGAGAGATAAAGTCAAGAAGGAAAGACAAAGGTACAATAATACAAATGATTGGGACATCAAGAGTGGACCCTTGAAAGTCCATTACATGAAGATAGATGCAAGAAAATTGGATCAGCGAAAGTACATCATAAGCCTGAGCTTGTGTTGGCAAAAGATCTCTCATTTCACAGGGACTGAATCAAGGCTTTGGGAGCACTACATCATGTTTTATCTCTTGGACATGGTACGTAGGCATGCGGGATTACAATTGCTTGAGGACAAGCAATTTTGGGAAGGGAGGACTGTAATATCCCTTTCCAAGCATAAGACAAGGGCACAACCATTAAAGAGTGTGCAGAAATTAGAATCGCCCCTCTTGAGGGAAGCGCCACATTTAATAAAAATAAAACTTACATAGGCAGGGCAACCCACTTAAACACCAAGGGAAACCACCCTTTGGGACATCATCTCCCTTAGGAAAAGACATTAGAAGGGTATTTATGAAAGAAAGATGGTGGAGGAAGGGCAAATTGTAAAAAATAAGATTTTATTCAATAAATACCCCAAGTTGAGTAACAACTCTAAAAATGGACTTGAAGATAAAAACCCTCATTTATAAAGGAAGTGGATGTGTTTCCAAGACAATTACTTGTGCAAGGGCATCCCAATCAACAGAATGCTAAGGCAATCGAACACAAGTTTGAGGACAACCCTAATTACTCAAACTTTGTCTTGTCAAGAGGATGCCCTATCAAGTCCCTGACTTAGTTGGACGCCAACAAGAAGTCACCATGTTCTGTGCTTAATCCAGAGCAAAAAATTGAATATCAAGAAGGTCAAAATCAACTTGTCTATCCACTCCAAGGTAGTTGTATTTCCAGTCAACTTACGTGGGTAGGTGAGTTTGTTTTTGTTTTTGGAGAAATATATCACCGACTCATTGAACACCCAACCCTTCTCCACCTTTGGTTGGCTGCCCTCAAACATGAAAAATGTTCTAAGTTGATAAGAAAGGACAGCTATTTTGCAAAACAAGTCAATGGCTTTGTTTAGATAGCTTTCTAATTGGTTAGTTTAGGGTAGGTTAGATGTTTTCTTTTCCCTAAGTGCCTGCGTGCATATTGTAATTATTTTTAGTTGTTTTATCTTCCTCTAGGTGCCTATGGCACGATTTGTGTTGTTTCCCTTTCTCATTTTGTTGAGGTGCACTTTTAGTTTTAAAATATTGGCTCAAGTGCAAGGCCAAGCAGGTTGCAGCTGTCTTACATTTTCAGGTTGTGAAGATGGATGCTTTTGCGACCCCATGCCCAATGGATTGCTTCTAAGACTACCAGATCCCCGCTTAGCAGGCAAGCGGCCTGCAGAGGTCACCAAAATGTTGACTCTTCAAATCACCTTGATCTCCTATGGAAAAAGACGAGCTCTCTAGACCAAATCAGCCTGTGTACTACTTTTCGAGAGCAATTCTGCAGAGCCAAATCATGCTCATTTCTCTCTAAAACTTTCATGATGATAGCCATATCTGGGAAGAGTGAAAATATAAAGACAATCGTGGGAAATCCCTTCCCCAAGTGTAAAGTTCGTAGAGGCGAAATTTGGCTTCTACATTGATTTTTACTTGAGCAGTTTCTATCATTCCAATTGCCAGATCAGCCTGCACAACACTTTTCAAACACAATTTTGCAGAACCAAATGAAATCCAATCACCTTCAAATTTCTCATGATGGTAGGCAAATGTGAAAAAAATGTGTGGGTCAAGAAAATCACATAAAATTCACTCTCCCCTGCAAAATGCACCAAGGTTAAAAATTGGTTTTTGAGCCGATTTCTACTTAGCCAACTTTCTGTGTTCCCAGTTTTCAAATATGGCCAGTGCGCACATTTCAAGCTCATTTTCGCAAGGGTAAAGGAAGTTAAATCTTGTTAAAATTCCTCATAGTGATAGCCAAATGTCATTAGAGTGCAATGGGAAAGATAGTGCACAGATATTCAATATCATGTGCGAAATATGCAACCATCAAAATTGGATTATGCATTGTTTTTATACTTAGTCATTCCCAGAATCTTCCAATTGATAAATCTGCCCAGTGAGCACTTTTGCAACCCATTTGTGCAAGACCAAATGAAGTCCAAATTTTTTGAAAAGATAATGCATTTGGTTTAGAAGCTGGTGGATTTTCTAGTGAAAATCTATGATGGTGCGAAGTGACCCTCCTGGAAAGATTTATCACTTAGCCAACTTTTTACTAGAAAACACTCAGAGGGCAGTGCACAAGGGTTAATTTGATCATTTCAAAAAACTAAAAATACCTTTTTGAGCGTCTTTTTAAGAGCTTTCTGAAAATATAAGATATGATGGGTTTGGCTCATATATTGCTCTATGATTTTCTATTTTTTCATGTTTTGATGGTGTTGATGCGGCTGCCACAATTGCATGTTGGTTTTTTAGCCATATCTCTTGATCCGTAGCTCCGTTTTTTATGCTGCTTGTTATGTTGGAAAGTTGATTTCTCCCTCTTTGCAATGATATTAATTTAAAATTGGAGAAATGTAAAACTGAAAATCGGTTAATGTTGTAGCTAGAACAATGTATTGATTTGAACCCAAGTCTACGGACTTCAATGCAAAGGCAGCTACTGACAACAAGCGTCACTTCTCAAATGCAGAGCATGGACACACCTTCACTTCTAAAAAATATCTCAACCACTCTTCCAATCATCATTTTAATATTGTAACTACCCCAATAGTGGGTGAGGTTAAGTAATGACCATCAACTCTCTAATTGCCTATATTAACAAGCAGATTTATCATTGTAAGGGAGGACTTTTTAAGCACATAAATGCTGTGAAAATTTGCCCTCCAAGAGCACCTCTATTCGTTAAACTTTGCACTTTAATGAAAATTGAGTTCACCTCCTTTCATTCTTCTTGCATTCTGTGTGCTAATTGTGTTTGTTGATCTTTATATGTGGGTAATGTTCGCCCCTCTCATTGTTGTCCATTCCCAACACCTCTGTGCAGAAATTGGAACTCACTTGCACATCGTATTCTGTGTGCACTCGGGTCTGTGTGGGCCTTGTTTGTGGATAACCTTCATCCCTCTCAACGTTGCGCTATGGGAAGTCCCATGCCTCTATACAAAATACTTATGCATTATGAGTGTCTCTGGTAGAGTCTGTGTGATATTGTCTCATTCTCAGAAATTTGTAGTGTGTTCATTAAGACAGTAGGGATGCTCGCTCTATTCTTGGTGCATCACCCTTTATTTCTTTTATCACTCTCTTACCTTATCCCTCCCTTTTTCCTCAAAAGCTTAGGTTTAGATTAGCGGTAGATTTACCTTTCTACTCTTTAGGTCTATGTGCTGGTCTTAAACCGGTGCACCTAGAATAGAAGGAAGTTGGCCTACTCCGCAGGTTCATCCCAAGGAGCGCAAGGATCCCACACCTTGGGGGATGATCCCATTGTCTTACTGAACCATCTTACAATTCAGTCAGTGCACAATTTGAGTGACAAAAATAACATTTTATCTTTTTCTTATTATTCACACATGCATGAACAAACTTACTATAAACTTGTAAAGACACTTAGAATTGGCAAGAATGGAACTCAAGAACAAGCAATAGCCAGGCATGCTTTTTGCATTATTACCTCTACATTCTGGAGATAAGTAATAATAGAGTAGGCAAAGAGCAGCAGAAGATGACACAGTCCACAACACTAAACTTAGTGCTAGTTTGTTGAGACACAAAGCCGGGGTCTGTGAGCCCCATACTGCACTGTAGACTTTGTATTACACCTAATACTTAATTTCCATTTTAGCATTCAGTGTTGATGAAATCAAATTCATTTTCAAACCTCAACAACATCCTGCAATATAATCGTAACCTCACTTTCATACACAGATAAGCTCTTCAACACACTTGGTCTGGTCTTTTGGTGTGGATTTACATTTACACGTAGAACAACACAAGTTCAATTTTATTGGAGTGGCATGCTCTATGCCAATACAGATTAAACTTTAACTTTAGAGAGAGGCAGCAAAGTCAAATCACATGGAAAACCCTGGTTTCAATTTTTTGGTGTGGAGTTACATTTACAAGTAAAACGACACAAAATCAAGTCCAAACAAAGGACCAGTCATCGATACATGAATGTTTCGGTGTGGAGTTACATTTCCAAAGTAAATGATACAAAATCAAGTCCAGACAATAGACCAATCGTAGATACATGAACGTCCCGTTGTGGAGTTACATTTACAAGTAAAATGACACAAAATTAAGTCCAAACAAAGGACCAGTTATAGATACATGAATGTTCCTGTATAAAGTTACATGTACAAGTAAAATGACACAAAATCACATCCAGACAAAGGACAAGTTGTAGATACATGAATGTTTCGGGCAGATTTACATTTGCAAGTATAAATAATCGGCATTCAAATCAAGGGGGCATGGCACGTTATTCGCCAGTACAAATGCTTGGAGTGGATTTAGATTTACAAGTATAAATTACCAGAGTTCAAACTGCCCTGAGCCTGCGGTAGGGTATTGCAGGCCAATACAAGCCTTGAACCTAGGCTTGAGAAAAGGCTAACAAATAAGCAGTAAAGACAAACTAAAGTGAGTGTCTCACCAATGACCCCCGTTCGGTGCTTTGCTGTGGATTTACATTAGTGCTATTATCAGAACTTGACATAACATAATATAACAGTCTGAGCAAGCAAGCACTGTTTGTGCTATTATCAGAATTTTACATAACCGTCTGAGCAAGCGAGCGCTAAATTTTACGTTAGCATAACAGCTTGTGAGAACTGACCTTTTATTTGAAGACTATTAGCTATAAACACTCAGAAGAAAACAGAACAGAGTAGAAGAACAATTACAGAAGATAAATTTGCTGAACAAAATGGTATACGGCTCCTTTTGATTACAACCAAAATGCAACGCACCTGCTTATTAATCCACAGCTCCAAATTTCCACCGAAAAACCGCCGTTACAAAATCTTGTGAACTAACATTTCGCGGCTGCTATAGTGTGACTCGAACTCTAAACCTCTGAGGCCCTGAACCTCAATATTTATTAGATATGTTTCAACTGTATGAACAATACTAAGTGCTGTAAACCCTAAGAGCACAATTCAGCTGAATTTGACCATCTACAGAGTGTTTCAGAGAGGTTCTGAGCATTAAGCGGGAGGTTCCGGGGAGGTAATGCAGAGGCATTAAGGGGGCTGGCAAACCGTAAGGTAGGAGGACAGTTGATGTGAGCATGTGACCAGCCCGCTCTTCCTTCACACATTTCTCGTTGTCCCTCGCTATCTGCAATGTTTTTATGTCTGCGTGCAAAATACGAGATAATGAAGGCTTTGGTTTAACCGGGGTTAAGAGGATGGGGTTACAACGGTAAATTCGACCGGCGTTGAAACGGGGATATTTTACGGGTTTGAGAATTGACTTTTGGGACCGTGAAGTTGGCTGCTTTTTGGAGAATTGACTTTAGTTCCAACTTTTTGGGAACTTTGATGCATCCAAGATTCTCAAATTGCTGATGTTAAAATATAGAATTGGGAAATTAAAAACAAAAATTGTTAAAGCTTTGGCCACATATTATGTTCCTAGTCTGAAATACTACCAACAAAAAAAAATTAGGAAATGAAAGTATTTTTTAAGGTTTATGATGTTAGAGGGTAATTTATGGTACATGACATTATTTCATATATTTTTAATGTGTAGGATATATATATAAATAAAAAAAGATTCGGTAACATTTTTTTATCTAATTTTTCTTTAAGTCTATAGTTAAGTATTATTTGAGGTTGGATAATTGATTGTGTTGATTTATATGATTGGGATCATGTTTTGTTTTATGTGTGTATTGCTTCTTTGACATTTGATAAAAGAATTTTATTATGATTTTGATTATATCACTTCATACTATAGAGGTATTATGATGGATTTGGTTTATGTGCAAGAAACAAGGGTTTTTAACTATGTTCCAACTATATTTATATAGTGTTAATGAGATGAGTTGATAAGGGTTTACACACAATAAGAGCGAGAGCTCTAACAGTAGACATCTACAGTAAACCTGGATCTCGACAATGGGATTGATGATGGCAATCACTTTATATGCAATGAGTTTATTTTACACAATGCTCATTGAGGGTGATTGGTGCCCTTAAAGAAACACATTAAAAGTGGGCACTTTGTGGTGTTGTGGTACCACTTGAGGAATCACATCCCCAAAAGCGAAATGTGATAAAGTAAAAGGAGAGATCTCCACTCAAAAAAATAAGTGTCGTGATGTGGCTTAAGTATATACTTATTGAGATGGTGTGAATTTTTATTGACAAAGCTACAAATGGTATGTATGCAACAATTTGTTTTTTAAAAGTATGGCAATGATGGTTTGTACACAACTAAAGTATACCATCTAATCTTTTGATGGTAGTATCACAAATCACAACAATTACAACATATGGTCAAATATGTTTTAAGTGTAAAGGCAATCTATACAAACTTTGTTAGCATCCTCTCAGTGCATGTTAATAATGGGAACATATTCAGTAGCTTATTCTAAGCTATTTGAAAAATATATACGTATAATTTTGAAATTAGGTTTTGCTTCTATCTTCATTGATTATTAAATGAGGAAGGATGGCTATTCTCATTAGAAAATACACCACAAAATATGATTTAATTGAACTTCAAGAGTTCATAACTTTAAGACATATAGTTTGTCATGGGAGTTTCTTATTCAAAATAAAATTAAAAAAATCTAAGGAATATTGAAAGTGGTACCTACAATAAATAATGATGATGTCGAGAATAATTAAACTTTCATGATATTTGTTATGGGGAAACCCCCACATCTAGAGAGTATAAGCTCAATTGAGATCAAGTCAACATAATTATTTAGTAAACAAGATTACATTTAAATAAGCTTTATATCTCCTAATAATATAGAGATTGTCCAACCATAAATCTCTCACAAATCTCTAACACTAATCTCAGTAAGTTGTTCAACAACCTTTATTATCTCCCCTAGAATATCTCACAACTAATCCTATTCTCATGAGTCACACTCACACTATTATTTGCTCACATAATATAATTAACTAACACACACAAATATGAGCACCAACATAATAAATTTATAACATTATCCCCCTTAGTGACCACATAGGTGAATATGAACCCCCCAACAAAATGGATGTCGAGTTCTTCTGATAATGCATTTGTTATAAAAGGAGAATATGAATTTGATATTTCACATCATATATGCTTTGTTGAGATAACATTTGTCTTGGTGTAGCCTAAAATTTGAGCTATTGGATTAAACTATCTAATTTAATCACTCAATTTCAAATCACTAGGTAAAGTCTAGAACCATTAAGACCAAATGCAATACATGAAATTCACAATCCAAAATAGCATTCAAATCCTAAAGCTAGATGCTCTAAACCATGATCAAACGGAATCAAAATAAGAAGATTGGGATTAAGATTACCTTAGACTCAGATTGGATATTATGATGGCATGATTCAAGAATTGTTGATAAAATATTGGATGATTCAATGACTAGTTAGACATGGATTCCTCATTTGATTTCTTGTTAGCTCCAATGGAGGATGGAGGTTATTTAAATAGATTTTGGAGGGAGAGATCAATAAATGAGATTTGAAGTTGGGGGAAGGAGATCAATGATGGAGAATTAAAGGGAATATAAAATTCCTTGGAAGCCTCTAGATTTCGAGGCTTCTAGAGAGGAGGGGTTAGAATAGAGAGGATTCTAGAATTAAAGAATTCTAGAATCTTTCTTAGGGGTTAATTAAGATTAGGTGGGGATTAGGGACTAGGGGTGTAGGAAAGCCTAGGCATAGGCTAGTAGGTGGGCCATTAGGAATTTAAAATTTTCAAATAATAGGTAAATGGGGATTAGGATAAGATAATAGAGATTTATAATAATAAATGAAGGAGTGGGATTGAACTATCGTTAATAGATAAAAAGTGATAAAAGGGAATATTAGATAAAATGTTAAGAAAGAGGGGATAAATTAAAATAGATAAGATAAGCGAAATTATTGTCGACTAATAGTAATATTAGTGACGATAATGTAGGCAAGCAAATTTAGATGCATATAATGTGTCCCTCTTTGAATGGGCATTATGAGTTAAGCGAAGTGGAAGGAGTAATGGTCTTTCAAAGAAAAATCATGTCATATATGAATGTTAGTAGATGATGTTAGTTAGTGGTTATAATGCCCCCTCGAGGGGACATCCGAGGAAAAATGAAATAGATGGCTTCTCAAAAGAAGAAATGAGGGGTAGGATGTGATGGATAGATGAGTGAATGGGATGTTAGGTGCAATATAGATGATGAAGAAGATGAAAAATGACCTGAGCAATGAGCTACAAATTAATGATGCCCCGGGCAAAGACACATGCACAGGGAGTAAAGATGATGGGTATCATGGTTATCGATACATCCTAATGGAGAATCAACTATAATATGATGATGATAGGATCGAAAGGTCGCAAGCTTTAGATGTATCCCAAGCAAGGATGCATGCAAGGGAGAGCTATAGGCTAGGATAAGATGATGATTTGATAAGATTGATGATGGGTGTAGATCAAGGCTAAATTGATCAATATGATATAGGTAATGATAGAAAATAATTGATATGATTGTTGGGGATCAACCAACAAACTTGATTACTTTTATGTAAGTAATTAAACACGAAATTAAACCAGAATAATAAGTAACTAGAATCAAAAATAGCAAAGAATAAGAGATACAAGAAACCACCTTGAAAACTTGTATTAAACTCTTCCAGAAGGAAATACAATGAAGAAAATCACACTTTCTTCTCACACCTCTCAGATGTACAGATCTCTTTCCCTCAAGAGTTTACAATCAATTCCAACAACCTAGATTGATACACACATATACAATATGTCTTATACTGTTCTTTCTTACACTTATACACAAGCTATGAAGATCTATCCCTATTATATAAGATTAGGGATCATGAGCAATGTAATATCAACCATCAGATACACCTCCTAATCAAAGGCTTAAAACAGTCCTGCCAAAAATAGAAATGCAGACTTATAACTAATAGCTAAATTTATCATGCAAACAATCTGTTCCATCCATGAAAATAGACTTTTTGGATGCACAGGTAATCGACGTCAGTCCCTGTTTGCCTGCACATGACCGACGTCGACCGATCTATAATCGACGTCGATAGCTACTGGTCGATTCCTTGCCGTCGTCGGTGACTATGAAAATCTAGCAACTTCAGCATCCGCTCATCTGGTGAAGCTTTTAGCTCCACACCTCAACAATCTCCCACTTGGAGATAAACAGCTGCACCAGTACCTGTACAGCAACATCTTCTAGCTTCTCCATCATCAAACTCAATCTTGAAGACCAACAAAAGTTGAATGAAGATTCAACTTCTCCTTTGTTACTGGCTTGGTTAACATATCAGCAGGGTTCTCATCTGTATGGATCTTTTCCAGCTTCAACTCACCATCCTCCAATACCTGTCTTATAAAGTGGTACCTAAGCTGTATATGTTTGGTTCTAGAATGAAAGGCTGAATTCTTAGCCAAATGAATTGCACTTTGACTATCACTGTATAATCTGTAACTCTCTTACTCCTTTCACAACTCTTCCATGAACCGTGTCATCCATATCATCTCTTTGCTAGCCTTTGTGACTGCAATATATTCTGCCTTTGTAATAGACAAGGCAACAACCTTCTGCAACTTTGAAATCTAGCTAATCGCCATTCCACCAACAGTGAACACATATCCTGTGGTGCTTCTCCTGCCATCTAAGTCACCTGCCATATCTGAATCTACATAACCATGTAGAGAAGTGTTTGACCCTCCATAACACAAATGCCTATTGCTAGTCCCTCTCAGATATCTGAGAATCCACTGGACTGCTTTCTAGTGCTCCTTCCCTGGATTGGCCATATACTTACTGATAACTCCCACTGCTTGGCCAATATCCAGTCTAGTACATACCATTGCATACATTAAGCTCCTAATTGTGGAAGCATATGGAACTCTACTCATATACTCTACCTCTTCATGTGAATTAGGACACTGTTCTTTACTCAAATTGAAGTGTCCAGCCATAGGTGTTCTTACCGGTTTTACATCCTGCATATTGAACCTCTCCAACACCTTGTTCACATAATCCTCTTGAGACAAAATCAACCTGTGATTTTTCCTGTCTCTCTTAATACTCATGCGAAGGACTTTCTTTGCTACTCCCAAATCCTTCATGGCAAATGTGTGAGCTAATTTCACCTTAAGCTCAGAGATATCCTGCATGTGTGAACATGCAACCAGCATATCATCTACATACAACAACAGGATAATATATCTACCTTTATCCAATCTCTTAAAATACACACAATGGTCAGATTGACATTTATTGTAGCCATGCTCAGTCATAACCCTGTCAAATTTCAAATACCATTGTCTAGGAGCTTGCTTGAGACCATACAAGTTTTTCTTCAATCTGCACACAAGTTTCTCCTTACCTTTGACCTCAAAGCCTTCCAGCTGATCCATATATATTTCTTCATCCAAATCTCCATGAAGAAACGTTGTCTTAACATCAAGCTGCTCAAGATGCAAATCCTCAATAGCAACTAAAGACAATACAGTCCGAATAGAAGTCATTTTTACTACAGGAGAAAAAATTTCACCAAAATCAATACCTAGTTTCTGTGCAAATCCTTTCACTACCAACCTGGCCTTATATCTCATATGTCCATTCTCACCTTCCTTTAATCTGTAGATCCATCTATTTTTCAGTGTTCTCTTTCCCGCTAGCAACTCAACCAAATCCCATGTTTGGTTCTCTTTCAAGGAATCAATTTCTTCATTCATGCCAAGCTCCCACTGATTCCTGGATTCCACCTTTATTGCTTCATCAAAACTCTCTGGTTCTCCACCATCAGTAAGTAATAAATAGAATAATGAAGGGGAATATCGAATTAGAAGTTTACTTACCCTTTCTGACCTCCTGATGGGCGTCTGAGACTCATTCTCAACACATTGTCCACCCAAATTCTCTGACAGTGACCGACCTCGATCACCTCCAGGCTTGTAACTGACTGACGTCAGTTCCACATGACCGACGTCGGTTCCTTCCTAACTGATGTTGATCACTGTCTGACCGACATCGATTCCTATATTGTCGACGTCAATTTCTTCCTGACCAAAGTTGGTCTCTGTGTTTTCCTGTCTGTGATTATTCTTTCCCACGAGCTCATTTTGGATCGTCACCTCGTCCAAATCTTCATGGCCCTGCTCAGAATTTTTCAGCTTCTTGAGCTGATCACTATACATCACTATTTCATTGAAAGCAACATCACGACTCCTAATTATTTTGTTAGTTCCTAGATTCCAAAATCGAAATTTGAAATCTCCAGAGCCATAACCAATAAATGTGCACCTCATAGACTTAGCATCCAGCTTCTTTCTATTTTCCTTATCATTGTGCACAAAAGCTTCAGAACCAAAAACTCTTAGAAATGAAAGATATACCTTTTTACCTGTCTAAGCCTCTTCTGGAATTCCACCATCCAGAGTTGTAGAGGGTCCTCTGTTAATCAGGTAAACTGCAGTATCTACAGCTTCTGCCCAAAACTGTAAGGGCAAACCAGCATGCAATCTCATACTCCGTGCACGCTCTAATATTGTTTTGTTCATCCTTTTAGTAACTCCATTTTGTTGAAGTGTCCTTGGAACCGTCCTTTGCCTGTGTATTTCATTCATATCACAATACTAGTTGAACTTATAGCTGCAAAACTCACCACCATTATCAGATCTAAGGCACTTCAATCTCCTGCGTGTTTCATTCTCAACTAAATCTTTCCAAATCTTTAAAGTGTCAAAAACATTAAATTTCTTCCTTATACAATAAACCCATACCTTTCTTGTAGCATCGTCAATGAAAGTAACATAATACTGTGATCCTCTAATAGAAGCTACCTGAGTTGGTCCCCACATGTCTGTGTGAACAAGCTCCAACTTGTGCTTCCTCTTTGTTGACCCAGTTTTAACAAACCTTACTCTCTTCTGTTTTCCAAAAACACAATGCTCACAGAAATCTAGATCTATGCTTTTCAAATATGAAAGCTTACCTTTTGACTTAAGAATTGTCATTCCCTTCTCACTCATGTGGCCAAGCCTATAGTGCCACAACTTTGCATCCACATCTAAAGTAGATAATATAGAAGGAGAATAATCAGTAATACAATTACATAAATAGAGAGTTCCTACTCTCTTACCTCTGACTAATACAAGTGCACCCTTGGTAACCTTCCAAGATTCAGCTGTGAGAGTTACTGTACAACCCTCATCACCCAACTTTCCTACAAAAATCAAATTCTGCTTCAGGGCTGGGACATGCATGACATCCTTCAACACCCATGTGTTTTCATTCTACAATTTCAGCTGCATTTTTCCTTTGCCAATAATTTTACAAGGCTCATCATCCCCTAAATAAACTTTTCCAAAATCTCCCTGGACATAATCATTAAAAAAATCTCTATTTGGGGTAGCATGGAAAGAGGCTCCAAAATCTAAAACCCAAGATTCTATTTTATTATGCAAAGAAAGTGAAAGAGCATCTTGTGCAACAATACCTGCAACTTTTGCTTCTTCATTACCTTCATGCTGATTCTCTTCATTAACCTTCAACCATCAATCTTTCTTTGCATGTCCTCTCTTTCCACAATTTTAGCAGGTTATCTTTCTTTTTCTATTTTTGGATTTGGATCTATTGCTCATCTTTGACTTAGACCTTGATCTCCCTTGCTTACTCTTCTCTCTTTGCCTTCCCCTGCTTTCAATACTTAAAGCGTTACCTGATGATTCCCCTGTGCTTTTCCTGTGAGTCTCTTCTTTCAAGATTACACTAACAACATCATCAACTTTCAAGATATTTGTAGCAGATGCAGTATTACTAATTGCCATTACTAAACTATGCCAACTTTCAGGTAAAGAGCATAATATTAAAAGAGCCTTAATTTCATCATCAAAAACTATTTTGACTAAATTTAATTGATTTACAATTTCATGGAAAATCATTAAGATGATTAGATACAGATCCACCTTCCTGTATTTGCAAATTAAATAACTACTTCATAAGATATACCTTATTTGAAGCTGAGGGTTTTTCATATAAATTTGCTAAAGTATCCATTAATTCTACCATTGTCTTTGCCTGTGACAAGTTAGAAATCATAGAAGATCTTAGACTCAATCTTATAGATCCAAGAGCCTTTCTATCAAGAACTTCCCATTCTTCATCTTCCATATCTGTGGGCTTTCTATCAACCCCACCCAACGGTAAGTATAGATCTTTCTGATATAGATAATCTTCTATTTGCATACTCCATAATTGGTAATTCTTGCCATTAAACTTCTCCATTTTCAGTTTACTTTCTTCTGCCCTTGCTTCTCCCACTCAAACAGAAACCCCTGTGAGTGACCTATAATCAACAAACACTAACCAGATCTGAAACACCTGTTAGTCAACCTGAGCTCTGATACCACTTGTTGGGGATGAACCAACAAACTTGATTACTTTTATGTAAGCAATTAAACACGAAATTAAACTAGAGTAATAAGTAACTAGAATCAGAAATAACAAAGAATAAGAGATACAAGAAACCACCTTGAAAACTTGTATTAAACTCTTCCAGAAGGAAATACAATGAAGAAAATCACACTTTCTTCTCACACCTCTCAGATGTACAAATCTCTTTCCCTCAAGAGTTTACAATCAGTTCCAACAACCTGGATTGATACACACATATACAATATGTCTTGTACTATTCTTTCTTACACTTATACACAAGCTATGAAGATCTATCCCTATTATATAAGATTAGGGATCATGAGCAATGCAATATCAACCATCAGATACACCTCCTAATCAAAGGCTTAAAACAGTCCTACCAAAAATAGAAATGCGAACTTACAACTAACAGCTAAACTTATCATGCAAACAATCTGTTCCATCCACGAAAATAGACTTTTTGGACGCACAGGTAACCGACATCGGTCCCTGTTTGCCTGCACATGACCGACGTCGGCCGATATATAACCGACGTCGACAGCTACTGATCGACTCCTTGCCATCGTCGATGACTTTGAAAATCCAGCAACTTTAGCATCCGCTCATTTGGTGAAGCTTTTAGCTCCACACCTCAACAATGATCAAGTGACCAATGAGTAGAGATGATACCCCTAGCAAAGACACATGCAAGGGAGCAAGAGAGGAGAGAGTGGAAAGAGGGGATAGAGGGGATGATTAATGATCAAAAAGTAATGATGATAAGGATGAATAAACTTGTTAGTGATTAAATGATATGAAGCAGATGATCAGATGAGGATAAAAGATTGAATGATGAGGATGGGGATGATCAAGACATCACAATTGTCATAAATCTCATCATAGTCTAAGCAATCCAATAAATATGGCACTTGATAGTATGCCCCATGATATAAGGATGACTAAGAGGACATTATACCAAAGTGCATGGGCAAATAGTGAACTTTGCATCATTAAGGGCACTTAGAAGCATTTATTGTAGCTTTAGTGAACTTGTAGCACCCCCATTCATTGCCTGATAGTCAAAAAGAGACAAAGATAATCCAATATTTGCATGATAAAAACATGCAAACAAGACAAACATAACAAATAAGTAACACACACAAGTATCTACATGCAATGTCACAATGTCTTGTCTAATGATGGTATGGGTGATTGGGTTAGATTAGGATTTGATTATGGATTGGGAATAGACATGGATTAGGGATAGACTAGTAATGAGGATGAGGATTGACTAGTGATTTGGATAAAGGTATGGACTTGGATGAGAGACTAGGATTAGGATAAGGACGTGGATGAGGATATGGATGTGAAGATAACCAAGGATTACCAAAAGATAAAACCTTGTAAGAGTCCAATTTAGAAAAAGATTAGGAGATGATGGGATCAAATACCTTTCATACTAGAAAAGAGTGATTTGATGGGTGTTAGGAATGAAAAATCAATGATAAAGATAGTGATGGGATCAAATACCTCCCACACTTAGCGAGGTGATTTGATAGGTGCTAGGGGTAAAAGGGTATTGATAGGGAAGTGATGGGTGCCAGATTAAATTCTTTGACAAGGCTATGGATGTCGATAATACTTAGCCAAAAAGATGATGAAGATATGGTGGGATGGGTGACCACTCTAATTTGGTTTTAAGACCAAACATAGTGTTTGAGGATGATAAATAGGATGATATGAGATGGATAGAGATGGATGCGACTAGGGGATTTGGGATAAGATAAGACATCATGGACAATTTTTGGCTTTTTTAAGTTTTGGGATTTTTAACATATTTCAATTTTTAGGGCTTTTTGGGATATGTATGTACATTATACAAATGGGGTTACTAGCAAAGGGAATACCAAGCCTAGCAACTGGGATGAGGATAGATAGAATGATGAATGAGTGATAAAAAGATGAGGGTAATGGGGACCAAGGAAGAATGGATTAGGGATTGCCAATGACCACATCATGAAGGAACCAGATGTTTAGTTGCCTAAGTGTCCCTTAGAGGATATACCAAGATGATTTTTAAAAATTTCTTAAGACACTTTTTTCGTCCTCATGAAGGTCAAGATAGGAAGAAATGGAATATATGATGGTGGGTGATGGATAGGAAGAATGGATGGAGGGGATGGACAAGGGTTGAATTGATGAGGATAGATGGATTTTGCCCCCAAGTGTCAAGGTGCAATGTAGTCAATAGATTATTCTACCATGATGCCAAAAACTAGTTTTCATCATGGTACTTGCCCAAGGCACCAGAAGATTGGTTTTCACCATTGGATGAATGATTTTTTTGAATAACATCTCAAAATTATCAGATATAGGTATGAGATGCAGGATGCAATCATTATTGTGATCTTCATCCAACACCTGTTATAGGTATGTGTGATGCTTTGATCATGTTACTAGATGTATTTGGGTCTGTGTGACCTTCGTTGACACTTGATAGAGACCCCTCTAGATATCTAGACCAGGTGTCTTCATCGCCCCTAGGAGAGATAATGTTGTTCGAGGAGGTGATGTGAGGTATGGATTCGATTGAAGCTTGATTTTGATGGATGATAGGTACATAATAGGATGGTATGATGGGTGATAGAGGATTAGAACTAAAATGAATGATAAGATCATGATAGGATGGGGTTATGGGTGATGGAGGATTAGGACTAGCAGTCGCATACATCATTGCAGATGTGGGTCAGGCTTCATTTGATTGGTGCCAATTGATAAAAGACTATAGGAGATCCAAGACACTTTGACTTTGTGATTCATCTTTGATCTAATTACTTGATGGATGATCGATTGTGATTTTGACATTATTTAGATTTTAATTATCCCCTGGTGCCTATTTTTGGGCTTCAACAGGGGAGATTGATTTTTGACTTGATAAATGATGATTTTGACTTTGACATTCCTCTAGTACCTAATATTGGGCTTCACTAGGGGAAGACATATTCAGATTAGGTTGACGATTGAAATCTTCTTGATTTTGACTGCTAAGATCAAGGATGACTTGCTTATGATTTATGACTTTTGGAATGTGGTCTTGGACCTCTATACTTGTAACACACATTATATTACTTAAGGAAGGCTACAATTATATACATTCCTATTCGTCCTCATAGAGGTAGGTGATTAAATGATCATTGATGAGGAGAAAAGGGTCCATGATAGATGAAGGTGGTTGTGAGGGCATAATGAGGTCAATGAGTGGTGATGGAGCAACATAGTCTTCATAAGGGTTCCTAAGTGACCCAATTTTAACATCAAAGAAAATCTCATCGAGATCAACAAAAGGATCATGAGGACTAGTTATAATATACACATCCAAAGGAGGATCATATTCATTCTGATTATCTTCGATAGATAAAGCTCATAAGAATTATGTTATGACTTCATCATCTTGATTGGGATCCAAAGTTATGCCTGGTGATGGATTGGAGGTACCCGAATTAGAGGCATTTTCAAAAAGACATGGATTATCAACATCAATGAGAGATTATGTTTTTGATGAGGAATTTGATTCAGATATTGACATTAGACATGATCCTAATGATGATAAGACTTGTGTTGGCTCTATTACTAACTCTGATGTACATGATGTAATGTTGCTAGTATAGGACTCATTATCTACAATGACCTCTCATTAGGGGGGTTTTGATATGGTGGATGAGGAAAGAGGATGGAAGAGCGATGAATTCAACAAAGAGAGGGCCCTAGAAAGATTCATGAGAGATGGGAGGGTTAGGCTCATGGGGAATAGACTTAGCTTTGGTGGAGGATTTTTTGGAGATGGGAGTGGTGTCTTAACCTTGACTTGGAGAGGGAAGGACTTGATTGTGATGGGGAATGGTATCTTGGCATTCCACTTCTTATGCACCCAGGGATGGAGACTCATTTGGTTCATCCTTGATTATTAGGTCACCACAGTTGATGAGGTCTTAGATAAATTCCTGGAAAGGATGACATCAATTAATGGTATGCCCCTAGGTTTGGTGATATGCACAATATTGATTAGCTTTATACTAATAGGGTTTAGGCTTAGTGGGATCAAGATGTTAGATAGGTGGATAATCATCATGTTAGTGGTGATGAATTGTTTGAAAAGGGCTTCTAAAGACATAAGAAGAGGGGTATATGGACCCATTTCATTATGTGACTTAGATGTGGAAGCTTTGGGTTTTAGATTAGATGATTGTTGATGTGACAAGTGGATGGACTGGTATTAGTCGAGGTGGCCAAGATTGAATTCCCTTTACTAGTATGGGAATGGAAAATGGATGGTTTAAGACTTTTGGATGGAAGATTTGTATGAGACTCACATGAAGGGACTTGGATGGGGGAACAATGAGTTGAAGGGGATCAATACCTTTGGGAAGTGGAACACCCATCATAATAAACTACAAGAGGATCTCATCCTTGTGGGTAGATATCATTTGGTTGATGAAAGTAGGGTCTAACTCCATGTGATGGATGATAAAAGGTAGGCCAAGGATTTGGGATGGTTCCTATTGGCCACTTTTGGCCCACATAAATATCTTGCCTAAAAAGGGGTCTGAGCAGGTTCTCATGGTGATCAAAGCAATTCTAAGTCATGGAACAAGTCTGCACAAGCTTCAGGTTTTCATAGTTCATTCGAGCCTTCAAAGATCCAACAGTAATTCAAGCACAAGTTTAGAAGAGCCTGTAGACTAAAAAGCTAAGTCTAAAACATTTTATTTAGATAAGTTCAATTCTTTTAGACCTTTTATTTGGACTAAGTGCTAATATTTATGTCAGAGAAATTATTTCGGGTTTTTCGACTAAGTGTTGGGAATTGTTTCAAATATTTTGTCTTAAACAAAAACCCTAAATACCTAATTTATTTTGGACATTTTGTTCGAGACAAAAGCTAAGTATAAATTCTTTTAGGAAAATTGTTTGAACAATTTTCTTGAAAACCTAAATTCTCTCAGACATTTTGTCCACGATAAAAAATCCTGAAGATAGAATTATTTCAAACATTTTATCCATAGAAAAATCTAAGTAAAAATTATTTCAGACATTTTGTTCAAAACAAAAATCTTGCAACCATAATTTTTTTGGGGTAAGTGTCCTGAACAAAAAGCCCAAGGACAAAATGATCAATGCAAAAGCTCTGACAGAATGGTTTAGCTCAGGAAAATTATTCCAAAAGAGTGACATTCATACAAGTGTCAAAGTTCAAGCTCAACAGTCATCCATTGGGATCCAAAGATTAATGGTCATGTAGACGTCATTGATGTTCCCACAGATGTCAATTGATGGGTGCGTAGATGTCAAATTTAAGTCATGGAAAATGACCATTGGTTCTCAAATATCTCAGTGATGATTACATAGATGTCAAATACAGGCATGCAAACATCAATTTTAAGCCTCATGGAATAGTCATTTAAATTCAAAAAAAGTAAGATATCAACAGTCGATGTTCAATCATATAGAAGATCCAACAACGAATAATGACTAATAAGATAGAGGGCCAAAGAATATTAATGGCTCACATTCAATCGTAGATTTAGATCTAATGACACATGAGCAAGTCAAAGAGTTAGTGAATCTTGGGTGCAAGGGCATGATTGACAAGTGTTAAGAGTGCATTAAACTAGCAGAGGATCAACGAACAATAATCATCTAGATAAACAAAGATCAGATGCCATGAGAGAGAGTTAATAGGTCAATGAGATAAGTTGGTTTTCGATAGCCAATGAGCAAAGGGGGAAATCCAAAGACTTTCAATGGAGGTTGAAGGAGCAATTTTTTTGACTAAGGTAAATGTTGACGCAGTGGATTGCACTCTGGGTAGGAGGCTAAGCTCCTACCTTCCACACACAACAATGAAAACTACCCTCTCGCTTGTGGGACCGACGAAGCTAGGGGGGAGAGTCTCTAGATAAGGGCTAGCTCCCTCTGATGTATCTTTTAGGCTCTAGATTCCCTACTGCTAACAAATAAATGGAAAAAAGGAGGGGATGAAAAGGGAGAAAGATGCTAAAATAAAACCTAAACCTAAGCTAAAAGGTGATACACTAAAAAAGTTTGATCCACCCAGCCTGAACATACACTTTTCACCAAGAAGAAGCTATCATACACTTCATCTAATGTGGGAGACTCTTTTGTATCAGTGAGTCAGGGGTCCGTAGAGATACAGGGAGGAAGAATTGTCAAAGGTGTTTTGAGACACACTTTGGTGGCCTATTCACATGCGCTTATATTTTTGTTGTAGACACTTCTAGCAGACCTGCAGAAGAAGAAACTTCACAATGCACCAAACATGTTGGAATCATTCTATGAAAAGCATAAAATAAAATGACTTAACACAAAAGAAAACATAGACATATGTGTGAGTGCAAGTCTAGATGGAGGTAAAAATGCTAAGTCTTGATTCAAGGTAAAAAATGGCACAGTCTTGCCTTACAAGCCCGAGAGATTTTTGGGTAGAGCTTTGCCTTACAGGCTAAGAGATTGGATCCTCCTCAAATGAGAAGTTTTACATTATATATAAAAAGAAGAGAACTTGGCACTCCTTTTGAAAAGACTTTGGCGCTCTTGACAAGCTGGCCCATGTGCGTTTGTGAGCATCGAGAAGAGGAAGTCACTGTTGTTGATGTCATTATTCTAGAAGAGGCCTGCTAGAACCATGTTGTGTAATTGTTGATCTTGACTTTAGCATTCAAACATTAATGTGAAAACATGGGTAGTGCCTCTCTTTTGCAGACAAGACTGCTCCTTCTAGATATTCACGTAGTTTGTCTGCTTATAAATGCAAACTGGAGAAAACAAGCCACGTTGCTTATTGTTTGCATTGTTTGATGACCACCTGGAAATAACTCATCTCCCCTTTGCTACCTGGAATGTTTGTTCATTCCTAAACTTTGTATTCTTCCTAGTTTTGTCTCTTCCTGGCTCCTTCAGCCCTCAAGGCTATCTTTTGGCAGGTCACTGTGTTCCTTGGGCTCTTCCTTAGGCTTTTCAAAATCAACGGCTATTTCACGAGCCTTGAAATTATTGTTCACACACCTGTCACTACATTTAAACTTTCAATGGCTAGTTCACCATGCTTGACTTTGACGTCTTCGGGGCCGTCACCCCTTGGAATTTCTTCGGCTTTCTCTTGATCTCAGCTTCTTCTATTACTCCCTTTCCTTTGGACTTCTTGTTTGATCCTTCTCGAAGGGGACCTGCCCTTTGGGGTCTTGAGAAAAGTCCTTTTTCTCAGTGAGAGCCCCCCGCAAGGGCACATACCCTTCAAGCGGTCTTCTTTCTCCTCGGCGGGTTTCTCCTTCGGGCTCTTTCCCACGGACTTTTTCCCCACAGACAATTTTCCCGCGAACAAAAAGTCTGCAAAAATTGTTTCGGCCACTTTGCTTTCCTTTAGAAAAATTCTCTTTTAGGATTTTCTCCCATAGCTTCCCCAAATTTATTCAAACTTTTTATTTGAAGGAATTCCTTTGGACAAAAAGTTCGAAGAAATTATTCTAGCCTTTGCCTTAGTCTTTTTTGTGGGTTTTTTATTTGTGGTCCTTCCGAATTCCTTTGAACTTTTTGTCCAAAGGAATTCCTTCAAACAAAAAGTCTAAAGGATTTCTTCCTTTGCTTCTTCGACTGTCCTTTGAAAAGTACCCTTCAGAAAAATTGGAAATGACCCTTTCGAAGGGTACTTCCTTTGCCTTAGACAAATTTATGAAGGAAACTTACCTCTTCGGCCTTTCTCTGTGGCCTCTTTTGAAAGTGTTCCCTGCCCTCTGCAAGGGCTTTTGAGTCCCGAACTACCCTCTACAAGGGCACTTGAAATGGTCCATTTTGCACCTAAGTGTCGAGAACTTGCCTCTTCCTGTAGAGTCCATAGTTTTCTGCCTGTCGAGTCCATAGAAATCCATGCCTACAGAGTCTGTAGAAATGGACCTGCAGAGTCCGTAGAAATTTCCAAACTTGTGAAAAATAAAAAATGTACTGGCTCATGATAGCAAGGGAAAAAGGGGACCGATTTTTGGCCTATTGGGCAAAAAATGGTCAACAGTAAATGCAAAGGAAATGAGCTCAGATAAGGGTCTGAGTTGAACTAGGTTGAACCAAAGTAGGGACACCAAGACCAAGCATTGCCAGTAGAGCTCCATAGAGGTAAAATAGGTCTTTTAGACCTATTATAGACCAAGGGGGTGATGATTTATTATCAAATCAAGAACATGCTCCTGGTGAACTTCTTTTATCAATTTAAACTATAAGAAAACCAATAGTTTTGATTGGTTTTCATTTATAGTGGACCTGTTATAGCATAAAATTATATCCTTTATGGGAGAGTTTCTTAGGGTCTCTCACTCCTAGTTACAAGTCTTAGGGAAACCTCAGGGTGTGCGTATCCTGTAGTGAGGTTAAACCTCTAGGATTTTTAATGAGGCTAGCTCCTCAAATGCTTCACTTCAGCTTGTTCCCACACACTAAAACCTACTGTTGACCAAGGAAAAGGGAGAGAAAGATAACATAATAAGGAAATATGAGCTAAGGGAGGTGATGCACCAAATAGAAATTGATCCAAATAAGCATGAAATAAACACTAATTCATCATAAGATAATTCTTACTCACACAACCTCATAACTAGTTAATTTACATAAATGTTTCATAAACTAGGCTCACTAAACCATACATGAAGTAAAGAGAAATTTTAAAATCCACACCAAGCATCCATTAATGGTAGAAAGAGCTCAAGTTCAGACCTAAAGCTAACTTGAAAACACCTAAAAATATGCAAGAAAGAAGGATATTGGACATGGAAGAACACTTCTTCACAACACCATCATGCACAAGCTTGTTAAACACAATTTTCAGACAAGAGATAGGTAAAAATTGATCTTTATTGCTTCAAAAGGTCTTTCTTACAAATTTTGATAGGGTTTTTCCTTGTCAAATGATCATATATTTTTTCTGGGGGAGCCAATGGAGATATATGAAAAAAAGGAAGAAGAAAAAGACAAGAGGCAAGCAAACAGAATTCAATAAATGAGATCCAACCACCCTCCATGAATTCTCACCCACATTTGGGTTAATTATAACTAATCATTCTTCAACAAATTAACTACCATTAGCTCCAATAGTATTCAAGCCCTCTCATTGGTTGAGAAACACACTAGAGGACAAAAACTTATTGAGGATGATGATGTCATGATCCACTAAAAATGAAAAGTCTAGGAATGCCTTTAATTCTCGAGCTACCTTTTCTAATCACCTGATCTTCATCTTTCACTTCCATGCCATCCTTCACTTGTCTTACACGTATAAGGACAAAATCCCCATAACTTTGAATCTAGACTGAGTCATGTTGCCTCTGAATTGAGCAGCTATTTGTTAAAGATGATGGTCATGCTAAAGTATGAGAGCCTCTCCATTAATTGTATACACCAGCTTCTGCTTTGAAACCTGGGCCAAATCTTTTCTATAGATGGAAAACCAATCTAAGGACATTGGTTTTCTTGTATCCATTTATGTGGATACATGTCTATAAATTACATAGCTTCTTTTGATATTTTTAAATACTAACAACTAATTGTAGGGGTGCAAATTTTGATGTTTGTGGGCTCATCATCAACTCCTTTGGACAATTTTTTCGGCCATTTTCTTTGGACAATTTGCTTAGACCCTTCCCGCAAATAATTTGTCTGAAGGAATTCATGTCTTTAAACTTTATGAAAATTCCCATTTCTGAAAAGGAGGTATCCTTCAACTTTCTTGAAAGTGACCCCCTTTTTTATCCTTTGAAATTTTCAAAAATGCCCTTCAGAAAAATGAAAAGCACCCTTCGAAAGAATTAAAAAGCACCCTTTGGCTTATCTGTTTGGACCTTTCGGAAAGAAGACCCCTTCAAATTTTTGAAAAGACCCCGCCAACTTTGTGAAAATGATCTTTCAAAAAAAATGTTTTGGCCCTTTGGGAAGGAAAAGTACCTTTCAAAAAGGTTGAAAAGGTCCATTACGAAAGAAAAGTACCTTTCGGAATCCTTTGAATGGACCATTGGAATTTGAAAATGCCTTTGACCTATTTGAAATAGTCCTTAGAAAAGATTGAAAAGGGTCACCTTTTCCCTAAGAAAAAATATCTTTCAGAACTTTGAAAAGAATCATTTTCCCTTTGGAAGTGCCCTTTGAAAAAATACAAGAGCCTTAGTATGTGGGCCAAAAATGGCCAACATTTCAAGAAATTTGTACGAAAGCATGCCTGATATGCTTGAGAACCCATACCACTTACCTTGCCTAGTCCATTGGGCATGGAGTCATTAGCCTTTGTAAATGAGCTGGTCTAAAATTAGATACAACGCTGACCCTTTTAGGAACTTTTTCTTGAAGCAACAAGGATAACAAGTAAAAAATAAACACTATGCCCAAGGAACTTAGGGAAGGGAAACATGCAACTAAAAAGATGTGCATAAGGCACTTAGGAGAAAATAAGATAAACTATATAGAATATACAATATATACAATGGTTGCAAACTCTTCTAATAGCAAGGCTTTAAATGAATCCCATTGAATGGGATGGGTAGTACCTCTCTATCCAATTAGGTCAATTGAAAAGCATTATGTTGTTTACATCCATGGATCAAATAAAGACCACTCCAAAATCTATCAAATTTGGTATGGTTGCCTGGCTTGGCCTTGTTTGAATCCCACTTGAGGACTATGTCTCTATCCTTGAAGTCCCTTGCTATGGCTCTCTTATCAAAGGCTTTCTTGACCTAAACTTGATGTTACTCTAGTGTTTTCATTGTAGGGTCTCTCATTTCTTCAAGCTCCATAAGTTTTTCCAATCTCACATTCATGGGCTCATCTTTCGTTAACTCTAGCTGATGGGCTAGTTCTAATGCAGGTAGTTCCAGAGAAATGGGCAACCTGGCCTCCCTTCCATATACTAAGACATATGTAGAATTGTCAATGATAAACTTTGGAGTCACCCTGTTAGCCCACAAGGCTATATTTAGTTTGGTATGTCATGCCCTTTGATTCTCTTCCATAGTTCTCCTGATGATTATCAGTAAATTCTTATTTGTGGACTTAGCCAGTCTATTTCCTTGAGGATAGTAATTAGAAGAGGTGCTGAGGTAGATGCCCACCTTGAGAGCCCATTCACTTATTTTTAGACCAAGGAATGCCAATGAATTATCAAAGATGATAGTGGATGGAACACCAAACCTAATCATAATGATGTCATATAAGTGTAGGACTACACCTTCATTAGCTTATTTTAACTCAGTGACTTCCACCCACCTAGTGAAGTAGTTGGTGTAGTAAGCATCCATTTATGTCCCACACTTGATGGAGGGTTGATCATTCATATGAAATCTATCCCCCATTGCATGAAGGGTTGCTCTACCTGAATTGGGTTGAGAGGAAGGGCTATTAATCTTTGCTTACCCAAAAAGAAAGCACACTTTTTGCACTTCCTTACCCATGCATACACATATTTAAAGAGGTTGGGCCAGTAATAACCATCCCTCATTATCTTTGTTGCTATGGCTCTAGGTGCAAAATGACCTCTTGTAGGTCCATCATGGAATTGCTCCAAAAGCTTGGTCACTTGGTCATTATCTATGCACCTTAAGAGCACCCCATTGAGGTCCTTTATAAATAAAACCCCATCAACCAATGCATAAGGTATGGATTTAAGTCTAAAATACCTTCTTTTTACCCTGTCCATACCTTGAGGGTACTCACCTATTATCAATAAATGTGTCATATCCTGAAGCCAACTAGTGTGAGGTAGAGGTGCATCTATTTGTGGGTTAGTGTTACCAAGATGACCTCTTTGTCTTCATGAAGGTCATCAACCATATGCTCACATGAGCCTTTACCTCTTACTAGCTTAGTAACCTTTATCTCCATGTCATACTTCATGACCTTGGTAATCCAACCAACTCTCTTTTCATTCAAGTCTTTGTTAAGAAGGAAGTATCTCACTCTAGGATGAGACACCATAAGATAGATTTTAATATTGGAGAGCATTGGCCTAAACTTTTTAAGGATTCTTACTGCTGCAAGGACTAGCTTTTCTACAAAAGTATACCTCACCTCATACCCCTCAAGTCCCTAACTGAAAAATGCTATTGGTGGCTCAAGTCTTTCACCATTATTTTGCATTAGCATAGCTGATATATTATCAATATTGGAAAAAGCATACAAGATGAAATACCTTGAGAAATTAGGATTCATGAGTTTGGGTGCTTGGGCAATGGCTTACTTGATAGACTCTAATGCTAATTTACCTTAATTTGACCAAGTGAACACTTGGTTCTTCTTCATCATAGCAGTGATGGGCTTGACAAAGTTTGTAAAACCAGATATAAACCTTCTCACAAAGTTTATTTTCCCAAGGAAACTTTGGAGTCCCTTCTTATGCTTGGGTAAGGAGAAGGCCAAGATGGCACTTATTCTATCAAGATCAATAGCTAATCCTTGTTTTGAGATAATGTGTCCCAAGAGCTTTCCACCATGAATAATAAACACACACTTCTTAGGATTCAAAGAGATCCCATACTCTCTGCATCTCTCAAAGACCAATCTCAGGTGGTTCATGTGTTCATTGGCATCCTTGGAGAAAACTGTGATCTCATCCAAGTATACCAACATCATTTGATTCAGTAACCCTTGGAAAGCCATGTCCATTGGTATTTAAAAAGTGGCCCTAGCATTTGATAATCCAAAAGGAATATTTTGGTATGCATATGTACCCCATTTGGTGGTGAAGGCAGTCTTGTACTAATCTTCTTTCTTTACTAATACTTAGTTGTAACCTGAATATCCATCTGAAAGAGAAAAATGTTTTGAACCTGTAACTATTTGAAGAAGTTTCTTCATGGATGGTAGAGGGTTATGGTCCATCGAGGAGACCTTGTTCAGATCTCTAAAGTCAACACACAGCCTAATCTCCCCACTCTTTTTCCTTACAGGCACCAAATTGGCTACCCATGATGAGTGTTTGATGGGAAAGATAATCTTGGATTTAATCAACTTGGTTAGCTCTTTCCTCATTAGCTCTTCAATTTTGGGGTTAATGGGCCTTTGATTTTGCCTCATAGGCTTAACATTAGCCTTCAGCTCTATAATATGATGGGCTAACTTTGGGTCAAAACCTTTCAGGTCACTATATTCCCAAGCAAAGATGTTTGAATATTCCTTACAGAGTTGAATGAAACCATGCCTCTCAACCTTGCTGATTACCTTCTCAAGCTTGAGAAGTTTATCTTTAAAGATGGGGACTCTCTCATAATTTTCTTCATTAGTTGACATTATCGCCTTTTCTTTTTTCGTATGGTCTACCTCATGGAAAAGGCCCTCAAGTGTAACCAGTCCTTTAGGAAGCTTGTTTGATTTTTGTTGAACAATTTGATCCCCATATTGGTGTTGATATTTACCTTGGTTGGTAAAGGAGAACTCTACTTCTTATTGTAAGAAACAAGTAATTTATTTATCATTTTCAAAGACTTGCCAGTGGGCTTCATTATCTAGTAGTGATGGCCGCACCACCACCTTAACATGTATTTGAACCTTGGCCTCTTTTAGCTTACTTGGAAAACCAAACTAGGCTCTCATAGCCACCAACTTGTCAACATGTTGGTTCTAGTTTCTTGGCATAACTTGAATGCTAAAGTCTTGAAAATATTCAATTAGGTCCCAAACTCTATTTTTGTAATACCTCATCAAAGGATTCTTTGAAATGTTCAAGCCTCTGACTTGGTTTACTATAAGCTCATTGTCTCCATATGCTTGCAACATTTTGATTCCTCTTTTATTGGCCCATTAGAGACCACAGATCAAGCCTTTATATTATGCTGCATTAGAAGAGCAACTAGAATGGAACCTATAAGAAGAGAAATGCTTATTGTCTGAAGGGGAAACCAACATTTCCCCTACACCTACTCTAATTTTGCTCCTTAAACCATCAAAGAACAACTTGCACATGCCATTGAGGTCTTCTTTAGGTCCAATGAGGGAAAACATGAGTTGATTTTCTTCATGTAGCAAATAAACACCCATGTCTCTTTCTTCAACACCTTCTAAAGGGTTGAGAAATTAATTATCCCCCCATAGCTCATCCAAGAACAAGTTTGGAATCTCCTTAGGTTAAGTATTCAATTCTTGACCAATTGTAAATTCATCTTCATCAAGTACAATTGATGTTTATGCTATCTAGTTGATGAGGCTCAATGTGAAATTGTGCCATGGGCTCAGCCTTGATTGATACCTTAGTCACATACCTTATTTTGAATGCCACATAGGACCAATCTATTGCTAGACAACCCCTAATTTTTGTTATGAATTCTCTAGATAAGCATAATGCAAAGCGAGGAGTTACATCAAGAATCAACACATCTTGAGCCACTGAGACACTAAGATAAGCATGTAGGGTCATATTCAAATCTTTGATTATATGAAATGGCTTTATGGAAGAACCATCAAACTACATAACTCCCTTGGTATGCGGCTCATACTTGATGTTCAAATGATCAACTATGGACTTCAACATTACTGAAGTGTTAGCTCCACTATCTACCAAGCCATTATGGACCAAGGAATCACCAATGATTAATGAAATATAGAATGGAGGAGGTTTGACCACCTTAATTGATCCTTTTCCCAAAGGACCTTAGGTTGCATTGGTGAGAACCTCAATTTATTTGTTTGGTTGTTTACCTACAATTATTGTATCACCTATCTTGGATAAACCTTCTTGAAGGATGTACACATAACCGAACATGAAAAGCATGTCCCACATCAACACACTCACATTGGAATTTTTCATTTGTTCAATAATATTGATTGGTGTACTAATAACCTTTGCTTGTGCTTTGGGAGCCACTGAGCTTTGAAAAGGTGTCATGACCTTTGGAGTGACAATAGGCTAATCAATCTTAGATAATGAAGGAGTGGTGGTAGGAGGTTCCTTAAATGCTCCCTAGTTGTCACCCATATTCCTTATTTTGAATCTTATATTTCTTGCCATTGGGACATGAGCTTGACTAGAGCTAGCCTACTAATTGGATGCATAACACTCTTCTTGCTCACTGATGACCATTATAGCATCTGATTGGTTTAGTGCCTGGTTCGATCCTTATTCTTGTGGAGACTAATCTATCTTTCTCATCATGGGTATCTTTGTGTTTTGAGCTATAAGAGCTTGATTGTATCCATAAGCAACAACTTGCTGCCATTGGTCATTGAATGCCTAGTTAGAACCTTTAGTTGGGACAATGGATTTCCCAAAAGACTGATTCCAAGGGATTATCCCTTTAGCCTCTTGAGCCATATTGTTTTGAATAGGAACCAAGGAATTGGAAGAGCCTACAAAATTTGGATTATAGTTGTTTTGTCTAGCATAGTTAGGCTACCCTTGTCCTTGACCTTATCCTTAAAAATTTCCTTTATAAGGTGGCCTATTTACTTGATAAGATTATTGTTGAGGCTAATATGGAGCTTGATAAGGTTTATTGAACTGAGCTTGCCTTTTTACATTTACTACATCATTTGTCAAGGATTTGAGCATGCTTTTAAGTTTTAGGTAGTTTTTTTGCTCTTGGGAATCACTCGATCTGGTAGTGGAGGCCTTTTCTTGCTAAGGTGAAGGTATAACAATAATTGTTAGATTTGAAAGAATAACATCAAGTGGGGGAACAACTATAGGAGGTGGTCTAATCTCAGGGAAAAGAGGCATTGGGGGCTTAGGAGTAAGCTTGTTGACCTGAACTAGATAATTTTTAGCTTTGATAGCCACCTCATAAGCATCTGGTAATATATCTCCTCCCATAGATTGGATCATTACTAATATGTCATAGTTTAGAGCCTTTAAATAGTATAAGAATGCAAATTTAGGAGATGGTCAAATAGTGGCTAGAATTCTATCCCAAGCTTTTTGGAATCTTGTGTTGAAGTCTTGCATAACTTCATGAGGAGCTCTCTTGATTGTGGTCAACCGTTCTGCTAGTGATAAATGATCACTCTTGTCTATAAATCTCTTACATAAGGCTATTCCCAACTAATATTATGATTGAATAGAGTTAGGAGTTAAACCTCTATACCAATCTAAAGCCTTTCCCTTAAAAGATACACCTAATAGTCTGATCGCTACATTTTTTACTATGACATTATGGATATTACATAAATTAGTTATCTATATGATGTGTTTAGTAAGAGTTACAACTTGGTTTCTTGTGAAATATGGAACACTTTTAAGGGATGATACTGGCATAAGATCATATTATGGTAAATTTAAAGGACTGTAGTAGCTAAAACCTAAAAAACTCTTTGGGGAATCATGGTAGCAAGAGGGGTTAACAAGGATATTCTTGCGTAGTTATTATTAGAGTTGTTGCCAAAATCTAGATAATGTGAATGCAGTGGAGACGTGATCACACGAGATGAAGCAAGTGCACACCACATAGATGCTAAAGCAATTTGAAATTATACAAGAAGATAAATTGTACAAGACAAAATGAAGAAAACTAAAATCTGATTAACATGAGATGGCCAAAGTGAAGAATATATATAGGAGAGCACGTAAGTAACTCCTCCACAAAAGGTGGTCAAGGCACCCTAAGAATAGATTGTAACTCCTCCATGAAAGGTGGTGACAAGGTGCTAAGAATAGAGAAGTAACTCCCATCTAGGGAGTTACTTATGACATTCTTATGACACCTATGACACATCTATGACACACATCTCCACATAAGCTAGCCTATCCCAAAAATGTAGGAAAACTCCATGTAAGCACAAGAAATATAATTTCCCTAATTAACTAATAGGGAAAAATAAAAACCTACACTAATACCCCCCCATAAGCGCAACTTAGGTGGGCAGTGTGGAAATATAAAATGGGTCCCGACAACTAGGCTTGATGAGGTACCCATGTACAAATGTAATCTCCCATAAGATAGAGAAAAGGAGAAAACCCATAAGAAAAAACTCCCCGCTAAAAGAGAGACACAAAAGAAATGAAGAGGCTAGAAGCCCCCCTAAAGATGATGCTGCTGTAGATGTAGATCGCACCCTAAGAAGAGCTCGTAGATGAATGAAATTGCTCTCGGTGAAAGGTTTGGTGAAGATATCTACAACCTGCTCCGAAGACTAGCAAAAGATTAAGTCAATGACCTAACTATGAATAAGCTCCCGAATGAAATGAATATGAATCTCTATGTGCTTGGTCCGCTGGTGCTGAACTGAATTCCTAAAAATTTGAATGGTACTCTGGTTGTCACAATAAATGATGGTAGGTTACCTAATAGGAATGCCAAACTCAGAAGGAATCCCCTGAAGCCAAATAGCCTTAGTAGCTGCATTAACAGCTCCCCTATACTCTGCCTCTATGGATGATATAGCAATGGCATTATGCTTCTTGCTAGACCAACTGATAGGACCAGAACCTAGAGATAAACTGTAACTAGAAGTGAACTTGTGAGTTTGTGAATTGCCAACCCAGTCTGAATCTATATATCCAACCAAGTCAACCTCTATGCCAAATCTGTAATGAATCCTATATCTATGTGAACCCTGTATGTAATGCAAGATCCTCTAGCTGCTTTCTAATGCAACTCATGAGGTTCCTGCATAAATCTGTAGACAAGTCCCACTGTATATGATAGGTCGAGCCTGGGGTGATTCAAGTAGATGAGACTACCAACAAGTTGTTGATACCGAGTGGCATCAACTAATGATGAAGAATAGTCAACCTCAATCTTGACTCCTAATAGAAAGGGAGTCAGAGATGGCTTGCAATCAGCCATGTGAAACTGAGCCAATAAGTCAAGAGCATACTTAGGTTGTGTAAGAGAAATCCCTGAATCTAACTGTGAGATCTTGATGCCAAGGAAGTAGTGCAACAAACCCAAGTCTGTCATGTCAAATATATCCTGGAGAGATGCCTTCACCGCTATAATAGCCGATGAAGAACTCTTGGTGATCAAAAGGTCATCAACATATAGAACCAAAATTAGGAGCAAATCATCTTACCATAAGAAGTAGACATTGGGGTTAAAATGGCACCTAGTGAAACCCACTATGAGAAGGAAGGAATCCATCTTGGCATATCAAGCCCGAGGGGCCTATTTGAGGCCATAGATAGATTTCCTAAGTCTGCATACTAAGGAAGAATCTTGAACAAATCATGGTAGTTGCTCCATGAAGATCTCCTCCTCTAGGTCTCTGTGAAGAAAGACACTCTTCACATCCATCTGGTGCACATCCCAACCATGTGTTGCGACAATAGCCAAGGTGAGTTGGATAGAAGTCATCTTTGCAATGGGTGCAAAGGTCTCTGAGTAGTCAATGCCTGCCACCTGTGAGAAACCCTTGGTGACCAATCACACCTTGTACTTATCAACTGACCCATCTGCTGCAAACTTGGTCTGATATATCCACCTACATCGAACCATCTTTCTTCTCTTAGGAAGTGAAGTCAAGTCCCAAGTGTGATTTTTGATTAAGGAAGAATATTCTTCCTCTATAGCATTATCCCACTCAGGTACCCTTGATGCCTCTCGAAAAGTGTGTGGATCTGAAACTGAAGCAAAGAAGGCATGTGGATCTCTCTAAAAATCCCCCTAGTACATCTGTCATTTGCGGGATCTCCTGTCCAAGTGTCAGCACTCTCAAGTGTCTATCTAGCCCAAAGTGGCCTGAGAGTGGGCAAGTAAGGTACTAAATCCTCATCCTCTGACTAACTAAAGGTGGATGACTCTGCATCACTGTCCTCAATGTCTGAACTCGAAGAAGAAGAAGATGTCTCTAGCTCGAGAACCTGTTGTGGCTGATCTGAATCTGATGAGGAATCATCATGAAGAAGTAGATCTGATGAGGGAGAAGAAGTGTCAAGTGTTGAGTCTCTAGGACTCTCCTAAAAATGGATACTTTTATCAATGAACAACTCATGAGTGACTAGATCTAGAAGGCGATACCCCTTAATACCATCTAGATATCCTACAAAGATGCAAGGCTTGGACTGACATTCCATAGCTTTGCATTTCTTCTTTAGAATGTAGGCCATGGTTGGGGATCTAAAAACCCTAAGGTGCTCAACATCAGGTTTCCTTTTATGCCAAGCTTCAAAGGGTGTTATCCCTTTCAAAACTTTGTGAGGAACCCTGTTTTGAATGCAACAATCACAATTGATGGCTTCGGCCCAGTACTATGGTGCTAAAGGTTTGGAGTGAATCATACAACTACCCATCTCTTTCAAGAACTTATTTTTGCATTCTGCAACCCCATTTTGTAAAGGACTGTAAGTGACTGTGTACTGCAAATCAATCCCCTCTGTGGTGCAAAACTGATCAAACCTGTTGCTGACATACTCCCCTCCATTATCAGTTCGAAGAACCTTGATGGATTTCTCACTCTGTTTCTCAATAAGAGCCTTGAAGTCTAGAAAATTTTCAAACACTTCCAAATTTTGTTTGAGAAAATATATCCAAGTATAACTAGAGAAATCATTAATGAAAGTGAGGATGTACTTGGCCCTTGTGAAAGATGGTTTGGGAAAGGGTCTTGATACATCACTGTGGACTAACTCTGATACCATATTGAAGTTGTTGCCAGAATCTGGATAATGCGAATGCAGTGGAGACGTGATTACACGAGATGAAGCAAGTGCACACCACATAGATGCTAAAGCAATTTGAAATTATACAAGAAGATAAATTGCACAAGACAAAATGGAGAAAACCAAAATTTGATTAACATGAGATGGCCAAAGTGAAGAATACATATAGGAGAGCACGTAAGTAACTCCTCCACAAAAGGTGGTCAAGGCACCCCAAGAATAGACTGTAACTCCTCCATGAAAGGTGGTGACAAGGTGCTAAGAATATAGAATTAACTCCCATCAAGGGAGTTACTTATGACATTCTTATGACACCTATGACACATCTATGACACACATCTCCACATAAGCTAGCCTATCCCACAAATGTAGGAAAACTCCATGTAAGCACAAGAAATATAATTTCCCTAATTAAATAATAGGGAAAAATAAAAACCTACACTAATAGGTATACCTCACAACTGGTTTAGGAAAATAGTTTCCTACGTATGGGTGAACCTTAACCTTATTGTTGAGTTTAAAGGTAATTCAATAAATTTAAAAGGAATACCTCCATAAGCTAATCTTGTATCACCTTTGGTATGAAAGATAGCTACTGTTCTGCCACCAGATTGCTGAGTGTTCTTCAAAGTCACCAAATACTGAAAGATGAAAGCTACAACCATTGCAAATTAATCAAACCATCATTGAATTTGACCAATCTTCTTTTAAAGACATCCCATCGAGCATGCCAAAAACTATTATAGCATAGAATTGCACCCTTTGTGAGAGAGTTTCTTAGGCTCTCTCACTCCTAGCTACAAGCATTAGGACAACCTCAAGCTATGGGTATTCTGTAGTGAGGTTGAACCTCTAGGATTTTTAATGTGGCTAGCTCCTCAAATGCTTCACTTTAGCTTGTTCCCACACACTAAAACCTACAATTGACCAAGGAAAAGGGAGAGAAAGATAACATAAAAAAGAAATTTGAGCTAAGGGAGGTGATGCACCAAATATAGAGTGATCCACATAAGCATGAAATAAACACTAATTCAACATAAGATAATTATTGCTCACACAACCTCATAACTAGTTAATTTGCATAAGTGTTTCATAAACTAGGCTCAATAAACCATACATGAAGCAAAGAGGAATTTCAAAATCCACACCAAACATCCATTAATGGCAAAAAGAGCTCAAGTTCAGACCTGTAACTAACTAGAAAACACCTAAATATAAGTAATAAAGGACAATGGACATGGAAGAATACTTCTTCACAAGGTCATCATGCACAGGCTTGTTAAACACAATTTTCAAACAAGAGATAGGTAAAAATTTATCTTTATTACTTCAAAAGGTCTTTCTTAAAAATTTTGATAGGGGATTTCCTTATCAAATGAGGATATCTTTTTTATGGGGGAGCCAACAGAGATATATGAAAAAAAGGAAGAATAAAAATAGAAGAGGCAAGCAAACAAAATTCAATAAATGAGATCCAACTACCCTCCATGAAATCTCACCCACATTTAGGTTAATTACAACTAATCCTTCTTCAACAAATTAACCACTATTAGCTCAAATAGTATTCAAGCCCTCTCATTTGTTGAGAAATACACTAGAAGACAAGAACTTGTTGAGGATGATGATGTCATGATCCACTAAAAAGGAAAAGTCCAAGAACATCTTTAATGCTCGAGCTACCTTTTCTAATCACCTGATCTTCATCTTTCACTTCCACGCCATCCTTCACTTGTCTTACATGTATAAGGACAAAATCCCCATAACTTTAAATCTGGAATGAGTCATGCTACCTCTAAATTTAGTGACTATTTGTCAGAGATGGTGGCCATGTCGAAGGATGAGAGCCTCTCCATTAATTGTATACACTAGATCCTCCTTTGAAACTTGGGCCAAATCTTTTCTATAAATGGAAAACAAATCTAAGGATATTGGTTTTCCTATATCCATTCATGTCGATACACATCTATAGATTACATAGATTCTTTTGATATTTTTAAATGCCAATGTCTATTTGCAGGGGTTTACATTTTGATGTTTGTGGGCCCATCATGAATTCCTTAAGACAACTTGTTTGGCCATTTTCTTCGAATAACTTGCTTAGACACTTCCTGCAGACAATTTGTTCGAAGGAATTCATGTCTTTAGACTTTATGAAAATGCCCCTTTCCAAAAAGGAGGTACCCTTTGACTTTCTTGAAAGTGACCCCCTTTTTTATCCTTCAAAATTTTGAATAAAGCCCTTTAAAAAAATGAAAATCACCCTTTAGAAGAATTTAAAAGCACCCTTCAGCTTATTTGTTTGGACCTTTCAAAAAGAAGACCCCTCCAGCTTTGTGAAAATGATCTTTTGAAAAAAATGTTTTGGCCCTTTGTGAAGGAAAAGTACCTTTTGGAAAAGTTGAAAAGGTCCATTGTGAAGGAAAAGTACCTTTCAGATTCCTTTGAATGGACCGTTGGAATATGAAAATGCCTTCGACCTCTTTAAAATAGCCCTTCAGAAAAATTGAAAAGGGTCCCCTTTTCCCTGAGAAAAGATATCTTTTAGAACTTTGAAAAGAACCATTTTCCCTTTGGAAGTGCCATTTAAAAAAATGCAAGAGACTTAGTATGTGGGCCTAAAATGGCCAATAGGACCCAAGTTCAAATTCCCATGCAGTGGCAAATAAATGAGATATGGTAGGGGATTTTCATCCTTCAATGTAGCCATACTCTTGACAAACAATGGTTAAAAGTAGACATGAGCATGGCCCTGAGTATGAAGATTTTGCCTTTACAATAAAGGAATTTGATACAAAAGAGATCAAGAAGGTTCATGTGATAGATGAGATTGTTCCTTACAACTTGTCTTGATTTTCATATCGTCCATAACTCTAAAAAAAGATAGAGTGACATTAATGCAGGAGCAAGCTCGAGGAGGATGTGGATGATGGTTGTTCTAAATGAGATTAGGATCATTAATTCCCTCCTTATAGCACTAATTTCTCTCTTCCACCTCTTCTATTCATATTTATACTAGCTTTGAGCTCTTGATTTAGATCCCTCAGTTAGAGATAGTGAAGCTCTACCAAAATCACTTTGGAACACTCTCTCAAAGCAATATAAGAGATTTTCTAGATTCTAGTTTAATGTGAAGTGTGATTTATTGAAGTTTGATGTCCAAAGTGTATGTTCCTATTCATCATATGTATGTTCTTCATGTACCTTACTTCAATTCTATTGGTTTCTTGTAGGTTGTGTGAAGTGTTAACTAGTGGCATTCCTCTTGAAGTTTCATAAGTCCATAGTGTCTTATATAGACCTATCTCTTTCTATCCTTCAATTTGTGGGTCTCTTTTCAACCTTCATACAAAATACTCATGCTCAGAACCTTGTCATAGAATCTGACCAATTTTTGTCTTGATTGAATTCATTAGTAGTCATAGAAGTGTCTAAGCTAAAAGTGGATTATTGAACATTTGGTGCATTACCACATTTAGTATATATTTTCATTCATGTATTTCTCTCCCTTTTCATCCCAATAACATAAGTTTAGTAAAAGGGACTATGTTTTTATATCTAAGGAGCTGGCCTCATTAAACATCCTAGAGGTTTGACTCAAGTTTATGTAACCCATAGCCTAGGGTCATTCCCATGTTGGACTGGATTTAAGAGTAGGACTTGAACATTTCTACTTTTATCTAGGGTGCAATTTGAATCTACAATAGTTATTACATGCCCAATGGGACCAAATAAAGAAGAAAATAAATAATTGGTGTTATTTTTGGCTAATAAGTGTAATGGATACTCAACAAGAGCACCTGGTGACTCCAAACATCTCTGGTCCATAAAATCTAGTCCCTTACCTACATGCCAAGAAGAAAAAGATCATCTATAAGGGGCATTGACTTCTATTTTAGTAAGCTTCCAACATCCTCAAGAAGAAGGAGAGTAAGATCATCCTTGTCCCCTATCAGAAGATACAGTGTAAGCCACTCACCCTATAGAGCATAGTCTACACCACCATTCACAAGGTTCTATTTTAGGCGAGGCCTATTTCCCGTTCCATTTACAATGTTGCCAAGGAATTAAGCTTTTGTAACCTTTAATGGGTGATCCCTCTTAACCTTCAGTAATATGATTACATCCCTATCACCTATTTGAAGAGTCTATCATACTTTACAAGAGAAAATTCTACCGCTCCTATAGAGCACATTGTTGACATTGCAAGCCTTTGTGTAGTACATCACATTACATAAGTGAATGTAGCCATAAGACTACTATCCACATCCTTGAAAGGCAAATCCCTATAATGGTATAAAAGTTTAACTCCTACCTTAATTAATACTTGGGATGAGTTTGGTGAGTGCCTATGTAAATATTTTGAGGATAGAAGTGACCATATATCGCTTACAGAACAACTTACCTCAATCAAAAGGGTACCCCAAGAATTTATGGTTGATTTCAACTATAGATTCCAAAACACTTGGGATAGGATACTTGCCATCATTAATCCCACACCCAATTATGCTTTCCTTTACTATTTGAGATCATTGAATTCAGACATTGTAGTCATGATCCAATCTATGGGTGGGACAACTATGCATGGGGCTTATGAGATAGCTATAAGAGCACAAAAATGTTTAATAGAAGTAGGGAAACTCATGCCAAGACCTCTCATGCCACTTTTTCCTAAACTTCAGCCAACCCCACCTACCATTTCTCCACTGCCCACTCCAAACAACCAAGCCAAACCCGATGATGGCCAAGTGGATAAATTTTCAAGGATTGAGATCTTATTAAAGACATAGAATAATAAGCTAGTGGATCTAGAGAGACAACAACAAATTTCATATAGGCCATATTCATACCAAGGTCCTTTCCAAACCCAATACCTTGCTCAATCCTATAATATTACCCCTTATCCATCAAACCAATAAGCCCAATGCCAATTTACTCAAGATAGATCTTATAATAGCTAAAACCCTACATCTGCAAGTAGCTTGAGAGCCTTGGTCCCTACATAAAACTATCTTGCACAAGAGGGTCAATGGAAATAACAATAATAGTTTAATGAGATGGTAATGGTTATAAGTGGGGAGATGTATTAGGACCCAAGTTAACAACATGCTCCTTCATTCCTAGTTCATGACACTATGCCTCCTCCACCAGAAAGCCCTCTAATAAATCAAGGTAATATGCCTGCCATGACATCATTAGAAGCTCAAATTCAATAGCAAAGAAGCATGGGTAATGCACTAGTTGACACCATGTGCATAAAATTTTAAGAAGGGGAGTATATATTTGAGCATGTAGCAACAAACTTGGGTTAGACTATAGTCAGGCCAGATGAATTAGTTACAACTCATACCAGGTATAAAAGGAGGATGTTGGATGATAATTTAGATCAATCTAGGGCTTCTTCAACATCTCCACAAACCAGTCAATAGCCTACCATTTCAAATATAATTGCTGAAGCTCTTGCAACTCAACAAGTACCCAAATATCAGAGACAAAAAGAAAAGTTTCATTTTGTTCCTCATATCACTCAAGTGCCAAGCGATGCTTCTAATTCCAAGGTGCAGTCCAAATGTACTAATTTTCCTTTGAATATTGTGGATCATATAAAAAAGGCTAATGTCATTATGTCTATGTATGATACTCTATCCATTCTAGGATCGAGAGAGATTCTTCAGCAAGAACTCTCCAAGCCTTCTCATATGAATGAGACAGCTAAAAAAATGAACACCATTTTTACAAATAGTAGTCAGCCTAGTCCTAGTTAGGTTCCTAATCAAATTCAAGTCCATAATGTTGTTCATTCCCCCAAGGTTTTCAAACTCTCTCTATTCTATTTATCATTCATCATAAGAGCCTATTTAGTGCATAATTGTATGATAGATTAAAGTGCTTCAACCTTAATTATGCCCAAAGCCATAATAAATAAGCTTGGGATTAAATATGTACCTAATGAAAAATGTGTTCTCCAATTGGATGGTTCCCCCACTAAAATGGTAGGCATAGTGAAATATCTTAAGATCACATTAGCAACTCACCCAAATTGTGTCATCACTCAATATGTAATGGTTGCAGACCTACCCTCATATTTTACCCTATGCCTATCTAAGGACTTTACTACAAATATTGGGGGTTATTTGTCCATTGAATAGTCATACATGGTTTTTAAGACCAGATATGGGACTAAGGTCATTATTAGGTCTGATCCTATCTCTAGGTTCCATCTAGATCCTTATATGCCTAATCTTGCAAATGTCAACTGCACCATATTTGAAGAGGATGAAAATGTTAGTGAACAAGAGCCTCATGATCATCTTAAAGGCATTTCAGACCTATATCTAGATGAATGGGCAACTGACAACCATGTATTTGATCCCTTTAGCAATCTTGAAGAAGCAGAATTAGGGGTGTATTGTATGCATGAGGAGGGTGCTACTATACCTTGCTTAACTAACACCACTCAAGAAGATGGTCTATGGACCTTATTATTTAATGGCTCAAGGTAAAAAAATGGTAGTGGAGATGGGGTCATGTTGGTTTCACCCTCAGTTTAGAAATACTATTCAGCTATAAGACTCCAATTTAGTTGTACTTCAAACATAATTGAATATGAAGCTCTTGTACATGGTTTATAAGAGGCAAGAAGAAGAAGTGTCAAACTTATTCAAGTCAAAGGTGATAGTGAGATTGTTTTGTAATAAGTGAGAGGTGTAGTTGTAGTTAAAAACCATCATTTTAAATCCTATAATCATTGTGTATGGGATCTCATAGAAGACCTGAAAGCATTTAATATACAATCCCTACCAAAAGAGGCAAATCAACATGTAGATAGGCTTTCAACCATTGGAGCTCAGTATGAGGTTATAAATAGAGTCAAATGCAACCAAAGCCAAGGAAAGGTCAAGATTATATGTAGGCTAGCTTTACCTGATAATGAGTTAAGTTGGTAGGTGTTTGACAATGATGACCAAATTATATGTTTTTTGATGTAGGAAGTAGAATTTTGCCATAAAAATCAAAATAATTTCCAACACCAGTATGATGATCAAGTAGTACAACTAAGATCTAAAAAGTTTCCTAAGGGGCTTATGACATTAGAAAACATCTTCAATGAAGATGACCAAGTGAGAAAAGGAAAGGCATGTATCTTAACCAAAGAGGAACATTATGAAAATATAGAGATCTTTAAGGGTAAATTATTGAAGTTAAGAAATATTAATACAATAAAAGAGAGAGATATATTTGTGGGTCTATGTCAAGAGTTATCTAATGTATTTGTGTTAGAAAACAAGGATTTTAAGGGATTTAACCCCAAACTCACACAACACACCATTGACCTAGAGATCAATGTAAGACTAGTCAGGGAGAAGCAAAGGCCTATCAATCTAAAAGTGGAAGAGTTGATGAGAAGGGGGCCATTTAAGCTGATCGATTCAAAGATCATATTCCTCATAAAACATTCCTCATGGGTGCAAAACCTTGTTCTAGTAAGGTAGATGAATGGGGGAATATGTTTATGTGTTGATTTTAGGGAGCTCAATAAGGTGTCTCTAAAAGATCATTACCCACTTCCCTCAATGGATCAGATTCTTCAAAAGGTGGCAAGTTCTTAGATATTCTCATTACTTGATGGCTACTCTAGCTATAATTAGATAATGGTTAAGGAAGAAGATATGCAGAAGACTGCCTCTACCATAAAGTGAGGCACTTATGCATATATGAAAATGCCCTTCAGACTATCCGATGCTGGAACAAATTTTTAGAGGCCAATGGATGTTGCCTTTGAAGGTTTGATAAATGACATGGTACTCATCTACCTATATGACATCACTATTTTCTCAAAGGACCCATCTAATCACATTGCTCACTGAGGATAGTATTTGAAAGATGTAGAGAGTTTGGTATGTCACTGAATCCTAAAAAAATGCATATTTGGTGTTTATGAGGGTAGATTATTAGGCCATGTAGTGTCCAAGGATGGTCTTTCCATAGACCTTGAAAGAGTTGAGTCCATCTTATCTCTACCCTTGCCCAAACATAAGAAGGGTCTACATAGTTTTTTAGGAAAGATTAATTTTATAAGAATATTTATTCTAGGCTTTGTAGAGATGGTCAAGCCTCTTACTCACATGTTAAGAAAGTGCAAAGAGTTTACATGGAACAAAGAAGGTAAGAGGGGTTTCAAGGCCATAAAGGAGGCCATATCTCATGCCCCTATACTTCTTAACCTCAATTTTAACAAGGAATTCTACTTGTATGCCTTCTCTACATTGGATGCAATCTTTGCCATGTTGATGTAACAAAATGAGTAAGGTCTGGAATAACGTATTGCTTTCTTCAGTCAAGCATTAAAAGGGTGTGAGGAGAGGCATAAATTTGTAAAAAAGCATGTGCTTGCAATAGTGAGAGTTTTGAAGAAATTTTGGCACATGGTATCCAATAGTAAGATCATACTCATAGTGGTACACCCAAGTATTGAAGAGTTTATACTCAACAAAGACCTCAATGAGAAAAGAGCTAGATGGTTGACAAAATACATGGAGTATGACCTCAAGGTTAGATTTATAAAGCTTGTGAGGGGAAGATGGATGTGTGATCACCTTGTAGTATCAATAAATCAAGATAAAGATCAAGTGTTGGTAGTCCATGATGGCCATTAGGCAGCATCAGATAACACACCTTTCAATTGGACACATGAGATAACTAGATTTATCGAGTCAGGACAATGTCTTATGAGGATAGATAGGTATAAAATAAGGCACTTTAGGTTTCAAAGTATACATTATGTCCTGATAGATGGATTAATTTTTAAGAGAGACATAGGAGGCATGCTTTTGAGGTGTGTGGAATCATGCCAAATAGACAAGCTGCTTGAGCAGTTTCATGATGGTCCAGCTAGTGGGCACTTTGCTACCAAAACCATAGCCTCCAAAATCATTAGAGATGGGTAATTTTGGCCCAAAATGTTTAGATATACTCACTCTTGGGTAAGGAAATGCCTAAAATGTGCAATATTTGTTGGCAAACAGAAGCTAGTTGCCCTTTCTTTACAACCCATATAAGTATAACAACCCTTTATGAAATAAGGCTTAGATTTTATAGGAATGATACACCCATCTTTAAGTAAAGGGAATAAATGGATTATTACAACTACATACTACTTTACAAGGTGGGTCGAAGTAGTTTCCCTCTAGGAGGCTAATGAAGTTTTTGTTTTGGACTTCTACGATAGCCTTGTGACCAGATTTGGTGTGCCATCTAAAATTATTTTTGATAATTCATTGGACTAGCAATAATAAGGTATGTGAGTGGGCCCTTTCACATATAATTTATCTCAAGTCATCCTCTAACTATTACCCATAAGGTAATGGAATAGCAAAGACCACCAATAAGAACTTGTTAAGGATTATCAAAAGAACTATGGAAGATAGTCAGAGGGAGTGGCATACTAGACTAAGAAATGCCCTATGATCAAACAAAGTGACACCTAAGATAACTACTAGACACTACCAATACCTCCTTTTTTATGGTAAGGAAGCCAAACTTCTCATATCTCTTGAGCTTCTTACATTAGAGCTTGCACATCAACTTGATCTTCTAGAGGATGATGCTATGCATGTAAGGTTGAATGAGCTAAGATAGCTAGAGGAGACAAGGGACACTATTATGCACATCATGTAGTCTAGTCAGCACCAAAATAAGAGGTCATTTGACAAGAGAGCTTGATCAAAAACATTTTAGTAAGGTGATATAGTCGTCAAATGGGATGAGAACCATGAAAAACCCAGAAAGCACTCCAAGTTTGACAATCTGTGTAGTGGGCCTTATGTTATCATAGGTTACAAGGAGAGAAATGATTTTGAGATTTCTAGGTTGAATGGAGAGAGCCTTCCCATCCCTATTAATGATAGGTATCTCAAGTTATATTATTAGTATTGTATCATGATCCTTGTACATAGGTAGATAGGTGTGTCTTTTTTCCAAGTGCCCTTACACATTGTTTTGTTTATTGTTTTTCTAATGTTTCAAGTAGTTGTTCATCCTTTTGTTGATTTTTTGTTGTTAATGTGTATTTCATTACTTCAAAATGTTTCAAGGTGATAGGTAAAATCTTTATATAAATAATGATTCATTTATCTATCCATCATGAATGATCTTGATGAAATTCTAGGTTCTGTGACCAACAGGTTGGTCAAGCTAATTGAGTCACTAGAAATGCTAGCCACATTTGGCCCACATAGATATCTTGCCTAAAAATGGGTTTGATTAAGTTTTCATGGTGATCAAAGTAGTTCTATGTCAGAGAACAAGTTCTTACAAGCTTCAAGTTTTTATAGTCATTCGAGCCTTCAAATATCCAATGACAGTTCAAGCACACGTTCGAAAGAGCCTACAAAATAAAATGCTAAGTCCAAAACCTTTTATTTGGATAAGTTCAATTCTTTTAAACCTTTTATTTAGAATAAGTGCTAATATTTACTTTAGAAGAATTGTTTTAGGTTTTTTTCCTAAGTATTAGGAGTTGTTTTGGACATGTTGTCTGAAATAAAAACCCTGAAGACCCAATTTATTTTAGACATTTTATCCAAGGCAAAAGCTAAGTATAAATTCTTTCAGGAAAATTATCTGAATAATTTTCCCAAAGACCAAAATTCTCTTGAACATTTTGTCTGTAGCGAAAAATCTTGAAGATAGAATTATTTTGTATATTTTATCCACAAAAAATGTTGAGTACAAATTGTTTTAGACATTTTGCCCAAAATAAAAAGCATGTAGGCATAATTTGTTTGAGAAAAGTGTCCTAAATAAAATGCTAGAGGAAAATAGCTTGAGGACAAAATGATCAATGTAAAAGCTCTGATAGAATGGTTTGTCTGGGGAAAATTATTCTAATAGAGTGACATTCATGCAAGTGTCAATGTTCAAGCTCAACAGTCATCCATTAGGATCCAAATATTGATGGTTGTGAAGACGCCATTAATATTCCTTTGGACATTAATTGATGGGTGCGCAAATGTCAAATTTAAGTCATGAAAAATGACCATTGATTTTCAAATATATCAGTGATGATTGTATGTACATCAAATACATTCATGCAAACATCAAATACAGGCACACAAACATTAATTTTAATCCCCATAGAATAGCCATTTGAATTCAAAAAAAGTAGGATCAATGATCAACATTCAATAGTATAGAAGATCTAATGGTGGATGATGACTGACAGGATAGTGGGCCCAAGTAGATCAATGGCTTGTATTCAATCATAGATTTAAATCTAATGACATGTGAGTAAGTCAAAGAGTCAATGGATCCTGAATACAAGGGCATGACTGATAAGTGTTAAGAGTACATGAAACTGGTAGAGGATCGATGAACAATGGTCATTCAAACAAATAAAGATTAGATGATGCGAGAGACAGTCAGTAGGTTAATGAACTAAGTTAATTTTTGACAACCAATGAGCAAAGGGGGTAAGCCTAGGACTTTTGATGGAGGTCAAAAGGGCACTTTTTTCAACTAAGGTAAATGCAATGGAACTGAGCTTCGATAAGGGTTTGAGTTGAACCAGAGCAGGGACATCAAGACCAAGCATTGCCAATAGAGCTCCATAGAGATAAAATAGGTCTTTTAGACCTAATATAGGCTAAGAGGGTGGTGGTTTATTATCAAATCAAGAACATACACCTGGCGAACTTCTTTTGTCAATTTAAATTATAAGAAAATTGATAGTTTAGATTAGTTTTCATCTATAGTAGACCCAGGTTTAGATTCCCATGTAGGGGTAGATAAATGAGATATGGTGGGGGCTTCTCATCCTTCAATGTAACCATACTCTTGACAAATAGTTGCTAAAATTAGACATGAATATGGCCCTAAGTATGAAGATTTTACCCTTGCAGTAAAGGACTTTGATAGAGAAGAGCTCAAGAAGGTTCATATGGTAACTGAGATTATTCCTTCCAACTTGTCTTGATTTTCATATCCTCCATCATGCCAAAAAAGGATATAGTGACATTAATGTAAAATTAGGCTCGAGGAAGATTTTGGCAATGGCTATTATAAATAAGATTGGGGTAATTAATGCCCTCTTATCTCTAATTTCTCTCTCCCACCTTTTCTCTACTTATATATACTGGCTTTGATCTCTTGATTTAGATCCCTCAACTGGAGATATCGAAGCCTACCAAAATCACTTTATAACACTCTCTTGAAGCAATATAAGATAGTTTTTAGATCTACATGAATTTGAAGTATGATTTATTGAATTTTGATGTGCAGAGTGTATGTTCCTATTCATCATCTATATGTTCTTCATGTAACTTGATTTAATTATATTGGTTTATTATAGGTTATGTGAAGCGTTAGCTAGTGACGTTCCTCTTAAAGTGTCATAAGTCCATAGTGTCTTATATAGACCTATCTCTTTTTGTCCTTTAAGTTGTAGATCTATTTTCAACCTTCATACAAAATACTCATGCTTGTAACCTTGTCATAGAATCTAACCAGTTCTTGTCTTGATTGAATTCATTAGTAGTCAAAGAAGTGTCTGAGCTGAAAGTGGATTATTGAACATTTGGTGCATCACCACATTTAGTATAGATTTCCATTCATGTATTTCTCTCCCTTTTCTTCCTAATAGCATAGGTTTAGTAAAAGGGACTCTATTTTTATATCTGAGGAGTTAGCCTCATTAAAAATCCTAGAGGTCTGACCCAAGTTTAGGTAATCCATAGCCTAGGGTCATTCCCATGTTGGACTAGATTTGAGAGTAGGACTTGAACATTTTCACTTTTAGATAGGGTGCAATCTAAGTCTACAATAGTTCCTTGAATAATGATGGTCCAAATGACTGAGCTAGTATGATATATGAGGATGAATATGAGATATACTAATGGATAAAAGACTATGATCAGATTTCAGACTAATAGTGAAATAGGTGCTAACGTCCTATAAAAAATGCCTAGTTGTCAAGATAGCAAAAGGATTAAGGATTTGATGGGTGCCTAGATTTAAACTAGCAAGAGGATGATATGATAGGCACTAGTTATGAGTAGGCAAAGATGATAGAGACTAGATTGATGATGATGGGTTTGCTAGATTGAGACTGACAAAGTGATAATATGTTAGCAAGATATTGACTAAGTATGAGATCTAACCAATATAATGATAAATAATTGACTAGGATGATAGGATGATGTGGATAAATAATAAGAGGATTAACTCAAGCCTTTGGGCTAATGTGTTCAATATGAGATGGGATAGGATTATGTAATTAAGGTGATTAGGACAATGGGACAAGTATGATGATAAGTGATAATGGGGTGATGAGGGGTAATGATGGGGATAGTTTAGATACACATGTAAACTAAAGATCCAACTTAGATAAGATAAGACATGGTTAGACTAGATGGGTGATGAAGGCAAGGTCAAGACAAGTGATTGGTTATGGATGGGGTGGACTTAGGATAAGATGTAAATGACAAGACAAGATGTGATTAGGATATATAGGTGATGGGGGTATGACCGATAACGGGTAGAGATAAATAGACTAGGATGGGACTTGAAGGATGTACAAGAGAAAAAATTATATACAAAACAAAATATAGGTGATGGGGATATGGCTAATGATGAGTGGGTAATGGTTGGACTAGGAGGAGGGGAAGACAAGGTGATGATAAAATGTGCCTAGGGTGAGATGAAGATAAGATGGGGGACAAGATAGGATAATATGTATAATGGGATGATGATAGGGATGTATGAGATGTGATTAGAATATGTAGGTGATGAGGTATGATCAAGGATGGGTGGATATGGTTAGACTAGGATGAGAGTAAGACAAAAGGATAATATGTACAAGATGATGTCTAGAATGTACAAGATGAGATATTAGTGATGGGGGTATGACTAATGATGAATGATTATAATGATAAAAGAGGGTAAAAATATATACAAGAGAAAAATGATATGTATAAGAGGGTAAGATAGGGATATACAAGATGATGATTAAGATATGTGATTGATGGGGTGATGGCCAATGATGGGTGGATAAGGTTAGACTAGGAGGGGGATGAGGTGACTATACGAAGGTGAGATCTAGACAATTGGTTGATCATGTGGACTTTGGTCAAGATGTAAGATGTGATTGGGGTATGTATATGATAAAAGTATGACTAATAATGGGTGGATACAACTAAACTAGGAAGATATACAAAAGATGATATATACAAAGGCATGATGACAAGAGTGTAGAAAATGTGATTTGATAGACATGATGACTAGGATATGCGAGGGATGGGGTAATGACAAATGATGAGAATGTGCAAGAAGATAGACTATATATAAAATGATGATGACAAAGATGTATAAGATATGATTAGGATATGAGATCAATGACAAGTAGGGATGATTAGACTGGGATAGGATGAAGACAATATGGGAGATAGGATATTGCAAAGATATACAGGATGATATGTACAAAAGGATGATGGGATAAGGATGTACAAGACAAAATTGGAATAATGGGGGTGTGATGAAGGGTGGGTCTAGTGACAGGATGTGCTATAAGGATGTACAAGAGAATAAAGATAATATACAAGAGGGTAAGATAAGGATTTACAAAATGATAATGACTAATGACTGGTGAAAATGACTAGACTAAGAGGAGATTAAGATATAGATATACAAAAGAATAATATGTGCAAGGGGATTATGATGAGGATGACAAGATAAGATGTAGGTGATGGGGGGATAACCAATGAAAAATGGACATGGTTGGACTAGGATGGGGCAAAGACAAGATGGGATACAGGATAGGTCAATAAAAAGGATAACAAAGACAATATGTACAATGATAGGATGACAAGGATGTACAATATGGAATGATGAGACAAGTGATGGGTGTCGTCATCCCCTTCATTTAATCAACTTTCTGTTGATGTCATATTTAACCAAGGTTGTGTCTAAAGCTATATGCAACAAGAGGAATCATAGCAATTTAGTAATTCGATGGGGGTATTTGTATATATATTTTTATTGTTTTGGGGGATTTTAATGTCTTGAGGATTTCTTGATTAAAACCTTATTGGAATCAAACTATGCAAATCTGTTGGAAATAAACACACTCTGCAGAAATGAAATTGATTGTTAGAAATAAACACATTGAAATTGATTGCTGGAAATAAACACACGTTGCAGAAATGAAATTGATTGCTGAAAACAAACACACGTTGCAGAAATGAAAAGTTAATCTAAAAACACCTACAAGAACAAGTTTACAACAAATCTTAACTATAAGGAGTTGGAAGTATTTATAAATTTAACAGAATTACCTATTTACTTTTGTGAATAGAAATATAAATACCGACAAAATAAAGATCCTAGTTATTCAAAGGAGTGGGCCCTTGCTCTGCCTAGAACAAGATTTGAACAATTTAATTTGCTTTCAAAATAGAAATGGCTATTTCATTGATAAAATGTTCTGTATTACAAAATGTACCACTCTTTCCTTATCTCTCTATTCTTCAATGATTTTCTACTTTTTTTCTCCTTCTTTATATATTCTTAGGTCTGTATATATAGATGCTTTGATGGCTGTAACTGCTTCGTAGATATGATGGAACTGAATCGCACCTAGATTAGATGCTGAATCAAGATGTGGCTAGATGTCCAACTTTGTGATACATGTCTTGATTCTGCAAATTTGGAAAATTGGGAATCTATTCCTAATTTAATGGGATCATTGATTTGACAGATCACCAACCATTTAAAATAGAACCTCATCAGTTCCATATCTAGCCACAAAAGTTTTGGAGCTTATTTATAAGAGTATCGGAGCTAAATATAGAGTTCTGGAGCTAAGCCCAAAAATGTTATGACTTGAAATAGTATGGTGGAGTTTTGGAACTAACTATGATTGTTCTAGAATAGATTCTGTAGGTTTCAGGACTAACTGTGATGATTTTGGAACAAATTTTGTAAGTTCTAGAACTAATCTAAATTGAGTCCAATGCTTCCAAAACATGCAATCTACTTCACATTTGTTCTTTAGCTTGATGATGACCTATTTTATTGCAAAACTAGAATTTTCCAACACACTTGTTAGGAATTATAGATCTTTTAAAATGTTAGAATCACAGTCAACAAAAAATGGATAATCACATTCTAACTCATCTCAGATCAAAATAAAAGTTACAAAATGCAATCAAACTTAATAAAAAGAGAAAGTAAGATGAGGTCATTTATTATACAGTTATCGGGCATATCCTAGCCTCATCAACAAGGATATAGATGATATGTAAAAAAATGATATATGGGTTGTGAAAATACCTAGATGGGTGAGTATAGGCTTGGGTAAATGTTGACTCAGCTCACAAATAATATGGGTCTAACACAACACTCAAACAACACACACAATCATGAATCTTAAATTAGTCAACTGATAAGGGTGTGTAACTCAATGCCTGCACCATCCAATAGCTTCATGGGTGATACTTTAGGTTGATGAGCCATTATGAAATCCACTAAACCTTATCAACCCTATTAGCACATGATGGCCACTCGAAAGAAGAAATGATGGGTGGGATGCGATAGATAGATAGGGGATGAGATTCATGATGTTGACGTAGAAGACGAACACAATGAATTATACTTGAGCAATGAGCTACAAATTAATGATGACCCTAGAAAGGACACATGCACAAGGAGTTGAGATGATGGGTGTCATGGTTGTTGACATATCCCAAGGGGGAATAAACCATAACATGATGATGATGATAGTATTAAAAATCTGCAAGATTTAGATGTATCTCAAGTAAGGATATATGTAATGGAGATATATAGGCTAGGATAAAATGATGTTTTGATAAGATTGATGATGGGTGTAGCTCAAAGCTAAATTGATCAATATGATGTAGGTGATGATAGAGAAGAATTAATATGATCGAGTGACCAACAATCAGGAGAAAAGAATTTGACTACATTGCATCAAATCAATGAGACCTAATGTGATTAATGATGATGCCCCTAACAAGGACACATGTAAGGGAGTGATAGATAAGATAGTGGCCAAACTATCCTTGGGCACTTAAAAGTGGCCAAGTGTTGCTTACATAATCTGAAAAGACATCAGGCTGATGTAGTTCTGACTAAAGGATGGGGGATGACAATGAGGGAATAGAATATGATAGTGATGATGATGATTAGTGATTAGAGGATAATTGAATGTTAGTCAAATGGGTTGAAAGGGATAGATTAATGATGGGAAATAAGGATGATGAGATGATTAGATAAATGATGAGGGTGTAGATGATCAAGCAATCATAGATGTCATAATGCTCATCATAGTCTAAGTAATCTAACAAATATGACACTTCGCAGTATGCCCCATGCTATAAGCATGACTAAGAGGACATGATGCCAAAGTGCATGGGCAAATAATTAACTCTACATCCTTGATGATAATTATAAGCATTATTATACTTTGGGTGACATCATAACATCCCTATTCATTATCCAATAGATAAAAAGAGGCAAAGACAATTAAATATTTACTTGACAAAAATATGCAAACAAGATAAAAAGAACAAACAAGTAACACACACAAGTATCTACATGCAGTGTCACACTATATTGTCTAATGATGGGATGAGTGTTTGTGTGATGGGTTAGACTATGTTGGTCATGATGTGATTGTGGACTTAGAATAGACTTGGATTTGGATAAGATAATTATGATTAGGATTAGGACATGGATATAGAGGGTGATGATTAGGATTAGGACATAGGTATGGATATGGATGTGGGGATAGATTAGGATCGATATAGATAAGATTTACCCCATGTTATAGGATAGAAGGATGGATGATGTGATAGGGTGTGAAAGGGTATTTGGTCTTGAAACCAAATCAAAAAGTGGTCAAGGGAGGTGATTTGAAAAAGTGATGTGTAAGATGACCAAGTATTATTAATAGACAAAGCCTTACAAGGGTTCAATCGAGTAATAGGAGTCAAAAATAATGGGATCATATACCTTTAATACTAGCAAAATAGTGATTGGATGGGTGCTAGGTATGAAGAGGCAATGATAGGGAAGTGATGGGATTAAATACCTTTCATATTAGTAAAATAGTGATTATATTGGTTCTAGACACGAAGAGGCACTGATAGGGGAGTGATAGGTGCTAGAATAAATTCTTTGACAAAGTTGTGTATGTCGATAATACTTAGCCAAAAGGATGATGAAGATATGATGGGATGGGTGACCACTTTGATTTGGTGCCAAAATGGAATGTGGTATCCAAATATGGGAAAATATGAGATGGATGGAGATGGATGTGACTAGGGGATTAGGCATAAGACAAGACACAAAGGGCTTGTTTTTGGTTTTTTTATATTTTTAAAATTTCAAATTTTTAGGGTTTTTGACATATTTCAAATTTTAGGGCTTTTTGGGATATGTATGTGCACTATACAAATGGGGTTACTAGCAAAGGTAATACCAAGCCTAGCAACCAAAATGAGGATGGATGAGTTGACAAAAGGATGAGGGTGACACAAAAAAGGGGATGAGGACCAAGGAAGAAGGGACTAAGGATTGACAATGACCACATCATGAAGGAACCAGATGTTTAATTTCCTAATTGTTCATTAGAGGATATGCCAAGATGGTTTGAGAACATGTCTCAAGACACCTTTCACTTCCTTATGAAGGTCAAGATTGGAAGAAAATGAATATGAGATGATGCAAGATAATGGACTAAGGGATACGATTGATAAGGATGGGTGATGTAAATAAGTTTTTCGAAGGGTGAGATGAGTATGGATGGATGGACTGATGTTTCCCCCAAGTATTGAGGTATTATGCAAATAATATATTATGTTACCATGATGCCAAAAACTAGTTTTCATCATGGTACTTGCCCAAGCTACCAGAGGACTATTTTTACCATTGGATGGATGATTTGTTTTTTGACTTTTTTAACTTTTGGATGGCATCTCAATTTATTAGGTATGGGTACAAGATGCAAGATGCAAACATTATTGTGATCTTTAGCCAACACCTATTATAGGGATGTGAAATGTTAGGACCATGTTGTTGTTATTACTGGATGTATTGGGGTCCTTATGACTTTTATTGATGATTGATTGAGACCCCTCCAAATATCTAGAACAAGTATCTTCATCACCCCTAGGAGAGATGATGCTACCTGAGAGGGTGATGTGAGGTATGGATTCAATTAGAGATTGATTTTGATAGATGATAGGATCGAGATAGTATGTTATAATGGGTGATGGAGGAATGGGACTAGTAGTTTCATACATCGTTGGAGATGTGGAACATGCTTAATTTGATTGGTGCTAATGGATAAAAGACTGCAGGAGATCCAAGACACTTTGACTTTGTGATTTATCTTTGATATGATCACTTGATGGATGATTGGCCATGATTTTGACATTATTTGGATTTTGACTACCCCCTAGTGCCTGATTTTGGGATTCACCAAAGGAGATTGATTTTTGACTTGATAAATGATGATTTTGACCTTGACATTCCTCTAGTGCCTGATATTAGGATTCACTAAGGGAAGACATATTCAAATTAGGCTGATGATTTGAATCTTCTTGATTTTTAATGATAGGATCAAAGATGACATGATTATTATGATTTAATTCTGGAATATGGTGTTAGATGTTTGTATTGGTGGCATATTTTATATTACTTAAGGAAAGGTCTAGTAATGGATGTTCTTGTTTGTCCTTATTGAGGGAGGTGATTAAATGATCATTAATGGGAAGAAAGGGGTCTATGATGGATGAAGGTGGTGGAGATGGTATGATGAGGTCAATGATTGGTGATGGGGAAACATGGTCTTTACAGGGGTTATTAGGAGATTCAATTTTGACATCAGAGAAAATCTCCTCAAGATCAACAAAAGGATCACTAGGTTTAGTTATAGTGGACACATCCAAAATATAATCAAATTCACTCTAAAAATATTCAATAGATAAAGATTAAAATAACTCTATTATGACTTCATCATCTTAATTAGGATCCAAAAGTATGCTTGGTGATGGATTAGAGGTATCCAGATTAGAGGGATCCTTAAAAAGATAGGCATTATCAATATTAATGAGGTATGATGTTTTTGATGAGGAATTTGATTTAGATCTTGGTGTTGAACATGATATTGATGATGATAATACTTATATTGATGCAATACTACTAGTAGAAGGTTCATTTACCATGATTAACCTCTTAACAAGGGGTATTTGATGTGATGGGTGAGGGGGGTTCATGAGATATGGGAGGACTAGGATCTTAAGGAGTAGACTCAACTTTGGTGGAGGATTTGTCGAGGATGGGGGGGATAATTTAGGATGGGTGTGAAACCTTGACTTAGAAGGGGAAGTACTTGATTCTGATTAGGAAGGGAATATTAACATTCCTTTTCTTCTACATTCAAGGATTTAGACTCATCTAGTTCATCCTCAATCACTATGTCACCATGGTTGATGAGGTCTTGGACATAATATTAGAAAGGTTGACATTGATGAATAGTATGCCCCCAATTTTAGTGATATAAATAGTAGTGGTTTGCTTTATACCAAGAGGGCTTAGGCTTGGTGGGATTAAGATGTCAGATAGGCAGATAGACCATCATGTTAGCAATGACTAGTTGTTTAAAAAGGGCTTTGAATGACATAAGAAGGGGAGTATAAGGACCCACTTCACTTTATGACTTAGAGGTGGAAGCATTAGACCTAGGATCATATGAGTGGTGATGTGAGTAGGTGGATGGACTGGTCATAAATAATTTGGCCAAGATTGGATTCCCTTTACTAGTATGGGAAGGGGTAGGCGATGGGATATGACTAGTGGTTGGAGGATTGGTATGGGACTCACATGAAGGGGCTTGGATAGGAAGTGCAATGAGTTGAAGGGGATCAACACCCTTGGGAAGTGGAACACCCATTATAAAAAAACTACATGAGGATATTATCCTTATGAGAAACTATAGATTGGTTTATGAATGTGGGGTCTAACTCCATGGTGATGGATGATAAATGATGGATGATAAAAGGTAGGCTAAGGATTATGGATGGCTCCTTGAACAAAGTGAGTCTAGAGGATTGAGCTAGTATGATATATGAGGATGGGGATGAGATACACTAATGGATAAAAGACTATGATCATATTTTAGACTGATGCTGCAATAGGTGCTATCGACCTATCAACAATGCCTAATTGTCAAGCTAGAAAAATAGATTAAAGATTTGATGGGTTCTTAGATTCAAACTAGCAAGATGACAGTATGATGGGTGCTAGTTATGAATAGGCAAGGATGATAGAGACTAGATTGAGGATGATTTGTTTTCTAGATTGAAACAAACAAAGTGACAAGATGCTAGCAGGGTATTGACTAGGTATGAGATTTGACCAAGGAATGAGTGATGGTGGATTAGGATGATAGGATTATGTGGATGATAAAAGGACTAGATCAAGCCTTTAAAATAATTTTCCCAATATGGAGATTAGATGGGATTATGTGATGAAGGTGATTAGGATAATAGGATGAGGATAAGTGTGATAATAGGTGATGATGAAAGGATAAAAGGGTAAGATGAATGAGGTGGGGATGAAGATGAGATTAGACTAGATGGGTGATGAGGACAAGGTTAAGACAAAGGATTGATGATAAACTTAATATAAAATGTAGAGGATGAAACAAGGTGTGAATAGGATATGTAGGTAATGGGGGGGTGTGATTAATTATGGATGGGTCTAGGATAAGAGGAAAAAAAATGTACAAGAGGGTAAGACGATGACTAAGATATGCGAGTGATGAGTTATGAGTGGATATGATCAATGATGAAGGGGATGAGGATAATATAAGAGGTTGATGAGATATGTAAGAAATGATATGTATAAAAGGCAAGGATATATAAGGTGGTATTGGGATAAGGTGTGGAAGACTATAAATGACCAGGATATGTGAGTAATAGAATATGATTAATGATGAGTGGGGATGACTAGACTAGGACAAGATGATGAAAAGATGGGAGATAAACCAATGTAAGGATATACAAGATGGTATTTACAAGAGGATGATGACAAAATAATGAGGCAAGTATATACAAGATGATGGATTATGCAAATACCTAGATAGGTGTGTCTAGGTTTAGGTGAAGGTTGATTCAACTCACAAACAACATGGGTCTAACACAAAACACACCCAAGTAAACAAGTTATAACTTATGATTAGTAAACTTAAGGGTGTGTAAATCAATGCTCACACCATCTAATGACATCACAGGTGAGGTTGTAGGCTGGTGATCCATTATAGTATCAATTAAACCCTTTTAACCCTACTCGCACTCGATAGTTACTTCATAACTGATACTGACTCCTATATCGATGTACATATTATGATTGAAGGATCCTAATCTAGGTATACACAAGGGTTTCTAGGTGCATCCCCTATATACATGAAGGTACAATGGGGCTCAAGTCTGTGTAGGATGCTAGCTAACCACTTTATATCTTAGAGTTTAATCATCCCTCACTCCATGGAACCCTTTATGGGGAATTTCACTTGGATGTCTAATGACAAATCTTCTAATTTTTAGACTCCACCAAAATATGGAGTTTGGAGTAATGCATGGTAGTGAAATCTATAATCACTATCCCCTTAGAAAAGAAAAGGGATGGAGGGTTTATAACTAATTTTTGATCCCCCAAGAATCATCACAAAGATGCAAGGGGGAGAACATACACCAACCATAGCCCTCAAGATACAAATAAGTAGTAAAAAATATTAATTAATTGATTATATCAAGATGTGATTTTTGTACAATATGAAAGACAAGAATATACAAGGCAAAGAGATATACACATGATAAGATAATAAAAAATAAGACAAAGTGATTGAAAGAGATATATACTAGACAAAGTGATTAAATTATTGAAATAAATGATTAAAGTGCCCAAAAGAGTCTTTGATTGGTGGCCTACAAGCACATGGTTAGTAGTTTTCATTTGTCACTCAAAAGGAGGTAACCTGTAAGATAAGGATTAGTAGTTTTGAATTGATAATCTCAAGGGAAAACCTACAAGAGAAAATATTAGACCAAAATATGACATGTAAAAGGATGATGTTAGTTAGACAAAATATCAACTAGATGTACCCCTACTAGAAACAATATATTAGTCCAATAGGCCTTAAGAAAAACACCTTTAAAAAAATGTGATTTGGTTCTATAATTCTTTTGGGGTGAATGGGCCATGATACGGGGGTCTGGGGGCGACATCCCCCAGTGGGGTCAAGGGGTAGTGCCTCTTGCGAGGTAAGCAGGCAACACCCATAGTGCGCTCCCTTTGGGCCTTGTGGGAGGCCCAAAATGACTAAAAATTCAATAAAATGACTCAAAAAAGTACACTTAAACAAACCGAATTGAAGGCAAAAATTAATACAAAATCACAACTGTATAGTGCAAAGTCACAAATAGAGAGTGCAAAACCACAACTCTAAGGCAAAACCATAGATTGGGACTTGTGATTTTATAGCAGTTAGCTTAATTGTGATGATCAAACTACAAAACCATGATTGTAAAGGATAAAAATGCTACTATATACAAATTGAGAGTTGAAATTTTGTGATAAACTACAAAACCTTCAGATTTAGATATTTGACATATATAGAGGCAATAAAGGTATGACATATTGTTCAGGTGTCCAAAGATGTTTTAAATATGCTTACTTACAGATGATTAAAACACAAAGTACAATATATCTAAAATTTTATAAATGAAGATATTTATAAAAAATGAATAAAATCTCAGACTATAAAAAGAGTGATTTTAATTAGACTGACTTCTAAATCTACCCTATAAGACTCAAATATGATAACCAATAAATAGAATGGCAAAAAAAATGATAGGATTAGGTTAAAATCGTAAAATCATTTTTGAAGCTACAATATCATGACTCCAGAGGACAAGGTCATGACTCCTAGATTTTTGTGATTTACAGTTTTGTTGATGATGGAAAAAGGACTATGTCTGGTCTTATCTATTGATGATCTTCCTACCTTGGCCTCTTTTTCCTGTTGCACCCTATAAACCACAAAGAGATAAAATCTAGTTATAGAGCAGGGTTAACAATGAGTATGTAGATCAAAATCCTTTTGGATCAAAATATAATGACAAAAGGTTTATGGACCGTGTGTTGATTGAGACCCTTGCTGAATAGAAGATGTCAGAGTAAAACTTGCAATATAGTGGGTAATAATTGTTAGGAATTTTCCAAAATTTACAAAATCATAACTCATGACTTCAATATCACAGTTATTAGGGCAAAGTCATGATTTTGCATAAAGATGGGAACCTATAAAATAGAGCATTAGCAGTTAAAAACAAAATCATGACTATCACATATAAAACCACTACATAAGTTATAGTTTGTGATATTGTCAAAGGAAAAAAACCTACAAGTAGCTAGTGATTAAGGCAAATAGTTAGCACAAATTGCTACTCAAAGGATAAGGTCATGACTACAAAGTTGCTAATACCAGTGCAAAACCATAGATTGCCCTTGTGCATGCAAATTCTCAAAAATATGCCTTTTTTATTATCCAATCAGACCTATAGGATGCCAAAAACAACTTTAGAATGCAAAATTATTACATTGGGAGTGTGAGTCCCACCGTGGTCAACAAAATTAGCCTAAAGTTTAAGCTATTGGATTAAACTATCTAATTTAATCACTCAAACTTCAAACCACTAGGTAAAATCTAGAGCCATTAAGACCAAATGTAACACATGAAATTCACAATCCAAAAGAGCATTTAAATCCTAAATCTAGATGCTCTAAACCATGATTAAATAGAATCAAAATAAGAAGATTAGGATTAAGACTACCTTAGACTTAGATTGGACATTATGATGGCATGAATCAAGGATTGTTGATGAAGGATTGAATGATTCAATGACTAGTTAGACATGGATTCCTCACTTGATTTCTTGTTATCTCCAATGGAGGATGGAGGTTGTTTAAATATATTTTGGAGGGAGAGATTAATGGATGAGATTTGAGGTTGGGGGAAGGAGATCAATAGTGGAGAATTAAAAGGAATATAAAATTCCTTGAAAGCTTCTAGATTTTAAGGCTTCTAAAGAGGAGGGGTTAAAATAGATAGGATTCTAGAATTGGTGAATTTTAGAATCCTCCTTATGAGTTACTTAGGATTAGATGAGGATTAGGTGGGGATTAGGTACTAGGGGTATAGGAAAGACTAGGCATAGGTTAACATGTGGGCCATTGGGAATTTAAAATTACCAAATAATAGGTAAGTGGGGATTAGGATAAGATAATAGGGATTTATAATAATTAATGGAGTGGGATAGAATGATATTAGTAGATGAAAAGTGATAAAAGGGGATATTAGATAAATGGCTATGAAAGGGGGGATAAATTAGAGTAAATGAGATAAGTAAAATTAATGTCGACTAATAGTAATATTAGTGATGATAATGTAGGTGAGTGAATTTAGATGCATATACTTTCAACATAGGCTTATTTAACATTTTCATCAGTATACAATAGACAAACATAATAAAGACAGCTTACAGTGTGAATTATAAACATTTATTTCAAAGATGACATAAGAGAACCATATACAACAAAGTTCTAACTGCTAAAACTAATTGACACATATGGACTCAATTGAATGACCATATGACATATAATTTTTATTATCAGTTTCAACACAAATAGAAATTATCTCCTAAAATTGACAATAGGCTAAAAAACTAATAAAAAACATTAACTAGAATACAATTATGGAGAATCACTTATTTAAATTTGACAGGACACATAATATTAATGAAAACCTATGTAAACACTAAAATAAAAACTAATGATAATAATTAAACACTAAAAAACTATAGTCAACACATCATAATTATGAAAAAGCCTAAAAAGACATAACATATCTTGAAACATAAAATATCGAATAACAATAAACCTAAATATTGAAACTGTAACAACAACAAAAACAACAAAAGCTTGAAATTATCGAGCGAGGGTCTTGATGCACTTGATTAAGGTTATCTCTCGTATTAACTCATCAGGTGAGTTAATGTGTTATGTTTTCATGTTATAGGAGGGAACAATGAGAGTTATGTGGAATCAGGGTAAGATGAGTTTATCCTTCAAAGTTGGGAGTTGGATTTGAGTAAGTGCTCATCATAATAACTTGTGGAGTCATCGCGATAAATTAGTAAAATATGAGCTATATTATACTAAGTGTGAGCAAACAGGGGTTTGATCTCATTACTAATGGGGAACTTGTGTAAGATCTTGTTAGGGGATTAAGTTGAGTGTACTAATCTTGAACCATACAAAGGATGAGTTCACAAGGTTGAAAACTTTATTGAGTTGAGATCTGAGCTGATATGGTCAAGTCAAATGGTAAATGAGGCTAATATATGCTAGTGAAAAACTAAGATTAAAACCCTTGATGTAGATGTTTATGAGGTAGAGTTAATTCAAAAATGAATGCAAGATCTGATGTAAATCTTCCAATGCAAAGTGATGGATGCATGCACAATTTTAACAAACAAGATGGATTGAGGGGTCCCAAGCTAATGCCTTACTATGCAAATCAAGAAAATGAATGCATAACCCTTTAAGCAAGAAGATGTGCATCCAACAACTAGGTGACCGAAAAAACATGCATGACTAGGGTAAAAACTCTTACAAATCAAAAATTTCAAACCATTATGCATATTTTATACAGTCAGGCATGTACAACCTTTAAATATGTATTAGATGCTAAGTAACTTGATCCCTAATGTCTAGCTCTGTGCTATAAAATTATGCTACATACATACATACATTCAGTTACTTATTGTATTCATTTTTTTTTTAGGTATGCAAACTATGAACAAAATGGAATGAAGACTATAGATAGAGTGAACATGGTGGAAAGAGGAAGGCAGTGTAAGTGATTGATGAATGTTAATAGGGTTTCACATGGTTTGCATTGATAGACCATTGACATAATGCAAGAAGGGTAGATGTAGAAATCAATGGTATTTACATGTGTTCTGAACTACATAGTTGTTGTTCCATGTAAATTAAAAATAAATAAACAAAGGACTAACAGTGAACAAAGGTATCTCTCAATAAACTTACTTTGACACTAAATGTGATGAAACCCCCATATATTGAGAAATCATATGCTCAATTGGGTTCAAATCAAAATACCTATTAAATAAACAATAATAAATTTAAATGGGATTTAGATCTCCTAATAATATTGAGTTTGTCCAACCAAAAATTTCTAAGACTAATCTAGGTAAGTTGTTCAAAAACCTTTATTCTCTCCCCTAGAATATCTCATAACTAATCCTATTCTCATGAGTTACACTCACACTATTATTTTCTCACATAATATAATTAACCCATTAACACAAATGTGAGCACTAACACAATAGATTCCGAACATTTGTTAGGGACTTAAATGATACACAATACCAAAAATAACACTCCAATAATTCTAATAATTTGACTAGGTAAACCAATGTAATGCAATGTGTGGCTAACATGAACTTCAATCTTACAATGAATGTCTTCTAAATGTTTTTAAATGCTCAATATATTCATATGCAAAATGAATGTTAGATTCCTATAAATTGATTATTATATTCATCAAGCAATTGATATCTCTTAGATTGATTGTAGATGCCTAGACACACTTAGGAGCTTGTGTATTTATAAACATCTTGAATTAAAATTTGGATTTTATTAGCATGCAAGCCGACATCACAATGGTTAAAAAGTGAAAAATAAAGGAGAAGGGACACACACACACACACGCACGCAGCACGCACGCGCACACACGCACGCACACGCGCACACACACACACACACACACACACACACACACACACACACACACACACACAAGTCAAGTTTTAAAAAAAATAATAACAAGGACATTCATAGTTTTAAATCTCATATTTGTGTATTTAAATTAATAAAATATTTTAAGATAATATTATTTATATTTCTATATATCTACACATTCACAATAAGATAAGGGTTTGAATATTAAAGAATAATTTGAATGAAGAAATATTTGAAAAACATTATCCTACATGTGTATAGTAGAGTTGTAAAAACAATTCCAAGACATATATATTAGATATATTTTAGAGTTGTAGAAACATACTTGTTTCTTGAAGGCCATTTCCATTGTAGTGTAATTTCTATTAACATAAGGATCATGGTATATTGGGTTTATATGTTAGTACATACCAATATTTTCAATCAATGTGAGATTAAACTTTTACATAGATATAAACATTGTAGTCTTGGAAATAATTCGAAGAAATATAAATCAGATGTATCCAAATTGTGATCATTAATTAATTTTAGAAGTTTGTTGTATGAAATTTTATTTGATATTTTAAAGTTGTAAGCAAAATAATCAAGCAATAAAAATATACTCATCCCCAACTAAAAAAAACTCCTTTGGTTGCAACATATTATCTTGGTTGTATGTTCCTGTTAGTTTTTTGGGCTTGTTGGAGTTGCTCTTACACTCCTTGTTCCTTAATGAGCGTTGTAATTTTTTAGTCTCGTGGGCCAATTTTGTCCATCCATGGACATTATTATAATTATCTTATCTTATCCTTGTATTAAGTAATGAATGGGTCATTCATTAGTGAATCTTAAATTAAATAAATAATGAGTTTAGGATATAAATTTTCTTAAAACACATGTATAGTTGAGCGTGCGTGGGGCAGGACGTTAACTATACACATTTAATTATCATTTAAAAATTATTATAATAGAAAATATGCATTTTTAATTAGGATAATGTGCAACTCATACTAACTAAACTAATGAATATCATAAAAGTGGATAAAGGGCAAGTAACACGTATTAATTGTAACACATCTTATATAGAATAAGTTAGAATCATAAATCTTAAAAGTGGGATTAATTGAAAACATAATGAAAGAAGCATAATAACCTTAAATAAAATATCAATTTAAGCATACACACGTGGGTTTTGGAGACTTTATGGACATGCTAAATGACATAGTCGTGGTTAGGGGTTTAATTAAGAACTACCTTAGACCATGCAACTAGGAATAAGCACTCAACAAACACTCAAGACTTTAGTGCATAATTGGGATTATTTTATTAAAGGCTAGAAATTACAATCTAGACACTTGTCAAGATTAAGCTATAATCTTAGCTTAATTACAACACTACGTGTAGGCTTATTACAATAATATTTTTACACTCTGATACTCTATGCACACTTAAGACTTGGGAACTTTAGTTCTCATCTCATTTTCTCTTGTTGGTTGAGAATTTCTGCAAAGTGTTATGCCCTTAACCTATAGTGCATCTAGGGATATGTGTGGTTGATTTGTGGTTTAGTAACTTCATATTATCTTATTGCATTTCTCAATGTTATTAGTATGGTTTGCCTATGAAATAACCATGTCTAAGTAGAGTATATGTAGGATGTAGTGGTTATTCTTTTATCATCATATTGGGAATTCTACTCTTACTACATTATTTTAGAGGTCGCCCCCTCAAATGCCTTAGTTATATTTATCAAGCATTTTGCTCTTATATCCATTATTATGTGGATCTATTATCTCTGCTCTCATTTCTACAATATATTATTCTATTGTGCAAACATCTAAGTAATTTCATTACAAGTGGTATCATAGCTTCGATTTGGACAAGTTTATATGGAGGCTTTTTTGGATCTAGTGTTGTGTGTCTCTTACAAGTTGAATGATATAAAAGCATATGTTGTAGTCTGGGAAGAATTTATTTTTCATCACTATAGTATTATTCAAAGTGTTTTTTGAAAACAAATAGTAAAAAAAAAGTCTATAAATATTTTAGCCTTATGTAAATTAGAAATCATTGGATTCATCTCTGTGAGATTGTTGTAACCATGTATTTCTCTAGTACACTTTTTTTGGGCCAATTTTCTTCACCCTTGTGTGCATAAGCAATCATTACATTCATCTTGGTGAGGTGATCATAATGGTCTCATCTACCAATACACTTTTTTAGGGTTAAAACCCTCTTAGGGTTTGTGCATGGCTAGTCCTAACACTCATGAATATGATAAATTGTAAGAAACTCTTAAAAATCTTCATAAGGATGACATGGAGTCCAAAACTTCTAATCCATGTATTTCAGAGGTGGTTCAACAACTTCAGCCAGAGTTACATGGCATGGTATGTAAAGATGATCTCAATACAGTTAAAGGGGAAATCACAAGGATGAAAGGGGACCTGAATAGCTTACAGGATTAATTTCAACAAATAACTTGGCAATTAGCTAAATTTTTAGCTTAAACTTTGCAAAATAACCCTCCACCACTCCAGTTTAGTTTTCTTCCTTTAAACAATCATTGTGCCAATCTTGGTTCAAAGCTGATGTTGTCAAAAGATGGTAATGATCCACTCACATGGATCACTCAAATTGATAATTTATTTGATCTATATCAGATTTCATGCTCATAAAAGGTGGCCATAGCCTCTTTGTATCTTGAACTTGAGTAGTTCATTTGGTATCGATGGTTGTGTGCTCAAAATAAAAATGAGGGTCTCTTAGTTTCTTGGTTTGTATTTTTTGAAGAGCTACAGATCCACTATCACAATGATGTCTCGTAAAAATACTTTAGCCAATTATCCAAACTATGCCAAACAAGGATTGTAAAAGATTATATTCATCACTTTTATAATAGCTCCTTACATGTGGTGGACATCATTTAGAAAAAATTGACTAATCTATTTTTAAGTGGCCTAAATGATAACATCTAATTGGAGGTTTGTATGTTTAGTCCTAGTTCAATATCTAAATCCATCCCAAGGGCATGCATGGTAGATAAAAAAGAGATATTAAAATTAATACCTTTCACTAATATTTGTGAATGTATTTTCCCAATACCATCCTTTCCTCACCCTGCCTGATTGACCCTTAGAAAATTGAGGAGAAACATGCAAAAGGTTTGTGTTTTGGTTGTGATAGCAAATGGATCAAAGGACATTGTTGTGATGAAAATAAGTTGTTTTATATTGAATGTGCCAATGAGGATGATGAAGCCTCAGTTGCAGGTTTGGATGAACTCAAGGATGAATCTAAAGATTCTCAACCTATTATTTCATGCACTTTATGGTATTAATACTCCTCAAACTCTTAAGGTGGTGGGCTTCCTCAAGATACATAAAGTGACTATGTTGATTGAATCATGGAGTACACACATCTTCATCAATAGTAAGTTGGCTACTCAATTGAACAATTTCATTTACCTAGCTCCAAAATTTTAGGTCATGATTGTAGATGATGGAATTGTCAACTATTCTATAAAATGCCATAGTATTAAGCTTGTTAAGGGAGACTACCTATTATATTCTCCTATGTTTGTTATCCCATGGGAGGGGATGACATTATTCTTGGATTACAATGGCTCACCACTTTGGGCACTATTAAAATGAATTTTTAAGAACTATTCATGCACTTCCATTAAAAAGGCATGAAATTTGAACTACATGTATTACGGGCTACATCTCCACAACTAGCTAGTTACTAATAGATAATGAAGATTCTCAGAAAAGGAGCTAAAGGATTTTTGGCATGTTTATTTTCCATCAAAGTTTAACCAACCAAGGATTCTACCCATCCCAGTTTATAAATGGTATTGGATGACCATTATGTTGTTTTTGGTTGCATGCTAAAAGAACTTCCTAAGTGCATGATCATGCTACCAGACTACTTCCAAAAATTACACCACACCATATCTAACCCTATCCTTATGCCCAAAATAGTGAAATTGAAAATATGGTACATCATATGTTAGAGGTAGGAATAATCCAATATAGCCCAAGCAAATATTCTTCCCCAATGGTCATGGTGCAGAAGAATGATGACACTTGGAAGATGTGCCCAAACTATAAAAAACTCAATAAGTACACCATTAAATGTAAGTTTTCTATTCTAATAATTGATAATTTTCTATATGAATTGCATTGTTTAGTTTATTTTACCAAGTCAAATATTCTTTGGGTATCATCATATTTGAATCTAAGAAGAGGACATACCTAAAATAGCTTTCATAACTCATGAAGGTCATTATGAGTTTATGGTCATGACTTTGGCCTCACAAATGCACCATCCACATTTCAGAGTTTGATGAATATTGTTTTCAAGCCATTTTTGAGAAAATTTGGGGTAGTGTTTTTTTATGACATCCTCATTTATTACAAAAATTGGGAAGACCATTTGAAGCATGTAAAGTAGGTACTCTTAGTTCTGGAACAACATCAACATTATGAAAAACCTTCCAAATATTCTTTTGGCATTAGAGAAATGGAGTACTTAGGTCATATTGTTTCACATGGAGTGAAATTTTATCCTAAAAATATCCAAGTGATGATGGAGTGGTAGCTTCCTAAGACACTTAAGAACCTCTGAGGATTTATGGGGTTAATTGGTTATTATCGTAGTTTAATTTTTTTTTATGGTAACATTGCAACCCCACTCATATCTTTGTTGAATAAAGTCTCCTTATAGTGTAATGATATAGATGCCAAGGAATTTAAAAAATTGAAAATGGCTATGTGTACCACTCTAGTTTTAGTCAATCTTAATTTTTCTAAAACTTTTGTTATGGAATGTGATGCATCAGGATAGGACACGGGAGATGTACTCATGCAAAAAGGTTGGATACTTGCATTTGAGAATCACCAAATGAAGTGAAAAAATAGGATAAATCCAATATATGAGAAAGGAATTATGGATATTTTTCATGTAGTCAAGCAATGGAGACTTTATTTAATGGGTCATAACTTTTAGGTAAAGATTGATCATGATAGCCTCAAATATGTTTTAGAACAATGATTGTCATTTTAACAAGAACAAAAATGGGTGACGAAAATGTTAGAATATGATTTTTAAATAGTATATAAGAAAATAAAAGATAATGTAGTGGCATATGCACTATCCTAAAGGGATGAATAAGTTGAGGTATTGTTATGCACAATGACTATTTGGCAGGTAGATTGGCTAGAAGAAGTAAGATCAGAATGGGAGAATGACAGTGCCACCCATTTTTTGATTCAAAATATTTAGTGGGATTTTAAAAAATTTACATGGAATGGGAACACATTATGGTATAAAGGTAGATTATACCTTTGTAAGCATTTTCTCCTCAAACATAAAATCCTTCAGGAACTTCATGCATCTCCACTAGGAGGTCACTAAGGATTTTTGAAAACATATCATAGAATCAAGTAAATTTGTTTTAGGAATGACTCAAGGTGGATGCCAAAATATATGTGGTTAAATGCATGGTATGTCAATAGAACAAAGGTGAAACCATTAATACCTCAATTCTTTTTCAACCTTTATCCATCCCTAACCAATGTTGGGAGGAGGTTTCTATGGATTTCATTAATATGTTACCACATATTGAGGGTAACTATGTTATCATGGTAGGGGTGGATCAAATCACCAAGTATGATAATTTTTGTTCCTTATCACAACCAATTTTTTCCAATATAGTAGGTTTTACTTTTCTCAATATAGTTCAAAAATTACATGGTACTCCAAAGATCATTGTAAGTGACCAAGATTTCATATTTACTAGTAATTTTTGGACTAAATTATTTACATGTTTGGGCACCCAATTGGCTCATAGATAATATTATCATCCTCAATATGATGGAAAAACAAAGGTATTCAAAAAATATCTAGAAGGGTATCTTCATTGTTTTGTTTTTGACAAACATGAGAAATGGGTTCATAGGCTACGACTTACTAAATGGTAGTATGACACTTCCTTTCACACTTCTTCTAAAATGTCTCCCTTTGTGGCATTGAATGAGTATCACCCCCCATCCATCACTTCATCATTTATGGTACATCCTAAGGTTTGATCTATTGAGTAATGTATTCACCATCAATAGGAGTTACTAGTTAGTTTGTGAGAGAATTTAGCAATGACATAAAATAGAATGAAGTAGTAAGCAGATCAACACCGTAGTGAGTGACATTTTGACATAGGTGATTGGGTATTTGTATGTTTCAAAACATAGAAATAAATGCCTTTAAAATAATATAAAAAAGATAAAAATTTGTCCCCTAGGTATTATGGTCTTTATTAGATCTTATAGAAAATTTGTAGTGTGGTCTACAAGCTAGAATTTCCCCCGTCCACTCACATATGTCTAATATTCCATGTATCTTGCTTGAAGAAGGTACATTGAAACAAAGTTTCCACTTAACCTGAGTTACTTGAATTGGATGAAATTTTTTGAGTCATTCTTGAGCCTAAAGATATACTTCACATATGTACTAAATAATTATGACTAGTGCAATTAAGGAGTATTTGATTAAATGGAAGAATCTGTATTTGGAAGATGCAATATGGGAGGATGAAGCGTTCCTGCTGCAACATCTTAGTTTGATTAAACATAAAGGACAACATTTTTATAAAAGGGAGGGGCATAATATGACCTTAACCTATAGTGTCTTTAGGGATATGTGTGGCCGACTTGTGGCTTACATACCATGAGATCATAAATTTGAGTAATGGATTTTGTTTATGTAATTATATAAAAAATACCCAAAATATCAATCTACTTCATGAATTTAGAGTGATTAGACTATATTACAAGCAAAATAAATATTTATAACAATATAATAAAATCTAAAGATAATTTATCTAAATAAGATCAAGACAATAAAAGGGACTAAATGATATGGATAATGGATTGCGTATAAATAGACTAAAAAATTCAACATGATATTAGCTTGATCAAAAGACTTAGATAGCATGGATTCATGGATTAATTGATAGATTGATGGACTAGTGTAGCATGGATTTCTTACACATTCAACTCATTATTTGGAATGAAGGGATTCATGGATTTAAATAGGCCATGGAGGGAGATTTTCCAATGAATTAAAATTTCATTGAAAGCCTCTCGAGAAGAAAACTCTAGAGATAAAAGAGGGAATTATAAGGAATTTAAAATTCCTTAGAATTATCTGAAGAGAGAACTCTATATAAAAGGAGAAGGGTGGTGGAGAGATCTAGAATCCATTAGTAAATCTAATGATGATTAGAGGAAGATTAGACTAGATTAGAAGAAGAGTTAGGTGAGGAGTAGGGGTAGGATTGTAGGAAAGCCTATGAGTAGTTAGGTAGGTGGGTTATGGAAATTTTAAATTCCCCAACATTATACAAGTGGGTTAGTTAGTAGATAATGGGGAATTAGGTGAATTAATTAGGCATTGGATGTTATAAGGTTAGTTGTAGGATGGGGGATAAATTATAAATATTATATTAGGACTAGGATAATACAATATTAAGATAAATTAGATGGAAATAGATGAAATTAGCAATGTTAATGATGAGTCAAGAAATTTTAGATGCATACATTTTGCCCCTCTTTGAAATTGAATTGCAATTAGAATAAGTGAAAGGAGTAATGGTCTTTCAAAGAAGAAAGACACTCATGGATGAATGTTAATAAATGATGTTAGTGAACACATGTTGCCCCCTCGAAGGGAAATGTAGGGAAGAATAAGGTAGATGGCCACTTGAAAGAGGAAAAAAGGGTTGGATATATGAAGAGATAAGGGGTTGGAATGCTAGATGTGAGATTGATGACGAAGAAAATGAACACGACATGAGTAGTGAGCTAGAAAGTGATGATGCCCCTGACATAAACTTATGCTCATGGAGTAGATATGAGTGTGTCATAGTTATTAACACATCCCAAGGGGAAATCAACCATAACATGATGATGATAAGATAAAAGTCCACAATATTTCGACATCTCCTAGGCAAGGACACATGCTAAGGAGAGTTATAGACCAAGATGATAAAGGCCATGAGCTTTGACATATCCCAAGCAAGTATACATATTGGGAGAGCATCAAGACAAAATAAGACATTGAATTGATAAGATTAACATGTGTAGCTCAAAGCTAAGGTTAGGAAATATGATGAAGGAGATGATATAGAAGAAACATTATGATTGATTGATCAAAAGATGAATGGGAATAATTGGACTATAATGCATTGAATCAATGAACCACAATGTGATTAATAGTGATGATGCCCCTAACAAAGACATATGCAAGGGAAAAAGAGATGGTAATAAAGTTATGGTCCTAACTTACTTTAATCAAAGGAGGAAACCATGAAATTTAAATGATGAATTGACCAATCAATGATAATAGATGACTAATTGGATAAAAGATGGATGTTTTTATTTGTCGAGCCCAATAGACAGGTGTGGGTGATTGAAGAAAATATTAGAGATGATTATGGGGATGGTGATTGATTAATAAATCGATTGTTTAATGATTGATATTATAACTCAAATATTTGACTAATGCAAGATGTGAAGATGATGAAAGAAAAGATATATATAACAACAAATTAGGGAAAGAGGAGAGAGTGGCTGAGTTGTCCTTAAACACATTATGTGACTAAGTGTTGCCTACATAGTCTAAAAATACCTGAAACTAATGTAGTTTAAACTAAATGATAAATGATAATATAGAGTAATGAATGTTATACATGTTATGATAATGACTATTAGACATGTTAGTTTTTATATAGAGGATGCAACTCAGATGTTAGACATGAGGATAGAGGACTAGAATAAATGATGGGAGATAAGATGTTAGATGTTGTTGATAGATGAGTAAGTAGATGATATAAATGGGATGATAAATGACTTGGAATAATGATTTCATATAATATTAGTGGACTAGGATGATAGACTTGATGATGGGATTAATATGATTAGATGACTAAGTAGGTGATAGAGGATAGAGGAAATGATGAGTGTGTCTAATATCAAGCCATCATTGTTATAATAAGGCTCATTATGGTCTAAGAAATTCAATGTAAATATAACACCAGACAATATGCCCCATGATATAAATATGAACAAGAGGACATTGTGCCAAAGAGCATGATTAAAAAAAGAGGCAAATAACAAACTTTGCATCATTAAGGGCACCTAAAAGCATCATTGTATCTTTTGGTGTCATCATAGCATCCTCATTCATTGACCAATAGACAAAAAGACATGATGAAATACTATTTAAAAGACCAAAAGAAAATAAATAGAGATAAGGAAAAAAACATATGCATATATATACATGATAAAAAATGTGTAAACAAGTCAAACAATAAAGAGAAGACAAGTAATACACACAAGTATATATATGTAGTGTCATTATGTCTTATCTAATTATCTAGATGAGAGTCAATAGGATGATTGATCAGGTGATGATTTGGACTAAGTTCATCATAATGATGTGATTGTGGATCAAGGATATGGACTAGATAGGGGTATATATTTTGATTAGACTAAAAGACTTGGATTAGGATAAGGTTATGAACAAGGACTTGGATGCCAAGATTAGGACATATGATAAGACAATAAGACAATATCATAAGACCAATAAGATACAAGACAATACCAAATGACAAAATTACTATGACATAAGATAGGATGGCTAGGATATTTAGGACATATAACAAGATGACATGTGACAAGATGAATATGATGTTTTGGTATTGATTTGTAAGGTTTTTGAAATATTTCAATTCTTAGGGATTTTGAGAATATGTATGTACACCATACAAATGGGTTTACTAGCAAAGGGAATACTAATCCTAGAAACTAGGATAAGGGTGGATGGAATGTTGGATGAGATGAAAAAAGGATGAGGGTGAGACTGAAATGGGGATGAGGATCAAGGAAGAATGGACTAGGGATCACCAATGACCACATCATGAAGGAAACAAATATCAAGTTTCCTAAGTGTCCATTGGAGGATATGCCAAGATGATTCTAGAACATTTCTCATGAAATCTTCCACTCCCTTATGAAGGTCAAAGTAGGAGACATGATAGACACAATAAGAGGATGTAAAACATGATGGATAAGGATGTTTAGGATAAAAAATGGATAAGATAGATAAGGATGATTGGATCATGACATGGATGGGGTTTGAAAAGGAACGTGGGATATAACTTTAGAGATGAAGTAAATTTTTTCCCCCAAGGGTTGGGTTATTTGAGGACAACAAAATATTCTACCATGACATTAGAAACTTGTTTTCATCATGGTACTTTCCCAAGGTGCCAAAATACTAGTTTTCACCATGGGATGAATGATATATATTTTTTACATTTATAATGGCACCTTAATTTATTAGAGGTGGGTGAGATGCAAGATGCAAATACTTTTTTGATTTTTTAATCGACGCCTATTTTGAAGAGACGTGATGTTAAGATCATGTTGTCACTATTGGATGTATTAATGCCTTAGTGTCCTTTGTTGACTCTTTATTGAGACCCCTCTAAAAATCTAGACTAGTTGTGTTTATAACCCCTATGAGAGACAATGTTGCCTAGGAAAGTGATGTGTGACAGATGTGGAATTAGATGGTTTTGATAGTGAGGTAGAGGATGTGGATGAATGATATGAATGGTGTGATTGAGTGAAGATGAAAAATTAAATTCAACATTTACATACACCATTAGATATGGTGGAGGGGAATTATTGAGTTGTGTTGTATGATAAATTAGGTTAAGGGATCCAAGACTTGACTTATTGGCTCTTTGATCCAAGTATTAGAAGGATGATCAACCACATTACTTTTGACTTGTGTGGTAATTAGTGCCATAATGACTTCTTGGTTTTCTAACTTGATTGGTTTTTATTTCCCCATGGTGATTTTAGTTGGGATTCATCAGGGGTATTTGACTTTAGACTTGGAGGAGGATTATTTTGACTGAGATGATCCCCTAGCACTTCAAGGATAATTTTACTAGGGGATGATGCTTTTTGATTTGGCCAATTATGAATCTCTCATTGACTTTGATTGATTACATTTGGATTACAACCAACTCAATTTTTTGACTCGACTCATTGATTACTATCTTGGATCCTTGTAGATTTGGCACATAATATTGCATGCTGAGGGGAATCCAATGATGTATGTCCCTATTTGTCCCATTCAAGGAGTGGGATAGATGGATTATTAACATGAGGTGGATGATTATGAATGTGTGGTAAAAGGGTGGATTAAGGGGATAATGAGCAACATAGTCCTGATAAAAACTACTAGGAGACCCAACCTCAATGTCATGGAAACTGTCCTCAAGAATATCAAAAGGAACAATAAGATTATTTGTATAATTTGAATCTAAAGTCAAGTCATAGCCATTTTGATGATCTTCAACTAATAAATCATCCAAGAATTATGTTATAATTTCATCATCCTGAGATGGATCAAGAATTATGCCTTTTGACTGGTCAACATTTGAATTAGAGATGTCCTCAAAGAGATAGGTATGGGTATGACTTCTATTATCTGAATGGGATGATGCTTCTAACATGGATTAAGATTCATATGCTGATGTTGGATATGATCCTAACCATTTTGATGCTGACTTTGACATGGATGTTGAGGAGGTGATGTCTCCAATAGATGATTTTTTTCTTGTAGCCATAGAGAGGGCCTTTTGGATAACATCATTATCTGCAAGTACCTTATTCACCTTGGTTTTGTGAATGTATGATTTAGGCTTAATGGATTTGTGAAAATGGGGGATTTAATGTGAATAAGATATAGGGATGGTTTGATCAAGGATGGTTATGGTATGGCAAGGATTGGGGTCATAACCTTCATTGAGGAGGGAAGAAACTTAATCATACTTAGGAATTAATTCTTAGCATATCCTTTTTTTCACACTACTAGATGTAGATGCATTGGATTCAACCTCAATTTCAATGTCACCATTATCAATTAATTTTCTAACATAATCTCTAAAAGGTATACATATATTAATAGAATGCCCAAGGCTTTATGGTATAAACAAAATTATTCTGATCGATACCATGAGAGCATACGTTTGGAAAAATATAGAGGTCTTGTTTTTGGGTAGACAATCCTACTATGGCCTCTAGTTTACAAAATAAGGCATCTGTAGATATTGGGAGAGGTGTATATTGCTTGTCTATAATGTTGGATGTGGAAATATTAGATTTAGGAGTGGAAGAATGTGATGGTGATGTCACGATGTTGGGAGATGCTGATGTATGAGATTATTTAGGATATAAATAGGAATTAGATAAGGTTGACAAGCTATGCTTCCCTTTACTAGTAGGATGGGCAATTTGTGATGGACTATGACTAGTAAATGAAGGATTTGACTTTAGAAGGGTGTGAATTGAAGGTGATATTAGTTGAATAGGGTCTAAACTTATGGGAAGTTGGGTACCCATTTCTAAGAGCAGTAAGAGGACTGTATCCTTGCTGGTGATAATATATTTATTAAATAAGGCAATCTCTTTATTAGTATATTAACTAGGAAGGTCATGACCAGGACTAGAAAAAGTGGATGGGGGATTGGAATGGGATTTTTTTCACAAAAAATTGACGTGGATAAGTTTTGATGAGGCACTTGTTTGGTAGGTGACCTTAGGTGTAAGGGTTCAAAATCATTGGGAAGTTGGGCATCTATCTTCAATAGCCATAAACGACACTCATCCATGTTGGAAACATAATGATTCTTATGTTGGTTGTTGTAAAGTTTGTTTTAGTGGTGTGAGATTATTATCAGATGAATGTATTTTTTGATAGCATCATCGAGGTAAGCATGTTTGAGTACTAATCCTTGAGTACAAGGTGTCTTGAGAAACATATTCATAACAAACATAGTCATATCATAAGCATGTGCATGGTGAGCATGAAAAGGTATGTGAAGAGGTATGAAATTATTTAAGGATCATATAAGTCATATGATCAAGGTGTAAAATCATCAAAGAGTGTTTCAAGATCAATTGTCAAGTTTCAAGTGCTTGAAAAGCCTAGTCATGACACTAGTCATGGCATGTAAAGTCCTAGTAAGAAGGTTTGAATATGGTGGCTTGGTGAAATGGATGAAAAAAGGCATAATAGGTTATTTTAAAATGTATGTGATGTATTATATCACTCATGAGAGTCTCAAGGTGAGCCTGCAGGGGTAGAACCTTGAGACCTAGTCTACACCTAGACCATTTCTAGACCCTATTTGGCCTAATGAAGAATCATGATTTGTTGTCAAGGAATATCAAGGATGTATGGAAATTTTTGAGAATGAAATATGTTTTTTTATTATGTGAATGAGGTGGATAGCACATAGAAATAGGCATGAAGGTCAGTTTTAGGGTCTAATATGGTTTACATGTGAAGGTCTAAGAGAGCAAAGAGAGAGAGAGTATGGCCTAATGGGGTATAAGGATTTGTTTCCAAGGAAAATATGGATATGTGAGTATTTTAAGAATTATTTAATGTTTTTTTAATTATTTTTACCAAGGTTGAGGTCATGGTTTATATAAAAATTCATGAAAATGTGTTTAGAGGTCTCTCGAGTGCATAAAATGAAGGGTTCTCAACTCGAGAAGGATTTTCTTGTGTTTTATAGCTCATCAAACCAATAAATGAGAACCTAATGTATTCATGGTATATGGGTAAGGGTAATATATCAAAATTATAGACATTAGTTTTTGGATTAAGGGGCTATGCTTTGTGAATGATCGTTAAAAGCAAAAATAGGTTTAAACCCTCTTGAAACCCTAATAAGCACCCGATATTGAATATGATGATAAAAAGTGTTAAGAATGGTATAAAATGAATTAAAAAACTATTATATAATGTATTAAACTCTCCCAATCACCTCTAGTTGTGATTGAGTTATCAGGTGTGTGAGTAGATCCTACAAGAAAGTGCTAGTTTCTCAAAGATTTGATGTAGAAGTCAAAGTTGACCTAGTCAAGGTATGAAAATAATTGGATAGATAAATTTTATAATTTTATTTGATGTAAATGATGGTTTATGGATAGTTTTTTCCCCTTAGGTATGTTAAATCAGTCATCCAAGATAGCCAGTTGTTAACAAGCCTAACGGTGGAAACAATGAAAACCCAAATAGTAGTGAGAAAAGGTTTAGGAATGTGTTATCATGGAATAAAGATGAAAAAAAGTGCATGGAGATGTTGTTAATTAATTTTAATACATGATAATTCTTTGTAAATTTTTTTAAGGTTAGTGGTTATAGTGAAAAATTTGCTCACAAGTTGACTTGTTTGGCTTAGTGAGGTCTGTGTACAGTGAGGTTATGAGATTGGTCTGCAAGACTGATATTTCTATTTTACCATATTATATTTATATATTATAAATTTGTAATGATATCATACCATAATATACATGAATTATAAGTCATTTAATATGTCTACATAGGTGTTGAAGGTCTGAGTCATCATGACTGTGTTTTAAGGTAAATTGGCAGTTCTGGGTAATCAAGTTGCAGTGATGGGTTTGAGGCTCTTTGATATGAGTTTATGTATATAATGCATATGGTGTTCTTGTTTATGAAATTAAAGTAGTTATAATAATTTTGGAAAGATTGGAAGTCAGTGAAAGTGGTTGAAATGTTGAAGCCAAAATGGCTTGTTTGGTTCTGATTTGATCATATGTACTGAGGTCAAAAGATTGATTTTCAAGACCAATATTTGACATTAAACCTTGTGAATTTTATATTTTATAGTGGTATAGAGATGTAAAATTATATTTTTAAAGTATCAGTGATCATGTTAAGTGTTCTTTCACATGTTGAAGATCAAGTTGTTCATGACTAGGTTTTGGAGTGTTCTGGCAGTTCTAAGTGGGCTATTTGCAGAGAAGTGTTTGGGTCCTTTTTCCCTAAGTTTTGGAGTCTAGATAGTGTGGTTTTGACCTTGAGGTAATTTTTTTTTGTTTATATAAATTATTTCCATGATTATTTAGTTAATTTGTGTTTAATCTCCTGTAGTTCAAGATAAACTTTTTGTAGGTTCACAGACCTAATTGTGAACAAGTGTTTCAAGTAGTGGTTAAAGATAAAATGTGCCTTAGACCTAAGATGAAATTAGTGAAGATATATTTGAGTTTTTTAAAAGTGTTCCTTCCATGTGTGGAATGTGAAAGTGTTCCAAGGAGATCAAAGGGTAATATTTGCTAATGAAAGCCTAATTGAATCAGGGTTCCTTAAGGCCTAAAAGAGTTTTTGGTCTTTTATATCATGGATGAGCTATTATAATGATTGATACATGTATAAAACATGTTATAAGAAATATTTAAATGATAATACAAGTGTGAAAGTGTATATGGATTACCAAGAGGTATATGAGCAAGAGGCTTGTATATATATAAGGTAGTTTTAGGCCTATTTATGTGTGTAGAGAGCAAGTGAACAAAATAACATATTATTGAGTAGAAGGAGGTCTTGTAGACCATAAAATGAGTATATAGGATATATTATTAAAATTTAATATAGGTTATATGTATGAGAGTCAAGTTTATATGACCTAATCAAGTCAATAAGAGGATTAGTTAAGTGAAGAAGCCTAAAAGATAGTTTGAGAGCGATAAAAGAGAGAAAAGAGCTAAGGAAGGTGATAATCATATGTTGTATGAGAAAAAAAGTGTTGTAGATGTGATCTAAGGTTTTAATTGGCTGATTTGGTGCTGATTCATCTAGGGGATTGGTTCCTCCTTGTAAGTTGGTGTTTGTTAAAGCCTAGTTGAGTTGGTGCTTAGTTAGTTGGGGTTGGTTGTCCATGTGAAGTTGGAGCTTAAATAAATTTAGTGTTTGTATTATAAAAATATAGTCCATTTACAAATATTAGTGGTTTTTCTTCCCATTGAGGTTTTTCCACATATGTGATGTGTTCTTCTATTTCATGCTTATGTGGATAGACGTTTATGCATGTTAGCTCTATATGCTTATTTGAATGGTTCATGATTGCTTAAGTGAAATTGATAAGAATTTTTTTGATGATTGATTCACCTCCTTCCTCTCAATAATTTTGTTTCCAAAATTTGGTATCAGATCAGGTCATTTGAATTAGGCCTAATAGCCTAAAGGAGATCCTAGAAGCAAGGATGGCTAGTGAACAAGCTCAAGGTGGTTTCTCTACTAATAAGGCTCCATTATTTAATGGGAATAATTATGATTTTTGGAGCATAAAATAAATACATATCTAATGTTAATGGAATATGGAATATGGTATTTATTTGTGGATGGATACACTCCACCTCTTACACCACCAACTGATACAACAAGTAAGAAGGAAAGTGAAAGTAATTCCAAGGCAATGAATGCCATTCTATGTGGCCTATCAGATGAATTTTTTTTAAAGGTAATGAAATATGAGTCAACCAAGGTTATATGGGAAAAAATGAATATTAACTATGAAGGAGACACCAATATGAAGATGGCCAAGTTGTAGACCTGATAGAGATAGTTTGAAAGTCTGAAGATGAATGAAGATGAAACCATTGCATCTTACCTATTGAAGGTTGATGAAGTTGTCAATGTCATTCGAGGATTAGGAGAAGTGAAAGATTATAATATTAAATTTTTTATTTGGTAATTTAATTCACCATAGGAATATTGTTGTATTTATTTTTATTATTGCACCCATGTGTTTATTTCAGGTTCTTTGTTAATGCAATATCCTATTTTCTAGGATGTAGTTGTGATATTTTTTTGGCTATATAATAGCCTCTGTAATGCATTCTGAGTTAGTTGAATAATAATATGTTTTTTCTTAATATTTGGTTTTAGAGAAGGAGAAAGAAAGCATTGCATTATTTAAGAGAACCTTGAGCCCTCTCTACATTTGTGGAATTGTACCTTTACTCCTTTCATCCAACTATGGAGAATTAATTCCCATAGGCCAACATGGATTGACTAAGAGCCAAATTATGATCTTGGCATCATAATAGATCTAAAAAAAAGAGTGATCAGATTCACTAAAGGGAAAATGTGTATCATATTGTGACACCTCTATTTCTCTGCTTTGGTACTCAGTTCTTTATATCTGCTTATTTTTGTGCATGTATCCATGATTGCATGAGGTCTCATTTCACCTACTGGAGTGTGAAGCAGTGAGAACTCTGAGCTAAGATGATAGGTAGAGGAGTATCTGAAACAAAAAAAATTAACATTAAAAAAAAACCCAAAGGCATTGATCAAAGTGGCAAGCTGGCATCACGTACTACATTGGAGTAAAGTGTAAGGTTGGTGGTTTGTTTTTGTTTGCTATATAAATAAAAAAATAAATAAGTTTTTAAGCTCTCAAAGAATTTAAAAAAAACAAGATCAGCATTTAGTTATTGGAAACCTCTCATTAAACCTTTAAAACCACCTATTTATTGCTCCAAACCACTTACATATTATTTTCTTTGCTGCAGTTGTTTAAAAACCACCTCTCAAGAAAACTCATGGTATTAGTTAAGCTAGTGGTTTTGTCTTGAAAACAATATTTTAAAGCCTTAAAATACAAGTTTTGTATTATTAAGACATGTATTAATGCATAAACAAGTTGGTGAGATTGTTTTTAGTAAAATGGAGGTGGGAGGTTCAAATCCCCTCAAAAATTTTAGCAATTCCTCTAAAGTTGGCAATTCTGCCAACTCTAGCCATAACTAGATAAATTTAGTTAGGAATGTACTGAAAAAAAATCAAGAAAAAAAGGGAATGGCAAAGTAAAAACTAACAATTTTTTTTTGCTGAAAAGAGGCCAAAGAGCCCAAAATGAAAAAAAATAACTATTTTTTCTCATTTTCTGAAAAGCATTGTAATTTTGTCTTTTACAAAATATTGTTATTGTTTTACATATTTGCACAACATCATGAGTTTTTTTAATAAATTTAATCACAGTGTTTGGTACAAGCAGTGACTCTGAGTCACATTTATAGGTAAATCCATCATGTTTGAATTACTGCATCCATTGCCTAACATAGATACAACAACGATGTCTGGTCATTATCCATTTAAATCATCAGGGAGAAATAAGGGCATATGCACTCATAGCCATCCTTTCATCTACTCATTCATTTTGATCAAAGGGTATAAATCTTGACTGGTGGTATTTCCAAGTATATAGCAAAGTTACACATGCGTATGCAAAAATCCATCTAAATAGGTGTTAGTTATTGGATGAACTATTTTTAGTACTATCTAAGTACCACATACTAGACTCTTTCATGTATGTTTACGCTTCTTTCATATACTATTGGGTATACAGAATGGGCAAACTTATTCCACATATTGATGGGTATAAATAAAGGGTACATATAAAGAAAAGTCTTGTATAACAGACTAACAATATATAGAAAGGGAGACCTTGGTACCTGGCGTGATAAGGAACCAACCCATCACCTGTTAGATTCTACACAATGGCTAGAAATGGGCCAAAATTCTTTTTGCTAGACTCACAACTTCTTCATGGTGATAACTATGCCAATTGGAAAACTAAAATCAAGACCTATTTGTAATTTGAAGACATTTGGCCTATTGTAAATGGCACTCTTACCTAACATGCTATTGATACTGATCATCAAAGTAAGCTCAACAAAGGCAATTGAAAGGAAAATTTGACAATCATGTTTGAAGTATCGGATGAGGTACAACCTCATATCCATGAGGCCACAATAGCAAAAGAAACTTAGGATAAGCTCCAAACAGTTAATGAGGCCAAAAATGAAGGAACCATTCTTCATTTGTAGAGTCAACTTCATTCCCTTAAATTGAAGTCCAGTGAAAAAGTGGAAGATTTTCTATGTCATGTTGCAACCTTGAGGGCATCCCTCCAAGCATTGGGTGAAATGGTGTCAAATGCATCTCTTGTACCTATTGTCCTGAGAGCACTACCACCCTCCTATAGGATTTTTGTGATTACTTTGATAGTCACAGAATATAAATCATATTTTGACAAGCTGGTAAACATGTTATAATAGGAAGAGTCTATGCATATAAAAGAACAAGAACCAAAAGAACATACTCTTGCCTTTAATCAACAGAAAGGAAAGAAGAAGATCAAGTCTTCTAAACCAAAGCAAGGTCAATAACATCATTCATAGGGAAATAAACAATAGAAATTTTTCCTTATATGTGGAAAAAGAGGCCATGAGTTAAAGAATTATTGGTATAACTAATTTACACAAGGCTCTTCAAGCAACAAGAAGCCCAGTCACCAAAGATCATCTCATCCACATAAAGGACATGGATAAAAGAAAGGGCATTGGAAGAATAAATCTAATCAGTAAGGCAACATTGCTAAAAAGGAAGATACCCACTCTAATGTGGATTTCCTATATGCTAGACAATCTCATGATGAATCAACATCAAAAAGTTCTATCTGGTATGTTGACTCAGGTGAAGCTTTACATATGATTAGAAGATAAGATTGGTTTTACAACATGAATGAGACTTCCCTAAAAAATCATGTCTCTTTGGGTGATGATTCATCCTACTGAGTTTAAGGCATTGGTAATATTTCCTTACCACTTGGATGACATGATTACAAAATCTTAGATGTCATATATGTCCTAGGACTCACAAATAATCTTCTCTCAGTTAGTTAAATAATTGACCACGACCTCAAGGTTGAGTTTGATTGCAAAAGTGGCAAAAACATGTGTTTGATCAAAGATAAATCAAAATGCTTGAGAATAATTGCATGAGCCTCAAGAGTTGGTAAAATGTTCCAACTTGACTTTGTTTAGTAAAATAATCAAGCACTTCTAGCTTGGGATTTTAACTCAGCCAATCTATGGCATTACAGATATGGTCATGTGAGTTTTGGATACCTAAAATCACTCAATAATCAGAACATGGTCTATGGACTTCCTTAATTGAAGAAAAATATAGATCTTTACACTGGGTGTCTAACAGGGGAATAACATCAGACATCCTTTGGTCAAAGTTCCTCAAAAGCATCTGGTAAGATTGATCTGGTGCATGCTGATCTATGCAGACCAATGAGATATAGTCATTATGGGTTTCAATATTTCATGCTCTTTGTTGATGACTACTCATGCAAGATGTGGGTCTACTATCTAAAGACCAAAGACCAAACCTAAAATACTTTTAAATAATTCAAATCAATAGTTGAAATAGAAATTAGTTATAAAATCAAGGTTCTCCACTCAGATTAAGGGGGAGAATTCACCAGTAAAGTTTTTTCTTCTTATTTGAAAGAACATGGCATTCATCACTAAATGACTCCACCATACACTCTACAACAGAATGGTGAAACCACACTATCATGGAAATGGTGCATAACATGATTGAAGATTTAGGTTTGGCATGCACATATTGGGTAGAAGTAATGAAACCAATAGTTTATTTGTTGAACAGGTTGCCCACTAGATCTCTTTATAATATGACTCCATATGAAGCCTAAATAGGGCATAAACCTTCCATTTCTCATCTTTGAGTTTTTGGATGTAAGGCTTATCTTCATGTTCCTAAAAAGAAGAAAAAGAAATTGGATACTAGATCCATGCCTTATATCTTCTTAGGTTACAGTGAAGAGTCATTATCCTACAAACTGATGGACCCCAAAATAAAGAAAATCTCCATAAGTAGGGATGTAAAATTTTATGAGAAAAGTAAAACCATTTTACCTTCCACAAACTCACATGATTCAATAATCAGATCTCTAGTTAATTCAGAACGTCATAAACACATTGAAGGTTACAATGATGATGATCAGCCTGTTAATACAGATCAACCCACAAGAATAGTGTAATGTCTACCTAAATGGTATACAAGTACATTAAGAGATGTTAAAATAGATAGAGTTTCAGACACATCAACTACTGGACCAAGGACTCATAGCATGACTCAAGATGAGGTCAATCTGGCCCTAATGAGCATAGTTGTAGAATCATTGGAACCCTTAATAGTTTAGGAATCCTTAGAGTCTAAACCTTGGAAGGATGCCATGGATTTAGAATATGAATCACTGTTAAAACACAAAACATGGCAGCTTGAAGATCTTCCTCCAAAGAAGAAGAAAATAAATTGTAAATGGGTCTATTAAATGAAATACAAAGTAGATGGAAGTATTGAAAAGCATAAGGCATGACTCACAACAAAGGTTTATGCACAGAAGGAAGGCATAGACTATGAGGAGACATTTAATCCTATTAAAAAAATCAAAATGATATTTGCTTTGGTTGCACAATTTGGATGGAAGATTTACCAAATGGATGTAAAAAGTGTCTTTCTCAATGGAGATCTACAAGAAGAGGTTTACATCACATAACCATATGCTTTTGTCTCACTTGGTAATGAAGGAAAAGTATGTAAACTTATAAAATATATGTATGGTCTCAAATAGGCTCCCTGAGCTTGATACATAAAGATTAATGAACATCTCATCCAACATGGATTCTAAAGGTGTCTCTACGATCCAAATCTCTACCTAAAACAACAAAGGAGAGAGATTGTAATTATTGTATTATATGTTGATGATCTAATTATCACTAGTTTTTCAATGGAGATGATAGATGTAACCAAGAAAGATCTTAACTGATCATTCAATATGATAGATCTCAGGCTTCTACACTATTGTCTTGGATTAGAAGTATGGAAAAAAGAACACCACATCTTTGTGTCCCAAATGAAATATGCCAAGACAATGCTCAACAAATTTAGGATGATGGGCAATAATCCAATTGATACACCTATGGAGACAAGGCTTCAGTTGTCTTGTACAGATCCATCACCACAAGTAAATACAATTATCTATCAGTAGTTGCTTGAGAGTCTTATTTACTTAACATATACTAGGCAGGACATCAACGATGCAATTAACTATCTTTCAAGGTTCATGCATGAGCAAAAGATGTCTCACCAAAAAGTAGTAAAGCAAATACTAAGATATATCAATTGTATAATGGAATTTAGCCTAGAATATAAGAAGAATGACAATTTCTTCTTGATAGGATTTTGACTTAGATCATGCAGGAAATATTGATGATAAAAAATCCACTTCCAGATATGTGTTTTTTGTAGGATCTAGTCCTATATCTTGGGGGAGCAAGAAACATAACTTTGTTTCTTTATCTTCCACTAAAGCAAAATATCATGCTATAGGAGGAACTATCTATGAAGTTATATGGTTACATCACAAATTTGAAGGATTGGGAATACCATAAAAGACACCTACCATCCTGTACTGTGACAATGAGGGTGTTCTCAAACTTGTTCACAAATCCAATCTTTCATGAACGTACAAAACACATTGAGGTGTAAGTTCATTTCATTTGTGAAAATGTGCAACACAACATCTATCTCTAATATTTCTTGATAGAAGAACAATGTGTAGATGTCTTCACCAAGTCACTTGCACTTGACAAATTTGAGGCATTTAGAGAATTTATCTCCTATTCACTTTCAAACTATGCTAAATTAAGGGGGAGAATGTTAGATTATTTATTTGTTAATTTAATTCACCATAGGAATATTGTTGTATTTATTTTTATCGTTGCACCCATGTGTTTATTCCATGTTCTTTGTTAATGCACCATCTTATTAAGATGTAGTTATGTCATTGTTTTAGTTATATAATAGCCTCTATAATGCATTCTAACTTAGCTGAATAATAATATATTTTTGCTCAACATCTATAGTTATTCAAAAAGTATTGAGATTACTAGCTCCTATGTTTGATTCTAAGGTGTCAGCAATATAAGAGATGCAAGATTTGGATAAGCTGGAGATGGATGGGCTTTATGGAATCTTGATTGCCTATGAGATGAGAATAAATGAAGGAAGACTTGCCAAAAAGGAAGCATCTTTCAAAGTTGAGAAGAAGTCAAAACCCAAGAAGGTCAAGGATGAGGTATGTTCAAATGTTGATGATGATAAATTAATAGCCATGTTTTCTAGGAAATTGAGGTTTGGCTTTGGTAAGTACAAGGGTAAGTTGTCCTTCAAATGTTTCAACTGTGGTAAGATTGGTCAATTTTCATCTAAGTATCCTAATAAGGATAAGACTGAGCATGATGAAGAACATGATGAACATCATGGAGATGATAATAAGGTCTATAATCTTGACAAAAATAAGAAAGATTTGAAGAATTATGAAGGTAGGAAAGGGTCATTCAAGAACAAGAGAAGTTTCTATGCCTAAGAAGAGAATAAATCATCTGATGTAAGTGACACAAGCATGTTTGATAGTGATGATGACAATAATGAACATGACAATGAGACCTAATTAATGTCTATAGAAATAGATAATGAGGTTTGCTCAAAAGGAAAAGACCTTATGGATGATGAAGAATTAGAAGAAGAAGAGGCTGAGGTGAACCTCGAGGCAACATTGGTGAGTGCTCTAGAGGAGTTAAAGTTTCAAAAAAGAAAGAATCACAAACTAAGATCATTAGTCTAGGACTATGAAGAGCAAATTGGTTTGTTTGAGGAAAGACTAAGTAACACACCCAAGGATTATGATGGAATCATCAATCAGATTGAAACATAGATGGATATAGTCACTGTTATCTTAAAATCTTAAGAGGAAGAATGCACCAACTATGGAACTAACATGGAAACCTGGAAAGCTAAGTTGGATCTAGAATCTAGCAAGTTGAAGACATTTATAAAGTTTAAAAATAACACTAAAGCTCTATATGACATCTTGAGTAGTCAAAAGTCTACAAGTGATAAGATAGGTCTTTGTTTCAAATAAGACCAAAAGGAAGCAACTCAAGTCAAGGAGAATGTTAATGAAGATAAGAAGATCAACATGAAAAGACCAATCAAACAACCTAATGCTATAAGGTATGCTAATTCATTCAATGGTTACTATTATACATGCAATCATCTTGGTCATAGAGCAAGAGAGTATAGAAGACTCTCTAAAAATAAATATGCATGGCATTATGAAAGGAATCATTAGTCAAGATTTATGTATAAGGTTGTTTGCTACAACTGTCATTATGTGGGACACATTGCAAGATTTTGTCCTAATAGAAGTAGAAGCCCATCAAGTCAAAATAAGAGGTCTAATGCTCCTAGAGCATGCTTGAGTACTAGTCCTTGAGTATAAGCTGCCTTGAGAAGCCTATTCATAACAAGCTTAGTCATATCATGACCATGTGAATGGTGAGCATGAAAAGGTATGACATTATTTAAGAAAAATGTGAGGAATGTGAGTAAGGTGTAGAATCATCAAAAAGTGTTTCAAGATTAGTTGTCAAGTTTTAAGTACTTGAGAAGCCTAGTCATGGCACTAGTCATGGCATGTAAAGTCCTAGTGAGAAGGTTTGAGCATGGTGGCTTGGTGAAATAGATGTATAGAGGCATAAGAGGATGCATGAGGTTAATTTAACATGTATTAGAGGCATTATATCACTCGTTAGAATCTTAGGGTAAGCTTACAAGGGTAGGACCTTCAGATTTAGTCTGCACCTAGACCATTTCTAGACCTTGTCTGCCTAATGAAGCATCATGATCTGTTGTCAAGGCATATGAAGGATGTATGGAATTATTTAAGAATGATAGAGGCTACTTGAGTATGTAATCAAGTTGTCTATCACATGTAAAGAAGTATGAAGGTCATTTTTAAGGCCTAATATGGTTTGCAGGTCAAGGTCTAAGAGAACAAATAGAGAGATAGAGAGTATGGCCTAATGGGGTATAAGGATCTATTTCTAAGGCAAGTATGGATAGATGAGTATTTTTATAAGTATTTAATATTGTTTTGAGTATTTTGACCAAGGTTGAGGTCATTTTAGACATTGAAAATCTTCACACTATGACTTCGAGTGTCAAAATACCCCTTAACAGCCTTAGGACCCCCTTAGGACCAATTTAACCTTCCAACCCCTAACCCATAATTATTTTGACTAAACTAGCTTCAATATATCTTTTACCTATTTTGACCCTTCACCCTTGATCATTGATGGTTAGGTTGACCATCGATGGTCACCTTGACTGCTGACGGTTAGGGTGCACCTTTTTAACCACCAACATGCAAACTCACCCACCTTACTTTTCTAAAAATAACTCATCTAAATCTTGTTGTGAGCCATTGCATGTGGGAGTTATTATTAGACAACCTAGTGGAACCTTCACTTCCACCTCTTGCTTGTGCCTATAAGAAGAGAGGAGCTAAGAGGTGAAACCATAATCAATTGTTATCAAAAGCTTGTGCATCCAGGAGTTTCTTTTTTTATAGGTCAATCATCATCAACAATCCAAAAATATATAAATCATATCAAAGAGATAACTTGGTATCGCCTCTCCACTAAGTTATCAGGTACCATTAGTCTATCAGAATCAAGCTAGATTCCACCAATAGGTCAACTTCCCCAACCATCCACCCAATCAACTTCTGGTAAGACAAGTACTTATTCTCAGTATTCATTTACTTTATTCCCATTTCATAATCAGCCTAGGTCTTATCCATCTCTCAAAATCCATATTTTGGATCTTATTAATCAGCTTGTTACTAACCTAAATCTATACACAGTATCCATCGATGGTCTATCTAATTACTAATGGTTAGCCCAACCACCAATGGTCACCTTAATCACTGACGATCAACCTAACCACTGACGGTCACTGTGGTAGTAAAAACCAACAAGTTGTTTTCACATACCTACCTCTAACCAAAATTAATTTTCTTTGTCCCTACCTATTCACATGCCTTTTCTGATTTTCTAAAGCATACCCCTACCCTCTAACACTAGTATTAATTAGTTAATCACTATTTTTATAATTTATAGTCTAATTTTGAAGTAAGCATTCTTGTTTCAATTTTAGTACCTTTTAATTATTGATGCAAGTACCTTCTATTTTATAAACTTAATTATTTAAAATGTGTGGATTGACAGTCCCTTAAGAAGCTCTTGCTTTTGGGATCTAGCTATCGCTAAGCAATCCACTCAACTATCTGTCTAACAAACAAATTTGCTTTGGTGCTTTCTTATTTATAGGTCATCCTCCCAAGCCAAAGAAGAGCTCTTCACAATCTTTTGATACAACAAGTGCACATCAAATAGGTTTTTCAACCATACCCGTACTTAGTTTCTTCTTTTCCCCCTTTTCCAATAATAAGCTAAAAATTCACTGAAACATTCTGGCATGCTTGGTGGGACCCTTGTGTCTCTACTTGGGTTATTATTTGCTTGTATTCTCTCTCTATTATCTACTCATTAACAAAATTAAAAGTTTCTTTTGGGATTAAAATTAAGTGCATACATCAACTGTTTGAAAGTTTAGTTCACATAGCCTAACTTAAAAGTAAAGTAATCTATCGTAGCTTCAGTCTTTGTTGCATACACTAAACCAAACCAATTTCATCAATTAAACATAAAAAAAGATTGAGATCAGGCCCAACTAGGATTTCATCACCTAGCGGTAACCTTACCCTTTCTTGACAATCCTACTTGGAGGTCATTACCAAGGGGAGAACCAACTCAACTCTTTGGTTGAGTATAATCTCTAAATATCAATATATAGTGGCTAAACACCTGACACCTTTATCATTATGGTATGTGAAATGAAGGTTAGGCCCCAATACCAAGCCACATATTGATTCCAATATAGATTGATTTTGAGTGCCTAAACACAACCTAAAACTAATCTTAGACATCTTTTCTAGTACCCACTCTACAAACCAAATTTGATCACACTTCTTAAGGCATAATCCAAAAGTGAGATTAATTAAAACTCTAGGGCTTAATGTATCTTTTCGAGTGTGATTTCATTTCTTTGATCACTTTCTTATCTTCTCCTTGTTTGAGTAGTAAGGCTTTTTGTTCTTCCTATCTCCCCTTTCTCATATGGTTCTCACTCACCAGTAGCAAAGAGACCTTACAAATCAAAACCCATCACCAAGCCAATCTACCTCTTTTACCTCTTCATCCAAGGACTGCATTTCCAAACTAGTAGATTCCCCTCATCCCTCAAGAAGTCTTACTTTCACTCGAGAGATTTTCCTCAAGGAGATGCAGATTTTGCCACTTTCCTAGATAATAATCTTATAGCCTTAGAACATTATCTTACAACCATGTCTTACCGTACCCTGACTTTAGCCCACCCATATATATGCCTTATGGTATGCCTCTTCACCTCATGGAGAGTACCTCTATTTCCATGGGTACTACCCAATCTTTGACTACCCAAGATTCTTCATCAACCAAAAACCCCTTCAAGACTACCATAGAGAACCAACCAACCTAGACTACCACTACCCTTATACATTCCATTCCTACCAACCACTCTGCCATAGTGGGAGTGCCTACCTATAACACTACCAACCTTATTATAACTACCCCAAATCCATCAACCACTACTATAATTTAAATCCTTGTGGTGTCCATACCATCTACCTTGCCACCGATCAGTACAAGGGTCACCACCCTTCCATCGGTCACCAACCCAACTACCACTCCTATCCAACAAGCACCCCTTGCACCAAACTTTGGCTTCATACATAACCTACAAGGGCATGTACCCCTACCCTCGACCCAAACACCTACATCTACCTACCCTTATGTATCTTCCACCCAACCATTGACATCCACTTACCAATAAGTGGTAGCCTCCAAACCTTCTACCCACTATCAAAATGTCTCTCAACCACCATAAGAACATGCATATTACAACCTTTTGGGTACACATACCAAAGATGACCTAATGAAGATACTTATGGATAAGATTACCACCTTAGAGTCATTCATTTTGGGTGCTCACAACATCTTATCATATGACCAAATCTATAATGAGCCCATCCATCCATTCATACCTAGTAGGCCATATCCTCCCTAATGGGAACTTCCCAAGTTCTCTAAGTTTCAAATTAATGAGGATCCCCAATAGCATCTTAGGGAATTTAGGCATGCTTGTTATCTCATCACTTATGATGATGCCCTTCTTCTCTACACCTTTCCCATATCTCTAGTCGACCCAACATTGGATTGGTATAATGCCATACCCAAGCACTCTATTTTCTCCTTCACCCAACTAGATCAAACCTTCTTAGACCACTTTTTGATCAATATATCCAAGAAAGTTTCTATCCCTGACCTCTACTCCATCCAACAGTTTGAGGATGAATCCATTACTGATTTTGTGACTCGTTGGAGGAGCCTAATTAATTAAATTCCTTCTCCCTACCTCAACCCAAACTCATAGAGCTCTTTACACGGGCATGTGCCAAGCATATCTCCTCTACATTGCATGTCTAAAGCTTTTAAACCTTTGATGAAACTTTTACCATGGCACATAAGTTAGATAACTGAGCCATTGATGAAGAAAAGCTAAAGATCAAAAATAATAACTCAACCTTAAAAACTAATGAAGCTTCTTCTTCCAAGACAAGCAACTAGTCCAATACCAATACCAAAAACAAGGGAACCACAAATGTAGTTATCCTTAAAGCTGCTCCTCCACCTTCTATCAACCAACCAAATTCTTCTAGTTTCTCAAAGTAAAACTCGAGGAACCAAAATCAGAATAACCAAAAGTAATTCAATCCACTTGGAGAATCCTATGCCTCCATCTTGGAGAAGTTATTTAAAGCCAACATCATTCAAATTACTTCTATCAAACCTCATCAACATTTTGATGCCTCTCGTCTTGCACCTAGTTGGTTCAATGAGAATGATCTGTGTGTCTTTCATCGGATAATAGGATATGATGTCAGTAGGTGCAACACCTTTAAGTACCTTGTCTAATCCCTCATTGACAAGGGGGAGATTACATTGGAAAAACCTAATGCATCATCAAACCAAGCCTTTGATATATTCAGGCAGCCCTTCCCAAACCATGCTCCTACTAAGAATGAGAGCAACAAAATCGAGTGCTCTCATGATACCCATATAGTTAACATGGTCATTGATGCCCTCATTACTGAACCACTTAGTACCTAATCTTCTAGTCCTCCATCATTTATTGATATAGTGGACTTACCTTCCATTCCTTTGGACACTCAAATTGAGGAAATACTATACTCTCTCCCTCTACTTATTGAGGTAGTGGAGCCACTAGCCTCCCTTTTAACTAATATATCAGAACGACCAACCATCACCACCTTATCTTTACTTTGAACTACCAATCAACCTACTCCCCCTTCAAAAATCAATCTCAAGGATGAAAACCCCATGTCTACTCCTCCCATTAAGGAACCACCAATCTTAACCTTACATCCTTTGATTAAGGAAGAGAATGAGGTTACCATCCCTATGTCTCCAACTAGGGGCTTATCTTTTAGGTCCACTATTTAGGGAATCAAACCAACTTACAAACCATTCCCTGGGCTAGTGTAGAAATTGGAATTTATCTCTAACCCTAAAATGCATTGAGCCACCTTCTGAAAACAACCTTATATCACCAAGTAATAACTTCCAACCATACATGTAGTAGACCAACCCACCACTTCCACTATTTAAACTTCTACCCCACCAACCAAACCAATAATTTTTTTTACCAATCTAACAATCCCTCAACCATCCAAAGCACATAAACAAAAAGCGACCTGATCACCTTCTCAAACCAAGCTAACTAAACTAATCAAGAACCTTGGTACCTTCCCCACATCAAGCCTTAATTACCCATTAGTGAAGGTGGAGCTTGCCTCACTAGAACCAACAACCAAATGCTAGACCAAAGAAACCAAAGCGGTAAAACCACACAAAGGCTAGAAGGCCCAATTTTTTCCTCTCTCAACCTTGTCCTCTATTATGGGGCCTCATCCCTCTACCTTGAGCAAGAAGCCAATTTCCTCTACTAAAACCCCACCAGCTCTTTTGGTTACACCTTCACAGTTGCTCTTCGATGCACCTCTTTTTTGTGATGTTAACAATACCTAATCTACCTACCTTACGATCTTCCACCTATAGCTCATCAACCTCCTTGCCTATATGAAGGTCATAAACCAAGTGTACCACCCTAACCAAAACACCTACCACTAAACCTATTTCTAAAAAACCTCCTACTTCAACCATCAAAGTAAGGAGCACTGTACCTCTACCATCTTTACCTAAATCCTACTCAAATATTTTCTATAGGTTATTACAAACCTCTTGTTTAGCTTTACCTCCCATTAGTCCCTGTAACCCTCTTGCTTCAAAACCCATCTAGTATAATGACCACCAAGTGTGTTCTTATCAGAGGACACCCATTCATGATATAGAGAACTACAAGGTTCTCCAAACTGTTATCCACCGGCTCTACGACAAGGATGATCTATTAAAAGACATACCTCCCAAAGACCCCACACTAATCTAACTACTAACCATACCTACCCAACACTTTCCTACTCCTCCACTCTCACCTAAGAGTGACATTGAGTCTAACCAATCTACTACTTTAACCTCTCCTTATATTAATACTATCAATGTGGTCACAAGATCATAACAAAAGGATAAGGGGAAGGTTAAAGTGTCCATTCTATAGATGTATATATCTTAAACCTCCCAACCAACCCTTACCCATTCATCTCCATCTTCCACCAAACCCAAGGTGTCTAATTTAGGTGCCTCTCAATCTAACCCCTTAGAATCCATCAAGAGAGTTATCCTCAAGCAACTTCACTAGACCTAAACAAAGATGAGCTTATATAGGCTGATCTATACCTCTCCTCATCACTGCCAAGCACTAATAGAGTCTTTTAAATCTATTGAGGTCTAACCTGAGGACCCCCAACCTCTAGTAGCCTTTATTGGTGCCCTTCAAATTTTTAATCTTGTTACCTTTAAAGATTTAAAAATACCTTCCATCTAGCTTGAGGACCTAGATACCCCTCTTTATTACTATGTACATCAACCAAACTTATATAAAATGGGTCATGAATGATGGGAGAGCTAGGATTAACATCATCTCCTCTCATGCCTATAACCAATTCAACTTATAGAATAATGTGATGTTTGAATTTTCAGCCATCATTTGTTTCTTTAATGATACCATGGCCACTACCTTGGGAATTGTTATCCTTCATGTCCGTTTAGGACCCTGCATGTTCCCTAAAATTTTCTATGTTATGGAAGGTAAATTCCAATATAACGCCTTATTGAGATGACCATGGATTTGTTTCATGGGTTGCATTCCCTCTACCCTCCACTGTTGTATTAAGTTTGAGTATGAAAGCTAAGTCATCACCATCCAAGCTGACCCAAGTCCGTTCTCAGCATGCAACATGACCTATCACCCCAATGATGTCCTCATACCCCCATCCAACACACCCTCAATAACTAAAACCCAACTTTTAACCACCAAAATGGATATCATATCCCCTTTTATCGATGACACATCGACTAGTTTCTCTATCCCTTTAGACCAAATCCCCACCATAGACCCTTCTGAATCAATGTTCTATCACCTTTCACGGGGGGAGTATCAACTTTTAGCCCTTGATGCTTTCCCTACTCCTCATGAGCATAGGAAACTTACTAACCAGCTAAGATATGACCCCAATGTCAAGACTATTATTCATTTTGGACCTCCGCACTATCAAACCCATTTTATCTATGGGGGATTCAACAAATCTCTTGGTGCTTCTACCAACCCTCTTCTACCTTGACCATTCACCATGAGTTTCTTACTTAGATAAACTGAGCTTTATTAAAATATACCTCCATCAGTATGCTTGGAAAGGCTTCAGTCTTGGGTAATATAAGCATAGCCCACATGAATGGGTCACCATCAAAACTAGGAAGATACATGAGAAGCATGGACTTGGTTTCATATTAACTAATAATAAGAAAATTAAATACCCCGTCATTACCATTATTGAAGAAGATGCCCCTTCCTCACCAACCTCACCTCTACTTACATATGAGGATGATGACATCATCCCACCTAACTTTTTTTGGTCAACATGATCAGCCTTGGAACCTTGACTTATCAAAAGGAAGGTACAACCGTAAGCATCCCTTTGACCCATCTTGAGATAATAGGAGAAGATTCTCTTATCATTAAAACTTTTAGTGCTAGGATGATGAATCTATTCTCACCTATTATTGGTGCCCTAGATTCTTCAATCCACAATTCCCTTCCTCCTAAGACCTTAACCATGTTTAATGAATCCACCATGGATATCAGCTTGGGTACTCTAGGCAACCCTTGCATTATCAAACTTGGCCAATCGCTAACTTTCAAGGAACTTCAAGACTTACATTCTTTCCTCCAAGACCACATCATATCCTTTGCTTGGTCTTACAGTGACATGCTTGGAATTGACTCCACCGTTACTACCTATAACATAGTCACCAACCATGATACTAAGCCTGTCAAGCAAAAGCTTCGACGCATGCACCTTTGCATAGCCATTCTTATCAAAGAAGAGCTTCAATGTCTCTTATCTATCAATTTTATTCAATGCATTGAATACCCCCAATGGGTCTTAAATATTGTACTTATCACCAAATCCATGGGGGGACTACACATCTATGTGGAGTTTCATGACCTCAACCTCACTTGCCCCAAAGGCAACTTTCCTCTACCAAGCATCAACTAGCTTGTTGATCTTACAATCAACTGTGAGATGTTATCTCTCATGGATAGGTTCTCAGGTTATAATCATATCTTAATTGCTCTCAAAGATGAACACAAAACCACCTTTACCACCCCACGGGGAACTTTCTACTATAGAGTCATATCTTTTGGTCTAAAGAATGCTAGTGAAATCTACCAACATGCCATGGCCTATATCTTCCATGACCTATTCCATAGTATTGATGAGTACTATGTGGATGATCTTCTAAAAAAATCCAAGCTCCAAAAAGATCATTTGGATGTTCTTAAGATAATCTTTGAATGCCTCATTCATTACCATGTCCACCTTAGCCCCCAAAAATGTATTATTGGGGTCTTGTTGGTAAAACTTCTTAGCTTTATTGTCTCCCTTCATGGAATTAAATTTGATCCCACCAATATCAAACCCATCCTTGACATGCTCCCTCCAACCAACCTTAAGCAACTCCATAGCTTGCAATAGCTAAGCATATAATGATATCAAGGAAATATATGATGGAATCCATAGAGGCCACTTTAGTGGTCTTGCTATAACTAAGTGTATCCTTCACTTAGAATATTATTATCCCACCCTTAACTAAGATTGTTGTGATTACATGAAAAAATGTGTCAAGTATCAATAATATACTAATTTGCATCATGCACCTAGCCATAGTCTTTGAGTTTCAACTAATTTCTAGCCCTTCTCACGATGGGGTCTAGATCTTATTGGTGAAATTAACCCTCATTTCTCATAGCGACACCACTTGATCATCACCATGACTGAGTATTTTACCAAGTGGGTAGAGGCCTTTTCCTTTAGTCTCAACCAAAGCAGAAAAGATTGTTGATTTTATCAACCATCACATTATCTACTTTTTCGGTGTTCCTCATAAGATTGTCACTGACAATGGTAAATCCTTTAATCACAAGCAAGTCTAAGGTCTATGTGATGTATTCAACATTAAGTTAATATTATATTTTCCCTATCACCCCCAAGTGAATGGACAAGTTGAGGCCTCTAACAAAACTCTTAATAAAATGCTAACTAAAATGGTCAACGCATCTAGTTAGTATTGAAATTTACACATCGCCTTTGCCTTATGGGCATATCATATTAGCATTAGGACCTCTATAGGTGATACACCTTTCTCTCTTGTTTTTAGAGTGGAGGTCATCCTACCTCTCAAAGTCCAAATCCCATCTCTTTGCATATCTTTACAAGAGATCATTTTTAAGGATGATTATCATCAACACTATTTAGCCTAACTCGAGCTACTTGATGAGCATCATTTAGCAGCCCTTACCCATCTTCACATTTATCAAGAGCACATGAAGCATGCCTATAACAAGTACCTCAAAGTTTAATAATTCAATTTCAGAGACCTTGTCCTAAAAGAAATCCAGCATGTTACTAATATGGAGAAAACCAAGCGAAGCAAATTTGCTTTAAATTGTCTTGGACCTTATATCATCACCCATAAGTATGGATTAGGATCTTACTGGTTGTATTGTATCAAAGGCCACCCATAACTTGAGCCCCTCAATGCTTCACATCTACATTCATTCTTTTATTAAGAAAGATCAAGTTCACCTTTTGTCTAACTTAAGCTCATCACTTACTATCTACCTAAATTCCATCTCCCTATTTTAGGGGCAATTGATTATAACCAAATCATGTGATGATCTATCACTGGCATAAACTTATCTTAAATAATGGGTACCATGGTTCTACCCATGGTACTTTCCACACCTTCACGGGATGGATTCCCATGATCATTATCACCTAAACCTCTTTATTCCTACTCAACTTTCTTGTGCTTATAGTTTTGCCTTCCTAAAGGAGAAGCACTAAGACAACCTAAGAAATTCTATGTCAAGAAATATTAGAGTAATAAAAATTAAAAATCCCCTATCAATAGCAATCATGGGTCATTCCTCACATTCACAGATGGCTCCCTTGAAGGATAGCTATTGAAAATTTATTTGAAATTGCCATAACGTAAGGTGGACTACTCCCTTGAAGGATAACTATCAAAAAGCATTAAACAAAGATAATAAACTTGGACCATTCCCTTGAAATAGGTTTGAGTAAAGCATTTTATTAAAAGGCATAATAATTTTTTGGAAGCTTCCCACATCGATCAACTTCCCTATATACAACAATCGGTAACAAACCCATTATCAAAATCATAACAAAAGAAAACTACTTTTAATAGTCATAATCATCTCTCAAACAGCATCATAAGGTGGAAGCCACAATCAACTTTCACAAGTAGACTTCTTGCATCGATCAGTCTACACATTTTATGACATAGACTTGTTTATATTGAATCTTTAGACACCTATAGAAGAAGCATGCTAGTCTCACAAGAAGGTTTCATTTTTACCCATCTCTTCTTTACACTATATGCAAGGTATTCTTGAGCTTACTTGACATTATGTGGTCATGACACCTTTTAACCAACTAACAAATGCTAATGCAAAGCATTCTAAGGGCTTATGTTCATTAAGCTAGTCTAACTTCAGTTTTATTTTAGTCCTTGTCAAATAAGAAACATTGTGCCCTCTTCTTACCCTATCATGACTAGTTGATATTTTCATGATGATATTTATCTCTTGATTATATTCTTTGGTCTCCCATTTATTGTTGTTAATTAAATTACTTTATGATTTTTATCTTAAACATTAACAACAAGCATAACCACACCAAGTATGATAATATCATAACATCCATGAGCATTTAAACAATCAACCATTTTCCACCACATGTCTAAGTCTAAAATAATGTAGTATACACTCATTAAAAATTATCATGTCATAAGTATAACCATATATCAAAACCATCTCATGCCTAGCTAAGTATATATTAGTGTCTAGCATCCATATCATAAGCAACATCCATAAGCAATATAAACATCACATCATAAGCATTAAACATCAACATCAAACCATAAATCATAAATCATGAACATGAGCATAAATAATAATCATATGTATAACTCACAAGTCAAATAACATAATAATGAGTAGAAGTAGATAGACATGTCTCTCTAAAAATTTAAATCTCACTATATTGACTCGCATGCCAGAATCAAAATGATATACAAAATGTCATAATCTAGCTATATCTATGCCATAGGGGCACCATTACCTCTTAGAGCACCTCTGGATCTTGGTACCTACCCCACTTATTTTACCCATCGATCCCCAAGCTCTCCATGTCTACCTAGATACAGACATTGCCCACTACCTTTGTGTCACCACACTGGCATTGCTTACCAAACTAGCCCTATACTCACCCCATCAAGGCTCATCTAGCCACTGTGTCAATATTATGGCCTCATAATATCATAGCTCCTCTACTATAGCTAGGTATCATGTTGTGGGGATGTTGCTCGATGGCCCTATTTATGCTACTACTGCCCCTCCTCCTCTCTAACTTAGAGAGTCCCTCTCTTGGGTCACCAATCCTATCAAGGTCCTAGCTTGATCCCTCTTACCTATCATGGTAGAAACTTGAACCTACAAGGTGGCAACAAGACCCTAGTAGTGTAACAATATATCCCTATAATGTGGCCACTTACCCCTATATTATTGTAACCTATACCTATGTAGTGACTGGTGATGTTCTTGCCTGTCCATCAGGTTTAACCCCCTGTGCTTGTATCCTCTAACCCCCTCTCCCTATGGGATCCACATCCATTGATCTCACACCTCCATCATCCCCATTGATGTCTACTACTGCATATAAGGGTTGTTACCATGTTATGTACCCATTTGTAACCTTGATGCCATCTATCTATGCCCTAGTTGGTAGCTCTTCATGATCCAATAAAGTGGGCATATGATGCGGGTTTGGTAACAAAACCTCTAAATCTTCTCTCCTATACTTGTAGAATGGACCTACAATGCCCTATACCAGGATAAACTATTGGCACACCATATAAAATGGGATGAGGTTCACCTCTCCATCCCTCCTATTGAATATCCATCTATAGATCTAAAGGGAGAATGTCTACCTCCTATGGCCAGGCCATACCAAAAACTAGATGTATGGCCTCCAAGTGATGTCTCCTATCACTAGTGTACTTAGTGCACCCCTAAACCACTCTGCATCATAATCTCCTCCCCCTAAACTTGATAGAATAAATTCACCCCTCCATCATATAAAGCTAATGGGGAATTCAATCTATGTAAACCCTAATCATGGTAATTTGATTGGGCTCAACACCCAGATGTGCTCATTTGCCCAATAATGTAGAACCAAGATAACATTGATGTTATACCTCATATGGGTCTTAAACCTCTAAATATCCCTGTATATTTAAACTAGAAAGATAGGAACCCAAATAAATACCATCTAACCCATCAATAACTCAACTAGAATCCCCAATAACAAATAAGGGAACCTCCCACTGCTCGAGTTAGGAAGTGCAAAGCATGTAACAAAAATCATGAGCATGGTCATGAGTTTCCTCTCACCTGGAGCCCTCTCGTATAAAGCACTGTAACTAAACCCCCCAACATGTCATTTGACTTGGTCACTCTCATCTCTATATAGTAGCTCAATATGATCCTCCTACTCTTTTTGATCTATGTTATAGATCGGGTCACCTCAGAGTGGAAATTGAGTGATCTTATGTATGTCCTCAAGTAAGATAGTCATCTCCCTAGTCAATACTAGGAAAGTGTTCATAGTAGGATCCCATCTCTTGTTGAGTGTTAGGACCATGGATGTATCCTAAGGTATATGTTGATAGTGCCTCATGGCTCATAACCCAACCTCTTTCATGTGTATCTAATCATCTAGAGTCCTATATTAGATCTCTACGAAGATACGTGACTCTTGATCATGTATCTGTATCTACATCTTGACCTGCACCAATTCGACAACATAAATTAGTCACCTATTACAATGGAACCTACCCTACCCTACCTTACCCTTTAAACACTTGACCTATTTTCTCTAACCCCTTCTACCTATCTACCCAATGACCTGCCAAATATACCCTCTAAGCCTACACAATCTACCTATCTAGAAATTATCACCCCTCTTGCCTTCAATTTTTTTCAATCACTTATCAAAAAAACTTTTTTAAAAATAGGTGACTATCGATAGTCATGGTGACTGTTGATGGTCAGACACCTATTTTTATATGGATGTCAACTATCGATGGTCAAGATTGATAATTGATGGTTAATGTGGGTGTTTCATAGCTTGAACACCCATACCATATCATACCTAAAAACTACCTAAAACATTAAAAAAATCTCCTCTTTGCTACCCCAACATGACTACCCACCCTATTTCACCTATGCATACTGTCTATTTACAATTTTACCTATAAATTTTCTTGAAAAACCCCAGAACCCTTCCTGAGGTACCCCAATCCAAAATCCACCCATTTTAACCAAACCTAATCCTAATCATTTTCAAAATCAAGTTGAGCTATCAAAATAAATGGCATCCCCTACCTCATTTCATGATCACCATTATGGAGTTAGTTGTAGGCTTGCTCATCCTCAATGATGTCTATGAAATCCTTGCATCCTTATCAATCCACTAGGTCAACTCTCCACCTTAATTAGTACTCTCCCACCTTATCAAGTACACTCATCAATGAACATTCACCACAAACTACCAAAAACTAGAGCTCAACATCAAAGCAAGTAAAATTCATAATGAGGTAAAAGTGATTTTATTTTCACTTTTGACCATTGGGCATTTAGGGTTTTCACCTTGACTATCGATGGTCATGATGATCATTGATAGTCACCCTTGGGTACCTTCACCGTCGATGGTCAGGATGCCCCACTTTTTTGCTTCCACCTAAGCAAACCCCCTTTTAGAAAAGCCAACCTAGTTTTACCCATCCATGGAGATTACCTTCTCCAATCCCTCATGACCACCGCGTCACCTCACCCTTTGTCCATTTCAACCTAATTAACATGTATTTTGTGACTTTTTTAACCTGTTCCTTTGACCACAATGATAACATTGCCATGTTGACCCTTTTGCACTTATGCCACCTCATAATTACTTGACCTATTTATGTCTTTTTGGGAGCACTTCCTACCTTAGATACCTATGACACTCAACCTATTTATGTTTTCCATGGGAGAAATTCCTACCTTGGATACCCATGAAAACATTAACCTTGTCCAGGAGACTAATAGGTGTACCCAACTACCATGCCTAGATGCAGTCATGTGGTACACTAGTCCCTTGTCTTTCTAGCACCAACCTTTATTGTTATCAACTATAACAACCTTATCTTTGTGCAATATAAAATATCACACCTTTTATCATACTTTACATGCCTATTTGTGTTTTAGTGCCCAACTTATCATCTACCATCATGACATCCACCTTCATCATCACCTTCACCAACCTTATCAATCCCACCCCTAATTCTATATTACCTAATTGACTCCCAATTTGAGGGTGAACACCTCTTCCCATACTTAGGGCAACTATACCTTAGACCAACATCAATTTTTATTTGATATCTAGTTGATTCCAAGTTATATAATAAAAAAGGGTAAAATGTAAACACCAAAAATCTGCACACTATGACTCTAAGTGTCAAAATACCCCTTAACAGCCTTAAGACCCCCTTGGGACTAGTTTAACCTTCTAACCCCTAAGCCAACCTAACCCATAGTTAGTTTGACTAAACTAGCTTAAACCTATATTTTACCTATTTTGACCCTTCACCCTCGACCATCGATGGTTAGGTTGACCATCAATGGTTACCTTGATCACTGATGGTTAGGGTGCACCTCCTTAACCACCAACATGCAAACTCATCCACCTTGATTTTATAAAAATAACTCATCTAAATCCTTTAGTGAGCCATTACATATGCAAGTTATTATTAGACAGTCCAGTTGAACCTTCACTTCCATCTCTTACTTATGCCTATAAGAAGAGGGGAATTGAGAGGTGAAATCCATCTACAATTGTTATCAAGAACTTGTGCATCTAGTAATTTATTTTTTTAGATCAATCATCATCAACAATCTAACAATATAGTAATCATATCAGAGAGCCAACTTACTTCTGCCTCTCCACCATGTTTTTAGGTATCATTACTCTATCAGAAGCAAGCTAGATTCTACCAATAGGTCAATTACCTCAACCATCCACCCAATCAACTTATGGTAAGACAAGTACTTATTTATCAATATTCATTTACTTTATTCCCATTTTTCAATAAAGCTAGGTCTTACCTATCCCCCAAAAACATCTTTTGGATTTTATTAATCAACTTGTTACCAACCCAAATCCATACATAATAACTATCGATGGTTGTCTCAACTACCGATGTTTTTCCCAACCACTGATGATCATTCCTACCACTGATGGTCACCTTAACTACTGATGATTAGCCAAACCATTGATGGTCACTGTGTTAGTAAAAACCAACAAGTTATTTTCATGCACCTACCCCCAATCAAACCTAATTCTCTATGTCCCAACCTATTCACAAACCTCTTTCTAATTTTTTGAAGCATACCCCAACCCTCTAACACTAGTATTATTTAGCTAATCACTATTTTAATCATTTCTAGTTTATTTCTTAAGCAAGCATTCTTGTATTGAATTTTAGTACCTTTTATTTTGTTTTATAAACTTAATTTTTAAAAATGTGTGGATTGATAGATCTTGAGGAAGCTCTTGCTTTTGAGATCTAGCTATTTCTAGGAAATCCACTCAACTATTTGTCTAACAAACAAATTTGTTTTAGTGCTTTTTTATCTGTAGGTCATCCTCCCAAGCCAAAGATGAGCTCTTCACAATATTTTGATATAATGCATGCAAAATAAAATAGGGTTTTCAACCATACCCATATTTAGTTTTTTATTTTCCTCCTTTTCCAATAATAAGTAAAAATTCACTGAAACAGTCATGGTTTGTAGAAAAAGTCATGAAAATGTGTTTGGAGGTCTCTCAAGTGCACAAAATGAAGGGTTCTCAAATCGAGAAGGATTTTATTATGTTTTTTAGATTATCAAACCTCTACATGGGAATTTAATAAATTCATGCTAGATATGGAAGGGTTTTATCTCAAAATTATAGGCATTAGTTTTTGGATAAGGGGCTATACTTTACGAATGATCATTAAGAGTGGAAACATGTTTAAACCCTCTTAAAACCCTAATAAAGACCCAATAGTGAAGATTTTGATAAAAAGTGATCATAATGGTCTCAAATTACTATAAAAACTATTGGATCATGTATTCAACTCTTTCAAGCACCTCAAAGTGTGATTGAGTTGTCAGGTGTGTGAGTAGACCCTACAAGAAAGTGCTAATTTCTTAAAGATTTGCTATAATAGTCAAAGTTAACCAAGTCAAAGTATGAAAATAATTGGATGTATATGGTTGAGAATTTTATTTTATATCCATGATTATTTATAGATTGGTTCTATCCCTCAAGTATGATAAAATGGTTATCCAAGATAGCTAGTTGCTAACATGCCTAATGACAAAAATGGTGAAAACCCTAAGCTACAGTAAGAAGAGGTTTAAGAATATGTTATAATGGAATAGAGATGAAACCAAGTGAATGGAGATGTTTTTTAGGAATTTCAAGAAATGTTAATGTTTGGTATAATTTTTGGAGGTTAGTGGTTATAGTGAAAAATTTGCTCACAAGTTGACTTGTCTGGTTCAATGAGCTCTATATATAGTGAGGTTATGAGATTGGTTTACAAGACCAATATTGCCATTTGACCATATTGCATTTCTATTTGAAAAATTTATAATTATCTAATATGATCATCTACAGGCATAATAAGTCATTGAATATGTCTACATAGGGGTTGAAGTTTTGAGTCATCATGACTGTGTTTTAAGGTAAATTGGTAGTTTTGGGTAAGCAAGTTGTAGTGATGGATTTGAGGATATTTGTTATTCATTAATGTATCTAAAGTACATGGTTATTTTTTTTTAAATTTAAATTAGTTCTAATAATTTTATGAATCTTTGAATTTAGTGAAATTGGTTGAATGTTGAATCCAAAATGGCTTATCTAGTTCTCATCTAACTGTGTGTATTAAAGTCAAAAGATTGATTTGCAAGACAAATATTTGACATTAGACCTTGTGAATTTTGTATTTGAGACTAGTATACAGATGTAAAAGGAATTTTTTATAGTATAAATGATCATTATAAGTGTTCTTTTAGGTGTTTAATATAAGGTTGTTCATGATTGGGTTTTGGAGTGTTCTGGCAGTTATGAGTGGGCTATTTGCAGAGAAGTGTTTAGGTCCTTTTCCCTTGAGTTGTGAAGTATAAATAATATGTTGATTACTCTAAGGTCATGGAGTTTATTTTTATGTGAATTATTTCTATGATTGTTTAGTTAATTTGTGTTTAATCTCCTATAGTTCAAGATAGACTTTTTGTAGATTCACATACCTAATTGTGAATAGTATTAATGGTGTGCTTCAAGTAATGGTTGAAGCTAAAATGTGTCATGGACCTAGGATGAACTTAATGAAGGTATATTTGAGTGTTTTGTGAAGTAATGCTATTGTGTGTGGATATTGAACGTGTTCCAAGGAGATCAAAGGGTAATGTGTGCTAATGAAGGCTTAATTGAATTAGGTCTCCTTAAGGCCTAAAAAAGGTTTTGGTCTTTTATGTCATGGCTGACTTATTGTAATTATTGATACATGTATGAAATGTGTTATAAGGCATATTGAAAGGATAATCCAATTGTACAAGTGTATATGGATGACCAATAGGTATACGAGCAAGAGGTTTGTATATATACAAGATAGTTTGAGGTCTATTTGTGTGTGTAGAGAGCAAGTGAACAAAATAACATATTGTTGAACAGAAAGAGGTATTGTAAACCATAAAAGGAGAATAAAATATTTGATAAAGTTTGTGTATGAAAATCAATGTCATATGACCTAACCAAGTGAAGAAGAGGACTAGTTGAGCAAAGAAGGTTAGAAGACAATTTGAGAGGGATAAAATAGAGAGAAGCGCTGAGGAAGCTGATCATCATATATTATATAAATAACAAGGTGTTATAAATATTATCTAAGGTTTTATGTGGCTACATTGGTTTTGAGTCATCCAAGAGGTTAGTGCCTCCTTGCAAGTTGGTGCTTTTAAAAGCTTAGTTGAGTTGGTGCTTAGCCAGTTGGGGTTGGTGCTCCATGAGAAGTTGGTACTTCACTAAATTTGGTGTTTGTCTTATAGGACTATAGTCCATTTATAGATATTAATATGATTTCTTTCCATTGAGTGTTTCCCATAAATGTGATGTGTTTTTATATTTCATGCTTATGTGGATAAGTGTTTATGCATATTAAATCTATATGCTTGTTTGAATGGTTCATCATTGCTTAAGTGAAATTGATAAGAATTTTTTTGATGAATAGTTAACCCACTCCCCTTAGTCATTTTGCTTCCAACACTAACAACAATAGTCCCTAATTTTTATACTCTACTACAACACAAAGTGTGGTTGAATGAGTGGTGATGAAATCCATGTCACCAACCCCTAAGACTAAGGCAAGTGTGTGGGTATCACTTTCATTTCATTTTTCTTCAAAAAAAGGAAAAATAAGAGTATTTTTTAGTCATTTTTGATCCTTTGAGACTCACCACTAGGATTCAGGGAGGAAAGCATACACCACTGTAGCCCTTATGTGACATTCAAGCAACCAAAAGTAGTTATTACCTTATTAATTAATTGTGATATATATAAGAAAGTTTTCAAAATGCTAAAATCTTTGACAGGTGTCTTATAAAACAAGTGATTAGTAGTTTTATTTTGGCAATCTTGGAGGGTGACTTATAAGATAAGATGTTAGACAAAAATATGACCTGCAAGACAAGATGGTAGTAATCTTAATCAAGACAATTTACACTAATTTTATCTTTATAAAAATCTAAATAAAAAGTCAAGCATTAATAAAAACACTATTAAAATCATGGGGTTTATAATATAAAGTTTTTGAATGATGGGCCATGACATAGGGTGTAAGGGGCCATGCTCCTTATGGGGTTTGAGGGTAACACCCTTGATGAAAAATGTAATTTGGGACTTGTAGAACCCTTGGAATGAATCAAAATTCACCAAAAAGAGTCCTAAAAATGCACTCAAGAGAGACAATTTTTGAATAAAAATCAAGAGTAAAATTTCTACTAATTTGATCAAAACCATAGATATGCAGACATTTTTAATTGAAAATCACTTCCAGAGAATCAAAATTATAGATAACATATCAAAAATGTAAATGACAATAAATGATTTTACCAAAATGGTTAAGTATACTAGTAGTGGTTAGGCAGCAAAACCATGATTGATAGTTGCAAAATCACAAATGTAAAGCAAGATCATGAGTATAGATAAGTGATTTTGTAGACTATACAAAAATAAAGATATTTACAAATTTAAAGAGACTAAAATGACTTATAGGAAGCTATTATATTATGATTTTATCAGATTATATTATTTATAGTGGTTTTTAGGATTAAAATAAGATTAAATTTGTTGGGTGAATATTTTGTTGGCCAGCTAACTGGTGACCAAAATAGTTCCTATCACCACAGCATAGGGAGATCAGTTGGCTAGATGTGCAGGTTTATTGCATCAGTAGGGGACAAATCTCTCCTCTCATCAAGGGAAGGTTCCCTATAGATATGCAAGAGATTTAGGAGGCTATATATATATATATATATATATATATATATATATATATATGCAAAAAGTAAGACACAGGGGGCAGGACAAACCATCCATCTCTCTTCTTTCAGAGATGATGTTGAAAAATAGAAGAGAAATACTGGGTGATGGGGAAGGTGCTCCTCTTCTTTCAGCCAAGAGCCAGATTCCTTCCTAAATAGTAAAAATCCTGAATGAAGCAACAAAAGACACTTCTCTTCTTTTAGAAGTGCTTGTTCTTGTAGGCAACATGAATCTTTCTGGTAACAGGTAACCAAAGGTGTAGAGTAACCAATAGCCTGAAATGTAGCACAAAGTCTCCACCTCAACTGCCCAAAGAGTATATCACAAAGGATAATGGGGGCACAAAGTCTCCCTAGAATCCTCAACACAAAAAAGAAAGGAAAACATAGACTGAAATCAATTGTGAAAGCACAAAGTCTTCTCACAGTTGGTTTTAGGACACTTCTTTGTTACCTTTACTAATTCTACGCACCAAATTAAATGAATAAGGACACCTTCAAATGACACAAGTCAAAACAACACAAAGTCTGCAAAAACCTGCTTTCTCATTCAAATAACAAGGAAAATGAAATTACAACCTGAGCTCAAAGTCTCAGTCTTCTTTCAAAATGGGCAGAGTTTCATTCTTGTAAAAATGAGAAGTCCCCTGGCACAAAATGAGAGATTACAATATATAGAGTCCCAGGAAAGACTTGGGCATTCATTTTTCAAAGAATGGCCCATGCTGTGCATTTAATTCCTTGAATACATTTTTAGGTTTGTCAAAAGACTGCATTAAAAACAAGGCAATTGTCTTAACTATGGCATGCCATTTCATCCCATATGTCTTCTCTCGAGTTTGGATCATCTAGTCTGTTCCCTTTGATGTCTATGTAACTATCCATTTGTCTTTACTTCATGGAAGAAAATAGGCCATGTCCTTGGTTTGGTGCGGTCAGAAGTCTACTCAATCTGCTGTTTCACCTACTTGGAAATAACTCTTTTGAAGATATTTCTGATCCTTCAGTCTCACTCCTTTCTTCATTGCTTAAGCACTTCTTCTCTCTTTATAGCCCTTCTTGCCTATGTCTTTGGGGGGTCCTTTCTGTGTCTTTGACAAGTGGCAAGTTCCACTGTTATGTAATTCATTAGAAACTCATGAAAAATGGAGTCCATGACACGTTTTGCCTGAGCAACTCAAAAGGAGAACATGAACGCAAACACTTGTCACATTCACTGCACTTTGTCTTCTTCCATCGGGTGCTTTTCTATAGGCTTTTCTCTTCCTACTGTAATTTGAGCTATCGGGCTATCTTTCCAGCTAGTTGCTTGGTCTTTCCTTTGAGTTCTGCACTTTATTTGAATTTCAATGGATATTCCCTTATGTTAAATTTGATGTCCACAGGGACGTCATCGGTTGATTGTTGCTTAAACCATGTTAAACTTTTGAACCCGTTGAACCTGTGGATCCCCTTTACGAAAAAAGCTTAAAAATGAGGAATTTGAAAGTTCACAACAAATTTTGAGAAGGGAAGAGAGAAATTTTGGTCTGTAAATTGTCCCAAAAATGAGTGGCATTTTTTGGGGACAACAGCTAGCTCCAGTTGGGGAACTACCTTTAGTTGCAAAAATTGATTGAAGGGAGTAGAATCTAGAATCTCCAGTGCCTTAGAAGAATGCCATTGGGCTATGGAGTCATGCTACCCAAAAAGAAAGGTTCTAAAAAATGAAAACAAAAAGCACAAAATAAAACTAAAGACTATACAAATATATATACGTACAGATGATCTTATTTGATGCCTCAAGATTTGAAGTGCTTTAGATGCTGCCCACTGTGAGACAGTGAAAATGGTGTGCCATCCTGATAAACCAGCAAGAAACCATTTTGTCCCCATAAACAGTGATAGGCGAATGGAACTTTCCACCAGGAAACCAATTTTTTGCGTCTTCCTCTTGGCCTTTTCTTCTTCTTGCTCCAAGGCAGGACGTGGTCTTCAAACTAAAAACCATAACTCCTTGCTCTCCCTGTGAAGAGTTCCTCTGCCTGATTTTAGAGCGCAGCAGTATGGTCCAGTACCATAATTTGCTATCCTGATAACTTAACCCAACACATGTCTTGATTGTCCCCCTCAGATATCTCAGATTCTTCTTTATTTGGAGGGGAGGCTTCTTCTGCACTCATGTTGCACTCTACCAATTATTTTGCTATTTCATCCCTACTTAAAGATTCAAACAAAATTTGGGCTGCAAGGGCCACCATTTGGGTCTTGACACATTTGACATGATCAATTATGTCAAATGGCTGGGTTGGACTAGGCACAGGGGATGAGAGTTCTTCTTTTTGGTTTATGGGAGAGGTGGGAGGACTGGCTTGCAAAATTGAAGTAGAAGGTGCAAAAATGTTTGGGATACTTACTTTCTCAGCAATCACTGAGTCCTTCAACTAGATAGGCAGAGTGGTCCTGCTCTTAGAAATTGAAATTGTAGGCTGAGGTCGCTCCTCTGTTTTTCCTTTATCAGCTTGTTGAGCTGACTGATTCTGGGACTGGGTGAACACTGCGCATGATCCCTCGGCTACTTCACCTTTACTTCTAGGTTCATCCTGGTAACTCAGGAAACCAATGTGGGAGTCACCAGCTGACTCTTCTTGATCCTTCCTAAAGAGGTCAGCGTCACTTTCTTGATTAAACTCAGGTTGGAAAGAGAACTCATGCTCTGTTTCCAAATATCCAACTGCTGAGTTAGCTGGAGGTGCTTCAACGGCAAGGTTCCTCTATGGGGGAGGAAGATGATTTGGCTGCCCTTGACCCCTAGTAACATTGCCTTGGTATGCCTTATCTGAAATGTCCTCCTTGGGGCATCCTGATGAGGAGTAGAAAACATACCTTAGGCCATTTGTCTTCTGAGGGCTAGCACTTCATTTGCTAACTTCTGCACCATTGGGTCAGTGGTGGCTGTAGGTGAGCTATCAAAAGATGAGGAAGATGCACCTCTGTTTAAATCCCTTCTTATCTTTCCAGCCAAGATAAGGTCATCTTCTACCTCAGTAGCCAAGTCTTGAGCTTTAGCAAGGTATATCTAGCCAGCACACCTTAGCAGAAAACTCACTTCAGGTAGTTGTGAGTTGATGAAGAAACACTTTAGGTTTTCAGGTGTTGGCTGAGCAATGATAGGAATCTGATTCCTCAGCTTGTCAAACCTTGCAATGAAATCCATCATAGGCTCATGAGGCTCCTTCTTCATCTGTGTGAGCTGGGCCAAAAGGGCATGTGCATCTTTTGCTAGTTTGAACCTTGCTTCAAACTTGGCTTTGATAGTGTCCCAACTAGTCACTGATCCAGTCTGCAGATGGTAAAAATAGTCTGTAACATCACCTTGTAGTGCCTCCACAAACAAACTGACTACTACGTCTTCAAATTCCACCCCTATCACACCACAGGCTATGGTGAAGGCTGCAATGTGTTCATCAGGGTGAACTCTTCCATCACCAAAGAATTTGGGGAAATTCTTCCTTGAATTGAGTGGTAGCTCATGCAGGGGTGGAGTTAGATTGAGTGGGCCAAAAGAGTTACTCCAGGGGCCTCGAACTGCCATGATTTAATTATGAAAAATAGGGATAACACATTTGAGTGGAGTTGCCAGATTATAGGACAAAAATAGAAAAGAAACTGGCCCTGCCATAGTGTAAAGCTTGAGGCTTCAAATTGCACTTTCTTTCCCAATAGCTCTGGTTTTGTAGACCAAATAATATAATGGATATGGGGGATAGAGGGAAATAGTAAGGCTATAATGATAGTGGGTAAGGCCCAAATGGGAGTCACCAGACTTTATAATGGATAAGGGTAGGGACTGCTTGTTCAAATCCCCAGCAGAGTCGCCAAAAACTGTTGGGTGAATTTTTTTTGGCCAGCTAACTGGTGACCAAAATAGTTCCTATCACCACAGAATAGGGAGATCAGTCAGCCAGATGTGCAGGTTTATTGCATCAGCAGGGGACAAATCTCTCCTCTCATCAAGGGGAGGTTCCCTATAGATATGCAAGAGGTTATATACTATATATATATGCAAAAAGTAAGACACAGGGGGTAGGACAAACCATCCATCTCTCTTCTTTTAAAGATGATGCTGACAAACAAAAGAGAAATATTGGGTGATGGGGAAGGTGCTTCTCTTCTTTCAGAAGCAACTTTCAGCCAAGAGCCAGATTCCTTCCTAAATAGTAAAAATCCTAATGAAGCAACCTAAGGCACTTCTCTTCTTTCAGAAGTGCTTGTTCTTATAGGCAACATGAATCTTTCTGGTAACAGGTAACCAAAGGTGTAGTGTAACCAACAGCTTGAAAGTAGTGCAAAGTCTCCACCTTGACTGCCCAAAGAGTATATCACAAAGGATAATGGGGGCACAAAGTCTCCCCAGAATCCTCAACACAAAAAGGAAAGGAAAACACAGACTGAAATCAATTATGAAAGCACAAAGTCTTCTCACAGTTGGTTTCAGGACACTTCTTTGTTACCTTTACTAATTCTATGCACCAAATTAAATGAATAAGGACACCTTCAGATGACACAAGTCAAAACAACACAAAGTCTGGAAAAACCTACTTTCTCATTCAAATAACAAGGAAAATGAAATTACAACCTGAGCTCAAAGTCTCAGTCTTCTTCTTTCAAAATGGGTAGAGCTTCGTTCTTGTAAAAATGAGAAGTACCCTGGCGCAAAATGAGAGATTACAATATATAGAGTCCCAAGAAAGACTTGGGCATTTATTTTGCAAAGAATGGCCCATGCTGTGCATTTAACACCTTGAATGCATTTTCAGGTTTGTCAAAGGACTGCATTAAAAATAGGGCAGTTGTGTTAACTATGGCATGCCATTTCATCCCATATGTCTTCTCTCGAGTCTGGATCATCTGGTCTGTCCCCTCTGATGTCTATGTAGCTATCCATTTGTATTTACTTCATGGAATAAAATAGGTTGTGTCCTTGGTTTGGTGTGCTCAAAAGTCTACTCGATCTGTTGTTTCACCTACTTGGAAATAACTCTTTTGAAGATATTTCTGATCCTTCGGTCTCGCTCCTATCTTCACTGCTTAAGTACTTCTTTGCTCTTTATATCCCTTCTTGCCTATGTCTTTGGGGGGTCCTTTATGCGTCTTTAACAAGTGGCAAGTTCCACTGTTATGTAATTCATTAGAAACTCACAAAAAATGGAGTCCACGACATGTTTTGCCCAAGCAACTCAAAAGGAGAACACGAATGCAAACACTTGTCACATTCGCTGCACTTTGTCTTCTTCCATCGGGCACTTTTCTATGGGCTTTTCTCTTCCTTCTGCAATTTGAGCTATCGGGCTATCTTTCCAGCCAGTCGCTTGGTCTTTCCTTTGAGTTCTGCGCTTTATTTGAATTTCAATGGATATTCCCTTATGTTAAATTTGACGTCCATGGGGACGTCATCGGTTGACTGTTGCTTGAACCATGTTGAACTTTTGAACCTATTGAACCTGTGGATCCCCTTTACGAAAAAAGATTAAAAATGAGGAATTTGAAAGCTCACAACAAATTTTGAGAAGGGAAGAGAGAAATTTTGGTCTGTAGGTTGTCCCAAAACTGAGTGGCATTTTTTGGGGACAACAAAATTAAGTTACTTCAAGATCATAACTAGGAGAGTTATGATTTTGATTAATGTGAAAATTTTAGTTCAACCATGTAAAACAAAGATTAGAAATAGGTAATAGTGCTTGCAAAAATAGTATGTGATATACACAGATGATAGAAAACTAGATGGTTGGTTAGAAAGTTTTATAAATCTACTACAAGTCAAAATCACTATTGAACTATCAAAATCGTGACTACCAGTCAAAATCACAACTGTGTATAGGTGATATTGAATTGTTGTATTTTGATTTGAAAAAGTTTTTATTTTGTTTCCTATAAGGAGATAAGTTGGACAAAACACAAAAATTACAAAAAGGTCTTATTTAAGATATTTAACAACCATATTGAAGTTTATATATAATTTTGTTCAAAATCATAAATAATAGTGACAAAATCATATATTAGAATCAAAATCACAACTGTAATGTTCAAAATCTCAAGTGGAAATCAGAATTGTAATTGTATATTCAAAATCACAACTAGAAGATCAAAATTGCAACTGCATATAAGTGATTTTGACTAATGGTCAGCAAAAAGGTTAGATGGACTAACTGCTAATAATTAACCATCATGGTGAATACAAAATTGTGACATTGAAGTCAAAGTTGCTATTGAAAAATTGTCTTTTGCAGATCAAAATTGTTAATCATCTAAAAAATGAATTTTTAAAAATTTTAAGCCCAAATTCACGTTTAATTTGACCTGCAAGCTTAATCTTCACACTTCAAATGTACCAAGTCAACTCAAAATCAGGGATCCTACTGTGGTCACCAAATGTGAGATGATAGATTTGAGCAATGTATTTTGATTATGTAATTATATAAAAAATAACCAAAATATCAATTTACTTCATGAATTTAGAGCCATTAGACCATAATGCAAGTAAAATAAATATTTATAACAACATTATAAAATCTAAAGCTAATTTCTCTAAATAAGATCAAGACCAAAAAGGGATTTTTGGAAGCAAAATGACTGAGAGGGGAGGGGGTGAATCAGTCTTCAAAACATTCATTCAATTCCACATAACATTCATGATCAATTCATATAAACATATAGACTAATTAAAGCATAAATAACCATACATATGAATATGAAATACAAAAACACATCACAAATGTGGGAAACCCTCAAGAGAAAGAAAACCCATTGATATTTTCAAATGGACTATAGTCTTGTAAGACAAAAACCAAATTTAGTGAAACACCAAATCCACATGGAACACTAACCACAACTAGCAAAGCACCCACTTGACTAGGCTTTAAGAAGCACCCACTTGCAAGGAGGCACTAATCCCCTAGATGATTTAGCACCAACTCAGCCACTTGATTACTTTGATCACCTTTATATAACTATTTTTCTCAACCAATAGATGATAATAACCCCTGGTGTAGAGACCTATTTCATTCCCTGATCTAACCCCACTTTGATACCTGCAATGAATAATTCTTGTATCTTATATCCTCAAACTTATCTTATTTTCCAAATCTCTCTCTAGGTTTAACAACACTCTCTTACAAGACTTATTATCTTTTCTTCTTCATGTGAATCAATCTACCTTTAGATACTTCAAACATCTCTCTCTTATTCATTTAACTCAATCCATTCACCTTCTCACTCCTTTGCAGTCATCTTACTCACTAGACTTCATACCACATGGCAACTTGGATAAGAATAAGATGCAAGTTTCCTTAACCCAACTAGGGTTATTTAAACCATTTAAATAATTATTCTATCCTTATTGGACCTTGTCATCAAACTACATAACTACCCAAACATAGCTCTTCCAACACTACTTACTCCTTGTTCTTGTTCTCATTTTTTAGTAGCCTTTTTTTTACTTTTTCATCCTATACAGACATGTATAGTTATTTCTTGACACCCTCTATCATATTATATATCCTCATGAAATTTCATGGTCTAACTCCTCTCTTAGATACTCTTTCCAGACCCTACTCAGACCTAACTAGGTCTCCTTACTCTACTTCTACACATAGTCTCATTTTTCTATATGTACAGATGTCCTTCTAATATGTAACCTTAAAAATATCTTAGGGAATATATAAAACTCACTCATTACCAAGTTTCATCATTTTTGATGGCCCAAATTCTTTTTATGCAACTTTTTAGATTTGAGCCCTAAATTAGGGTTTTTATGTCCTACACAGACCCGATAGGGTTCTAATTTGATTTTGGTGAATTTTACTAACTCTCAAATATTATTAAGACCTATTTAAGGTCTATATTATGTAGTTAATACTTTACCAATCATTAAATTCTCTTGATAACATCTCATCACACTTAGACCAACAATTTTACAAGAAATATTTTAACATAGTCTGATTGTGTAAACTAGAACAAGGTTAAATATGCATATTAAGTTACCAGGGGTTCTTGACACACTTATTCAAAGTTATCCTCAATCAAATTTTCCTTATAATATGTATTGATACATAACAAACTCCATTTCTTTCATTGTTCAATCATTCAAATAAGGTTACTTGACTATGTCTTGTACATAGGGTATATACATAGTTTGCTTCTCTGAATCCTTAATCCTTTTTTGGAATGAAAAATAAACCCATACATATGAATGAAAAATTAATCAAAAGACACACTTTAATATCAAATAAAAACTCATTACATATTACCTTAAGAGGCCTCTTATTTCATTAGTCTCTTGCTTCATTAAGTACAAAGAAGGTTCTTGTCACAGACTTGCAGAACACTATTCTTTGTAACTTTGATTACCAACTACTGCTCTCAAGAGATTTTAAGGATTTAAATACTTCAAATTTCATCCATAAACAATAAAATGTAGAGATACAAAAACATTACTCTAATATTTTCAAATTTTATTGATTTTCTTTATATACATCAATAACTTTGTCTTATGGATAGAATACATAGGTTCTTAGTTTTACTATCCTCTTCATCCTATTCCATACTCCTACCTCCTAAACTAGATCCTACTAACTTCTAACTTCTACTTGAATTATATCTATGTGATTCTACCCTCTACTCCATTTCAAAAACTCATGACATTCCCCTTATACATATGAACAACTACCTTTTGGATAACTAACTCTCATAGTAGCTGCCTTGATATGGACATTACACTCAAAATATTTAGTTTATGTCATTTTCCCTAAGACATGTACATGAAACACACTCTAAACTCATTTAAGACCTAATCATAACATTTGATTATGTAGGAACATCAAATTCATAGATCAAATTTTCATTATTAAAGGATCTAAAACGTGTAAAGAGGTCCATGATAGGTCCTCAAGGTGATAGGAGCTCATAAAGAGGTCTAGGATTTGAATATGAGGTTTTCCCTCAAAAATTGTATTTGAATTTTCAAATTGTTAGAACTTGTTCAAAAGTATCCTAGAGGTCTTAAGTGATGTCTAAGGGTTGGATAGTAATCTAATATGTCATAGTAAGGTGACATTATGCATAACCTAATCTATTAGAATAAATGAACATGTTCTTATTTCATAACCTCCAAGAATCCAATGTGAGAGTTGGTGCATGAGGATAAGAGGGTAGTTTTCATGGCATATAATAGCCATAAATTTGTAGGTAGGTGTAGAAGAGATAAGGGGAGATAAGAGAGGAGAGAAAGAGGGGAAGAACCTCCAAGAGGAAGGAGGACACAAACTCCTCATTATAGATGATTTAATTCATTCATGGACTGTGTTTTGTAATAAAAAAAGAACATAATGAATAAAGAGAGAAAAAGTCATTGTATATTCATGTCCTCTAGATGAAACTGGTATATTATGTGTTTTTCTATGTATTAATAGGCGCTTGAGGTCATAAATAGGTTGGTATGTGCATTGTGTTGTAGGTTTGAACAAGAATCATAAACTACAATTTGGAAAAGATAATATTGTGTTTTTTCTCCAAGTTGATGAAGTAAAGATTGTGATGACCTTGATATTTGCCTTTACTAAGATGGTATAGATATTCTAAGGGTTTAGAGGACATATTTAAGTGAAATAAATTAGCATATAGATCATTGAATTAATGAAATCCCTGCACCTTATTTTCATAGTCATGAATGAGAGTGAAACGCTTGCTTCTTTAGACACAGACCATTAGCATGTTGAGATAAGGATTAAAAAGTGAGAGCATGGGTTTGAAGTATTGATTTATATCCAAAGATTAAATAAATCAAATGTGTATGTTGTAAAGGAGCAAAGTTTCTATTGTCACAGGGAGTGCCCTATTTGAATGCATTATCATTATATTTTATAGGATCATGACATTTTACTTAATTTTGTTATAATTGTTTTTATCTTTGGTCTTGTGGAGTAGTCCCAATAGGAAAGGGGATATTCAAAATCTTAAAGAAGTGTCAAAAACTCAAATTTGATAAAACCCCTTATATTGCCATCAGACCCGTGGATACCCTGTCATGCACAATTTCCATATAAAGGTAAGACATTTCTTACATCAAGTGGGTAGGTTGTTAAATATAATGATGTTTTAGGTAGGTAACATGTGAAGATATTATGTTGAGAGATGAATAAGTATTGAAACAAACATTTTCTATACCTTGGAAACTTATTAGATATATATAGTCCTTATGAAGTATGATACAGTCCTAGATTAGGACTCAAGAAAGTGGGATTTGTGGTATATAAGTCTACACATGTATAGAAGAGGGCCTTTGAGCATTAACAAGGAGAAATAAATTTTGCACAAACCTCTTGAAGGTCTTAAAATCTATTGAAGTGGTATAAAACCTAATTGTAGAAGGATTTTGAGCACACTATGAATTAAATAAGCTAATTTAACTCAAAACATAAACTACCTATTAGGAAGGATTCATAAAACAAATCAGAATGATATACACCTTACCAAATTCCTTACTTCATATCACCTCCTTTCAAGATGTTCTAATGGATTTATGCTTGCATATAGACTCAGATTGACATGGATGCTTGATCAAAGATAATGGATGATAGATGTTTGATTGAAGGATTAGTTTGGCATAATGGTGTTATAGAAATGCTAATTAGTTGATTGCTAAATGGACATGGATTTGATATGAATATTCAAGTTAGTTTTAGGGTGGAGGAAGAGCTTATTTAAATAGGAAAATAGAGGGAATATGATGGGTTGATATTAGTTGATGAGATGAGATCAAAGGCTATGGATTATTCAAGGAATATTAAATTCTTTAGAAGTCTCTAGTTTAGAGACTTCTAGAGATTTGGAGGAGCCTCTCCAATTCTAGAGACTTCTCTATTAGTTTATGGGATAATGGGGGATTAGAGGGGCTTTAATAAGGATTTGGATTCTTATGGATGTAGGAATACCTAGGGATGTAGGCTAGTAGGTGGGTAGATGAGATTATGAGAATTTAAAATTCCCATATAATGGATATCTAGGATTATATTAGGATAATAGGGATTAAGATAGAATTAATGGAGGAGTGGGATGGGATAAGGTTAGTGAATGTAGGATAATGGATGGGGATATTAAATGAATGTCTAGGATTAAGATAAATTAGCAGAATAAAATAGGTTAAGTGGAATTAATGTCTATTAATAGGAATATTAGTTGACAATAATGAAGTGAGTGATTTTAGGTGTATACATTTTAACTCTCTTTAAAAGGTAATTGAAAGTGGAGGGAAGTGGAAGGAGTAATGGTAGTTCAAATAAAAACCATGACATAAATGAATGTTAGGGGATATGATGCCCCCTTGATGGGACATACGGGGAAGAATGGGACAGATGGCCACTCAAAAGAATAAATGAGGGGTTGGATGTGATGGATATACAAGGGTTTGGGATGTCATATGTAAGGGAGGTGATGAAGAAGATGATTTTGACTTGAGCAATAGGATGCAAATTGATGATGCCCTTAGAAAGGACTCATGCACAGGGAGTATAGATGATGGGTGTCATGATTGTTGACACATCCCAAGGGGGAATCAACCATAATAATATGATGATAGGATTAAAAGGCCACAAGATTTAGATGTATCCCAAGCAAGGACACTTGCAAGGGAAAGCTGTAGACCAAGATAATATGATGATTTGATAATAATAATGATGGATGTAGCTCAAATCTAAAGTTGATGATGATAGAGAAGAATTGATATGATCAAGTGACCAAAATGATTTAATTGATGCAGGATAAGAGAGATAGTGGCTGAGCTATCCTTAGGCACTAAAAATTTACCAAGTGTTGCCTACATAATTTGAAAAGACCTTAGGCTGATGTAGTTCTGACTAGAGGATAGAGGATGATGATGATTAGTTATTAGAGGATAATGACTCAACTGATGAAATGAGGATAAAAGATTAGATGTTATTTGGAGGAGTTGATAGGATTAGATTAATAATGGGAACAAGAATGATGAGATGATTAGAGGAATGATGAGGGTGGGTGCATATGATCAAGCCATCAAAATTTTATAATGCTCATCATAGTCTAAGTAATCTAATAAATATGGCACTTGGCTGGATGCCCCATGATATAAGCATGACCAAGAGGACATGATGCCAAAGTACATGGGCAAATGATGGAATCTACATCCTTGAGGGAAATTTTAGTGTCCTCATAACATCCTCATTCATTTCCAAATAAAAAAAGAGACATGATAAACATGAGGCAAACAAGATATATACATGATGCAACACAAATGGCATAAAAATGGTAGACAAATGGTAGACAAACAACAAACAATTATCTACATGTAATATCACAATGTCTTGTTTAATTGTAGGATAAGTGACTAGGTGATGGGTTGGATTAGGATAATCATGATGTGAAGGGGATGGAGGATAAACTTGGATTTGGATAGGATGACGATGATTAGGATGAAGATGAGGTGTTTCCCTAGTTTAGGATAGAATAATGGATGACATGATAAAGTCTTTGAATACTAATTTGGTCTTAATATTGAATCAAAAAGTGGTCAAGGAAGGTGATTAGACAAGTGATGACCAAGGATTACCAATAGACAAAGCCTTGAAAAATTTCAATCTAGCAAAGAGACTAGGAGATGATGAGATCAAATACATTCCATACTAGCAAGAGAGATTTGATGGGTGCTAGACAGGAAGAGGAAATGATAGGACAATGATGGGATAAACTACCTTCCATACTGGCAAAATTTAATTGGATGGGTGATAGGTATGAAAAGGCCCTGATAAAAAGTGATAAGTGCCAAATTAAAGTCTTTGACAAGGTGATGCATGTCAATAACACTTAGCCAAAAGGATGATGAAGATATGAAAAGATGGGTGACCACTCCAATTTGGTCTCAAGATGAAATGTGGTATCCAAAATATGGGATAATATGATATGGAGGGAGATAGATGTGACTAGGGGATCATGCATAAGAAAAGACACAATTGAACTATTTTTGGCTTTTTTAAATTTTATGATTTTTAGGGTTACTATTGTATTTCAAATTTTAAGGATTTTTGGGATATGCATGTACACTGTAAAAATGGGGTTACTATCAAAGGGAATACCAAGCCTAACAATTAGGAGGAAGGAGGGATGATGTATGGGATGACAAAGGATGATGATGATGGGGACCAAGGATGAATATACTATGGATTACCAATAACCACATCGTGAAGGAACCAAATGTTTAGTTGCTTGAGTATCCATTAGAGGATATGCTAAGATAGTTTAGGAATATTTCTCAAGACACCTTCTGCTTCCTTATGAAGTTCAAGATGGGAAGGGTTAAGAGATAAGATGTATGATGATGGAAGATTCTAGATAGGAATAATGGATCAAGGGATAAGATGATGGGTGATATAGACAAGGTGGACAAGGGAGGTGACAAGTGGAATGGATTGATAAGGATATGAAATGGATGAATTTTCCCCCAAGTGTTGAGGAATAATGTGGACAAATTATTTATTTTACCATGAATTCAAAATCTAATTTTCACCATGGTACTTACCCAAGGTTCTAGAAGAATTATTTTCACCATTGGATGAATGATTTTATTTTGAATTTATTAGGCATCTTGATTTATTGGATATGGGGATGAGATGCAAGAATGCAGTCATTATGGTGATCTCTAGCCAACACCTATTTTGGTGATATGTGACAATAGGACCATGTTATCACTACTACTAGATGTATGGGGGTCCATGTGACCTAGTGTGATGCTTGATGGAGACCTTTCCAAATATCTAGACTAGGTATCATCATTGCCCTTAAGAGAGACAATGTTACTCAACTCATTGATGTGAAGTACAGAGTGGATTATATATTGATGGGGATGTATGGGACTTGGATGGATGATATGATTAGGATATGATGGTGTGATGATAGGATCATGATAGGAGAAGGTGATGGGTGATAGAGGATAATAAGTGATAGGATCATGATAGGATGAGGTGATAGGTGATGGAGGATTAGGATTAGCAGTCACGTACATCATTAGAGATGTGTGACATGCTTTATTTGATTGGTGCCAATTGACAAAATACTAAAAGATATCCAAGACACTTTGAATTTATGGTTTATCTCTAATTTGATTATTTTATAAATGATTGGCCATGATTTTGGCATTATTTGGATTTTGATTTCCCCCTAGTGCCTAATTTTGGGCTTCACTAGGGGATATTGATTTTTGACTTAAAGCATTATTTTGACTTTAATATGCCCTTAGTGCTTAATTTTGGGCTTCACTAGGGAGCGATGCTTTTGGATTAGGATGATGATTTGAATTTTCTTAATTTTGACTAATGGGATCAAAGATGATTTACTTATTATGTTTGTCTTTTTTACTATGGTCTTGGAATTTTAAATTTATGGCACTCATTGTATTATTCAAGGAAGGTCCAATGATGCATGTTCCTATTCATCCTTATAGAGGGAGATGATTATATGATAATTAATGGGAAGAAAGGGGTCCATGATGGATGAAGATGGTGGTGAGGGCATGATGAGGTTAATGAGTGGTGATGGGATAGCATAGTCTTCATAAGGGTTCCTAGGAGACCCAATTTTGACATCGAATAAAATGTCCTCAAGATAAATAAAAGGATCACAAGGACTAGCTATAGTAGATGCATACAAAGGAGGATTAGATTCACTCTAATAATCTTAGATAGATAAATCTTGTAAGAATTCATTTATGACATCATCATCCTGATTAGGATCAAAAGATATGCCTAGTGATGGATTAGAGGTACCTAGATTAGAGGCACCTTCGAAAAGGTAGGCATTATCAACATCAATGAGGGATAGAATTGATGAGAAATATGATTTGAATTTTGGCATTAAACATGATCCTACTAAAGATAAGACTTTTACTAACTCCAATGTGCAAGATGCAATGCTACTAATAGGAGATTCATTATCCATGATTGACCTCTCAATAAGGGGTATTTGAGGTGATGGGTGAGAGGGAGATGATGGATTAATGATAGGTTCAATAAAGATAAGGTCATGGATATATTCATGAGAGATGTGAGGACTAGGTTCACAGAGAATAAACTTAGTTATGATGGAAGATTTGCTGAGGATGAGGGGATCATAGAAGATGGGTATGGTGTCTTAACCTTGGCTTAGAGAGGTAAGGTTTTGATCATGATTGTAATCTTGGCCTTATTTTTCTTGTTCACATGGGAATTTAGACTCATCTGGTTCATCCTCGATCACTATGTCACCATGGTCGATCAGGTCTTGGACATAATCTTGAAACGTTTGACATTGATTTATGATATGCCCTTAGGTTTGGTGATATGCATAATATTGGTCGTCTTTATACCAAGAGGGATTTATCTTAGTGGGATCAAGATGTTGTATAGGTGGATAGACCATCATTTTTGTGGTGATAAGTTATTTAAAGAGAGCTTTTAAGGATATGGGAATGGGAGTATAAGGGCCCGCTTCATATTGTGACCTAGATGTGGAAGCATAGGACTTGTGATCACATAGTTGTTGATGTGGCTAGGTAGATGGACTATTAGTGTCCAATATTAGATTGCCTTTTCTAGTAGGGGAATGGGTAGATGATGGTTTATGATGAGTGGATTGAGGGCTACTATGGGACTCACATGAAGGGACCTAGATGGAAGGTGCAATGAGTTGAAGGGGATCGTCACCTTTGAGAATAGGCAGAATAAGACATACCTCTTCTACTTCATGATCTTTATTTATAAGTGGGGGTATAGGAGTATTTTCTTCATGTACACAATAGGCTAGCAAATAAATCTCCTCTATGGATGTATAGGGATAATGATCATATGTTTTAGTACTATATACATCAAGAAAAATATTAGAAATACCTTCAAGAGGAGAGGATGCTTCACCACCCATGACACCTTCTTCTTCTTCACTAATCACACAATTCTGATTTGAATTTGTCTCCACATATGGTTCAATATGAAACCTTGCCAAGGGATATGTTCTTATGGTTACCTTAGTTCCATATATTATCCTTGAAGCTAGAAAAGTATAATCAACAAAAGGGTATCCTCCTATTTTAGCTGTGAAGTCTCTTGATAAGAAAATGGCAAAATGAGCTGGAAGATCCACCACCACAATGTCTTGCATAATGGGGAAGCTTGGACAATCATGTAGAAAGACTTTAAATCCTATAACCAATCTCACTATCTTGGTTGGAGTTCCATCAAACTGTAACACACCTTTGATATCTGGTTCATACTCTGAGCCTAGCTTATCTACAACCACCTTAGGCATAACTGAGGTATTAGCTCCACTATCCACAATGCAATTGTGAACCAATTTGTCTCCCAAAATGAGTGTGAGGTAGAAAGGTGGAGGATTTTCATATTTGTTAGAGGGTTCTAGGATATGACTTGGTGTATTTTCAAGGGCTACACCATTGTGTCTTTGAGATTGAGGGGCTACATGGATGTTTGCAACTTGTTCTTTTAGTAGTTATTTTTGACCAGGCATTTGTAAGTCTTTCCAAAGAGATATTATTGTCTTGGTATTCTTCAAATAATCAATAATGTTTAGAGGGGAAGTATTTACCTTTTCTTGCATTCTTGAAGGTAGTGAGGAAGCTTGAACTTGATGCATTGTAGGCTTGACAACCTTGCTCACATTCTAACTTTGATGAGAAGTGTGACTAGTAGGAGGTGTTAACATTAGGATTCACACCTTTTGGCCTTAGAGAGGCATTACTTGAAGTCACATGTGCTTCTGAAACATCCCCCAAAGCTCTCTTTTTGGATCTTGTGTTGGCTATAACTAATGTACTTTGGTTCAACACATAGTTATCCTCCTTTTGAAAGTTTATTAGACTGGTACCTTGGCTACTACCCTCTCCATGAGTATCCCTTTGTATGAGATGTGCTTATTCTAATGTGAGGCAAGGAGGAGATCCTTCTTATGCCACTAAGTCTTGACAACCTTCTCCACCATCATACCCAAACTAACCTTGAGATTGTACCTAATGATCCAAATTTTCCTCTCCTTGGACCAAATTAGTATGGATTGGAACAACAACATTTGTGGATGGAGTGGAATTAGGATTATAGGCATTGGACTACCTATTGAAACCTTGTTAACCTTGTCCTCTTCCTTGGTAATTGTATTTGGGTGGAGGTCTATAGGTTTGTGAAAGATAATATTGGGGATTGGGTGGAGTAATTACATATAATTGAGCTTATTTGAGCTAAGCTTGAAATGACTGAATCATTTCATCTTTTTCTATAGCATTATCCACCTTCTTGGGAGTGGTTTTAGGCTTGATATTAGTATTGGGAACTTGTGATATACTTGGAGCTTCAACTAAATTATGAGACAACAAAGGCATGGAGACTTTTGGAAGTAATCTCCCAACTTAAATCAAACTATTCTTAGCTTCAATGGCTATCTCATATGCCCCTAGTAAATTAAACCCTTCCATTGATTGCAATATTATTTCCATATTAGTGCCAATAGCTTTGAGATAAGTGGGGAATACAAAGCTTAGAGGAGGCTTCATGGTAGGTGACAATATATGCCATTTCCTTTGAAACCTTTCATTTAAATCTCCCATAGATTCATTAGGACCTCTTATTATCACATTCAACTGGTGAATTAGTGAAGTATGGTCACTCTTATTCTCAATCTATTCACCAACAAATCTCCAAAGTGCAATCACCCTCCAATGTCCTATACCAATCAAGTGCCTTACCTTTTAGAGACATGGAAAGTATAGTAATAGATATGTTAGCTTTAGTGATATTTTGGAAGTTGCAAAAATTTGAAATGTCTGTAATGTGCTCATATGGGGTAATAGGGCCTTCTCCATTGAAACTAGGGAGACTTTTGGTAGCATTGTGAGGAATAGGGTTATATAAAAGAAGGTTGATTGGATTTTGGGTGTTGAATGATGGGAAATCATGTTGCCTAGCCATCTCTTCTTGATCTTCTATCTCTTCAATTTCTTCTTCCTCAAAACCTTCTTATTTAAGATCTCCAAATGTTAGTAATGGTTCAAGATGTTGTTCCTAAAGAGGAGTTTCAAGTAGAGGGACTTGATTGAAAGCTCTAGAAGATGATCTAGTGAAGACTATGAAGTATAATATGGAAAATTTTATCTATAACCATTAATTCTAACCTTTTGGAGTCATCAAATGCTAGATTAGAAACACTTCTGCAACCTTAGGCTTGTCAAGACTAGCATTCACCTTGATGTGGAAATAATTAGCACCATCTATCCCATTGGGCATGCTAGAATTGTTATCATCAAATTATGCACCCTAAGATACTCTATCAAGATCCTATAATTTAATGCAACATTGAATCATCTCTCAATTTGTGAGAACTTGTAAGAGAGATGAATCTCTAAGATTGTAAGGGTTAGCTCCCTAGATTCTTCTTTAAGTGCCTATCACCTAATCTAATGCTTGATTATGAAAAAATTTATAAGCTTACATAAAATGGAAACCACAATAAAGAGGTGATCCACCAAGACATATCCCATAGACTATCAGACTTATACTAAGCAATAATGCTTTATAAGACCAATTTTATGCATTGAAGGATCTTAACATAGTGTTTCAATGTGAAAGTAGCATACTTGGGATAATAAACAAGATAACTGACCTAGGGATATATTTTACACCATAAATATAATTTAATACTTGAAGAAGAGTCTAGTACATTCAACACACTTCACATGACCTATTAAAATCAAAACTCTTGCTTAAACATGAAGGATGAAGGGAGTAAGGATGACACTATCACTTAGCTCCACTATACATCACTCACAAACTTAGAAAAAATGTTCACAACTCAAAATTAAACTTAATTTTCAAAGACAAAGTGTAATGTCATACTAGTAGGGCTTCACCATACCAATTATGGCCTCTTTTACAATGACTAAAATGGCTCAATTTATAAAACTTGAGAGAAGAGAGAGAGAAGAGAAGTTTAAAAGGCACAAGGACAAGTGTCCAAAAGTGAAAATTAGTTAAAATTCATGTGGATGAAGAGATGGGGTGAGCCATGCAATGTTAGGAGCTACAAGTGTCATTTCTAATCATCTAAAACCTACAAAGTAGTCAAGAAACTCCTTTTGTATAGAAAATTACCCCTCATGATTAGCCTTCTAAAACTACCTTATCATTGCAACTAACCAAGTCTAATGATGGATCTGAGTGAGATGGGTTACTAAGAAGCATTCAAATGCATTGGAGAGTTTTTTGATCATCTCTATCATTCTGGATATGTACCATCATTCAAAACAATCCAAAAATGAGCTCTCTCCATGCACCTTTCACACTTGGCACCTAAAAATTTCCCAATTATTTATTTTGATCCATGCACAAGGGTGAATGACACTTTTCAAAGGTGTCCATATCATCATTTTCAAGAAATTAGCCTTAAAAGGCTTTCCAAATTGAAATTCACCACTTTTTCCTAAGTGTTCACTATCTGTCCACTAGACTGGCTAAAATGAAAGAGATGGTAGATAGGCTTAGGAGATTATAATCATGATAAAATGACCATGAGGACTTATAAAAATTCATAAAATCTCCTAAAAAATTGATTTGGCCTCTTTAAAGTTCTTCATGCCTATAAAACACCTAAAAAGCTCAAAAGTATCCCTATTTCATACAGGTCCATACAACATAATTGCATTGGAGAGTGCCTGAGAGAGTCCTTTGCATGTTCACAAAGTTTTATGGCATCTCCACTTCATATTCATGCTTAATTTTCAATCTCTTCCCAATCAAGTCCTTGAGAAGGGTTTGTAAGGGTTTTGAGGTGGTTTTCATTCTTAACATTCATTCATAGCCATAAAACATTGGAAATCTAATCAAATTACACTTATGGCTTCTCAAGGGAGCCCTTCAACTTCATTGAATGGATAAAGGTCCCATGCAAAGTCTCATGAAATATATGAGCATTCTAAGATGTCCATTCAAGTCATTTTCAAGCATCTTGCAGGGTCTAAGCACATTATAGGCCAAGAGATGGTTTCCTAGTGGATACATTGAAAAAAAAAAGTTGAATCAGCTATAAAAATACCCTATAAACATTATCAAATCCTTATAACAACTTACTACAAGTTTAGAATGAATCTGACCCCCATTTTGGAAACATGTCTAGGCCTTGCCAACTAGGTATGTCTGCACCTTTGAAATAAATGACCATTATTGACACTTAATATGCTTTAATATAAATTTAACACATTATTTTAACCCCCATGAGGTGATCTAAAACACTACAAGGCTTGGCAAATGCTAGAACTTGAAATGACCTTGCATTTGGTACTAAATTTGCATGTTTCATCATTAGGTCTGCCTGCAAACCTCTTGGTCTGGACCACCTTGCTTGCATTAAAACCTTCTAGTACTATTTATCATGTTTCTCCATGTGTATCCTAGCTATTAAAACCTTATTGACTGATCTAATTGATCTTTGGTTCACCATTCCTCACTTTTCCCTAAAACATCCATTCTTGTGCATGAAGGAAACACCTTACCTCTAAGACAAAATAGAGAGTATTAGCCATATTTTTTAATGAAAATTGAATAATTTTGAGACTTCAAGAGGTCCTAATGACAAACTATACCAAAGTATATCTTAGGGTTCAATGGTTATGGGGTCTAACCATCTCAATCTTCTCAAAAAAGGGGTAAAAAACCCTATTTTTTACATATTCGTGCTCAAACCTCCTCATGGATGCTCCTTTAAAACTAATTTAATGCATATAAGTTGATTATAAATGCAATCCAACCTCATTTAATGCTTATGGAACTTAGGAATCTTCCCAAAACCTTTCTCCTAAGTGGAATCTCCATACTCACCCGTTGAACCAAGCGTTTCCCTAACCTGCCTATACAAACTAAGTCCATTTTGCTCAGAGAAAATGGGAATTTGGTAGCTTGAGAGTGTAATTGGAATATAATTATATTCATTTCATCATGGGTAATAATATTACACTATTTTAAATTCCCCCTTCCTTCTTAGGTATCAAAGCTTTCACCTTGGTCCTTCCAAGCCAAGACCCTACCTGATTGTAAGAGTGAACAAGGGTGTTTTGTTTGAGGATACCTTTCTTTGGAGATCATATCAAGGTATAAAGACATTATATATCTTATTTTAACCTCTTATTATTCCAATTTTAGCTCATTCTTCTGATCTAGCATCTTATCACTTTAAGGCTTCCAATTGCTCACTGCTCTCTATAGACTGAGACACCCTTAAGACCCTACTTGTAGGTAATTTTAGGTGGTCATAGGCATGATATTGGTCTTTAATGATGATTTAGAAAATTATTTAGGTCTTCTAAGCCATTATTCCTTGACATTACCACCTCTTCAACCTAAAAGTGCTTTAAAACTTCTACAAAGTCCATAATCTCACTCCACTACCTGTCTCAACTACAGTTGACTATGTTTCATTCATTTTAGGCCTACCTGTAGGTTGTGTTGACCAAATTATGATCTTTCAAATCAAAATTAGCCATCCATATTGAAAAAACTAGTTGTTTATTCATATGTTTGGATGAGTCTAGTGTGTGTCTTTGTCTAGAAAAAAGCTTTGTGCAAAGTTCATGGTGAAGGTTCAAATATTTCCTTTCAGAAAGCTTTCTTCGGGTTCTTGTTCAAGTGTTTTTCCTTTCAAAATTTGTTCCAAGCATAAGTGATTTATTTTAGGTTTTTTTTTTCCTTTGGGTTTTGTAAAATATTTTTTCTTTCAAGTTTTTTGCTTAAAAGAATTCTTTCAGAAAGTTTTGCCAGAGCCTCAAAGTCTTTCTTTCAAAATTTTTAGTTCAAGATAAATCAAGTGAATTCTTGTGGACTTTTTGTCCGAGACTTTATTTCTGAAGGCCCCTTTCAATTTCTCTAAAGGATATCTTTCAAGCCCAAGGGTACTTTGTAACTTTACCGAAGGGATCTTTTCAAGATAAGTAGACCTTTTCAATTCTTTTGAAGGGTCATTTCTTATGGGAAAGTCATTTACATTTCTTTTGAAGGGCACTTTCAATTTTTTGAAAGGTGCTTTCAACTTTTATAAGGGAAAATTTCCCCTTAAACAAAAGACAAATAATTCTTTCGGACAAATTGTCTAAAGGAATTCCCTCAGACAAAAAGTCCAAAAGAAGACCAAGACAAAGACAAAGACAAAAATGATTTCATTCAGGAAAATTTCCTAAAAGAAATGAACAAGACATTTTTCATAAAAGAAATAACAAAGACATGGATAAAAATCCCAATAGAATTCTTGTGGACAAATTGTCTTCAAGAATGTCAAAAGAACAAAAAGTCTAAAAGGTGACGGCCCATAGATCATCAAGTTCAAGTTACAAGAAATAGCTGTTAAGTTTTAAAATAGGAATTTGAATATAAACAAAGGGAATAACAAATGTGTGAAGTAAACAATGAGTCAACAAAGAGCCAACTATGCCAAAGTAAGATGGACTCAATAATAGTAAAGGTCATTCTTATAACTTTCGACGGCAACTATTCTTATTCTTGATTGACACATGTCTAATTGATCTTGCAATCTCAATCATTCAATCTCCCTTCAGAAAACTATATATATGTATTCAACCTATTCTGAAAGCAGCCTCCACTAGTTAATGATAAAATCTGACTAGATTTGTATTGAAAACTCTTGAAGAAAGTAAGACAAATTTTTCCACTCACACACTGCATTTTTGTGTATCAGTTCAACATCATGTTATTCTCATTTAGTGAAAGTTGTCTTTCCTAACTTGTTATCCTTGATTACCCACCAAATGTGCAGATAGGTATTTGTTATAGGTCCTTGTTAGTATTCTCTAATAAGTGTATAGACATTTTTGAAGTGGTTAAAATTCATATTCTTTTCTGTAATTGTCTGTTTCCCTCTTGAATGTTGAATACCTTTTAAATCTAATAAGTGAAACACTGATGTAACAATGCACAAAGGGTAATGAGTCTTATGTAAGGAAACCTTGTCATTATTTAAGTAGTGATTACAATCAAAGTGATAGGATAATACACATTGGTGCATCACCATTTCTTTCTTTTTGTTGTTCATTTTCTGTCTTTTCATTTATAGTCGATAGATTAGAATTGAAAGAGATTTATAGGTGTATCAAGGGAGCTAGCCCTTAAATCTAGAGATTCATCTCCAAGAGATTGTCACCCAAAATAATAGAGATGATTCCATTATGCTACTTGGATGAAGAAAGCTAAGTATTTTTTCAAGGGTGCAAATCCACGCGTCAATAGTTTTTAGCATGCTCGATGGGACATTTTGTCCTATAAGATTATTCAAGATTGGTACTGGTCTTGACATTATTGAAGAAAAGATACATCTATATTTAGTACCTATCAACTCCATTGAAGAATCTAGATTCTTGGTTGATGATCAATTCTATTTTCTATTCCAAAGGTGATAACCAGATCCACTACTACTCATTTACCTTTAACATTTGAAGAATTGCATCCATATTTTACTAAAAGGTTTAGGTTTGGTAACACTCATCCTTATAAAAGAGATTTTATGTTTAAAGCTTCCAAGTCTGTATTACATTCTTTTCCTAATACTCATAAAGATCCCAATATGGATATAAGACAATCTTTTTTGCCTTTCACAGGGGCATCTCCCTTACGTCTCACTCAATATGATCAAATTCTAGGATCTACCCTCAAAAGTGCCCCATATTTTAGTGCAGACGGTCCAATTACTACCATTGAACACATCAAAAATATAATAAATCATTATAATATTCATAACATTAACTAAGAAAATGTGGCTATTAGGTTGCTAGCCTTGTCCTTCAAAAGAAAAGTTTTGGACTGGTATGGGACCTTACCTGTAAATTTTGTTGGCTCATGGGATGAGTTGGGAACCCTATTGACTGTTACATTTGCAAAAAAGAGTGATCACTTATCTCTAGCTGAGCAGTTGACCACAATAAAGAGGGCACCTCATGAATTCATGCAGGATTTCAATACTAGATTTCAAAAAACATGGGATAGGATTCCAATTTTTGTAAGGCCAACTACAAATTATGCATTTTTGTACTATATGAAAGCATATAATAGTGACATTGTTGTGATGATCCAGTCTATGGGTGGAAACACATTGCTTGATGCATATGAAATAGCCATAAATGTTGATAGTTTTTTTATACATGTAGGAAAGATAGCTCCTAGACCTCCAATGCCACTTTTCCTTGATTTGCCTTAACCTAGTCAAAGTGCATTACCTTTTGTAGCCCCTTTACCTACTTAAGAGAGATCTACCGCTACTCCTTCAAATGAGATGCATGAATTCAAAAGTCTACTTAAAATTGTTACCAATGAATTAGTTGCTCTCAAAAGGCAACATGCTCAAGGTTATAGGCCATATCAGTCATATAATGAATTTGGTGGGCAAACAAGTAGGTCACCCTTCCAAAACAATAATCAGAGACAAATCCAAATCACTCATGTCAAACTATACTAAAATTATAATCCCATTTATCTCTCATCCTCCAAATACTTAGTTCCCACTCAAAATAATTTGGTTCAAGAGCAACCCAACTATCCATCTTTTGAACATGGCCAAGAACAGGTGACTTATTCCAATGAAATGCAAAATCAAGGTATGTCCACACAAGGTGATCAAGCATCTCAGTTTTAAAATTTTGAGATGCCAATGAAATTTGGGATGGATAATAGACCACTTCAATATAATTCCACCCTCATAATTATGTTGGGAATGTAAGCAATCAACATACTAGTATTGCTTCCAACACTAGGTATAAGAGGAGAGTTGTTGATGAAGTTCAAAAAAATAGTAAAGGAATAAATCAAGGAACTATTCAAGGACCTATTGTGACCCTTATAATATCTTAGATGAGAGGTGGGCCTATTTCAACTCCTAAACCACAAGAAAATCATAAAATTCCAAGTTTCAAATAAGCTTCTACAACTCTGCCTCCATATGCTACATCACAAGGTGCAAATGTTCAAAAAGAAAATCCCAAAGTAAGTAATGATTATATTAATGTTGTAGATCAGATGAAAAATATTCATATGAACTTTTCATTATGGGATTATCTATCACTTCTAAGACATAAAGATATGTTGCAAAAGGAATTACATGGATTGGGTAAACAAGCTGACTCATTGTGAAGTGAAGATGTAGTTTTGGTCAATGAAATTCAATATGTAGATAGTCAAGCAAAGAAGGATGAGAAGAATCATAATTTATATTTATCCCTAATAATTGGATATTTATTGGTTCATAATTATGTTATAGATAGTGGATAAAGTACCTCAGCGATGCCCAAATGTATAATAGACAAATTGGGTCTCAAATATGAGCCAATGAGTAAAGGATTTTTGCAATTGGATGGATCACCAGCCAAAACTTTAGGGATTGTGAAAGGTTTTAATTTTACCCTTCATGCTTGTCCTAATTTTTAAATCCCTCATGATGTGGTGGTAGTAGATTTACCTACTTATTTTTCTCTCTATTTGTCAAGGGATTTCACTTCTAAGATAGGTGGATATCTGACAGCCAATTGGTCATACCTGGTGTTTAAAATAAAATATGGTACCGAAGTGAAGATTGATTCAGAACCCATTCATAGAGATCATTTGAAACCATATTAATCTAATTTAGTAAATGTAAAATATGCTATCATTAATGACAAAGAGTTTCACATTGACCAATCCCCATCATCTTCCCTTGAAGGAGTTTCTGACTTATTCTTAGATGAGTAGGGAGAACATGATCCATACAAATTTATTGAATAATCTAGTCTAGGAGTCTACTATATGCATGATAAAGACTCTTTCATGCCTAATTTGATGAAATCAAATGAGGATGTGAATGGCATTTGGCAACTTTTCTTTGATGGATCCAGAAGCAAGATTGGTGTAGGTTGTGGAGCTATGTTGGTTTCACCTTCAAAAGAAAGGTATTTTTTGACTTTAAAATTTCAATTATATTGTACTTGTAACGTATTTGAATATGAATGCCTCATTCATGGTTTGGAATGGGAAAGGAAAAGAGGTGTCAAATAATTGTAAGTATTTGGTGATAGTGAATTAGTTGTCAATCAAGTAAGAGGACAAAATTTGACTAAGAAATCCTTGCTCAAGTCTTAAAAACATAGAGTTAGGGATATTGTAGAAGAATTCATGGAATTTAACATTATCTCTATTCTAAGAGAAGATAATAAGCATGATGATATGTTGGCATCTATTGGTGCTCTATTTGATGTTCCGAAGGGCATAAGAGAAGATAGGAACCAACCCCATCTAAAGGTAATTGTGAGACCTTCTATACCAGATAATGTCACTAATTGACAAGTTTTTGATAGTGATCAATAAATAGCACTTTCCCTACAAGAAGAAGTTGAGTTGTCTATGAAGAACTAGTGTAAGATACAATAATAATATGGCAACCAGATTACACAACTAAAGTCTAATAAGTTTCTTAAAGGTTTAGTGAAGCTTGAGAGTATTTTCAATGAAGATGACTAGATCAAGAAGGAAAAGGTATGCATGTATAATAAGCAAGAAAACTATGAAAGGATTGAAATATTTGAAGATAGGTTGCTTGTACTCAGGAAGATATGCACCAGTCAGGAAAAACATAATTTTATTGAACTATGCAAGGAATTTAGTGACATTTTTGCATGGGAGTACAATGATTTAAAGGGTTTTGACCCAAGCTTGGCTCAACACACCATAGAGTTGGATTAAAATTCTAAACCCATTAAACAAAGTCAAAGACCAATCAATCTAAAGATTAAACCCCTCATGAGGAAAGAGCTGACTAAATTGATTGAGTCTAGAATCATTTTTCCTATCAAGCATTCTTCTTGGTTGGCCAATTTAGTCCTTGTTAGAAAGAAAAATGGAGAATTCAGGTTATGTGTTGATTTAAGGGACTTGAATAGGGTATCTTTGAGAGATAATTATCCGCTCCCTTATATGGAGAAAATTCTATAGGTTATAGCTAGTAGTGAAAGATTTTCTCTCCTTGATGGATCTTCTCTTATGCCCTTTGGAAAGTGATCAATATAAGACAACATTTAACACCAAATGGGGCACATATGCCTATAGGAAGATGCCATTTGGATTATCAAATGCTAGAGCCACTTTCCAATGTGCAATATGTATGGCTTTCCAAGGGCTAATCAATGACATTGTGTTGGTTTATCTGGATGATGTAACAATTTTTTTCTAAAGATACAAATGACCGAAGTACCTAAGATAGATCTTTGAGAGATGCAGAGAGTTTGGGATCTCTCTAAACCCAAATAAGTGTGTATTTGTTGTTCATGAGGGCAAACTCTTGGGCCACATTATTTCAAAGAAAGGTTTGTCCATTGATTCAGAAAGGGTAAGAGCTATTTTAGCATTGTATTTACCTAAACACAAAAAGGGTCTATAAAGTTTCTTTGGCAAGATCAATTTAATTAGGAGATTCATTCTTGATTTTGATAATCTAGTCAAGCCCTTGACCTCCATGTTGAGAACAAATGAGACATTCACCTGGATAGGAAAGAGAAGAGAAATTTTTGAGGAGATTAAGCAAACCATTGCCCAAGCTCCTACTCTTGCAAGTCCTAACTTTTGCAAGGACTTCAATCTATACACTTTTGGAAATGAAGAGGTAATTTTTACCATGCTGACCCAAGCAAATGATGAAAATTTATAACAACCTATTGCCTTCTTCAGTAAAGGTTTAGAAGAATATGAGGTAAAGTACACATACATTGAAAAACAAGTGCATGTTGTAATCATAAGTTTAAAGAAATTCAAGCACATGTTGTCTAGTAATAAAATTCACATTTTTATGCCTCATCCTGGTGTGAAAGATTTTCTATTAAGCAGAGAATTGAATGAAAAAGGGGTAGGATGGATCACCAAAGTAATAGAATATGATGTAGAGATCAATACAGCTAAGCTAGTGAAAGGGAAAGGATTATGCGAGCATCTTACCTCAAATTTGAAAGAACGAAAAGAGGTTGTTTTAACATTTCATGATGATTCTATAATAGCTGCACCTTCAATCATGAGAAGTTGGACACATGCCATGATCTAATTCCTTCAAATTGGTGAGTGTCCACAAGGTCTTGATAGAGAGAAGGTATTATAGACTACAATCTATTCCCTATGTACTTGTGGATGGAGTACTTTTCAAAAAATATTTTTTAGATGTAATTTTGAGATGTATTGAGTTGGAACAGATTGACAAGGTATTACATGAGTTTCATGATGGCCCAGCTGGTGGTTGCTTTGCTCCCAAAACCACCGCTAATAATATCATGAGGGTTGGTTATTTTTGGCCTAGTTTGTTTAAATACACCCATGCTTGGGTGAGAAAATGATAGAAATGTGCCCTATTTGATGGAAAATAGAAACTAGTTGCTTTGCCTCTTCATCCAATCCAAGTTGAATAACCTTTTATATAATGGGGTCTGGATTTCATAGGTATGATCAATCCTCATTCTAGTGCTGGTCATAAGTGGGTGTTAACAGCCACTAATTATTTCACTATATGGGTTGAAGTTGTAGCTCTTAGAGAGGCCAATGAAAATTTAGTCTTGGATTTCTATGAGAACATAATAACATAGTTTAGAGATCCCTCAATTATCATCTCAGATAATGCATTGGCCTTTTTAGGAGCAAGGACAAGTGAATGGGCCTTAAATCATGGCATTTACCTCAGCACTTCCTCTAATTACTATCCCCAGGGAAATGGACTAGTAGAGTCAACAAATAAGAATTTGACCAGAATCATTAAGAGGACAATGGAGGAAAATCAAAGGACAGGGCACAATACATTGAAAATGGCCCTTTGGGCTAACAAAATCACTCCAAAGAGGGCAATTAAAAACTCCCCATATACACTTGTATATGGAAGGGAAGCTAGACTTCCTATTTCACTTGAATTTATAGCTTTAGATCTCACTCATCAATTGTAGTTGATGGAGAATGATAGCATGGGAGTCAGATTGTGTGAACTGATGGAGCTCAAAGAGGCAATAAATTAGTCAATGCATACCTTGACTACTCACCCAAGATAGACAAAGAAGCATTTTGACAAGAAGTCTATGCTAAGGAGTTTCAGAGAAGGGGACATTGTTCTTAAGTGGGATGAAGATAGGGCCAAGCCTAGGAAACACACAAAGTTTGATGTTTTATGGAGTGGCCCATACATGATCACACAATGTAAACAACACATGCTTTCTAACTTTCAAAGTTGGATGGAGAGGAGCTACACATCCCAGTCAATGGGATATATCTAAAGCATTGTTACTAAAGTTTTTCCTTCTATTGTACATAGGTGTTTTATTTTATTTATGTTCTCGAAGTGCTTATGCACATGTGTGTGTTTGTTTGTGTCTTGTTCTATTCTATTGGGTATTATTGTTTTCATCTATGTTTTCCTTATGTTTTGTGTTGGTAGAATCTTTTATAGTCATGTTCAAAAATTCATTGACTCCATTAGCCCTTGAGTGGATAAGGCTACCTGGTCTGATCAGTATAACAAGCATATTTCCCTTGTAAGTCACCATTTTGTTGACCAAATTTTGATCTTTCAAATCAAAATTGGCCACCCATATTGAAAAAACTAGTTGTTTGTTCATATGTTTGGATGAGTCTAGTGTGGGTCTTTGTCTAGAAAAAATCTTTCTGCAGAGTTCTTAGTGAAGGTTCAAATATTTCCTTTTCGAAAGCTTTCTTCAGGTTCTTGTTCAAGTGTTTTTCCTTTCAAACTTTGTCCCAAGCATAAGTGAGTTCTTTCAGGTTTTGTTTTCCTTCAGGTTTTGTACAAGATTTTTTTATTTTGGGTCCCAAAAGAATTCTTTGGAAAGTTTTTCCAGAGCCTCAAAGTCTTTCTTTCAGACTTTTTGTCTAAGATAAATCAAGTGAATTCTTTTAGAATTTTTGTTTAGGACTTTGTTTCTGAAGGTCCTCTTCAATTTATTTGAGGGATATCTTCCAAGCCCAAGGGTACTTTGCAACTTTCTTGAAGGGCTCTTTTCAAGCTAAGTGGACCTTGTTAATTATTCTAAAGGGTAATTTCTTACGAGAAAGTCATTTACATTTCTTCCAAAGGGAACTTTCACTTTTCTGAAAGGTGCTTTCAACTTTTCTAAGGGACAATTTCCCCACAAATAGAAGAGATAAATAATTCTTTGGGACAAAGTGTCCAAAGGAATTCCCTCAGACAAAAAGTCTGAAAGAAGACCAAGACAGAGACAAAGACAAAAATTATTTCATTCTAGAAATTTTCTTGAAAGAAATGAACAAGACCTTTTTCTTGAAAGAAATAACAAAGACATGGATAGAAAGCCTGATATAATTATCATGGAAAAATTATCTACAAGAATGTCAAAAAAAAAAAAGTTTGAAAGGTGAAAGCTTGCAGAATGTCAAGTTTAAGTTACAAAAAATAGACATTAAGTTTTAAAATAGGAATTTGAATATAAACAAAGGGAATAAAAAATGTGCAAAGTAAACAACGAGTCAACAAAGAGCCATCTATGCCAAAGTAAGATGGACTCAGTAATGGCAAAGGTCATTCTTATAATTGTCAATGGCAACTATTCTTGTTCGTGATTGACACATGCCCAATTGATCTTGAAATCTCAATCATTCAATCTCCCTTCAAAAAACTAAATATATGTACTCAACCTATTCTCAAAGTAGCCTCCGCTGGTTAATGATAAAACTTTAACTAAATTTGTATCGAAAACTCTTGAAGAAACTAAGATAAATTTTACCACTCACACACTACATTTTTGTGTATTAATTTAACATCATGTTGTTCTTGTTCAGTGAAAGTTATCTTTCCTAACTTGTTATCCTTGATTACCCACCAAATGTGTAGATATATCTTTTTTACAAGTCCTTTTCAGTATTCTCTAATAAGTGTATAAACATTTTTGAAGTGGTTCAAAGTCACATTCTTTTTTGTAATTGTATATTTCCCTCTTGAATGTTGAATACCTTTTGAATCTAACAAGTGAAACACTGATGTAACAATGCTTAAAGGGTAATGAGTCTTGTGAAAGGAAACCTTGTCATTATTTAAGTAGTGATTACAGTCAAGGTGAGAGGATAATATATATTGGTACATCATCGTTTGTTTCTTTTTGTTGTTCATTTTCTCTCTTTTCATTTACAATCGATAGATTATAATCGATAGAGCTTTATAGGTGCATCAGGGGAGCTAACCCTTAAATTTAGAGATTCATCTCCAAGAGATTTTCACCCACAAAATTAGAGATGATTCCATTGTGCTGCTTAGATGAAGAAAGCTAATTATTTTTTCAAGGGTGCAAATCCAAGAGTCAATAGGTTGACTTAGCTAAAAATGGACTTGGTCATAGTGCTTATGATGGCATAAAGATAGTTGTTTGCTCACAAATAATAAAATATCTTCATCTTATTCATGATCACACTTGTTTCACAAGCTTAAATCATTTCTACTTATGGGTGTCCTTTCATAGGTCTGTATATAGACATAGGAGAATGCTTTAGGGGTCAAAACATCAAATTCACTTTCTCCCATGACATTTTAGCTTATGGGAATCACTTAAACCAATTTGAATGTTCCATATTAATTTCTTAGTTTAGGATTGAGTTTATGAATTGCAAGTTCACCTTTTTACCAATCTCCTATAGGTTTCACTGTCAAAATTCAGTGGTTTTGAGGGCACTTTTGGGTATTCAAAAGACCACCTTCCATTGTTCATTATCCTTCCAATTTTTACAAATTCATTATCCTATGATAGGAATACAAGATAATTAAAGGTAGACACATTATAAGCTCATATAAACATGTTCTATGATACCTCAAATAACCTCTTAGGCCTCTATTTGCAACTTTTAGGGATTGTAAGCTTGAACACAATCATCTCTCCTTTGAATGGTTCTTTATTATCAAGTGGATACAAAATGGGTTTTTAACATGATACCATGACATCATACTATCCAAGACACAAGTATATTCCTCTAATCATCAACATGACATCATCAGAACTATGAGTGAGTGCCTTGAGCTATAAATGTAGATGGAAACTTGAAAGAACATGAATTTACAAGGGTAAGGTTCTCCAAACACTTTAAATGTAATTTTAAACCTTCAATTTGGATAAAATCATTAATAATATTTTTAAAATACTCAAAACAATCTCTTCAACATGAATATCACCCTTTAAGACACTTGTAGATGGAAAGAGTGGATCATGGCAAACCCACATAAGCCTAGAAGAGGTGTATGAAGATCTTGAGACTTTCAAAAGAAAATGAATAATGAGAAACCTATAGATAAGTCATGAGGAACATAATAAAACATCAAATCCATCAAATCAAAGTAAAAATTTCTAAAACTATCTCAAAAGGAGACCCCTCATGGTTATACATGCATAAAAAGTTACTTGGAGTGTTAACAATGGTTCATAAAGGAGGAGGCACCAATCTGAGACTTATTACTATGAAAGTGAAGTGGACTAGGATTAATATCCAACCCTAAGACCATTATTCCCAACTCCACCTGTACGGTCCACACCAAGCATCACAAGTTGACCCTTTTTGGCTTACCAAGACAAGAAGGAAGGAAAATGAGTTGCATATGGAATTTATGATAAAATTTCTACATTCCAAGTATGTAAATGGGTGAGGGGAGGTAAATAGACACTCCACCCATGTTTTTAGCTAATGGTGGAATTAATAAGTCCATACAAGTTCTCAAAATCCCCTAAAATCAAGGAGAAACTACCATTTACTAAACATAACTACTTCTTGGTTGACATCAAACTTCTCTTGACATGATCCTAACCTCTTCCATGTTGTAACTCACCTTAGTGATAAATTTTCTTGCATGAAAGTCTGTACAAGTCAGTAAATGGGCTAAATGTGACCAAAAGGCCCCTTTTTTCATATGAGACATAACATATGACCAATTTATGACTTGTAAACATATTAAAACATGTCAAGGACCACCTTAGTAAATTTTCAACACAATTTTATCCTTTGACTACCTTTGCCTAGGGTTGACCAACCTTTGACTTTAGTTGAATAGCCTAGTACAAAGAGGGTGGACTTCAATAAGGACTAGGGAGAGGATAAGTAAGTTAATATACCAACATGACACCCTATAGGACACATATTAACCTTATTCAAAACTTCAAAATAGTTGGAGTTGATTAAATTTGACTAGAAGTCAAATTGAGTCAATAGGTATGCTAAAGATTAGGGATGAGCTCTTGAACAAAATAGATCAAAAGGATTGGGCTAGGATGGTAGGTGCTAATGAGGATGTGATTGAGATGATGTGTAACTAGGATCAAATATGTTTGAATGACCTATCAATAGTATTGAGTTGCCAAGCTTGTAAAATGGATTAAGGATTTGATGGGTGCCTATATTTCAAATTAATAAGAAGATGCTATGATGGGTGTTAGTTATGAATAAGGCAATATGATTAGATTAGGGATAATTATGATGGGTTTTTTATATTGAGATTGACAAGGTGACAAGATGTGAATGGAATATTGACTAGGTATGAGATATGACCAAATGATAAGATGGTGTAAATGATAAGACTAGCTCAAAACTTTAAACTGATTTTGCTCAAGATGTGATAGGATGATGTGACAAGGACAAGTATATATGATAATTGATATAAAAAGAGGGAATGTGGATGAGATAGGGATGGTTGGGACCTATATGTGACTTACAAAGCCAACTAGGATAAGATGAGGATGAGGTTAGATTAGATGGGTGATGAAAGCAAGGTCAAGACAAAGGATTGATGATGGATGGGGTGGACTTAAGATATGATGATGGTATATGATGTGATTATGATATGATGTGGATGATGTGTCAAGATGTGATTATGATATGGTAAGGATATGACAAATTATATTAGGGACTATAATGTGATATGACTAGTAGGATGTACAAGAAAAACAACATATATACAAGAGGGTAATGAGATAAGGATAGACAAGATAAGGTGATGGTCAATGATGAGTGGTTATGGTTCGACTAGGATGGGATGAAGACAAAGATATAAAAAATGATAATATGTATAGGATGATGTTAAAAATGTACAATATAATATATTGGTGATGGGGAACATGGTTAATGATGAATGGGTATGACTAGGATGAGACAAAATTAAGGATGCCAGATGTGAGAAGGATGTAAGAGAATGATATGTATAAAAGGTTGATAATAAGATAAGAATGTATAAGACAAGATATAGGTGATGTGACTAATGATGAGTGGGTGTGATGGGATGAGGACAAGATGGGGTATGAGATAATGATAATAACAAGGATCTAAGAGGATAATATATACAAGATGATGTTAAGAATGTACAAGATAATATGTTGGTGATGGGGGATGTGGCTAATGATTAATGGGTATGAATATGATGGGAAAAAATGAAGGATGCTGGATGTGAGGAGGCAAGAGAATGATATATACAAAAGGTTGATAATAGGATAAGGATGTATAAGACAAGATATAAGTGATGTGACTAATGATTGGTAGGTGTGATGGGATGAGGACAAGATGGGGGATGGGATAAGGACAATAACAAGAATATAAGAGGATAATATGTATAAAATAAGGATGTACAAGATGAAAGGATATATGCAAGAGAATAACAAGAAAAGGATGTACAAGATGTTGGTGATAGTGGTATGACTAAGGATGAGTGAATATGTTTAAGATAAAAAGGTAGATGGTATAAAATATAAAAGGATGATATGTGTAATTTGATAGTGAGATAAGGATGGACAAGATGATGATTAAGATGGGTGAGTAGTGGGTAGAAACTCAATGATGGGATAAGATATGGTAGGGGTAATGATAAAATGATAGGTAAGACTAGGAAAGGTTAGGGCTAGTATGATGTACAAGACAATGAACTATATACAAGGGGATGAGACTAGGATTCATAAGATGTGATTAGGATTGGGTGGATATGACTAAAGATGGAATCAAGATGGTGATGATGATGACAAGGATGAACAAATATTGAGTGGATAATGATGACACCTAGGAGGAAATTAGGACAAAGTGGTGATGGGGAATAATAATAGATATACCAAAAAGATAATGTGGGCAAAAAGATAAAAAAATGATGAGATGACGGTATAAGAGGATGAGTGGGTATGTTTAGACAAGATGGGGGATGGATTAGGACCTAATCAAAGACAATGTGTGATAACTAGGATGATGAGGGTTACAAAAAGGATGGGTGATAGGGAGTGACTAATGATGAGTGAGAATAATTAGGGATGAAAACAAGATGGTGATGATGATGGATAAAATAAGATGGAGGTGATGGGATTATGACCAATGATTTTTAGATATGGTTAGACTAGGATGTGATAGATTTGATACAGTGGATGGGTTATAAAATGGTGATTAAGATATGAGACTGATGAGGTGATGGGTAGATATGGCTAGATTAGGAGGGGATAGAGATAAGATGATGATGGGGGATAAGGATAAAAATATATAAAAATAGTATGACAAGGATGTACGAGGTAATATGTGGACATGTCTTATGATGAGGGGATATGGTTAGGCTAGGATGGAAGATAAACAATAGGAGGAATGGGATAAGGATATAAGATGACAAGGAAGTACAAGACAAGTTGTGGGTAATGGGAACATGGTTGATGATAAGTGGTTAATGATTAGCCTATGATGGAATGAGGACAATATGGGAGATGAGATAAGATATGATAATATGACAAGGATGATGATTGGGATATATATAAAAGATGGTAGGATAGAATGATGTGGAAATGATATATAATATGGTACGTGCAAAGGACCTAGATAGATATGGATAGGTAAAGGTTGACTCAGCTCACAAACAATATAGGTTTATCACAACACACACCCAAGAAAGCAAAACACACCCTATGATTAGTAAATTGATAGGTGTGTAACCCAATGCCCATACCATCCAATAGCTTCTCAGGTGAGGTTGTATGCTAGTGACCCATTACTTAATTGATTTAACCCTCTCAACCCTACTCGCACATGATGGCTACTTTAGAATTGATACTAACTCTTGTAGTGGTACACTTATTATGGTCAAAGGCTCCTATGTTAGGTTACATAAGGTTATCTAGGTGAATCCCCTATATAAATGAAGGTACATTAAGGCCCAAGTCTATATAGGGTGCTATCTAATGCCTAGTTTAGAGAATTAACTCATTCCCTTCATGAATGACTTGTATAGGGTCAATTTCTTAGCCTAACAATAACTATCCCTATTTTTATACTCCACTAGAACACATATTTTGGTCAGTGCATGGTGATGAAATCCATGACACTAACCCCTATAAACTAAGCTCATGTGTGGGTGTCAATTTCACATCATGTGCTATCTTAGAGGGGAAGAAGTTAACAAACAAGCAAAACACATGATATAATTAATTGACTGATTTAATTACCTATGTGTGATGGACATGATACAATGATTATTTACAAATTAACATATACACACACTCTCACAAGTATATACAAGGAATCATTTTTCACAAGAAGATGATATATATAAGACAAAATGGATAATCAAAATTTGATTTTTAAAGTCCTAAATGGATTCTTTGATAGATGGCCTATAAACACACAATTAGTAATTTGATTTGGCAATTTTAAATAGGCAACCTATAAGACAATGATTAGTAATTTTCGATGGAAAATCTTGAGAGGTAACCTACATAATGAATGTTAGTAATGTGATAACTTTGCCTTGGATGATCATGTTACCTGCACATTAGAAAGATAATTCATAATTGACTATATTAAATTCTATTATTTATATGATATTATTAGAAGAAAATCCAATTTATGCTTTGATGATTGTGCTATAAAACATTAAATTAATTTTAGACTATTGTTTAATTTTATAATTATAAAAATTATCCTATAATATCTACACACATTTCAATTATATTTTATTATGTATGTATATATATATATATATATGTATATATATATATATATATATAATTTATTAAAAATAGAAACTTATCATGACCAATGGATAAAAATAAATGGTGCTTTAGTCTAGTAGCAATATACTACAGATATCCTAGAATCTACTTATCTCATAGACTAAAATTTTTCAATAGACTCTAGGCTCAAAAATTGACTATATTAATTGCAACATAATTTAAATTGATGATAATGTATATGGAGCATAGGAATATTTATAAAACACATCTATTTACTCAGTAGCCTACTAATTCTAGAATGGAGTATGGCCATTTACTATGATGCCTTCACCAGAACATCCTTTGGCTGAGCCCAAGGAGTAGAAACAGATGTCTCAAAGAAACATGGTTTTACATGTAGATGTTTGCTAGGATAATAGGAACATCAATGAACTTGATGGGTTATTTCTAGATATACCTAGGAAAAAATGTACCTACTTTATTTATTTATCTTTCTTTCAACTCAAAGTGCTTTTAGTTATTACATTTTTAGATGCAAAATGAAATAAAATAACATACTATGTTTCTAATGGACAGTGGGTGGATTGTCTGACAATAGGCCTGAGAGGGAGGATTCGAATACCAAAACCTTGGATAAGAGCTAGGATAAGCTCACTTGCACGTGGTAGAGGTAGATTTAGGGGATACAAACCAAACAATATGGTCCTATGGACTGTGGTGATTGTCGGATATAAATAAAAATTAATTTGTTAATACATTTTTTCAACACCTTAATGCCAAAACAACTGTTTGGTTTGACCAAAACTTTTAGGTAGAATGTGGAAGCTCAACACAAGGTATGTGAAATTTTCAATAAAATTTCCTTGAGAAATGTGATCATAGGGTATGAATTAGGTATAGAACTAGTTTTTACAACCTTTTCTCAAAGTTAAAATAGGGCATGGACATCTATCAAAAACATAATCCAAAGGCGAGAGGCAGGAGAGGATGCAATGCCAAGTAAATTATTGAACCAAAATAGAAATAAAAGGTGAAAAAAACCATCTTATCAAGGTAAGGCCAAATTCTTAAATGACCATACCCAATGTTGAGCATGCTATTTTATTTTGACGAAATACCTCAAAGCACTGTAGTCACAAGTTTTATGCAAGATCAAATTCTTTGGCCAAAAATTTGAATGCCAGCTTTTTACATGCCTAAATATGGGACTTGCATATTAAATTTTTACTACAATAAAGGGGTACACCCTCCGAACGTATGAAAAATAATAAAATTTACAAGACCCAAAAATGTATGAATTCTATAATTCTTTTATAAAAAATAAAAAAACCCATAATATTCTTAATGATAAACTAAGAAGGAAAAACATATTAACATATACTACTATATATGCACGTATAAGGCCTAGAATGTGATCAATAAGGATAGAAAACTTCACTAGTTTTGCTTCAAATCTAACCTAAAACTTAGGAAAAACACACTCAAAGTGCAAGATGTCAGTTTAAGAGGAGTTACAGTCCCACCATGGTCACCAAAATATAACAAGATTTTGTGCACACTATGAATTCAACAAGTTAATTCAACTCAAAACACAAACTACCTATTAGGAAGGATTCATGAAATAAATCAGAATGATACACACCTTACCAAATTCCTTGCTTCATATCACCTCCTTCCAGGATGTTTTAATGGATTTGTGCTTGCATATAGACTCAAATTGATATGGATTCTTGATCAAAGATAATGGATGATAGATGCTTGATTGAAGGATTAGTCTAGCATAATGGTGTTATAGAAATGATAGTTAGTTGATTGCTAAATACACATGGATTTTATATGAATATTCAAGTTGGTTTGAGGGTGGAGTAAGAACTTGTTTAAATAGGCAAATAGAGGGAATATCAAGGGTTGATATTCAAAGTTGATGAGATGAGATCAAAGGCTATGGATTATTCAAGGAATATTAAATTCCTTAGAAGTCTAGTTTAGAGACTTCTAGAGACTTGGAGGAGCTTCTCCAATTCTAGAGACTTCTCCATTAGTTTAGGGGATAATGGGGGATTAGGGGGGCTTTAATGAGGTTTAGGATTCCTAGGGATGTATGAATACTTAGGGATGTAGGAATACCTAGGGATGTAGGTTAGTAGGTGGGTAGATGAGATTATTAGAATTTAAAATTCCCATAAAATGGATATCTAGGATTAGATTAGGATAACAGGGATTAGGATAAAATTAATGGAGTGGGATGGGATAAGGTTAGTGAATGTAGGATAATGGATGGGGATATTAAATGAATGGATAAGATTAAGACAAATTAGCAGAATAAGATAGGTTAAATAGAATTAGTGTCGATTAATAGGAATATTAATCAACAATAATGAAGAGAGTGATTTTAGGTGTATACATAAACATCTAGGCATTTAGAGCCTCATTGTTCTTTACAATCATATTTTGGTGCTCAATAATTGGTATTTGAGGATTTTATGAGCAAAGATAGGATTACTAAGGGTTTCCAATTATTAGAAAAGTTATACAAGGGGAATACAAAACTATCAAATGTATTTTGACCCTGATTCATTGGGAAACACAAGATATTGATTTTAACAAGCTCTCGGCCTGTGTAGGAGTTTGAAATCCATAGGATTATGGTTTGGGTGTTAGAATGAGTTTCCACTATCCAAATTTGGTGAAATTTTGTAATATTCCTAGATTCAAGGTTATCTAAGTGTTCACCCTAGTTTCATACTTGTACAGGATATATAGTATGGATTTTGAGTACTGTGTTGTGCTTGAGGGCTCATAAGACCTAGTTGGAGAAAGGATAAAGAAGGAAAAGCAAAAAAAATTGAGAGTGAAGTTAAAAATATGATTGGATAAGCTAAATAAGGAAAAAGGGTGTCCAAAAATATCATTATTTTATATTGATTGTCTATACATTACCCATACTAAGGATATTTGTTCGTTTGGAAGGCTAATTGAGGGAAAGCTTAAGGAAGCAAGTGCCTGGTGTCTTGGGAGTTGTGTTAAAAGAAAGATAAAAGAGTTTTATGGCCCAAAAAGGTCCTTAGAAATGTATTTATTTTATTGAGAGAGTGATTTAGATGTTTCCAATAAGAAGAAATGTCAAAAAATAGGGCTACTAGAATTTTCATGGTCGTAGGATAGAGAAAAGGAGAAAATAGTTGATAGAGAATCAATATATGAATCAAATCAATAGAAACATGTTTGATTTAATGGAAAACACCTTCTGAAATCATCAGAATGATATAATCTCACCTACTTGGCAAATTTTCCTATTTGTGCATAGTGAGGGGTCTTAAGCTTAGCCACAAGGTATAAATTGTAAAAGAGATTGATATGGTTTATATGGTCCATCTAGTTTCCTCTACATCATTTGATAACATGAATTTCCTTGGCCACCTCATGGTGTTTTTCACCTTCATTCTCTTATTCACTTTGCTACCCACTCAACCAAAGCCTTTACATCTCTTTCTTAAGTTGCTTACAAAGAAACTTTTTATGTTCCCTTTCTTCTCTTATGGATTTCATCTTCCTTCTCTTTATCTATAGCCTTATTATCCACGTGAATGTATTCTTGCTCATGACCCATCCAAAGTGTGGGTTCTCACTTTTTTTCATTTGCTCCATCATGACCAATAACTCATCTAACTACTCCTTTACTTTTATCATCTATTTATCCATTTCTATCCTCATGGTGTCTTCATGCACATTTCTCACTTTGTGGTAGATCTTCTCAAATATGCCCTATTTTCTCTTACCTTTATTTATATTCATCTTATCTCTTGGTCTCACCTGGACCTATTCTCTTTGACAAGCCTCCTCTATTTACCACTCATGACCTCTCACTTGGGTCTCTCCCTCTATGACCTCACCTATTTCTCTCACTCTTTCTTGTCCTTTTCCTAAGAAAATTTTCTCTCTCTTCAATATTACTCTTGATCTCTCTCTTGAGCTTTCCAACAGCTCTCTCTCATTCTCAATCCTCACTAGCTTCAAGGCTACTTATCATAATCTTAACTTTCACTCATACCTCAACACTATTACATGATCACATCAAAACATAAAATGAAAAACAAAACCAACATGTACCTTATTTTTTAGATGGTTGTCATTATATTATTATCCCATTAACATGTTTATCTACTACCAAATGATATAAAGACTTGTTTCATTCCCTGTTCTAACCCCACTTTGATACCTATAATGAATAATTCTTGCATCTAATATTCTCAAACTTCTCTTATTTTCCAAATCTCTATCTAGGTTTAACATCACTCTCTTGAAAGACTTATTATCTTATATTATTAATTTAACTCACTCTGCCTTTAGATATTTCAAACATCTCTCTCTTATTCATTCATCTCAATCCATTCACCTTCTCACTCTTTTACATTCATCTTACTCACTAGACTTCATACCACATGGTAACTTAGATCAAAACAAGATGTAGGTTTCCTTGACCTAAATAAGGCTATTAAAACCATTTCCATGCTTATTATATCCCTATTATACCTACTCATCAAACTACATAATTGCCTAGACATAGCTCTTCCATCACTACTTATTGTTCTTGTTCTCATATTCCATTAGCCTTTTTTTTACCTTTTCCACTTGTATGAACACATACAATTCAATATTGAAAACATAAAATAACTTATTGAAAACCTCTATCCTCTTCCATCTCTTCATTAAATTTCATTGTCTAACTCCTCTCTTAGATACTCTTTCTAGACCCTACTCAGACCTAATTAGGTCTCCTTACTCTGCTTCTGCACATAGTCTCATTTTGTCATATGTATGGATGTCCTTCCAGTCTGTAACCTTAAAAATATATTAAGGACTATATAAAAATCACTCATTACCAAGTTTCATTATTTTTTTATGGTTCAAATGATTTCTATGCAACTTTTTAGATTTAAGCCCTAAACTAGGGTTTTTGTGTCCTGCACGAACCCGAGAGGGTTCTAATTTTATTTCAATGAATTTTACTGACTCTCAAACATTCGTAAGACCTGTTTAATGTATATTTGACCTATTTGTAGCTTTCCAAATCATTAAATTCTCTTTATAACATCTCATCACACATAGACCAAAATTTTTAAAATAAACATTTTAACACAGTCTGATTGTGTAAACCAGAACATGGTTAAATATACATATTGACTTACCAAGGGTTATTGAAACACTTATTCAAATTTATTTTTCATGATTTTTTCCTTATAATCTATTTAATACCATAAAAAACTCCATTTCTTTCATTGTTCAATCATTCAAACAAGGTTACTTGACCATGTCTTGTACATAGGGTATATACAAAGTCTGCTTATATGAATCCTTAAACCTTTGTTCGAATCAAATACAAACCCATACGCATGAATGTAAAATTAATTAAAGGAAACACTTTAAGATAACATAAATACTCATTACACATTACCTTAAGTGGGATTTTACTTCATTAGTCTCTTGCTTCATTAAGTATAAACAAGGTTCTTGTCACAAACTTGTAGAACACTATTCTTTGCAACTTTGATTAGCAACTACTACTCTCAATAATTTTAAGGCTATCAATAATTCAAATTTAATCCATAAAAAATAAAAATGTATATATATAGAAACATTACTTTAATATTTTCAACTTTTATTGATTTTCTTTATGTACATCAACAACTCTGTCTTATGGATAGAATACAAAGGTTTTTAGTTTTACTTTCCTCTTCATCCTACTCCATACTCTTGCATCCTAAAATAACTCCCAATAAATTTTAAATTATACTTGACTTATATCTACATGATCCTACCCTCTAATTAATTTAAAAAAATCATTACATTCTCCTTAGACACATGAATAACTACCTTTTGGATAACTAACTCTCATAGTAACTACTGTGATATGAACATTACACTCAAAATCTTTAGTTTATATCATTTTACCTAAGATATGTACATGAAACACCTTATACAATAATTAAGGACATAATCATAAAATGTTATAACATGAATTTCCTTTTAATTACACCAAAACACTCCTAAACATACATGACATTTTAAAAAATGGAGTTTTGGTAGGAAACTCTCCCAAGCCAAAGAACATCCAAACTAAGACACTAATGAATATTAAAAGACTAACTAACTTTCCAAGGGGTAATAAAATACTAATTAAACTTAATCATAACTAAATTTACATTTTTGGAGTGATGCTCCTGCATCAACCTCTTTAGATCTTCAGATTCTTATCCCTCTTAAACTACCTTCTAGGCTTCTTCGCCCAACTAGGTCTCTTCAAGACTGATTAGGTCATATGACCTTGATATTAATACTTAGACCTCATATTATGTATTAATTAAAGTTTATATACACCCATATGATGGTCTATAATACCTCCTTCCATTCAAGGATCTTCTATTTCATTCGTTGTCTCATCCAATCCTCTTACTAGCCCAAATAAGCCTATTAGACCTTACTTTTATACAAGCCTCATGCTCATACACATAGTGTTAAACCACACACACTTATCCACTTATATTAGTCACATAATAGGCCCAAGGAAATTTTATAGTAAGAATCAATCACAAGCCTAGGTCGACCATAAATCAATAGGCTACAATCCTTCTTTAGGTCTCATAGAGACCTATTAGGCCTTCTTACACACACGTTACACTTTATCTTCCTTGGAACACTTTAAACATGGAAGTAAAATATCATATAAAAATAAAATATATCCAAACTAATGTATTATAGGCTCAAAAAGGCATTTTACAACAAATCACTACTTGAAATCTCTCATTAGTACTTAGTCCTATTAGGCCAATGTACAACAAAAATATGCCTTTCAATACTGAAGCTCAAAATCACTTAAGCCACTCAAAAATGATCAATAAAACACATAAAAAAAATATGCATGACCTAAGGTTAATCACCATATGCTTTAAATGCTTCAACTCAGGGAAAAAAGGCTTAAACTCATCTCTTCAATATGCTCACTCAGAACTGCCAAGACTGTTAAAAACACAATCATGAAACATTGACCTTAAACACTGGTATAGGGAATTTAAAAGAATTATAATTAATTAAAATTATATATATATATATATATAAACATCATATGGTGTCCTGGTAACTACTGGTCTTCCAGACCAATTTGTTGACCTCATTACACACAGACCTCACTGAACTAGACAAACCATTTTGGCTTCATCATTTTTACCACTTAAACTATATTTAAAACTCATAAAATATATGGATATTACTTATAAGTCACAAAAAGCAAATCCAAGTAATTTAATCCATAAATATACCCTAAAAACATACTTACAACCAACTTTTAATTATTGCTTAGGTTTTGCACAATTTTCTCTTTTAGGCCTGTGTGCCTCAAAAAAATGTCTTGAAATAATGGAGCTAAAACATACTTAAGAAAATAAAAAATTATAAAATAATTATATATAAATATCATACATGAACATCACCAAATTCATTAGACACTTCCATTTAGAATATAAGGCTTCAAGGACACCTCTACAACTCACTCACTCAGAACTGCCAGATTACCTAAAAACACAATCATGGTGACTAAGAATTCCAACACATGTATAGAAAATTTAAATGAATTATGATGAATGTAGATTATATTATGAGATAATTATACCATTATTATATAGAAATATCATATGTTCAAATGACAAATATTGGTCTTACAGACCAATCTCATGACCTTATATCTCAATGTCTTATTTGAACTAGATAGGTCAACTTGTGAGAAACTTATTCACCACAAAAATGACCTAAAAATATTATTCCAAGCATGAAAATATATTAAAATTACTAAAAAACATCTTTATGTACTTTGTTTCATCATTTTACCATGAAAACACATTCTAATTCATCTCACTGTTGCCTGAGCTTTTCACTGTTTGCATCATTAAGCATGTTAACGACTAGCTAAATTAGATGACTGGTTTTTCACACTTAAAGGATATAGCCTATCCATAAAATTTAATGGACATGAAAAATGAGTATATACCTTCTTCTTGCATCCATTTTCTTACTATGTCTAATGCAAATTTTGACTTCTACAACTTCTTCAAAAACAAGCCTATAACTCGACATTTTCTCTCTCCTCTCTCTAACCAATACCACTTGGAGGTACCTAGGAGAGTCTAATAAAAGATACAATATATTACCTAAGTAATTAAATCCATCTTGATCAATTTTGAGCAACATATTCAATAATAGATCTTTATTAGGGTTCTAAGAGGGTTTAAACTAGTTTCCACTCTTAACGATCATTCATAAAGCATAGCCCCTCAATCCAAAAAATAATGCCTAGAATTTTGAGCTAGGAACATTAACCATAGACCATGAAATTATTGTGTTTCCATGTAAAGGTTTGATGAGTTTATGAGCATAATAAAATCCTTTTTGGGTTGAGAAACCTTCATTTTGAGCACTCGAGAGACCTCCAAACAACTTTTCATGCCTTGTCCTTCAAACTAGAACCTCAAAATTTATGAAAAAAATTGAAAAAACATACTTCACCTTTAAAAATGCTAACATGAGATCAAAAATATTTTAATCTGATCATGACCCTTCATTAGGCCACACTCTCTCTCTTTGCTCTCTAGATATTGACTTGAAAACCACATTAATCCTTAAACTAACCTTCATGTATCTTTACATGCACTCTCTACCTCACTCACATGCTCAAAATCTCACTCTCATTTCATACCTCTTTCATTCTTAAACATTTCCATACATCTTTCACATGCCTTGATAACAAATCATGATACTTCATTAGGCCAGGTAAGGTCTAAATACAGACCAAGATAGAATGCCTTACCCTTAAAGACCCACATTACAACACATCTGAAGGCTTCTACACCAAAATAAAAATCCCATACAATGCCAAAAAACTTATCACTTGCCTAAGCCCTCTCACTTAACCATGCTACCTGCATACACCTTCCCACAAGGTCTAGACTATGCTTCACAAGACACCTTGATTATGCTCAAACATACTGACCTCAATAATATCACTCAATATGACATAATAGCACTCATAACACACTCATATCACTGGTATCATACAAAAACACTCTTCCAAGCTTCTTGACACAATTTACTGCCAATTGACCTTGTCACCACCAATTAACCTTTCTCTCAACAACACTCTTGTAGACCTAATTATCATCATACCTTCACAAAAACCTTCAATGACAACACTAAAAAATTCATGCTAAATTGAACCTTGAAATAAATCTTGACATCAACCAACATATAAGACAAAGCTCAACAAAATCGCCTTGTCACATCAAGCTCACAAGCTCATACCTCAAAGACCAATCACCATGCATCTTCACTAAATGCACCTTGACATCAATGACATCAACCTTGACATCAATGACAACACTTCTCAACAAACTCCCCCTTTGTCATTTATGGAAAACACATTACAACCTGATCATTCTCATCTCCCCTGTTCTTGTCTTTCTCCCCATTTGACATTAATTACAAAGATTCTTCCACAAACTGCCATATGATCTTTGGACTTCAAGAAACTATGTTTCTTATGACTTCTACCTCATTATCTTGACACTTCATAATATAAAGGTACAAATATCCCCCTGAGCTGATGCCTTTGATGCTTCTCCTCATAGACACTAGATGACAACAACTCTCAGAAACTAATCATTCTCTCAAAAAGATACATCTCCCTCTAGTATTCATTTTCCTAGAACTAGCTCTTTTCTCAAATAAACATGATAACACCTGAAACTTATAAAATCACACCTTTTTACAACAAAATCTCAACTCACAAAATATAAAGAATTACAAGAACATGTTCCCCCTTACTCCATGCATACCTCCTTCAAATGAGATCAGATCACAAGACCACTCACTTTATCATTGACATTGATATGACTCAAACTTTTGATCACACACTAGGCCACCATATTCTTGATATCAAATAAATAATTAGGGATTCCCCATTTGTATTCACATCTTGATCTCACCACATGAGTCATTATGACTCTCAGACCATCCTCATCTTCCTTCAAACATATTGATACCAATACCTCTTCTTAACATAGATCAAGCTTAACTACCAATTGCTAGAAACAAGGAACAACTTATTTCTTACCTATCATATACAAATTGACTAATTTTAACCTCATAAGCATGATTCCAACCTTAGATCTCTCACCATGCTTCCTACTAACTTCAAAACTCAGAGCTACCAAGCTCCTTGAACTCTCAAATTACTCATAATAATGAAAAAAGAAATTTAAAAATGAATCATGCATATACTTTTGCATTCCATACCCTGTCTCCTCATGAACTGACCTTCAAAAATAATGCTCATACTAACCAAAATACCTTTTATCTTATCATATACATACAATCTACAAAGAACATAACTCATACCTTGCAACATAGACAACCTAGAATCTTCTCAAGATGAATCCTTCTTTGAATGCAACCTCATGCTTCTACAAATAGATGAGTGTCTCCATGAAGCTTAATGAATTCACCCCTTTTTCATAGGGTACTAAAACACCATGAACTTAGGAGATTCCCATATCTCCAATCCACTATTCTTAGCTATTTTTTAATCATGAGACTAATAGTCCCTCTTTAAAATCCACTTGGGCTTGACTGAATCATTTGACTCATCCACCTTATCATCCTTCTTCTCTTTGACTACCTTACCAATATATGTAGATAACACATATTCTTGACATTCATTCACATCTGATCCTTGATCTACCTTAGAAAATAGTCCATTTTGACTATTAGATTGATCATGACTCACCTTGAATGTCTTTGGTTTTCATACAAATGTTTGACCCTTCTCATGCACTCTAGGAGATCCATATACCTTGTTATGTCTTGAAGGCCTTCTAAATTTATTAGGATGAATCTTGCAATGTGTCACACATTATGACAATTGTAGTAAACAACATTATTATTCTTACATCTTGATTGATCACTCCTTTTCCCATGGTCCCATGACAACTCATCCCTTAATATCTTTTTACAATCACTTGCTTTATGACCAAAGATATGACAAGTAAAATAATAACCATTGAAATAATTGGAATACCTCATTACATTGGCTTACTTGATTGGTGTCTTCATGTTGAGTTTCATTTTTGTGCTCTTAACTTGGTTTAGATTCTCATGTTCTTTCTCAAACTTTCTTATCTTATATATGAGTTGTTCATTCTCAACCTTCAAAGAATCTAGCTCTATCTTTAACTGATCATACTCAACTTATTTTGATCTGAACTTTGTATTAATACCTTTTCATTGATTCCTAATATCCTTGAAGGTGTTCTTATCCCTTTTGGCTTATTTGACCTGGTCACTCTTCAAGGTACATTTATGTTACCTCCTTAACCATAGATCTCAACTCATTCTTCCACTTCTTTTGGTGCTTAAAATCATCTAGCACATTTATGATCTCAACTTCAATATCCACTTTAGCTTCTATTTTTTCACTATCATAATAGACTTCTTCATCATACATGTTGTCTTCTTCCTTGGATCTACCTACTTATTTATCCAAGGATAGAACTCCATTGCCAACTTGATGAATACAATCATCATCATCAAAAACATTATTATCACTTACCTCAGATGACTTATTCAACATCTTCTTACATACTTAGCATGTGAAATGAATTTATTTTCATTGCTATCATGATAAACACTATCATCATCACAATATATCCTTACATGTCTAGGATCTCCTTCAGGCTATTATGCCTACTTCAAAGGACCATGATTTGATACCAATTATTATAATCATAATGATTGAGAGGAAGGGGGGGATGAATTAGTCTTCAAATCATTCATTAAATTCTACTTAACATTCATTTAAACATATAGATCAATCAAAGCACAAGCAACCATACATATAAACATGAAATAAAAGAATACATAATATATGTGAAAAATCCTTAAGGGGAAGAAAACCCACTAATATATGAAAATAGACTATATTAATACAAGACAAAAACCAAATTTAGTGAAATACCAAATCTACATGGAGTACCAACCCCAACTAGCTAAGCACCCACTTGACTAGGCTTTAACAAGAAACCACTTGCAAAGAGGCACCAAACCCCTAGATGATTCAACACCAACTCATCCACCTAAATTATTTGATCACCTTTATAAAAATATGTTTTCAACCAATATATGATGACCACCTCTTCAGCTCTTCACACTCTTATCCCTCTAAAACTATCTTTTAGGCTTCTTTGCTCAACTAGGTCTCTTCAAGACTGATTAGGTTATATGACCTTGATATTCATACTTAGACCTCCTTTTAAATCTTCATGAAAATTTATCTACACCCCTATAATGGTATATATGACCTCATTCCATTCAAGGATCTTCTATTTCATTCGCTCTATCATCCAATCCTCTTAATAGCCCAAATAGGCCTATTATACCTTGCTTTTATACAAGCCTCATGATCATACACACCTTGTTTAGCCACACACACTTTTCCAATTATATTTTACACATAATACACCTTAATACACATCAAAATAATAATAAATAACAATATTAGGTTGGCCATAACTGAATAGGCTACAATCCTTCTTCAGGTCTAATGGAGACCTATTAGGCCTTCTTAGACACACATTACACTTTACCTTACTTGGAATACTTTGAAACTCCAAAATAAGGAACATATAATATATAAATAAAAGAGACCCAAAATAATGTATTCTAGGCTCAAAAATACATTTTACAACAAATCACTACTTGAAACCTCTCATTAGTACTTAGTCCTATTAGGCATGTGTACACCAAAAATATATCTTTCAATATTGGAACTCAAAATCACATAAGCAACTAAAAAATGATAAATAAAACACGTAAACATAATATAAATTACCTCAGGGTCATAAAAATATTCTTTAAATGCTTCAACTCAAGGCAAAAATACTTAAACTCGTCTCTTTAGTAGGCTCACTCAGAACTGCCAAAACTGTCAAAAACACAATCATGAAAAATTAAACTTAAACACCTACATAGGGAATATAAAAGAATTAAAATGAATTAACATGATCCTTTGACACACACACACACACACACACACACACACACACACACACACACACACACACACACACACACACACACACACACACACACACACACACACACACACACACACACACATATGAACATCATATGGTCTAGTGGCAATTATTGGTCTTACAATCAATTTGTTGGCCTCACTACACATAGACCTCACTGAGCTAGACAAGCCATTTTAGCTTCATCATTTTCACTATGTACATCATCTTTAAAACTAATAAAAGACATGGATATGACTTATAAGTCATAAAAAACAAATCCATTCACTTTAATCCATGAATATACCCTTAAAACATACGTAGAACCAACTTCTCATTACTACCTAGGTTTTGCACAATTTGCTCTATTAGGCCTATGTGCCTCAAAAAATTATCTTACAAGAATGACTATCAAACATAACTAAGAAAATAAAATATGATAAAATAACTATATATAGAGAGTCTTCATGACCTCAAGTTCATCAAAAAATTCATTAGACACTTCCACTTAGAATATAAGGCTTCAAGAACATATTTGCAACTCAATCACTTAAAACTGCCATATTACCTCAAAACACAGTCATAGTGGCTTAGACCTAAAACACCTATATAGACATTTTAAATGACTTATGATTCATGTATATTATCCTATGAGATAATTATACCATTATTATATATAAATATCATATGGTCAAATGACAAATATTGGTCTTGCAAACCAATCTCATGACCTTATATCTCACTGACTTATCTGAACCAGATAGGTCAACTTGTGAGCAAATTTTTCACCACACACATGACCTCCAAAGATTTTTACAAGAATTAAAATATATTAAAATTCCTAAAAAACATATTTATTCACTTTTTTTCATCATCATATCATGAAAACACATTTCAATTCATCTTCTCACTATTATTTGAGTTTTTCACTGTTTGCACCATTAGGCCTGTTAGTGATTAGATAAATTGGATGACCAGTTAAACACACTTTAAGAATATAAAATATCCATAAAATTTCATGGAAATTAAACATGAGTATCTACCTTCTTCCTTCATCCATTTTATTACTATGTCCAATAAAACTTTTGACTTATACAACAACTTTTTCAGGAACAAGCCTGTAACTCAACATTTTCTCTCTTCTCTCTAACTAATACCATTAGAGGTACCTGGGATAGTACGCTAAAAGATACAATATCTTACCTAATAAATTAAATCCATACTAATCACTTTTGATCAACATCTTCAACATCAGATCTTTATTAGGGTTCTGAGAGGGTTTAAACCAATTTTCACTTTTAACGATTGTTCATAAAGCATAGACCCTAATCCAAAAACTAATGCATAAAATTTTGATCTATTATCCTTCCCCATATATCATGAATTTATTAGGTTACAATGAAAATTTTTGACAAGATTATGAGAATAATAAAATCCTTATTGGGTTGAGAACCCTTCATTCTGAGCACATGAGAAACCTCCAAATAATTTGTCATGCCTTGTCCTTCAAAATAGAACCTCAAACTTCATGAACAAACTTTAAATAACATACCTCACCTATGAGAATTATATCATGATCTCAAACATATTGAAATATGATCGTGACCCTTCTTAAGCCACTCTCTCTCTTTTCTCTCTAGATCTTGACTTACAAACCACATTAGGCCTTAAAACTGACCTTCATGCCTCTTTTCATATACTCTCCACTTCACTAACAATATAAAAATATAACTCTCATGACATAAAAACTATTTCATGCTTAAACATTAACATACATCCTTCACATTACTTGATAACAAAGCATGATGCCTCATTAGGCCAAGTAGGGTCCAAGTACATACTAAGATAGAATGCCTTACCCTCAAAGACCCACCTTACAACACTTATAAAACATTATACACCTAACTCAATCCCATACAATTTGAAGAAACTTCTCACTTTCCTAAGCTCACTCACTTCACCATGATACATGTACATACCTTCTCACAAGGTCTAGACTAGGCTTAACAAGACACCTTGATTATGCTCAAACGTATTGACCTCAATGATATCACTTAAGATAACATAAGAACACTCATAACACCCTCATATCATTTCTCTCATATATAAATACTCTTTCAAGCTTCTTGACACAACTTAGTGCCAACTAACCTTACCACTACCAATTGACCTTGCTCTCAACAACACTCTTGCATACCTACTTATCATCATACCTTCACAAGAACCTTCAATGATAACACTAAAAAATTCATGATGACCTAAACCTTGATATCAACCTTGACATAAACCAAAAAATAATATAAAGATCAACAAACTCACCTTGTCACATCAAACTCACAAAATCATACCTCAAAGTCCACTCACCATGCATCTTCACTAGATGCACCTTGAAATCAATGACAACACTTCTCAATAGGGACTAAATGATATGGATAATGGATTGCTTACAAATAGACTCTAAATTTTATCATGATATTAACTTGATCAAAATACTTTGATATCATGGTTTCATAGATTAATCTATAGCTTGATAGACTCGTGTAGCATGGATTTCTTGCACATTCAACTCATTGTTTAGAATGGAGGGAGTCATGGATTTAAATAGGATATGGAGGGATATTTTACAATGGATTTATGCCTCTAAATAAGAAAAATCAAGAGATAAATCAGGGAATTAAAATGAATTTAAAATTCCTTAGAATTCTCTAGAGAGAAATCTCTCTAGAGAAGGAGAAGGGTGGTGGAGAGTTCTAGATTATATCAAGGAGTCTAATGATGATTAGAGGAATATTATACTAGATTAGAAGAAGGATTAGGTGAGGAGTAGTGGTTAAGCTTGTAGGAAAGCCTATGAGTAGGCAGGTAGGTGGGTTATGGATTATGGAAAATTTTAATTCCCAAATATTAGACAAGTGGGATTAGTTAGTAAATAATGGGGACTTAGGTGGATTAATTAGGTATGGGATGTTATAAGGTTAGTTTTAGGATGGGGGATATATTATAAATATTATATTAGGAATAATTTAATATGATATTAGGATAAATTAGATGGATATAGATGAAATTAGTGATGTTAATGACGAGGCAAATAATTTTAGATGCATACAGATACCTTCATATTATCTTATTATATTTCTTGATGTTATTAGTACAGTTAGCCTATGGAATAACCATGTTTAAGTAGAGCATATATAGGAGGTATTGGTTAGTGTTTTATCATCATATTGTGAATTCTACTCTTATTGCATTGTTGTGGAGGTTGACCCCTCTAAGTGGCTCAATTATATTTATCAAGCATTTTGATCTTATATCAATTATTATGTGGATATATTATCTCTGATCTATTATTATACTATGCGAACATCTAAGTAATATAATTACACAAAGTTTCCTTAGTGTCTAGATTATTTCCTCATCTTTTAACTCTATACTTATATATTTTTTTGGTTTTCCTTGTTTCACAATATTCTCTACTTTGCATGCACCGTTAATCTCAATGGTATTCCCATTGCTGTTATAAATTTGAATTCATGGTTTAGGTGGGTTGATGTTTTGAAAACCATAACTACTTTCTTGGTAGTCATAATTAAAATTTGAATACTCTAATTCTCACCTTGGAGCCTTATAATATTTACAAGGTCAATGGGCTAGTTATAAGTCCACATGTCAGCCTTCATACTTGTTCTTCTACCATGTTAGTTTATCCAATCATCTAATATATTACACACATCATTATGTTTGTTTTATGTCAAACATTCCCCATTACATGAGAGATGTCATCCTAAATTATTTGCATCATGTGACCTTTTAAAAATATGCATGGTCAACCTTGTGTAATTGTGCACAAACCAACTTGTCTCACTTTTTTGAATACTTTTTTCACTCTTTTCATGTTATTTCCTTCCTTATTATTTCATGCTCCCTTTTATGCTCAAAATAATTTATTCCTTCATGCCTATGCTATGAAAAATTATACTTGGTCATTGTATAATTGCTATGTGCCTGGGATGCTCCTGCATTAGACATCTTGAGTAACTAAAATATTTATGAATTCCTACTCATAAGCCAAAATATACAAGAGTATGGCCATACCGACCTATCTTCACAAGGTCCAACCATGTCGCATCCTCTATTATGTGATTCTTCCATTTCAATAGTATTATTTATATTCCTTTATTTCATCTTCTTCACCACCTTAAATCCTAAATGGCATCTATTTCTTCTTTCTCCTTTTCATGCATATGTGCCTTCCAATTAGGTACTTGGGAATTTACTTCCTCCTCCTCATCATTACCTTGTCAATTTTTGTAGTCATATAAATCTACTAAATTGAATATAGGTGACATATATAAATCTTCAAGAAACCCAATCTCATATGTGTTATTTTAAAACTTTCACATTATTCTACACAAACCTATTTTCTTCATTTTCATCTTGTTATATATTCTTAGTGGGAACCTTTCCTTGCACAAATGTGTCATTACTATGTCTCCCATTTTGAATTTTTTATTCTATGCTTCCCATCCATACATTTATTATAGTTTAAGTGGCTATGTTATAAACTTTCATGCACCCCCTAATGTATCTTATGTATACACTTCATGAAGTCTTCAACTTGTGCGCTCTTTCCTTATGTCGTACTTATGTTGTGCAACTTTGTAACTCCTTACAGGTTACTTCCATACATAACTTTGAATGGTGTCCTTTTAGTTCTCTAGTTTATTAATTTATTTTATGAATTTTTTTATTCAACTAATACCATGTACTATTTAGGCTTATCTCCAATCAAACATCACAAAAAAATTCTAAGGCTTCTATTTACCACCTTAGTTTGCCCAACGATTTATGGATGGTATGTTGAACTGAAGTTCCACCTTATCCCCAACTTAGTCCATAATGTGCACCAAATGTGTCATAAAAACTTAGTTTCTCTATTAGATACTATGTTACATGTCAAAATATGTAGCCTCACTACATATTAAAATAATAAGTTGGAGACATTTGACACATCGCTCATCTTTTTACATGCGGTGACATGCACTATATTGAAGAATATATCCACCACTACAAATATAGATTCATTCCCTTATTATGTTCTTAATAATCCAACATAAAATCTATTATGATTTCATCCCATGGTTTATATAGTATGGGAAATGGTTTATACAACCTCATATTTTGGCTTTTTCCTTTTGCCATTTGGTAAACTTGGAACCTTTGCTTATATTGGTGCATATTTGTGCCCATCCTTGGCCAAGAGTATCTTTTTTATAACTAAATTGATGCCTTTTTATAGCTAAAATATCCTACCAATCTTCCACTATGATTATCCTTAATCAATTTTGCATGCATCAACCCATTGGGTATACATAACTGCACCCCCTTGAATAACATGCCATCATGTATGAAGTAGTCTAGCCATGGTGTCTTATTCACACTTACTAGGTATGCATAAACCCTTCATGTGTCATGACAGTCTTTATATTTTATGTAAAACTCCTTTGTGGAATAAAATCCAAGGACTTATACTCGCATCTAATTCAACATGAACACTAATATACTTAGCATGTTCATGACCTTATTTGATTTCCTGTTCATGTGATTTAACATAAACATGTAACTTTGTAGGAACTCAACCCACTTATGTGTCATTGATTAATTTTTTTTAGTTGTTAAGGACTTGTCTCACATCATGGTCTATATACAAGACAAATCCATTTGATAATAGATAATGTCTTCATTTCTTTAGCACTTGCACACTAGCATAAAACTCATGTTTGTAAATCAAATACTTATTCTTGGAATCATTTAACTTTTCATTAAAATATGTGACAAGCCTCCCCTCTTTATTAATTACAATCCAATCTCTACACCAATTGCATCATAGTCTACTTGAAATGCCTTATTGAAATATGGTAATGCTAACACTAGTTTATTAGTCACTTCCTCTTCAATTCCTGAAAGCCGCAGTTGACTTGTGTAGTCCATTTAAAATTATTATGATCACCTCGTAAGACCTCCATGATAGATACACAAATCTTATTGAAGTTACTTATGAGCTTCCTATAAAATATTGTGAGGCCATGAATAATTTTCACTTTGAATGTGCTCTTTTGTGATGGCCATTCCACTGTCCTTCCCACCTTCTCCGGATCCATCTTTAGACCTTATCACAACACTAAAAATCCAAAATGCACAAGTTATTCCTTCATAAAGTTTTACTAATTCATATTAAACATCAAATTATCATCACACAATATTTATAACACATTCTTCAGATGTTCTAAGTGCTCATCCTTTATCTTACTAAACACCAAAATGTCATCCACTTACACAATGATGAACTTAACCATAAATGGATTCATCACCTTGTTCATCAAGCTCATGAATGTGTTTGGTAATTTTGTCAATATGAATGTCAACACTAACAACTGATACATTCCTTCATTTGTCTTGAATATTATTTTCCATTCATCACCTTCCTTGATCTTGATCTGATGGTACCCACTCTTCTCATAAATCTTAGAGAAGTACCTCACACTGCTTAGGCAATCCATCAAGTCATCCATGCCTAGTAATGGGAACTTATACTTAATTATATTATTTTTAATATCCATTCTATCTACACCTTTGCCATTATTCATCCTTCTTTGGTACTAATATTTTAGGTATTGCATATAGGCTCAAAACTTCTCTAATTAGTCCCTTGTCCAATAGTTCACACATTTTCCTTTATACATATTCATTCTCTTAAGGTGTCATCCGATATTTGCCCTTGTTTGGAAATCTCTCTCCTAGTATCGTATCTATATGGTGACTACACAAGTGAAAATCCTCATGGTAGATTACTCAAAACTATGTCTACAAACTCATCTAGTAGCACTTTCACTTCATACAACATTTGTTCCCTATTTCATGTGACTGAATATTATTCTTGTGTTATTTTGGGTATGAACACAAAACATGTCTTTTATTTCTCCACTTCTTTTAATTACTCATTTATTGATACCATTAATATGCACACAACATCTACTATTGTGATCTTTTTCCCCTTGGTTTCTAGATGAAAGTATCTTATATTTCTTACCTCCTCTCTTTAGATAAATGATGTTTTATCTTCCATCATGCACCACCTTTCTAACATATTTTTATGGATTTCCCAAGAGTAAATGACACACATACATTAGCATTACATCTCACTAAACCTTATCATAATATTTATCTATATGTAACTTTACAAGGCATTACTTTTTCACCCACACTTGGAGGCCTTTATATAGCCATGACACCTTATACAATGTTAGATGTACAACCTTATTCAAACCCAAATTTTCCACCATTTCACATGAAACCAATTTATCCATGCTACTACTATCCATTATCACCATGTAACACTTTCCAACTAACTTACATACTATTTTGAAAAGATTATTCCATTCTGTTGGCTCAATATCTCTCCTATTTGGAAGCTTCAACAACATTCTCTTCATTAATAAATACTCTAGAAGTTTTGATCTCTATTGAGAATGTCTTGTTGATCCTATAGATTCTTCCCTTTTATTTATAATGTGTGCATTGGCCTTGATGCATTGGATTCCTTCACTTTTCACTTGTAGACACTCACTTGATTTGTGTCTAATTTATCTACATTTAAATCATATTTCAAGGAATCTTATTCTCTTACCTTGACCATACTTCTCATTTCCTTTAGATAGATAAGATCCTCCTTGTGTGAATCCTCATTCTCCATCACACATTTCTCATTTCTTTTGTATGTGCATCAGGTTACATGTAATGCTACTTTATTTTCATCTTAGTTTTATTTTCCCAGCATTACCTATGCCTCCTCCATGTTAAAATATTACTTTCCTCATGTTGCATTTTTTCTTCTCAACAAATTCTCCTCTTTCACTGGTGAAAAATGATAGGCCTCTTCCAATGCCTAGATCCAAGACATGCTAGGATCCTCTTGGATCTCAATTTGTAAACCATTAAATCATATTATAAACTTATCCTAGTCAACCTTACTATGTTTAGATTTGATGCTGACCTTGTAAAACTCCTTAGTATATTATTTGACACTCATGTCCTTCTACCTCAGGTTCTACAAGTTCTTTAATAGTTCCATATAATAATCTTTTGGTATAAATTTGCCTTTTAACTTGAAATTAATCTAATCCCATTGGGTTATCTTATCCTTACCTCTTCTTTACCTCTCACTCTTTCTACCATATCCAATTATCTGACCCTTCAACTTGGTATGTGCCATCTTCATGCATTATAGATCGCTGATCTCTTTATACTCAAAATCCTCCTCCATGTTGATGTAGGAACATCATCATTATATTCAATTTTGGTTTATTATTTTATTATTTTGAGTCATTATAGGCATTATAAGGTTTATAGGACACTTAAGAGTCATTTTTAGGTCTTAGATGTTCTTAAAATTTGAATTTGAGACATCTAGGCATTTTCCTACCAAAATGCAAAATTCAAAATTTTGAATTTCTAAGCATAGTTTTATGAGATAATTCATGTCGATGTTACAATATAGTTGTATTTTGGTTTGGTTAGATGTTTTATAGGTCTTAGGATGCTTATTTTGGGTTTGGCCACCTTTGTGGTCTCATATGTTAGATTCAAACTTCATGTAACATCCAAGAATGCAAAGTTGTCTTACTTAAGCCTATGTTGGAGAAAATCAAGAAATAGTTAAAGTGTTTATAGGATGATATATTGCATGTATAGGTTTGAATTGGTCATTATCCAAGTGAGATAAGGAGGTGCATCTCTAATAAATAGAGAAAGATAATCAATTTTAAAGAGATAGACTGTACATCACAGTTTTCTAAGTATTATTGTTTGAATTCAATAATGAAAGAGGCATTTAAAGACTATTGTGAATGATTTTAAAAACTATTGGTAAGTTTTAATACCTATCTACATTATTCCCTTGATGCTATTTGAAATTGGTTCTGTTGAGGTATAGTTTTGTGTTCAAATTATTAATATCAACGTAAATATTATTGTTAACAATATTACATTAATAGTCTATATTTTAGTTAGCTAAATATATTGTGAGTCAGATTATATTCATATTTTAGTGTGTTGTTAGGAGTTTGTTAGTTTGAGTCATTTAGGGAGATTGAGATATTTTAGAGGAGACTTACTCTCCCAAAATATAGGAAAGACTTTTCCTATATGTACTCCCATATGATTTTCATATGTAATAGCAGTAGAAGAAATAATATAACAAATATATTATTGTGTGTTAATTATCAGTGTTTGGTGCCATTGTTTTTCATATTTTATTGATGTAGACTTGAACTAGCTCTATCATCTGGTATCAAATTAGGAATAATGTAAGAATCATGAAAGAACCTCTTTGTAAAATCATGTATTAATTAGTATTTAAGCATGTGCCTCCATGATTCAACACATTATATTTTCTCTGTCCAACTATGGTTGGCTCATGAGGACAATTCAATGATTTTCATAATATTTCAGCATGGAATATAAGAAGCATTTAGATTCAAGAGCCAAATAGATAAGTTTGATGCATTTAGTTCTAGCATTAATATTCAATGGGAAAATAAAGTCAGAGAATGACTGGATCGAGGGTCTAATATGTGAGTCTCTTAAAAAAATTAATGGTGGTGGATTTTATTACTTTTTATTACCATTTAGTTTCATGTAATTAATTTGTTCTTATGGCCTCAATTGTTACATCGTCTCCATAGCCTGGCAGCTTTGAGCATCTACCAAATTGTCATTCTCTTTTCTCTATCAGTTATAGGTATTATAGTTCAAAGTTTGCATTGAGATGACTGTTTGACAGGAATCATATAAGTATTTGTACTCATACTCTATTAAAGCTTTGTATTCCACATCCTCTCCATGTTCAGGTGAAAATCACACCTAGCTTACACCATCTGCTATATGGTCTATTCTTCTCACAGTGCATGCAAATATCTGCTCTCCATACATATCAAGATCTGAGTCAAAATATTGTAAAGACCTATGTATTTCCTCTGACCAATCCTATGATTGACTACTAATATTAGGAGATGTTGGTTATCCACCAAAAACTCTTTTGGTTGGGATACGATAGCTTGAAGATTGGTTTTTAGTGTATGTAGTCATTGTTCTTTGCCATACAGATTGATCATGTACAAGACTTTGGAATTTTCTGGTGACACCTTGGCAAAATATTTTCTTCTGATCTTGACTCAAAAAATCAACAACTCATAGACACAAAAATCTGTGGAACCACTCTCTACTCTACTTCACTCACCTAGCCATTGGATTTAGCCTTGGACTCAGCCTTCAATCATACCATAGAAAAGGTGTTTGTTTCATATTAAGTTATTATTAGGTTGTCCAATTTTTTGATATTATGTCACGTTAACAAAATAGGTTATATGTTTTGTTATCATATGTCATTAGTAAATAAATAAAAAAGTCACCACATTAGTGAAATCAATTTGTGTAGTTATTCATTTTTTTTAGGTACATATGTTTAGTGTAATAAGTCATTACATATACTTCAGTGTTATTGTCAATATAAATGTCTTGTATCATACATGTCAAGAATTTTTTAAGTTAGGTTATTTAAAAAGTTATTTACAATATTACATCTTAAATAATGTATTTATTTTTTAGGTCCATAGTCAAATATCTATCAAAAATTCCAAAAGTATTGACATCAATAGTTAAGAGTCATTTTTCTATTAAGAGAGTCAAAATTGGGTCATCTATGTCAAAAAATTCCAAAGTTTTGATTTGAGTCTTGTCATTTTGTTAATATTGTCAAAAAGTCAAAAAATGTTTGAAAGCATAAGAATGCATTTTCACTTGTATGTGACATACAAATTATAGGGAGTCTTGTCATCAACAATATAAGCTTCATCAAGATATCGACTGAGTAAGCAATATCAAATACTGGAGGCTAGAGGATATTAGAGGATAGAGGATTTCTATGCCTCTTGTTAGCCACTAGCGATAGGGCCACTTTATGATTTAGTGGCATTTTTCTTTTCAGTTGTGTGGCATGCTATTTTTTAGCATGGTGTAGTGTGTTATTTTTCAGCATGGTGTGGTGTGAATAAGAATAGATTTTGAATGCATGTTTATGTTTTTTATTAAGTGAACTATATATTCTTATGTAACCTTTCTAAAATGTGAGAATGATGAGAGCTAGAATCTACACTGCACATCATGATGTGGTTTATGGTAAGACACTTTTAAAATCACTACTTTGTGGTTTATGGTTAGCCACTTGTAAAACCACTATTTTGGTTGTTGGTTAGCCATTTATAAAACCATCAGGTATTGTTTGTGGTTTCTGATTTACCACTTGTAAAACCACTATTTTGATTATTGGTCAACCATTTGAAAAACCATCATGTGAGGGTTGTGATTATCCTCTAAAAATGACTAAGTCATGAGGATAGGTACAAATATGGGAGAGTTATTTTCCAAATATTCACATTAAAGGGCTGTAGGATAGGATTAATAATGTTCACAAGGGGGTGAATGTTGAGGTATAATTTTGTGTTCACATTATTAATATCGACGTAAATATTATTGTTAATAATATTACATTAATAATTTATATTTTAGTTAGCCACATATATTATGAGTCACAATATATTTGTATTTTAGTGTGTTTTTAGGAGTTTGTTAGTTTGATTCATTTAGGGAGATTGAGAGATATTGGAGGAGATTTAATCTCCCCAAATATAGGAAAGACTTTTCATATATGTACTCCCGTATGATTTTCATATGTAATAGTAATAGAAGAAATAATATAACATATATATTATTGTGTTAATCATCAGTGTTTATCTCCATTATTTTTCATATTTTATTGATGCAGACCTGAACCAACTCTATCAGGTTCATTAATCTATAGGTGAGAGAGATATTCAGTCCTTCAAAATTATGTATGTTACACAGTTATGAGTTCAATCTTGTGCAAGGTTCTTTGATTGATTTCAAGCATTCTAATGGTGAAATTGTGTTAATAAGTTAATAGTAAGTGTATGGAAGTTATATGGGTACTTTAAAACCCATATAGAATACAAAAAGTGTCATTCGAACCAAAAATTCATAACTCTACCCTGTACCATGTTTGCATGGTGAATAATCAAGTATGAGAGGTGAAGAAGGATCATTTTGTTCAAGGAAATAACTTTGATGATTGTTATGGATTTGTGAGGTTTTAATTAGGTGAATGAAAGGTATTTAGTCATCATACAACTATTATTAATGTTAAAACTCATTCTAATCTCAAACTTTGTTTACACAATCAAAAACCTTATTTTTTAGTAAATAGTTCAGGTGGAAATTATAAAATCTAGGTGTATTTTGGATTAAACTAAGTTTTCATTCAAATATAAAATGTGTCTTGGGGTAGAATAGGACTTATACTATAATTTTAGACCTTGAAATGTTCATTTTCCCTTAAAAACCTCATTTTACTACCTCATGACATGAGTAAGAAACGAGTTGAGGATATTTGACCATTTTATGGTTTTGGCATCTAAACCTTATTTTAGAATTTCAAACTTGACTTGTATCTTGGTGATAGTGTCCTCAAGGTGAATAAACCATTTATTTGGATTATTTTCATGTGTGAAATTTTTAGGAATCAAAACTGAGTTTTGAAGGATAAGAGACCTAATTAGAGACCTAGTTTGGAGAAGTCAAGTTAAGTTAATACACTTCCAATGGGAATTGGGACACAAAACTTTGTAGAAGGATGGATTACCTTAATGTGTATATAAAAAAATAATTTATTTTCCCAAAAACTTTGAATATTGTATAAAACACTAAAAAATGGTACTCGAAGAGGGTTACAAGGAGGAGACCTAATTGTGAGAGACAAGTGTGAAATAATGTGTTTCCCTTTAGAGTCTTTTCATGAAACTTTGTGAAGTGATGTAACAAGGTAATGAGTAGTTAAAAATAGTATTAGTCTATATTGAAAGCCTATAAAAGTCTCAAACCATCTAGATTTTTCTTTTGGAAGGGATACAAGAGATACTCCTAATTGAAGAGATTTTCAATTTGATGTGTTTAACTCTCTCCCTCTACACCACATGTCTATGAGCCAATTGATGGGATCCTATGGATTTAAATAACTTAGAAAAAATAAAAATCCACCTTCATGCCTTGTATAATTCACAACATATCCTTCAATAGTCTACTTTCTCTAACATCTAACTATGTTTCACCCTCTTTGTCTTCTTTTCGAACGCCTTCTGCATGTCATCTATCCTCAACATTATTCAGATAATCTCTTGGTGAATAAACATGCCATATATATTATACTATGACATCACATATCATATGCATGGATTTTCATATATTCATAACCTCACCCAACCTTACAACCATATTGGATACTATAACACCTCTAACTTTTCTTGGCATTATCTCACACTTCCTAACATTGACTTCTACTTGTTCTGGGAATCTCACTCACAATCCTATATAGATAACTTAATCACACTTAAATATATTGGGTTTAAAACATTATGATTTGATACTAAACTTGATGCAGTCATGGTTAGGGGATTCAATTAAAAACTACTTTAGACCACATAACTAGGAACAAGGACTCAACAAACACTCAAGACTTTAGTGCAGAATTGGGATTATTTTATTAAAGGCTAGATATTAAAATTCACACACTTTTTAAGATTCATCTATAGGCTTAGATCAATTACAATTCTCATTGTAGGATTCTTAAAATAATATATTTACACCCTTTGACTCTTTGCACTCTCTAAACTTGGGTCCTCTAGCTCTAGATTCACACTCTCTTGTTGGTTGTGAATTTTAGTAGAGTTTCCTTAGTGTCTGGACTATCTCGCCATATTTCAACTATGTACTTATTTATATAATTTATAGGCTTCCATATTATAGATTATTTTATAACCCATGTCTAGCATTAATGTCACTAGTATTCCTACTACTATTTTAACTTTAATTTCATGGTTTATCCAGCTAACTACTTGTTCAGCAATTATAATTCAAATTCAAATCTATTTTTCACCTTGGAAATTTATATTATTTACAAGGTTTATGGGATAGTTATAAGTAAAAATGTTGGCTTCTATATTTATCTATATATAATGTAACTTAGTCCATGAACAAATACTATTGTTCACATCCTTATGTTTAGGTAGTGTTACGCACATTCCCTACTAGGTGAAAGCTTTCCTCTTATATGCTACATGTCGTGAGATCTTATGCAATTGTGCATGGTAAACTTTATGAAATTGTGTACAAACCAAATCCTCATGCTTTCTTTGAATACTTTATTCACTCTTTGCATGTTCTTTCCTTTCTTATTATTACACGCTATCTTTCATGATCAAAATTTTGTATGCCTTTGTGCATATGTTGTGCAAAACTATACTTGGTTATTGAAGGATTATTACATGCCTGGGATGCTACTGCATCACTAAACATACATCTGGGTGTTGGATAATCTATGGACATGAAAATAAAGGTAACATTAATAATAATAAGATAATAATTAATTTTTAGGTTTGAAAATTAGTTGAATTTATCTAAGAAATTAATCTTGTCATTATCCTATAACTAATAGAAAATTTAAAAAATAACCTTTATAATTTTTTATTTTTTCAAAATATAATATATATTCAAAGTTAATTTTAAAACTTTAAAATGTGAAAAAATATTTATTTGCTCATTTTCCAATGTAAACCAATGGGAAAGTGATTGTAATAGTTGCTTGTGTAGTAAGTACTAATAAATATGAAATTTCATTAAGTGAATAACAAGCCAAATGGCAACCACTATGGATAAACATTATATAAAAAATTAATGCAAAAGAGGAAGGCCATAAAATATAGTATTAAAAATATTCCAGAACAAGGAAAGCCATGGTGTGAAATTAATAAGAAAGTGGGTTGCATACACCAAGAAAAAGAGAGGCCATGGTAAAATAATACAACTAAATATATAGTCGGCAAGGAAATAAATGTGAATAAATAAATAACTTACCATAGTAAATCACAAAGTTAGAACATCATGGGCATCACCATTCCTAAAATAAATGAGATCTCCCAAGCTCACCAAAAGGTCATCTCCAAAATTAATGGTGAACAAAAATCTCTAGAGAAAGGAGAGAATTATTTAAAGGAGGCAACCCAATGGAAATAGTGACCCAAGGGGGATTATGATAGAGCCTCTATTTTAAAATTTTCTAATGATGTAAATAACACCTCATATTTTTTTTTAGCGAATTTGAGCACACCTTCAATGGTTTATATTTTTTTTATGGATTAAGCAGTTTAAAGGATTCCTTAATACCTCCTTATGGACACATGCACTTATCGTTCAGGTGGCTAAGTGGATTATTGAACCAAATCATCTCTTTTTATGGTGTCATCTGGTGATCATGCTAAGACCAAATAATCAGTCAAGTGAACCTCATAAAATAGATGCATATGTTCTAAACCCTTAACACTCCTTTTAATTTCCTTTTAAAAGAAAAGTGTTGCTAATGAAAAATTAAATCTATGCAATAAATGACATGCATTATCACAATGAAAGAATTAAAGGGTAAAATAATGTTTATAAATACATGCTACACTTTCACTTCGGATTAAATACTTATTTAATGGTGAATGGAAATATGTACTAAGCATAGGAGTAATAAATGAGTTATGTAGGTAATATGTGAAAAATGTCCATAAGTATTGCACCTCATCTAAGCACATTTATACTCCATGATTATCCCCTTTCCTTAATAAATCAAATAGGTAAATAATGAAGGAATTAATAAATAGTGGGGATTAGGTAATTATATGATTATTCATTTGATTTGTGCCTTACATATAGATAATAACATGTGGAGAACTAAGGATATTATAGTTTCAAGTTTCAGATTTCTATTAGTAGATAAACATTTCCCCTTTGGCCATAAGAATTCAAATTAGAGATGTAGTTGTTAATAAAAGGAAGTAATTTGGAGGATATAAATGGATTTGCATAATTATAAGGATACCCATGGAAATAAATCCCTATGGTCTCACTTCTTAGAATAAATTAGATTTTAGAGGCTTAGGCTTGCATAAATATTTCCATAATATTAAATTTTATGTTTGAAATTAGAATCACATAAACGTTGCAACCCCTTATACTCATATCTTAACCCAATATTGATCATTATATATCCACTAAAACTATCAAGATGCAAACCCTTAAATGGGGTATGCAATGTCATGGTAATTATGCAATATCCTTACACTTAAAATTAATATGAAATAATCAACAAATGACCAACATGAGATGAGCCAACAAAAGAAATATCATATTGAAGTTCCATATCCTTTGGAATATCACATTGATCTCTTTTATTAATACCAATGGATACATATGTGATTCACATTCATAGCATATTTTTTGATTGCTTGAATATATGATAACTATTATAGGCTTACTCCCTTAAACACTCATAGAAGAGACATTCAAAAAAATTAGGAAGCCATGATGATACCATTTATTCCTTTGTATCATGATCATGTAAAATTTATATGAACTATAAGGAATTGTAATTATGATAAACTCTTGGGAATAAGATCCATATGACCTCCTTTCTTAATTCACAGTCACAAGCCACTTGTTGAATGTCTAAGTTTGGAGTAAATACCAGTGACCATAAATACTTTCTCACTATACTCCACTAACACATCTCTATGATGCAAGGTGATTTAAGCCTAAGTCATTAGAAATATTTTAGAGTGACGACCACAACATATTTATAGCTCATATTTGTAATAGTTGTGATCCCAAACAACATCACCTCTCTATATGGAAACCCTTGGGTCGTGAGTTAGCTTGCAACATGACCATCTTAGGTAGAATTTTAGGATCCACATCATTTTTAAATTCTCATTGTTTTCATTTTAATATGAGTGAATGATAGAGGTCAACTATGCAACTTACTTGTTCCTACAACTCTTTTATATTGCTAAATTATTGAAATCATAAGAAATAGACTTTGTGACTTGAGAACATGGAATTGTGCCACTTAGAACCATCCTGATGCAAGGATTAATCAATAGGATACTTTTATCTCAAGCCAATACTCAATGGATATCTATGACTCCATGGTCTCTCTGGACTATTTGAATTATGTGGACTTGATGGACTTTACAACCCTATAACCATCGATAAAGACTTAAGTGTTTTTATTTTTTGGCTTGTAGAACCCATGTAATCATGACGTGTTTCTATATTTGAGTCTCACACCCAAATTCCCTTGTAATAATCTTTACCAGATTTCCTTTTATTAATGATGTGCATATGTAATGTGTTTTTTTCTTATAGTTTAATTTGGGTTACATTCGTAAGGATAAAGGGTGACATTGGCTATAAGGGAATAATAATGGAACTTTATTGGGTAGCGACCCATGACCACCTTACTATATATATATATTATATATATAAATATAAATGGTATGTGGAGGCACTTCTCACCCTTTGAGACCCCATGTAACTAAGTGGGATTAACACAAAAGGGAACCCTAATTAAATTATATATATATATATATAAAATTAAATGTGGGGATTAATAAATTAATAAAACTATGTTAATTTATTAATAAGATTTAAGGGTTTAAATGTGGGTTTCACATCTAGTGTTCTCATACAATAATTGGATAAGTGATTCTAAATAGCAGGTGTTTGGTATTGATGGCCTTTCACATCATAACTATAATGTTTTGGTAAGAGTGTAACCTAAGGGGTTAATAAGGTTGCACACTATAACTATTGTGACCTCTTTCTGACTTGAATTGACTCTATTATATAGAGAGTATATTGTGACCCTTTTTGGTTATATAGTGGCCCATGTAGGTATTATGGATACACTATACTTATATAGTATGTGTAATTATATAATGTGACATACAAACATGCATGCACAGGTGTACACACATATATAATACTTGAGTATGGGAAAACAAATAAAATAAGATTATATTTTTATATATTAGTGACCCACAATCCAAATGAGGATTTTATATTTGATGTCTAATTGGGATAAGTTTGTAACCACTTTATATGTTTTAAGGTGTTATAAATCCAATGGTGGGATTAAAGTTTCATTTTGGGCAACTTGATTGAAGTTGTCTCTTGTGGGATTCTAACTCAAAAGTTCAGGATCACAACCTAGCATGTGTTTGGTAAAATAAACCAAAACTAACATAATAGTTTATCCACATTAATCTAGTAGGATTCATTATGGATATAATTGGATTATCATTATTTAACATTGGTAAGTAATATATTGATATTAATATTTAGTGTTTGGGCTCAGATGTTATGCATTAACTTAATTGAATTAAAGACAAGAAAAACATTAGTTGGTTTTGGAGTGGCATGAGACCATGATGAAATTAAAACTTGTGAACTGCCTTTCAAGATCATAAGTTCTTCACCATTAAGAAGAGCTTAGTTTGCATCAGATGTAGAGGATGCCTTCTTGAGGAAAAAACTTAAATATTTTGTAGGGTCACATGCATTTGAATGATTTGAGATTTAACATAATTTTTGTATAAATTTAACCTATAGAGTTTGTATGAAAAATGTGTCATCCTTTAAATTTTAGATTTCTAGGCACACAATAATCCATCAAAATAAGTAAAAAAACAAAATTTAAAATTTTGTATGGAAATACCTAATTGTGCCCTTTGCTAATTATGTGTGTGTTGTACATACTTCGCTTTTTTGGCACTACCACTTTTCATCTTCTAATCTTCTAAAAAAAATGACTAGATTTGCCTTAAAAATCAAATATGTTTCCTTTAATAACACATAGACATATGTGGTCTACCTCAACATTGAAGGTATTATTCTACAGAGTTGTCATATAGGTACCCACATTGTCAATAAAATAAATCATTACATGTCATCATATGAATTGCCATGTAACACCATAAAAATTTTCCATGTCACTTCCACACCACTATATATATATTACAATCTCATTGTTGGTTTTCCATGTATCACCACCTAAAGCTACCACATCATCACTAAATAAGTGTCAACTTAATTACCATGTAGACACCATGACACAAATGTTAAATATTTAATTTTCACATGTCACCAAGTTCCATATAGGATCCAATAAAGTAAAATAACAAATCAATAAATAAAGCTTCAACTTAAACTTATGAACTTGTGATTCGGAGACCAATGACCTAACCAACCAAACTATGATTTATGAGCTTGCTTCCTAGACAACATGTCCAATGCTGAAAGAAGATCCAATTATAATCCTCCTTATGCACTAAGTGTGTATTCAACTACATAGAACCACCCACATCACTTAGTCTACCAATTTCTTCACAAAAGTGTACAGTCATATGATATGATTGATTCATAGGGACCAAGAAAAATAAACCTCTTCAACATCTAGCCAGAGAACAATCAAAATCAATCAAAATATAATGCACAATTTGAGTATATATTCTATGGTGATAAAATTATTGGTATATCTAGAAGGCAGATATGTAATGGATGGTTCTCTCAAGGGGTATTTACTTAACTACTAGTCTCTACAAGATAATTTCATAATAATTAGTTAGGGTAGTTTCACTTGAGTTAATTAAACAATCATACTAATAGAAAATGATAGTGTGCGTTCAATTCTAAGTCATTTTGGAATACTTAAGTGCATAAAAGGATGTTACTATATAATAATAAATAATAAATAATAAATATGAATCCAATTGTAATCATACGTGTATGAGAGATAAATTTAGTGCTCACTCAATTATAGGAAGAAGAAAGGTGCAAGGAGGAGATGAATGAGCAAACAATAAAGTCCTTGTATTTTTTTCAATTGATCTTATTGTAAACTATCTTTGGCCATAAAAAGAAAATGAAATTTGGCTATTTCCACTTCTATTTGATTTTACTCACACTGAGGTTTCCATGATAAAATACTTTGGTCCATTGTTGTTTATACATTATATTTTTTATTCATGGTTGTTTACATTCATAATTTTCTTTTGTAAATAATGTTTATGTTTTTAAAAACACACTACATTAATTCTAATCTCTTTAAGCACTTATTTTATAAAAGGGTCACACTAGGGATATATAACACTGGGCTAGCTATGTAAAACAATGGCATGAGGGGGATCACGCAAATATAGCAAAACTATAATAAATCAGTATTCCCTAAATCCTAAAATTGAGAATTCAAATCTTAAACAATTGATTATTGGAATGTAAAATGGAAATATGATGGTAAAAAGAGACGTGTGCCTAAATTTGACTTATAATAAACTCTAACAGTGACTTTTGACGTTGGAAAACATGCTCTAAGATTGTGTAAACTATAACCCTAAATGTAGATCATGTTTCCTGATGATGACCAAAATTAACCACCATTGATAATGAACATATCAAAATCACATAGATGATTATGGTCAATCTAGATAATTATGGAAACATATTATGATTATGGATATGTGACTCTAACATGTCTAAAAATTTATAGAATGCTTTATTTTAAGTTCATTAATATTGGTCTGATAATACTCCAAAATTTTAGATTGTCTTTTCCTTGATGTAACCCTAACTCATCTCAAAGCAATAATATTATAGAAAATGTGCAAGGTTAAATGGCATTGTACCCCTTAAAGGTTGATATATATCTAACACACTCAAAATTAGGGCTCAATTTAGTTCTAGTATTTGTGAGTGTTCCCAACTCAAATGCTTAAAATGAATTCATCTCCTCTCCCTAGATAATCAAATGAAACTAAATGCTTCATAATGAAACCTTATTTGGTACAAGTTTGTAATATCAAGACTTCATTACATGATGATAAAAGAATAGGATCGATGTATAAGAAATGTAGAGATTTAATATGTAGCTGAATAAGTTAAAATTAAGGAGATTGATAAATGTTCTAATATCATAAATGGATTATGAAATATGTATTAGGCTCTATAAAGACAAATTCATGTGAAGGAAAACCATGAAAACAATTGAGGATTGACAATCAAGGAATGATTAAGTAATACATGGTGCAAAGGAGCTAAAAAAAGGTAGGTGATGATAATTATATGACCAATAATGAAAAGTGACCACAATCATATAAATGAATTTGGTAATGGCAAAAAAAGACCTAAAAATATAAATCAAGTTGGATTAAGGATGATTGAATAGATCTTGATGGAGAAAACTAATAAATCCAAGGTGTTTATGTGAGAATAAGGAAAACCGAAGGATATGAATTCTAACAAAAACATGACTTGTACCAAAATCAGGTGTCTAGTTAATACCCCACTTTGATCTATGCATGTATATTAAAGTAAAATAAAAATAAGTACATACCCTAACATTAAATGATAAGAATGGAAGGATGAAGAATATATTATTGTAATTGGTTCCTTCACACTCTAGTTTAAATAACTTGGGTATACCTACAAGAAAACATGAATGCATGTAAGTAGATAAATGTTTGGGTATATTAATGCAAATGTAACAAAATGAAATAAGGAAATGAGAAAAGGAACAAATACTCAAGTAGTATGCAAACCATGTTGTCACTCTTGGAAATTTGGTACCAAAACTAAAAATTGAAATTGAAACTTGAGAATATTTGGCATAGGGGAAAAAGCCTCTACTTCTTAATTAGATAAGTAGAATTTAGTGACTCCTAGTCTTTTACAGTCCAATTTGTTCTAATTAGTTCAATTGGTACAACTAGAATTTGTAACTAGTGATAGAATAGTTTATAAAGATGCCCATTTTTGAGGTGAGGGATGGTCATTCAAATAAATCATCTCAAAAAAAAGGATCAAAAAAGGTAAACTTAGACATTCTAATCATTGAAAAGACATCTATAACACATGTATGTAAGAATAAAAAGATAGTATCATGATAGGCTCGATAGGAATATGTAAACCATGTTAGGTTGTAATATGATAAAGGAGGGGGAATTAGTATGCCCCAATATTACCTCGATTATAGAGACAAATTATATTCCACAATATGGATAAGATATAGAAATAAAAGTACCCAATATAGTGATCACCATGTGACTAGGTATAAGTTGGATATCAAACATAATCCCATTCTAATATAATAAATGTAAGATCAATAAACACATGGGTACATTATGTCCCTAATATAAATATATAGGATATAATATCAATAAGGAGAGGGAAAAGTGATATGCCTTGGTATAAAAATAAATAGTAAAAAGTGACATGAAACAATGTAATAGAGTGCCCTTAGGAGGTCAAGATATAGAAATGATGCACACAATAGTAGTATGCCCCAATAGATGCATGGTAGAGACCATGACAACATAGGCTTAAAACACATAATACTAGGAGAAATAACATTCATGATATGGATCATCACTCCAAGCATATGATTCATATATTAAATGAAACATACACAATCATGCAACCACACATAGTACACATCTTATTATTACAATGTTTTAAGTGTCATTTAATGTAGATAGTACATCATTTTAATTTAACTATTTATTGGAATTTTTTTGTATGTTTTCTCTCTCTCTTTATTTTATGTGGCCCTTTCCTTCTATTTTATCTCTATTGTGTGTTTTACATTCTTGGGGATCTCCTACTCTCTCCTCTCTCTTCTAATTCTCTTTGTTTTTTTAATTTTTCTACCTAGGACACATTTGACAGTTTGCTTAATCTTTCCCATACAAATTTAGTAGGTCATTAAATGTATCTTTTTTATTTTCATGGGCCGTTTACCTCATTATTTTTATTTCACTTGTGTGGGCCTATTTTATTAGCTTCTTTTCTTTTCTTATGTTAGCTTGCACATGAATAGGTCACTAATTTTAATTTGAAAAGACTATATATACAATGCCTCCTATAGACACTTCAAAATTATCTACAAAATATTTATTTATGCTCTTAAGGACTTGTATCAGTGGGTCATTGCATTTTATACCAAAATAATGATAGTTGGACTTTCATGCAATTGCATCTCACTCAAGGAGAGAAATTGAATCATCTTTCTCTCATAACTCCATTCACATTACACTAGAAGTATATTGGTTCTAATTCTAACATACAATATATGTAGGTACAAATTATTAAAGGTTAATTGAGCCAACTAACCCTTTTCTTGTTTTCCATTTCCTCTTACAAGTGTTTGTGGTGAATTAGGTCAATAAGATAAAGAGAAGATAAAATTTGACATTTTGTACACTAATTCTAGGAAGTGACTATACAACATTGTACAATCTCACTCTACACACTTGTCTAAAAAGTTACAGATCCAAAAAATGACTGAAGTATAAATTTGAAACCCATGAACATATTTAGTGATTACACAAGTGCTTATTATGTATACCACTAAATCTATCTTAGGCATATTTAATGCATTGCCAAACCTATCCCAATGATAGGTGACATTTAGACTTGCAAAACAAAAATATAGCCACTTCTAGCTTATTATTTTAGTCTTAGAATTTCAATACAACAATCAGGTAAGTTTTATTTAGTTTTTTTAATCTTTTATTTGATTGTTTAGTCTTACTTAGTATTATAGTTATTTTTTTATATTTATGGCCATAATGTAGATTTAAGTGTTTTTTTGGACTATACATTTAGTGATCTCCCTTATGTGCCCACTTTAAATATTTGTGCATGCAGTAATTGAAATAAAACCACAAATAACTAAAACATTTTGCTGAACTAGATACTCCTACATCCAACCTAGGGTTTCTTATCCTCTTACCCATTAGGTTTGTGTTATTTTCATTTAATTTCAATATTTATTTCAAGGTTTCATTCCATAATTCCATCTTTAGGGTCTCTTTGCCTTTGTTTGGTCATAGTTTGTGACCTTTATTAGGTAGCTTCATGGTTTATATTCGATTAATGGATTTTTATAATATGTATTTATTGAAGGAAAATATGCAAAATGTGAATGCTACAAATTATGATTCTATTACTATACAAATGGTTAATCAATGTATTTTGTAAAATTTTATGGTAAATCCTTCTTATATTGTTGAAATTATGAATATTTATAATGAATTATCTAATGAACATGCTTCTCATGTAGATTCCCCTAGGGCTTGTGATTGTATTCATTCATCTTCTAGGATTTGTGACATTTTATGTCTTCTAAAACCATTTATAATAGCATGCTCATGTTTACTATCAATGCTAATATTCAACCCTTGAATGAACATCTTAATAATCCTAATGTGGTTTCCCAAGATATCATGGCTATGATGCATGTAAAGATAAATTGAAAAGAGAAGTATAAGTTAGTTATATATATATATATATATATATATATATATATATATATATATATATATATATATATATATAATCTATAACATCTACTTCTTGCATTGGTTCTAATGTTATAAATGGCTAACCCATAGTGTGTAATATCCTTGACTCACCTTTACCTTGAGATTTTACAATTCTTACATTTTCCTTATTTGATAGGTACAGTGATCCTTATTTACATCTTTATCAATTTATTACTTATTTTGGAAAATAGAATTCCAATGATATAATATTTCTTAAAACATTCCACATAATATTAATGGGTGATGCTTTGATTTTTTTCATAAACTTCCTACATGATCTCTACATACATACCTTGAGTTGGAAGAGGTATTTTTATCACAATAGATCAATAATAAGGGGCCAAAAACTAGATTTAAATGTCTCCAATCTCTACATCAAGGCAAATGTGATCCTATTTGCGATTATATTTTGTGATTTAAATCTAGTATGCACCAATTGGTATATCAATACACCCCTAACCTATAATGAGTTGGGATATGTGGGGCTGAATTGTGGCTATCATAACATTTAATTAAGTCATATGATCATTTATATAACTTCATATTGTTAGTATGTTTAGCCTAGGGTGTTTCCATAACAAAATTAGCTTATATATAGGAGGTAGTGGTTAGTATTTATCATCATAATGTAAATTTTATTCTTATTATAAGGTTATGAAGGTTGTGTCATTGAAGTGGCTTATTCATATTCTTCATTATTATCTTATCATTTCCATATTATTGTGATCTATTTTTAAGATTTTCCTTTAATAGTATTGTAATTTCATTATAAGTGGTAACAAAACTTTGATTTGGGAAAAAGTGTGGTCAAAACTTGAATGTTGAATAATAATTTATATCTCACAAAACATTAAAAATTATTTTGAAGTTATTTTACTAAAGGAGAATAATTAAATAAAGCTAAAATAAATTTTTTCGGGTTATTTGATGATTTTTTAGTGATTTTAGGGTTTTTCTTAAATTTGCTTTGTAGGTCATAATTTTAGGGATTTTTATTCTTTATTTACATTTGCTAAGGTTCACAAAATATAGTGGGGGTCTATTCTTTTTTTAAGATTTAAGACAAACCTAAGTTTGAAATTGTTTGGTTAAATTTAGGTCAAAGATGAAAATCAATTTTGTATTGTCAATCCTTTATATTAGGAGCTAATGCAAGGGTTCCAAATTTCTAGGAAAAAATCCTAATAAAGAGGAGATGGACCCAGAATTAGGAATCAACAGATTTTATGCTTTAGTATTTTATTTGATATATCTCAAAGTGAGTTTTCTTGAGTACAATGTGAAAAACATATAAATTTAATATGGTTAGCAAAGGATATGTGGACAACATCAAAGGAAAATTGAGCATAATAAAAATAAATATGAGAGAAACATCGATGTGGAATTGGTGAAGATCATGATGGCCTTGTAGAGTAATAAATAAAACCAACCACCAGTTTCCATTACAAAAATGTACTAAGGTGTATCTTCCATCCAAATCAATCCAAATTCAAGTACATTGCAACCATGGAACATGATGCCAAAAGTGGAATTTTTAAATTTTGATAAGAAGGATCTAGTCACCTGGATCAACCAAATAGAATTTATTTTTTATGTGAATTACATCATAAGTTGGTAATGGAAAAATTTTATTTGGAACCTAATAAATTCATTTGGTTTCATGGATTTATGTTCAAAATAATAAGAAGGATCTCAATGTCAACTAGTTCGTTTTTACTGATAAATTATGATTAGACTTTCACAACAACATGATGGATAATTAAATAAACGAGTTAGAAATATTGTGCCAAATAGGATATGTCAAGGATTATAATCAATATCTCTAGAATCTATTATTGTGAGTGAAGACAACCATAAATGAAAATTTGAATGGTTTATTTTTTGGCAAGCTCAAGGATCACATCCAACACGAGGTTTGAATGTTTAATTTAAGTTCTATATCTGAGGATCTTATCATGGAAACTAGATTATAAAATAGGTCACTAGTTACCAAAAAGAAAATATTCATAAGTATAATAGATATGATAACTCTTGCATAATCATTTCCTTAACCTATTAGAATAACTCCTTAACAAATTAAAGAGAAGAGGGAAAAAGAGTTATGTTTTACTGTAACAATAAATACAATTGAGGAAATAAGTTTGTAGAAAATAAATAGTTATACATTAAAGGTAACAATGAAGAAGAAGAGGATGAAGACATGGGAGGCTAATGAGGATCTATGGAAAGTACAAGAAGAAACTCAACCAACTATTTATTTCCATCCACTTTTAGACATTATCACTCCACAAACCCTCAAAGTAATGGGTTTTTTTTTAAAAAAAAAAAGGTGATCATATTGATTGAATCAGGAAGTACTCAACTTAATAAAAAATAAATTGGCTATGCACTTGAACCATTTTGTCTATCTAACTCTAAATTTTAATTACATGATTATAGATTATGGCATAATTAATTGTTTGAGTAAATGTTGATGAGGCTTGAACATGCCTCATTATATCTAATAAAGTACCTTATTTTACCATCCATCCATTACCTAAAAGTGGATTTTTATGTTAATTTTAGAACTCAAAGTTGGTTTAGGAGTATTAAATGAGATATTTATTTATCTTATTTATCCTTTGGAAGTCATTATTACTCGTGTCATCAATGAAGTTCTAAAAAATGTAGAAAAAGATGCAATTTTTTATGTACAAGTACTAAAATAAAATAATAAGGTTATGACCACATGAATATCTATTGAGAAGTAACTTTGGAAGACATCTCTAGAGATATCTTGATGAGAAATCCATCTTAAGACAGCTCTAGAGGTCATTAATAGAGATTTAGAGGTCATCAGTCCAATATTCCAAGAGTTTAGCAGAGCTCAAGAAGTTGTCAAAACTAGCTCTAGAGGTCATCCAAACTAGCTCTAGAGGTCATCAGAACACCATCAGTACAACTCCAAAGATCCAACAAATATGTTTTGGGTTATTTTGGGGAAATGTTTTATACATTCTAAATATAGATGTTCCTAAAAATAGTAGTTCCTATAAATATAAAGGGTACTTGTAAGTGATCTAAAGATATTTATAAGTAATCTAGTTTTGTTATAGAATGAAGAGATAAATCATCATTATCAAATATTGTAACTAATTGTCATCTAGTAGATCATGTAGATTCCAAGATCTAGTGTCTTCCACCATTTTCTCCTTGCAAAGTAGAAAGAGCATCAGTTTGAAATAATAGATATTGGTTAAAGTTATTAGTGTTGGGAATTTATAGTGTTCACATGAGTGGAGTTACTATGGTAAATCTTGGTTTACCTAGGTTATTTTACTATATAATTTATTTGTTATACCTGTGACTCTATTACCAAGTTATTTTTTATTATTCCTCCCTATTTATTAGGAGGTTATTTGACTACCTCAATGGCTATACAATACCCATTGTATTTTTCTCATATTATGTTGAATGAATTGAATATTGAAGAACATAATTATTGAGGGTAAATTTTAGAAGAATTCATAGTGTACAATCTATGGTTTTCATAAGCTAACTCTACCCAAATTTTATAGTTGGTATTAGAGTAGGGACCATTTATTGTGTTAAAAAGGTTTAACATTATGTAAGGGGACAATTTTGTTTACTATTTCCCTGATTGATGAGACATTATTCATGCAAGCATTTTATAGAATAGCCATTCTCTACCGATTGTACTCACCAAGATTCAAGTTAGAATAGTAATAAATAGCATCAAATTCAAGATATAAGAGATAAATTTTGATGAAGGATCTTCCTCACCAAATCTTAAACATGACTGCTTTCATTCACCATACTTTCTAGTGGTGCTTAGTTAGATCTACATATTTTTGTTCAAACATGCATATTTTTGTATTGATCAGATTTGATATTCATGTGAACATTGCAAGGTTCATAAATTTTAGGAAAGCCATCCAGCAAAAACTATAAAAATCTATAGATCATGCATTTTTTTTTCAAACTGCATGCTTATGTCTCTTACCTTGATTCAACATTGGCCTTTGATTATTCTACATTATATCCTCTTTGCCATTTGAACTATACATGTTTAATAATTCAAACCTCTACTGTTGGTATTAAATTTTCACAAAATATATTCTTAGATTTGATTCTCATCTATATTTAGGTTTGAAGGATTGACACGATAGCTCCAACTCAAGCTCTACCCACTTATGAATATCACCCACTCTTTTTGGCTTATACATTGACAAACTTAAGAGTGGTTAAATTTATAGGGTGGGGATGGTGTTCACCTAGGGGAATATGTGATAAGGTTCCTTTTATATGTTGATGATCTTATTTTCATTGTTAAGTCCCCTCATGGATTTCAAGATCACCTTGATGCCCTTGAGCTTTTCTGCAAAGATGTTGGTATGGAAGTCAATACCAACAAGACCAAAATCATGATTTTCTCCAACAAAAAGAAAAAGATCCAACACATATTTCTCTTTGAAGGAAATATTCTTGAAGAGGTAAATGAATACAAGTACCTCAAGTTTTAATTTAATAACAAGCTTAGCTAGGAGACTTGTAAAAAGAAAATAACTTTGGGAGGTTGAAAGCATGGTATGCCCTTCAAAATAAATGTAGAGAAGCTGAATTATGGGATTAGAAAACTATTCAAACTCTTTTTGGACTATTGGTAAGTCTGGTGGTGATTTATGGGTGTGAGATTTGGGCTAAAAACATGTCAGAGTCCAAGTGAAAGCAAATAGGGAGAATATAAAAGCATATGATCACCAACAAGTTTAAGCTAAAAGTTTCAACTCTATATGAGATCTTGTTAGCTAAAATAAGGATTGTTCTAATATAAGCCATTGTAATGGTACATCTCCTAAGATATCTCAAAAGAATTGAGCAACTAGAAATAAGTAGGTGGCTTAAGGTAGTTTTCAACGAGGTGTCTAGAAAAAGAAATAAGTCTTGGATGAAGCAAAAAAATAAGTGGATGATCAAGTGGAATATCTATTTGAATGCTTGTCCTACTGATAGAAAAGATATAAAAGCTTTTGTCATAGATAAATTCCAAAAGTATATGTGGGTTGGTATTATAGGAAGAAAGAGGAATTATTACCTTGAGGTGTTCAACTCCACATGTGATCTTAAAAAAAAAGCTTACATTGGGGTAGATATCCCTTGGAAAGCTAAGATTTTCATTACTCATCTTAGAACTAATTCCCATCAACTTTGATGTAAAATGAGAAGGTGAGAAATGCTTAAATAAACTTGGTAAGAGAGAGTATGTGAATTTTGTAATGCGAGGGTAGTTAAATCTAAAAAAAACTTTATTTTAAATTGTGATGCTTACACATACATTAGGGAAAAATATGTGAACTTCTTGACAACTTTTGTTGACCATTTTTGGACCAACAGGCCAAAAATTGGTCCCCTTCTTTCCCTGTTGTTCTGAGCCAGTTCATTTTTTGATTTTGCACAAGTCTTGGAGTTTCTATGAACTCTACAGGCATTTCTATAGACTCTGCAAGCATTTCTACAGACTCTACAGGTGTTTCTACGAACTCTGCAAGGGATTTTTCTATGGACTCTGCAAGGAAGTTTTCTATGGACTCTACAGGAAGAGACAAGTTCCCACTTAGGTATAAAAGAAACCATTAAAGTGCCCTTGTGGAGGGTAGTTTCAGACTCAAGTGCCCTTGCGGAGGGTAGGGAACATTTGCAAAGAGGCTGAAGAGAAGGCCAAAAAGGTAAGTATCCTTTGGAAATTTGTTTAAGGCAAAGAAAGTACCCTTCGGAAGGGTCATTTCCAATTTTCTTGAAGGGAACTTTTTGAAGGCAGTTGAGAGAAAAGACAAGGACACAATTCCTTCAGACTTTTTTTCTAAAGGAATTCCTTTAGACAAAAAGTCTGAAGAAATTTAGAAGGGCTACGAGCAAGAAAGCCTAAAGAAAATTAAGTAAAAAGACTAAGGTAGAGAACAATTTCTTTCAGACTTTTGTTTGAAGGAATTCCTTCAGACAAAAAGTCCAAAGAAATTTAGGAAAAGCTGTGAGAAGAATGGCCAAGACAAAAATCCTGACTGAAGAGAAAAAGCTGCCAAAGGACCCTGAAGGGTAGGTGCCCTTGTGGGGGACTCTCAACTACCAAAAGAAAGGAACTTCTCCAAAGCCGAAGGGATACCTTCCCTTTGGGAGGGTCTAAAGCAAAAGCCCAAAGGAAAGGGAGCAATAGAAAAGGCTGAACTAAGGGAAAGACCAAAGAAATTCCAAGGGGTGATGGGCTCAAAGACGTCAAAATCAAGCACGGTGAACTAGCCATTGGAAGTTTAAATGCCCAGTGACGGGTGCATAGATGTCAAATTTAAGGCAGTGAAATAGCCATTGATTTAAAAAAGCTTAAGGACAGGGTGCGAGTGAACTCAGTGACCCACCAAGAAGATAACCCCAAGGGCCGAAGGATCTAGAAAGAGACAAAACTAGGAAGAGACAAAGTGTAGAAATAAATAAACAGTCTAGGTGGCAAATAGAGGTGCTGACTCAAGGATTTACTCCTATAGTTGGAGTAGTACCTGCCAAGCGGTCATCAAATGGTGCAAACAGTAAGTGGTGCAGCTTGTTTTCTCCACTTTACATTTATGAGTAGACAAACTGCATGAATATTTGAAGGAAGCAGTCTGTTCACAAAAAAGAGGCATGGCCCATACTTTCACATTAATGTTTCAACACCAAAGTCAAAGCAGGAGCTGACACAACATTATCTATCAAGTAGCTTGCTCTTCCCAAGGCTATCAACGCACATGGGCTAGCTTGTAAAAAGGTGCCAAAGTCTTTTCCAAAGGAGCGCCTTTACTTCTCCTCCTCTTTATATATATTGTAAACTTCTCATTTGAGAAAAAAAATCCTCTTAGCCTGTAAGGCAAAGCTCTACCCAAAAATCTTTTGGGTTGTAAGGTAGAACTCTGCCAGATTTTACCTTGAATCAAAACATAGCATTTTTACCTCCATTCTAAGTTTGCACTTTCGTATGTGTCTATGCCTTTGTTCTGTGTTAAGTCATTTTCCTTTATGCTTTTGCAGGATGATTTCAGCATGTCTAGTGCATTGTGAGCTTTTCTTTTGTAGGTTTGCCAGAAGTGTCCCTAGAGGAGTATAGGTGCCTATGAATAGACTGCCATAGTGTGTTTGAGAATGCCTCTAGTAGTTCTTCCTCCTTGTATATCCACAGACCCCTAACTCACTGACACAAAAGGATTTCTCATGTCAAATGAAGTGTATGGGAGCTTGTTATTGGTGAAAAGCATATGTTCACGCTGAGTGGATCAATTTTTTTGGTGTATCACCTTTTAATTTAGGTTTAGGTTTTGTTTTTAGCATCCTTCTCCCTTTTCATCCCCCCCCTTTTTTTTTAACTTATTTGTTAGCAGTAGGGAATCCAGGACCTAAAAGATACATCGAAGGGAGCTAGCCCTTATCTAGAGACTCTCCCCCTAGTTTTGCTAGACCCACAGGAAAGAGGGGAGTTTCTATTGTTGCATGTGGAAGGTAGGAGCTCAGCCTCTTGTCTAGGGTGAAATCCACTGCGTAAATAGTTTTTGGTGTGCCTGATGGGACCAACTAGGACAAGTTTTGTCCAAAGAGTTAAAGAATTTTTGGTGTGTTTTTCAACCAACCAGCCTTTGGAGGCTTTTTCATCAACACTAATGGCAACTCTGAGTTAAATCAATTGGTTAAGCAATTTTGGTGCCATCAATAAATCTTATTTTTATATGTATAATCCCATTGGTAAGAATCATGGACTTTGTTTTCCTTTGTATAACTTTTATTAAGCTCAAAATTTTCATGCAATCCCATCAAGCAGCTCTCCTAGTTGCCTTAAAACCATAAGGGAAGTAGTGCTAGAGTTTGAAAAGTAGGTAATGGAGATTGACAGATTGAATGAGCAGTATAGATATTAGCAGGAGTTGATGTATAAAGAGGAGTGTTTGTTCAGGCAAGCTTAGGCCTTGCAATCCATGGAAGAGGAGGTAGTAAAATGGAAAAATCCATTCATGCAAGGTGGTCAGCCTTGCATGCCCCCTCCTATTCTAAAGAAATCCCCCTCTTATGCACCAAATCCTTTTTTTTAGATAACACTTGATCATTCTATCTCATTTGATGCATCAATTGATCCTACTCTTAATCTCATGCACCTAACTTTCTAGCACACCTCTCTTTAGGCAGCTCTTCTTATACATGAGCAGACCCTCCCAAATCTTCCCCAACCTCCTCAAGTCTTTCAACATGATCTCCAAATTCCAAGTTGGAAGAAGGAAAATCATGAACCAGCTAGGGACCTTGAAGAAGACAATGTTATTGGTTCTTCCCAAGGGAAAAGTTCCAATCCCAAGGTCATGAGCTAGAAGCAAATAGTAAAATCATGGGGTAGGAAGGAGAAGGATAAAGGTCCTGCTCAAAACTTTGAAGAAGTTGAAGCTACTCCTACTCATCATGATGATGATTGTGACCTCCAAGAAAGGCTCTTCCAAGAAGATCTAGCCAGGAGAATTGTAGAGTTGAAATCCAGAGCGAGATTCCTCAGCTAATGTGTGATGGACGGTTTAGACCAAATAGCAGATTCCATGTTTGAACACACCCCATCTACACACCTCCAAGAGAGATATTAGACCACATCTAATATAGATGAAGTGCTAACCAAATGGAAAGAGGAGAATCATATGATTCTAGCTTAAGGACTGCCTCCTCTTCCACATGATTTTAATCATCAGCCTTCCACTTCATCCCTTCTCAAGGAGGAACCTGAGTGAGGAAGAGAAGATCCAATTTGTAGTTTCCCAAGAGGCTATCATGGATGTCAAAGAAGATGAAATCATCATGGAGGCTTCTTTTGAAGACATCATCAGTAATGTAGAAGACGCAAGTTATGCATACATGCAGATGTTCCAGCAATATGAGGAGGAACGTAAGCATGGTGAGCTCTCTCATCCTTTGTTTGATGAACTTCCTTGTTGCTTCGATAAGGAAGATGACCATGCCATAGAGCCTGAGTTGGAGGAGGATCAGATGGATGTCTTTGAACAACTAGAGACTCTGATCCTTGAGCAAGAAAAGGAGAGGCTTGTCCATCTTGAGGACAACTTTGAAGAAGAGAGCTTTGAACAAAAAGGTGATGTTTTGTGGGATGAGCAATCAATTTGTGATTCCATTTAAAACATCACAATAGTCACCCTTCTTCAAGAAAGTCATGAGGGAGCAAAAGGTGAGTTTGACAGGGTCTTTAATGAAGTAGAAGGGAACAGGTCAAACCATGATGCACTACAGAGGGACTATGCATATCCAAGGGCTTATGGTGATGAGCTAACAACCACTAATTTCTTGATAAGATGCACCAGCATGAAGGACTAACATTCAACAAGCTTCCAAAAATAAGAAAAGTGCATATACATTGGAATCATGTTTGATTCTGATCCATTCAGATGTAAGCCAATCGAGGTGGCAGGGAAGAGGAGCATGTCACCAAGTCTCCATTCCATTCAGCCACTTGTCTGGCACTGTAAGTTTCCTAGCTAGGAAAGAGACTTAAGAAATTTTCCCTTTGATCTAGGAGGGAGGCAAATATACCTGGTTAGTTATACATAGTAGTTTACTTTCAATTTTCTTTCCCTATTTTCCCTAAGTGCTATTTACACAAGTAGTGTTTTTAGCCTTGTGTGTGTTTTCCTATGTGTCTGGGGCAAAAGCTCATGATTGATTCTTGGATATCTCAAGGTTATTTCTAATTTTTTAAAGTTACATTCTGAATCCATGCCCAATGGACTTTAAGGCAACTATTTTTTAAGCATGGCAGGCATGCTTCCCCTAGAAGTCACCAATTTGTTGACCATTTTTGGACCAATAGGCAAAAAATTGATCCCCTTCTTTCCCTGCTATTTTGAGCCAGTTCATTTTTTGATTTTGCACAAGTCTTTGAGTTTCTACGGACTCTGCAAGCATTTCTATGAACTCTGCATGCATTTTTATGAACTCTGTAGGTGTTTCTACAGACTTTGCAAGGGAGTTTTCTATAGACTCCGTAAGGAAGTTTTCTACAGACTCTGTAAGAAGACACAAGTTCCCACTTAGGCAAAAAATAAACCATTCAAGTGCCCTTACGGAGGGTAGTTCTAGATTAAAGTGCCCTTGCGGAGGGTAGGGAACATTTGCAAAGAGGCTGAAGAAAAGGCCGAAAAGGTAAGTATCCTTCAAAAATTTATTTAAGGCAAAGGAAGTACCCTTTGAAAGGGTCATTTCCAATTTTCTCGAAGGGCAATTTTCGAAGGCAGTCGAGAGAAAAGACAAGGACATAATTCCTTCAGACTTTTTTCTAAAGGAATTCCTTCAGACAAAAAGTCTAAAGAAATTTGGAAGGGCTATGAGCAAGAAATCCTGAAGAAAAGCAAGTAAAAAGACTAAGGCAGAGAATAATTTCTTTCGGACTTTTGTCTGAAGGAATTCCTTCAAACAAAAATTTTGAAGAAATTCAGGAGAAGCCGTAGGAAGAATGGCTGAGACAAAAAGCCTGATCGAAGAGAAAAAGCCACCGAAGGACCCCGAAGGGTAGGTGCCCTTGTGGGGGACTCTTGACTGCTGAAAGAAAGGCACTTTTCCAAAGTCAAAGGGATACCTTCCCTTTGGGAGGGTCCAAAGCAAAAGATCGAAGGAAAGGGAGCAATAGAAAAGGTCGAACCAAGGGAAAGGCCAAAGAAATTCTAAGGGGTGATGGGCCTGAAGATTTTAAAATCAAGCACGGTGAACTAGTCATTGGAAGTTCAAATGCCTAGTGATGGGTGCGCAGACGTCAAATTTAAGGTGGTGAAATAGCTATTGATTTTGAAAAGCTTAAGGATAGGGTGCGAGTGAACTCAGTGACCTGCTAAGAAGATAGCCCCAAGGGCTGAAGGAGCCAAAAAGAGACAAAACTAGGAAGAGACAAAGTGCAAAAATGGACAAACATTATAGGTGGCAAAGGGAGGTGCCGACTCAAGGATTTACTCCTCCAGTTGGAATAGTACCTACCAAGCGGTCATCAAACGGTGCAAATAGTAAGCAACATGACTTGTTTTCTCCACTTTACATTTATGAGCAGACAAACTGCATGAATATCTGAAGGAAGTAGTCTGTTCATAGAAAAGAGGCATGGCCCATGCTTTCACATTAATGTTTAAAGACTAAAGTCAAATCAGGAGCTAACACAACATTCTTTATCAAGCAGCTTCCTCTTCTCGAGGCTATCAATGCACATGGGCCAGCTTGTAAAAAGGCACCAAAGTCTTTTCCAAAGGAGTGCCTTTACTTCTCCTCCTCTTTCTATATATTATAAACTTCTCATTTGAGAAAAAAAGATCCTCTTAGCCTGTAAGGCAAAGATCTGCCCAAAAATCTCTTGGGTTGTAAGGCAAAAATCTACCAAATTTTACCTTGAATCAAGACAGCATTTTTACCTCCATTCTGAGTTTGCACTTTCGTATGTGTCTATGCCTTTGTTATGTGTTAAGTCATTTCCTTTATGCTTTCACAAGATGATTTCAATATGTCTAGTGCATTATGAGCTTTTCTTTTGTAGGTTTGCCAGAAGTGTCCCAAGATGAGTATAGGTGCCTATGAATAGACTACCATAGTGTGTCTGAGAATGCCTCTGGTAGTTCTTCCTCCCTGTATATCCATGGATCCCTAGCTCACTGACTCAGAATTATTTATCATGTCAAATTAAGTGTATGGAAGCTTGTTCTTGGTGAAAAGCATATGTTTGGGCTGAGTGGATCAACTTTTTTGGTGTATCACCTTTTAGTTTAGGTTTAGGTTCTATTTTCAACATCCTTCTCCCTTTTCATCCCCCCCTTTTTTTTAATTTATTTGTTAGCAGTAGGGAATCCAGGACCTAAAAGATACATCGAAGGGAGCTAGCTCTTATCTAGAACTCTCTCCCCAATTTTGTTGGACCCACAGGCAAAAGGGGAGTTTCCATTGTTACGTGTGGAAGGTAGGAGCTCGGCCTCATGTCCAGGGTGCAATCCACTGTGTCAACAACTTCTTGGCATGGTTTGTTTATAGAGGGGTCTTTGGAGAAAGTTGGAGAGCTCATTCTATCTTTGAATAAAAGAATAAATACAAGGTAGAAGCAAATATGACTGGAAGTTTTATCTCATAGGCTATTTATTTAGCCTCATGGACATTTAAAAAATCTTCTTCTTCATACACATTCCTCAACAATCCAACACAATACCAATAACAAAATCTCAATATAAATGCAATCTAATAACGTGTTTAGTCAATAGACCATAATTTTATAATATGGCATGTTAATTGTCTATGGTTGTGCCTAATTAGTGTGGGTGATAAAGATTTAAAAGATGCTATTAGGTTACTAAAGTTTTTTTCAAGTCTTGGCAATTTATGTTAGTTTTAGGTCATCTTTTTAATATAATGTGGTATTTAATAGTTTATTAGATTATTGGAGTCAATTACTATTATTAAATTATTATTTTTAGTAAGTTGATGAGTCTTAGTATTTTAGTTAGTCCAAATAAAATCTGTCAAGTTTTATTGAGTTATGTGTCACCAAAGAAAAGTTAAAATAAAAAATGAGTTGAGAGTCTAGAGTCATTTTTTATTCCAAAAGAGTGAAAATTTTAAAAATAAAATATTTGTCTTATGGATGCATTTTCAAATGAACCCGACATCCTATGCATTATTTCACATTGAGGGATGAAGTACAACTAATATGGAAACATTTGAGCTTCAAATATTAATCGACTGAGTAAGCAACTTCTTATGAATGAGGTCCATAGAAATAGAGGCTAGAGGTCATTCAACAACCTCTCGTCAGTCACCAACAATGATATTACAAAAATCTATGGTGGCATTTTTAGTTATGTGTCTATTTTTTTGTTATATTATAATAAGAACAAATGTTATATTCTTGTTCACATTTGTAATAAGTGATCTTAAAATTCTTTTGTATTTTTATCAAATGTGAAATAGTGAAGAGAGATGATAAAATTAATACATGTCATGATGTGGTTGGTGGTAAGCCACTTACAAAACCATATTTTTATGGTTGTTGGTAAACCCCTTGAAAACCATCCCTTTTTGGTTGTTGGTAAGCCATATGCAAAACCATCATTAAGGTTTATGTTTATCTTGATAAAACCATCAAATCATGAGTGTAGGTGCAGATATGGGATTGATTTTTTCTCCATGTTCACACTAAGGGGATGAATGTTGGGAATTTATAGTGTTCACATAAGTAGAGTTACTATGGGAAATCTTGGTTTACCTAGGTTAGTTTACTAAATGGTTAGTTTGTTATACCTATGAATCTATTACTAGGTTATTTGTTATTAGTCCTTATTTATTAGGAGGTTGTATTTGGCTATCTCAATGGTTATATAATAACCATTGTATTGTTCATGTATTATGCTAAATTAATTAAATATTAAATTAATTATATTATTGAGAGTAAATTTCTGAAGAATTCATAGTGTGCAGTCTGTGGTTTTCATAAGCTAACTCTGCTCAAATTTTATACTTATATTGTTAAGTCATATTTTGGAAGTTGAAAAATGTTTTAGTACAAATATGACATTCTTATTAAAATAGTTAAAGTTAAATATAGTTGATTTTGAGATAATTATTGTAGTAGAATAATATTATTGTATTCATATTTTTGTAACTCTTTTTTCACATAAATGACAATTTTAATTTGGCCATCTTGAGAGTTTCATATAAAAATTATCCCCATTCCAAAGAGGAGCAAGGGCCCATTAATTCCAAAGAATAATGATTGATATGGTATTTATAAATTAATTATATTTTGTAAGTGTGTTTCTAGTTTTATATGTTTAAAATATTCTTCAAAATATTATTGTTTTGTTAACCTATAGGTGTGTGTGTGTGTTTTCAATTATTATAATTTTCAAAACTGTAATTCAAGTTTCATTATGAGTTTTTACATTTTTTTCTTTCCAACATTTTATTTGATTTAGTTAAACTTTCACATTATAGCAACCCTATTTCAAGCAATATTGATTTTCATTTCAAGTACTTATATTAAAAGTGTGATTTCAATTACAAATAATTTCCAATTCAACAAAGTGTGATTTAAATTCAAGAAAATTAGATTAAGGTTTGGGTTGATTTTATTAGTTTGAATTCTAATCTTTTAAGATTGTTCAAGCAATTGATTTCCATTAGAGAGATTGTTAGTCAAATCTTTTTATGTCCTATTGTATACAACCTTAAGACATTACCTAGATTGATATGACATCAATTGAATTAAGTCGATTAAATGAATAGGATACATTGACCCTCATCATTTTTGGCATCATTGTAAAGAATTTCTAAGTGTCATTAGGGTATAACTGGCCAAGTTTAATAGTTGATAGTTTCCCTTTAAGCAAGCATAGGAATTTAGATGTATGAATAGAATTATATATTCAAAAGGTAGATTCATTCCTAAAAAACCCCAACAAAAATACAAAAGTAGTACCAACTCACAAGATGAAAGTGGCCAAAAATAATCCTTAGGCAAGAAATTACAAACTATTGAGGTAGAATCATAAAATTTTGAAGAAGAATGATAATTATCATCACCTAAACCTTGGGATTGTTCCCCAAAAGTAGGTGCATACTTTAAGAGAAATCAATCCAGGCTAAAGGCCATTGTAAAGTAAAGCTTTGAATCATAATCAAGTAGACTCCCAAACTCTTCATATGAATCTACACCACCCAAGAAAACCATTTATAACATCTATTGGGAAGACAAGGGAGATAACATAAGTAATATCTGTAATCCACAAGTAAGGGATGCACAAGATATAGCTCCTACCCTAGGGAAAACCTTTACCTATCATATTATGCTAGACCCAGATGATAATGCTCCTATGAGAAACATATCCCCATCCATATTACCTAATTTTAGGGGTACATCTATTAGGATAAAATAAAACATAGATTTATCCCCAAATCATATACAAGAGAAACTATGAAATGAATCAATCAAACATATAGAAAATAATCATAAACATGCACAAAATAAGAGACCAAATTTAACATGGTTCAAAAAAGATGGGCTACATACACCAAACTTGTCTAGTATATTATTTCCAACAATAAAAGGGAGAAACAAATCCTACAACAAACCCTGTTACACGTCTCTACCTATTTCAACCTCCTCTTTATGTGTAATAATGTTTTACTTTCATCTCATCCATATAACAATAAATTTTAGGGTAGAAAAAACCAAAACATAACCTCTACCATCATAAATATAAACCTTTAATCAATGACCTATATTTACTACAAAATTACAATTTTACAAGGGCAAAGGGGGTTCCCCACCTTGCAACCCCCCGCACCATTGCAGATTCAAAGAATGGGATCTAAAACCTGATTGAAATAACATCAAATTTTTAACCTTTGATCCTGGAAGACAATTAGGCTCCACAAATAACAACATCAAAAAAATATCTTGATCAATTATTATTTGAATTGAAGGTATTTTTTTAAACATATAACTACGTGAGTGATAATCAGAAAATTAAACTATTTTTATCCATACTCAAGGATTCAACCATGATATGGTTTATGGGATCACAACTAAAATCCATTGATACATGGGATGAAATATAAATTTAATTCCTAAATAAATATTATGATTACCATAGGGTAATAAATAAGAGAGAAGAAAAAAATATGAAAACATGGAAGATTACCTAGATCAATTTCTCTTCATCCATAAATGATGTGGATATGAGTTAGATGAGGAACTATGTAAAGTAATCCTTTTGAAGGGATTAGATGACATTTATTGAGAATATATGAACCTTATAGTAATAAGGGATGTGAACAAACTTAGTCTTAATGAAATTGTTAACTCTGTAGAAACTATTCATGAACAAGGGTTTGGGTTAGAAAACTAAAATCAGGAAAAGGGTCTAGTGAGGTAATCCAACTCATGGAATAGTTTTTAAACATAAAAACAAACATTTTTGTACACCTAAATACCAAACTATATTTAATATAATAAAAATACAAAGCCGCTACTTAACCTATGTCCATATACTACCCAAGATGCAAAGATAAACATGCCCTTTTTGAATGTCTTCTTGATAAGACAAAGATATGTGGCCATTGTGACAAGAATCATGATACAAAAAATTGTAATTTACTTTCCATCCTCAAGAATTATGTTAATAAAAATACCCAACTAGAGGAAGATCTCAATTATATCTCATATAATCAAGGGAAAAGCTTTGCCTACTATCATTTTTAAATTTAGTTTGCTCTCAGGGATCCTACCAATGTATATGATATGCCATGGGCTATCCCATAACCTCCACAATAATGGAGACCACAAGTTTGTTCTCTACAAGGGTGGATACCTCAACACAACCAACAACCATAGATGTCTCAATAAAACCAACAACCATGGATACTTCAACCAACATTCAATTATAAAAGTCAATTCCCAACTCAAAAATAGGCCTTGTTTCCTAGTCCTTCAAACATGCCCCAATAAAATCAAAATGAATAGGTAATTAAACCATAATTACATACTCATCTAGTGGCTAAACTAATGAATAATAGGTATGGAGCTCCTATCTATAGTGTAGAAAAAAATTAACAATGGGTCTAAATGTTATAGATTGTATTAATGTCAAATAATGATCAAGAAAAGCATCATCCAATCTTTACCCACAAATCATTATAGAAGTACCCAATAAAAATGAAGATCAAGTTATTCCTAAAAATAAAACAAATGGGAATTAAAATCCTCAAGAGAACATTCCTCCCATTGTCCCATCACCAATAACATTTCCATAAAGACTTAAAGAAACATCACTTAAGGTTGTGTCTGAATTAGTCCAAGAACTAAGACGATTAAACATTGAAATCCCTATACTATAAGCCATAAAATATATCCCTAAACTTAACATAATCATTAAATAAATATGTGTCAAAACCCTAGGGAGGAAAATAAATTATCCCAAGACCATATAAGTGGATGGTTGTAGACACTAAAATATGATTTATATAACATATGTCTTGTATACTTAACAAATATCGATTAGGGCTCTACCCTTTAGTTATAGATCTCCCTCCTACTGAAATGTTCACATTCACCATCTCATTATGCCTAACTAATTATCTTATGGTTTGACCATGTTATTTTTTATGACCAAGATCTCATAAATTAAACAAAAATATCAAAACCTAATATATATCCTTCACTATTAGTTTCAAATCCTCAACAATTTCCTATCTGACTTGACACTTACATCCTACATAGGGATACTTGTATCGACACAAGTGTCCATATTATTATCAAGTGTTTAGTACTTAAAATTCATCTAATTTTAAAATCATTTGAATTGTATGGGTAATCCCATTTGTATTATTGAACCTTACTATGAAATATTTCCAAAGGGTGTGGTATAAATACAAATCTAAGGCTAATCATTATTCATATAACAATTACCAAGCAAGAAACTTTTCAAGCTCAATAAATTAACTGTATAACTGAGTTATGCTACCTTATTCTTCCCTATTTTCCTATCAGTCATAGGAGTAATCATACTACATGTATGAAACACTCAAAGAGCATTTGATGAGTAGTGTTTTCCAAGTTACAAGTTATATCATTGCATGCCTTTGTATATAGTATATTTCACCTTTGTGTGCACACAAACTAACACCTAAGGGATAAATACATAATTTTGAATCCCTCTTTGGATTATTGGCTATATAGGTAATGCTCATTAACAAAAGTGTCTTTGAGGTTAGCTTAACACTATGAGCCCACTAACCCATTTTTGGCAAGGTACAAAAACCTAAGGTGAAGAGCTAGGGTTTGATTCATATATAATCATCAAAAACCTATGCATGCTAATAAAATACATCAATAAAAAGGTGAAAAAAATCCCATAATAAACTAGGTGGTCACTTTATAATACATTAAATATTATGTACAAGACAATTGCATAGAGATTCACACATAAACATCGATGCAAGTGTCTATAAGTCAATGTAAGTGTTTAGGTCTCTAGAAACAATATTTATAGAATATGACAAATAGTCCTGAACTTGTCCCTACCTATTTTCACCTCTTTACTTCTTAGATCTACTTAAAGATTTGTTGATAATCTAGGTATTATCTCTTATTTGTGTTTATGCAATCAAACTATTTATTTTTCAGTCCAAGATTTCATTCTCTCAAATGTATCCATTGAGTTGGATGCACTAAGTGAGATTCGGGACTAACTAGGAGACTTGCATCTTATCATTTTAGGATTGTTATTGAGATAATATATGGCATGAGTTACATGCATTGGGATCCATTAAATAGTTCATTTAGAACATATCTCCAAGAGATGAAACACTACCACTAGAGGCTCAATTTCTATTTTCTCATTAATATCATAACTTATACACATATAACTAAGCCTAGTTTTAACAAATTTTCCTTTGAGCTCTACTTTAATTCACAATTTCTAAATAGAGTGGAAATATCACTTAGGAACAAATAAAAATCAAATGGAGATAGGGGAAGGCATAAAAGGGATCTCTCTAAATGAATGGAAACACAAATACTTTAAGGAACCAAAACATGCCTAGCTTCAGTTGTACCACTACATGCTAAATTTCATGATGTCTCAGGCTTTAGTCACATAAAGAGAGAGTCTAAAGAAAAAGGGTAAATGTTTGATTCTAAGATTCCTTTAACTAGTAAACTACAAACATGATTGTAATTAACTACACATAGTTCCTCACAAACTTCAAATAAAGTGAAAAGAACCAAAGAACCTAACCAAGATAACAAAGACTCATCCTAATTAATGCATAAATTTGTAGAAAATCACAAATTACAATCCTCTAGTATTAGTGTTAATCCATTTTAAATTAGAAATAAAGTGGAAGAGATCCTTGAAAACTATATAAATTTAAATAGAAAACCAAAATTGCATTAATCTAAAAGTGCTCATTTACAATGGATTCGACCCTAACAAAATATTAAATAACAATACACACACACACACACACAGATATATATATATATATATATGGGACCCATATCCTACTAGCATATTATCCCTCTCTTGGTCATCATGGCCTGAAATGGTTGTACAAAAATTAAAACAAAATATTCCCCACTCCCAAAATAAATAGATCCAAATATGAAGGGTCCACCGGGAGAGAATCAAGAGGAGGTTGGAGGTGGGCCACTTCCCAACTACTTTGGTAGACATTACCAAGCTTCTAATGATTGATCAATGAGTTTGGCCTTATGATCAAGTTTTTACATTGATAAGTGGCTCCCAAAATATGATCTATGCTTGAGTCAGTAGTCTCTCATGGCATTTGAGTGGGACCTCCAAGAAGACTTTCATCTCTTAGACCTAGCTGATGCTAACTATGGATTACATGGATAACTCTAAGATAGCCTTGGCTCCTACCCTGTTGGCCTTATACACCTTTCTCTTCATGATTTCATTAGATTGTGCCAGGTGGACCCTAAACTTATCTCTTCCTAGTAGAGTGCCATTTGGATGAAAGATCACCAAGATACTGACCTATTTCAAATAATTAAGGATTTGAGCCTTAGTTTTATCTAAGGGATCAATGGTCACTTGGGCTGCACTAAACCAATTCTCGTGGTCCATGCAAAGCTTTGATATATATATTTATATCTACAAGGGGAATTAATTTCAGTTTTATGAACATCCCTTTATTGATGACAACAACCATCTTCCTACACTTATTATCCATTCAAATAATTATCTCCTAGTATGTTTGGGATCTTTATAGAAGCTCTTTGCTTAGTTAGAGATCTTTAGTCATTTCTTGTTTGTAAGTTTAAATATAATTCTTTGTTTCTATTTTATTCTATGCATTTTATTCATGACAATTTTATTATGTGCATTTTTATATATGTTATGTTGAAATTGAAAATTTTATTTTTTAAATTAAAAATTTTAAGATTAAATATAAGTCTTTGTTTCTATTATATTCTAATAATTGTATCCATGACAAGTTTGTTCTATGCATTTTTTATATATGTTATGCTGAAAATGAAAAGTTTATATTTTAAATTAAAGTTTGCAAGATTAAATATAAGTCTTTGTTTTTGTTTTGTTCTATGTATTTTATCCATGACAAGTTTATCTTGTGCATTTTATATATGTTATGTTAAAACTAGAAAGTTTATATTGTAAATTAAAGTTTGCAAGTTTAATTATAAGTCTTTGTTTCTTTCCTTTTTTCTATTTTATTCTGTGAATTTGAGAAATTTACTACTTAATATGTATAGTGATAATATCACAATTCATTAATATATAATATTGACAACCATATGAAATAATAAATTCATACTATAAAATAAATATTTTACATACATATAACCTAAATATATTGTTTGAGAATGCTTGAATTTTAAACACTTACAATAGAACACAACTATTTTAAAATAATACAATAACGTAATTTATGAATTCTTGCAATTTACATAATAGCAAATTTTCCATGATTTTTGATACAAATAATAATATAAAAAATTAATTGCAAAATTGAAAGTTGAAACTTACATACTAAAAATTAGATAGCTGAAACAATTTTTGAGTAGCACTTTCTTCATAACTATCTTTTGTATGTATTGTATCAAATGCATATAGAGCCTCAATATCTAGATTAGTTGTGTCATTTTTTTAATTGGTAACTCCTCTTCTTTAAATAAGTGAATTCCAAATTTGAAGTGGTCTATCATAGAGAAATTTATCTACTGGATAATGTGAAACATACAATCTCAAACATGTGTCTAGATTTCTGTCCAATTTATTATGAAGTTTTTATTTAACACAAGATAATGCACTAAAGACTCTTTCATCTTCCGCAGAGCCCAAAATCATTGTTTGACAAAGTTCATATAATTGAAAATATTCACTTATATATTCCTGTAGGATGGTACTAGGATACATTTTTTTCCATAGACTTATAATAGCACCACTTTTAGTTGGATCCTTTAGACACTTATATTGATTAATAATTGTGAATCTGAAATGGGTAGACTATGTTCTTAATAAATATTTTCACAAAATACCTAGAATTTCAACTCCATTGATATATACAAACTTTGAAAAATGTTTAATAAGAGTGGCTGTGTATCTAATAAATAAATTACGGATTTATTCTTTACCCTCCTCAGCTCTCCAAAATATGGGATTCACCATTGCCATGGCTTCAAGCACCTCATTCCTTTGAAACCATTCTCTAATTTCCATAAGTGAGATATCCTTTATCTTTCTCAATTTTATATGTGTTTACAATATCACGATTTCATAAAGAATACATGTTATAGGGACTTCTTCAATTTTTGATCCTGCTAAATCAACTCATGTTTGGAATGTGTGCAGTGGTATTTCATTTCCATTCATGAAGATATAAATATGATCATAAATATTGAATTTCAAATATGATTTTGGATCCTTAATATCTGTTAAAGTTTGCCAACTAGCAAAAATAATAAGCTTAAAACTATTTTGGCATGAGTACAAGACATCAAGAGATTAATAAACCCATTTTATCAAATGTATGAAGTCTAAAATATATATTTATCTCTCTTAAGCATGGTTCATCAAATAATTTATCTCATTCAACATTGGGAGAATACCACATAGTGTTGAAAGCATTTCTAAATCTATTAAATTATTCAAAAATTATGCATGTAGGCTCATACATGGAAATACATCATGTATCATTATCTTTTAAAAGTTTTTTACCATTGGTAACCCTAATTGAAAATTTATAAAACTCAAAAACCTTATAGGAGTACTTGACATATAAGCATACAAATCATAGATAAGTTCCTCCACTTTTACAACATTTTCAAACATGCTTACAATTTTGTATACAAGATTCATTCTGTGGGCTATGTAATGAATTGAAATCATTTATGGGGCAAATTTTATGTATAATTGAACACATAAACCATTTTTGTTCCCTTGAATTACTATTGCACCATCAACTTCAATAGATACCAGCTTCATATCTATAATATAATCATCCATTCCAATAATATCTTTAATATTAGAAATAACTAACTTGAAAAGGTTTTCTGTATTGTAATTTTTAACCATTTTATGCATAGCTAATAGATGAGGTGTCCTTAAATTTTTCTCAATTGTGAAAACATGGATATAAACCCATGTTGTGTTATCAACTGTTGTGACCTCATAATGGACATTGATATAAAGCTTGCCTTTTTAACTTTTTCTTTCAAATCTTCCTTCTCAATCATCACAAGACATTTTGCCATGTCCCAAGCACTGCCATCTAACCAATGTGATTGTGGAATTTTATGAAGTTCATTATTTTGAAACAGAGTTTTATAATCCAAAAATTTAGTTATAGGTCTACCATTTTTAAAAATATGATAGATCATTAAAAAATGTATATTTTTGGCATATTGATTTGATTGAATAACTATTCCTATTTGAGATATAATTGTTCCTCCTTTCTCAACAAGATCGTATATGTTTCTAATTTTTTTCATACTTTACATTGTATCTAACATGCATGTATTCATTGTCATCTTTCCATCTATTAGTCTTTTGAATTTATCCATCTTTTTCAACCGACAAATAAACTTTTCCATAATATTTCTCAATTGTGTCTAGCTTAAGTTGCATTTTATGGTCCTTTCCTAATTTTCAAGAACATATCATGCATTTACATTTTGTTGGGGTATCATTACTATTTTCTAGCTCTATTGATTCAATGATAGCAAATTTTTCTACCCAGTCAAACTTAAAAGTCCTTCTAATTGTCCATTTTTTCTCTTTATTTACATATATTTTTGAGTAATTTTATCAGTTGGATTGATCTCAACATTTGGAATGTCCTCAAGTCTCCTCTTCGTTGGTAGAAATTGCAAATTTTTATTTACAACAGAAGTTTTTTTATGAGATCTAGAAGTTTCTTTTAATGTTTGTATCATATCATCTAGTTTATCATTTGCCATAGCCATGCCATATTCATTAATGTATTCAAGTGGTGGCATGTCATCATCAATAATATCTTCAAATGGTGAAATAATATTATGATCAAATATTTCATTTGGAAAACCATACTTAGTGGATGGATTTGCATGTATAAATATTTTTCTATTATTCTTCAAATGTTAAATAATATTTATTACAAATAAATAAATAAATTATGTAAATAATTTAGTACCTATATTTTGAGTGGGTGTAGGTTGAATTTGATTGGGTGTTCTTATTAGCTACCCAAAATAAGATAATATGCTCTTTGTCATTGATAATTGGCCTAATTTCTTACCATTATCACCATATAAACTTGTAGACTTTTTTTTTTGGACAAGCTATGGCTTGCCACTTTGGTACTATGTAATTGGTCATCCTTTCCATGTGGCCATTACTCAGAGTCCCTGTAGACACCAAGCACTTCCAAGTACTTTTGGTCATTTCCTAACCCTTGTAGATCTTATTCATTCCCTATAGATGTTGTCTAGGCTATTTAATCACTACCCAAACCTTTTGGATGGCATCCAGACCATGTGAATGTCATCTAATTTATCTAGACATCATCTAGAGTTTGTGGATGGTATTTAGAACCTATGGAGGCCATATAAGTTTCCTAGTCATCATCTAGACCCTATGGATGGCATCTATACTTTATAGATGTCATTTAGTCTATCTGGTTATCATCTAGTGTCTGTGGACAATGTCTAGAACTTATAGATGTTGTTCAAGCTATGTAGTCATCATCTATACTCTATGGATGGTGTCTAGACCTTGTAGACACCATCTAGGCTATCTAATTATTGTCTAGAGTCTATGGATGGTGTCTAGAACCTGTAGACACCATCTAGGATATTTGGTCTCTATTTAGACCCTATGGATGATGTTTAGACCCTGTAGATGTCATCTAATCTATTTGACTTCCATTTAGATGTTGTAGATGTTGTCTAGGCCCTATAAACATCATTTAATCTATCTAGATGCCATATAGACCCTATGGAAAGTGCCCAAACCTTGTGAGCATCTTCTAATTCTATTCATTATCTGGGGCCTATTGTCACTGTCGTACCATTGAGTCCATATATTCATTCAGGGATGGGTTGAATTTTTTATCTGTCATCTATGAAATATATATGATATGTAGTGTATAACATGTGTTGGTGATGTAATGTAGATTATCCTTCTACAACATGGCAATTTATAGTCAAAATTATGGAATTAGATGTCAATAGTAGGTGAGCTAGCCTCTAAATTATATTTATAACCTAAAAATTTTGGTTACCTAATGCTCTTTCTAGGTTCAAAATAATATCTGAATCCATATTTTGGAAAATGAAAATTAATGAAAATTTGCCACAAAAAAAAACCCATGATAGAGCATGAAAGAGCTCTTAAAGAGATAAATAATAATCACATGCTTTTTGGTTAGTGAGACTGAGTTGTGCAAAACAACATCTAAACATTCTTTCAAGTCTTGAGCTCTCTCCATTATTTACTCCTTGGATTGGAACACTAGTTTACAATGGTCCAAAAAAATAGCAGAGATGTTAGGGAGATTTATAAGTCTTTATTGAGTTAAATTTATGGCCTTGATTTGGTCTCAATCTGACTTGGATATAATAGATTTAAAGAATTATTTGGAGGCCTTATCCCCAATTTTGAGCTAATGAAGGTGAGCATGATTTTATGTCTCTCTAACTGTATGGATTTTTATAAAAAATAATTGGTGATAAATATAAGTTATTAAGTTATGCAACTGTGAAGCAAATGAATTGCACTCAATGAGAGAAGAGATTTTCTAGTATTGTTTGAGCATAGCTCCATTCGCTCACTTATAAACTCATGCTATATGTGTTCCATAGTGGTGAAGAAAGGTGGTGGTATAGATGATGGCCTCATTCCACAACTCAATCCAACCAACATCATAAGGTTGATGTGGCACAATATTCTAAACTTTGGAAATGAAATGGATGGTATCATCATGGCAGAGGACGGAGGTTTTAAAAAATTATTAAATGCATGCCACTTTAAATTGATTGTCACTCCACTCTAATCTAAAAGTGATGGGAATGTGGTCAAATAGGATGCATTAAGAATATACAAAAACATGTTACCCATCATAAATAGAAAAAGATAGGATGCCTTGTTTAGAAAGCATAAAATAGTTCAAGCTCTCAAGGACCCGATTGAAATTGGCATGATAGTTGGATGATGCAAACTAAGTATTTATATTTATTGTATGCTCTAGAAGAGAGGGTCCATAATATCCCACCAATTTTTAAAATAAAATCATACCTCATGTTTTCCTCCCATGTACCATCACATCAAGAGGGCAATAATCTTGGCTTTGGGACTCTTAATCATATTAAGGTCTCTACACACGATCAAGGTGGTAAGAGGTAGATTGTCATCCAAATTTTGCTAAAAGTGTTTTTTAATGACTATCATTTGGGCCATAAATATTGAGGACCCCTAATTAATGACCATTGATATTAAGGATAAGGTAAATAGTCTGATGTGATAGCTCTCTCCTTGAGGCAAAAATTAATCAGGCATTTTTTAGGAAATAAAGATACCATCATTACCATAGCTCTCCTCATGAAAAGTGGAGAAGTGAGTTACTTCAGACCAAATGCAATTTAGAGTAGGTTTCAAAATAAAACCTAAAATTTTAACTTCTTGAAAATTAACAAAATATAGAGCTCCCACCTATTGACAAATATATTGCAAGGATAATTTATGAGAGGAATAATGAGACCTCAAACATTATAAGATAAAACATTTATTGGGAAGTATCATCCATACGTAATCCCCCCTAACCATCTGCATTATCTTAAATAACCATAAAATGATTTCCAAATAGATTTTTCTAGTTAGGTAACACAATATTCTCAAGCGAGATGGAGTGGAATTGAGCCTTATTTTACTCTTTAGGAGAGTCACCACCACTGAAGTGGGTTGCGTAACCACTTATAGGTAGGACTACTTGTCAAGGATGTCTCAATAGGGGATGAACTCATGTGTGGTTGAATATCTTGCACAACTTGGCTCAGAGAGGTTGTTGGAACACTAAGAGGCTCGGGGGGAGAATTTTCCTTACACACCTCAGAAGAGGGTTCTAGAACAAAAGGGAAAATGATAGGTTAGACACTTTTGTTATTGTTGGAAGGATTTTTATTAGTCACTATTGTCCAACCATTATTATTCTATGCCACCTTAGCTTATTAGAGGGCATTTGTTCAATATAAGGTTTTGACTTCCCCATGAGGGGACAATACTTAATCCAATGGTTAGGAGATTGGTAATGAAAACAAGTGTTTAGAAGATTGAAGTATATTAATTTTTATGCCCAACATTCTAGGAAGACTTGAATATCGATGGATTTTTTAAAATCCTTATTCAATTATACCTTGATGTAAACACATTTGTTGGGGCAAGCAAAATAAAACATGTTTTGATCATGACACAAAACACACCTTAGGGTTTAATAATTTCCTCAAGAAAGGCCCATAGAGAAAGTTAAAAATTAGGGAGTTCCATGCAAACTGACACCCATAGGGGGTACTTGGTTAGAAACTTTGAAGGTACGGGTCCATGGGGAAACAACCATAAGAGTGTTCATCAGGAACTAACAACTTGACTTAGTAAGAGGGTTTGGACTTGGGATGACTCCTTAAAGGAAAAAATAAAGAACAATTTTGTGAGGTTTTGAATGTTAAACATGGATACTTGAGGGGTCCCATTGGTGTCAAGACCAAACATTGAGGGACTCCTTGGAGGGGATACAACTGACATAGTAAGCCATAACACAATAATTTTCATACCACTTACATAAATTATCAATGACATCAAGCTATACATATACATTAGGTTGAGAGGGATAATTAAAAATTATACCTCATACTAAAATTTCAATACAAATTTCCTACCTTGATTCTATGCCATCCTTCTCATTATCCACTTGTAACAAATTAGATGGAGGCCATTATATATCAATAATCCACCCAAAGGATGGTGAACAACATGCAATAAATTTATGATTAATTTTAGAACCCTCGCAAACATAATATAATAGACAAAAAATAAAATAAATTAAAACGAAATATGGCCAACATAAAAATTTAATAGAAAAATATTTTTATAAATTCTCATAACAATAAATAATATTTTTAGATATCACTATATCATTTTTTTTAATTCAAAAACATCATCTATCTAATTTATACAACAATTTAATTATATCATAAATCCAATACCAAACATATATAAATTTCCCTAGGCATAACACAACCACAATCCCTTTATAATAAGGTTAACTTCTCATTCAATTGCCACCATAGATTAACATATCAAGTGATTAACATTATTAGCAATGCATTTATTCATAGTCAAAACTAATTTATTAGTCCCTTATGTAGGTATTATTGTATTTAGTAATTTTTTTGATGAAATATATATATATATATATATATATATATACTAAAAATATATATAATATACAAATAATTATCAAAATAAATAGGTGGTAGGGAAGCACGCCTCAACATCAGACTAGACCAAGCCTAGGAACATGAAACAACAAAAGCAAAAAATAACACTAGGCCCCGCCTAGGAACAAGTCATTAAAAAAATAAAAGAGAGAACTTTAAGCTACCAAATCAAGGCTGGAAGGTAGAGGATCCATATCATTAGGACCCTAGCCTGAGCTTGTAAAGTCATTGACATCTAGAATTGGTTCCCAACCAGAAGCCTGAGTAGTGTCCTTATCATCTTCTTGTGGTCGAGTAGGAGAAATAGCTATAGAGACCTTGGGGAACTTGTCCAACATATCTGAGTGACCTCTAGGTGGTACCCCCAAGCATATAAACATAGAGGAGGAGGAGGAGGAGGAGGATCATCCTAACCATCTTTCCTAGTAGGGGAATTAGGTATGGGTTTCCACCCTCACTGCTACCCAAGAGGGTTCATGTACTGATACGAGGTGCCACTATGAGAGTGGCACCAAGATCAACTGCATCAGTGTCCACCTTAAGGCTGAATGGTAATTTTTCATCAAGTCTATTATTCCTAAGTAGAAATGGAGAAATCCATACCATAACACAAGAAACATCTCCCCAATGAGTGAGAAGGTCCCAGAGATGACCAAGCTCAATGAAAACTTTATTTTCTTGCACTTGTATATGCAAAAGAACATTGGAAATAATAGAGGAATTTCTCAAAGCAAAAAAATTACAATCTGAAGAAGCATTGTTAAGTATTGCATTATTTCTTTCTTTCCATAAACAAAATAGAATCTCCACTCTGAAAGTGTTCTAGACTTGGGTATATTTGAAAGGCAAGGTAGGATTATCTCCAAGAAGGATATGTTGCCAATGAAAAAACTTGGGTTGTAAGGGCTTGAAGAGGTCATGAATCCATGTCCAGACCCTTTGAGCTTTGGAGTAGTACTTAAAAAGATGAGGGACAATTTCTAGATGGTCATAGAAAGGGCATGTGGGAAGGGAAATTCCTAAGTGCACAAGCCTTCTGCGTATAGGTAGGCTCTGATATAAAATACACTAAGCAAAATGAGCTAGATTAGGCTCTAAGCAAGCCTCCCAAACAATGTGAAAATGGGAGCACCAGGTATGGATGTAGGAATGCAAAACCCAACATGAGTTAAGATTGTCCACCATAGGCATGTGGGGAATAAGACACCCATAACTAAGTTGAGGGGTGTAATTATGAAATGGAGTTTCAACATACCACTTCCAATCCTTCCATTAAGGATGAGTAGAGTGAACATGAATTTTGTGAAGCATTAAAGGTGGAACAATGTTAAGTATTTCTTGGTAAGATTCTATATCAGCATTGGCTAATCAAAATTTGGTTTTCACCTCTTCTCAGGGTAGCCAAGAGCGAGTCTGCTTATAAAAAATATCTTGGATAGTATGAATGCCTCTATGAAATAACCTAGGAGAATTGATCCAAAGAACCTCAATCAGAGGGACTTCATTGAAATTGATAACAGGTGACCACCATAGTGAGTGTGAGTTAACAGATAACCCATATCAAAACCCTGAGCCATTCTAGAGAAGCCATGGTTTGATCCTTTCCCATGATTTATAGATACTTTTTGTCACAAAGGGCCCTAAAATTTGAACAAGGGATTTGATGATGAGTGGATTGGAGAAGTTAAGCCCTTTTCAGGATTTCTTGCCTTTAGAAAAGATCAAAGAGATGTAGTGTTGAAATAACACATTCCAAGCTTCCTTCTCATCAATGGCCCATATAATCCATTTGCACATAAGGCAATTCCTTGATGAGCCACATCAATGAGCCCCATACCTTTGACATCTCATGTGAAGTAGCAATATTCCCAGGCAACCCTATGAAATCCATGGCCATGAGAAGAATTGGCCCAAAGAAAATCCTTGAGAAGTTTTTCAAGTTTATAGTAATAATTATTTGAAGGCACTCAACATGAAGAGTAGTAAACATGGGTGATTACAAGCACTTTCAAGCAAATTTTGAATTTACCTGCTAATGATAAGGGCTTAGTCACCCAATATTCCAGCTTCTTTGCTACTCTATCAACAACATATTGCCACAACAGGGGTAGAGAGGTATCAAAAGAAAAAAGGATGCCAAGAAACTTAAAGATTTCATCATGTTGGATCTAGGCCCATCCATATTTGTTAGCCCACATTAGCGAGGGGAGGTATGCTTACCTCTAGCAATGAGTTTTTTTCCATTAGATACTTGAGTCAGAGGCAAGGTAGAAGGTGTTGAGACACTACAAGTAATTATCCACATTATCCTCATATTCAATAAGAGTAAGGAAAGAATCATCAACAAAGTGGTCATTCAATAGTTATATATCTTCTTAAGAGTTTTCTTTATCTGGAGGGAGATAGATTCCTTTAACAATGTCCCTAGCTTGGGCACTGCTAATAAGATATCCAAAACCTTTGGTTATAAGCACATATAGGGTAGGTGCCAAAGGGCAAACTTGGAGAATAGATCAAAACAAACTAAATTTATTAGAAGTGACTCCATTAATAGAGAGGATGGCTGAGGCATCTAAAAAAATCATCTAGATGGTTTGAATGAAATTGGGGCCAAAGTTTAAGGCTTTAAGCATGGCCAAGATGAATGACCACTTAATACAGTCATAATCTTGTTCAAAGTCAATTTTTATGGACATAGCTTGTTGCTTATACCTTCTATCACAGTCCATTCCTTCCCAAACTACAATGATATTGTCTACTATATATCTACTTTTTGATGAATCATGTTTGCTCAGGTCGAATGATGTGCGGTAATAGATTACATAACCTGAGTGATAGAGCTTTAGCAATGATTTTTTAGGAAACATTTAGGAGGGTGATCATTCATCAATTATAGATCAATTTAGGATCCCCTTACTTAGGTATGAATTTAATGTTTCCTTTATTTATATTCTTCCCTAGAGAATGTGTGTGAAAGGCCTCTTGATAAACATGGTGAAGGTCAACACTCACAATATCCCATAAGGTTTTATAGAATTCATAGGGAAACCATCAATCCCTGTAGCTTTTCCATTTACCATATGAGACACTACCTCATGCAGATCATCTATAGTGAGGATCTTATCATAAACCACCCACTAAGTGGGAGTGATTTTGTAAGGTGCCACTATGAGGCACTATTGAAGGGCAATATCACACTTAGTAGAGGATGCCTAAGGTCTAAAAACTTATTGATAATGGAGGACAAAAGCTTGAATAATTTATGGTGTCTTTGATAATCTCCTTCTAGCATCAGACATAGCTTGGATTTGTTGCTTTGAGTTTTTGGCTTGAAGCATTTGAAATAATTCTTTGGAGGCTTTGTCCCCTATCTTGAGCTAGTGGAGTATGGCTTTGATTTGAGATTCTTGGGCATTGTAATTATCTACTATTTGCATGTAATGCCATAAAGAAGAGACTCTAACCTATAAGATCTCATTGATGGGATCTTTTTCCAGTGCTAAAGCTACTCGACTAAGCTCTAAAGAAGTAGTAGAGTAAGAGTTTTAGACACCTAAAACTAGCCATCGATAACCTCTAACTAGGCTTTTGACCAATTTCCACCAAAATGCACAATTTAGCTTAAAAACACTAAAATGCATTAAATGAGTTGAAATTGATATATTCAAGTGATGATTTTTGCTAGAGTATCATTAAATGGGGTAATGCAATTAATGGGCCAGCTAACATTGATCAAATCATTTTGTGTGAAAATGCTAATTTTACACCTGGGTGCTCTAGATTGCTCTTTTCTATCAAATATATTGCATGAGACATGAGCCTTTGTTATTTGGTTTTGGCAACATCCTAAATGGGATAACAGATCCAACACATCTGACATTGAATTTTAATTCTAATCCAGTCAAATTTTGGACCAATAATAAGGCATTATGATCAATTTGAGTAATTTGTGCACAAAATGATTAATCATGCTTAAGAGCTAATTAAACCAAATTAGAGCCTAATTAATAATTCCATTGAAACTTGTTGAATACTTATTTTTGGAAATGAATATTGAATATCTACATCAGCAGGTGACCTCATTTCTTGGGAAGACATCTCTAGGCCATAAATACCACAAATATCAGGATTCATGCCTCCCATGCCTCATCAATGTCTTCCATGCCTCTTAATTTCTCATTTATCTCAAATATTGATGAGCTTATTTATGAATTTTAATTACATAATTGGATTAATCCTTAGCCACACATCTCAATCTTTAGATGGATGGTTCAGGTTGATTTTATCCATTTATAAAAATCTATAAATAGAGAGGCCATGAATATCATTTATAAGCTATTTTGGTGCAAAGTTATAATGCACAAATAATTCCAAAATCTATTTCAATTAGTGTTACCATGCCAAATTGATTCCAAGCCAAGCCAAAGCCACAAGGTGCCAAGGAGAAGAGGAGATATCCAAGCCTCCTTTGATAAAGACTTCATGAGCACAAGCTGAGCAAGCCACTATAACAAGCATTTGAAGCATCCAAGGAAGGTGAATGATTCTTGTTTTTTTTTTAATTTTTAGTTGTGATTTTTCATTTGTTTTTGTTATTAAGCTCACCCTAGTAACTAGGCCTAGAGATGTATGCTAGTTAGTGTGTTTTTATCAATTTGTTTTCATTTTGGGACTAACAAAATACTAATCACCTCTCTTGAGTCAAATTCCTAGTTTACAAGAGTGTCTTTGAATTTTAACAATATGGTAGCCATAGATTATCATAAACTGAGAGGTCCTTCTAATGGAATCATCCCACCAAAGAATCTAACTAGAATCTTGGGATGGATGGGGATCCAGATTCTAAACTCTACAAATGTGTGCCATAGTGGGCCCATGCCTTAGTAGGGAGGTGTTAAGAAAGAATTGAATTTTATGGACCTTGGGTTTCATGAATTTCCATGTCACTCAAAACTGAATGGGAGAGTGATCAGAAAGCCTAGAATTAAGTAGTGCCTGCACTAAAGGATAAAAAATGTTATCAAAGGAAAAATATAGTTGGGTGGACATCATTGCTCTATCTAGGTGCTTCATAATCTTAGTGGGACCCTCCCTGAGATTGTTCTAGGTATACCACACTCTGTCTACAAGCCAATAGATTAAATTAGGGTCATAAAATCCCCACTTAGTGCACATATAATACCATGCCTCCCTTTCACCAACTGCTGAATGCATTGGTAGGTGGCCCACTTTATCTTCAGGAGATGTTACCATATTAAAGTCTCCACATATGACCCAATGAGCATTAGGGAGATCATACACAATCCATCACCATAAATGGGTACATTTTGTTAGGTTGTGGAGCTAAAAGCTTCACCTTGATGCAAACATGGAGGTTGCTAAGTATGACAGTTGCCGACGTCGATAGGCCACAATCGACGTCGGTCAGGGATCAGTGCAAAGGCAACCGACATCGGTAGGATCGGCCGACGTCAGTCACCTCCAGTCAGACAGGGACCGATGTCAGTCACCTGTGCAGTTCCAGAACTGTTATTGACAAATAGTCAGTTAGTTGAACAAGTTGTTTGCATGTTAAAGACGACTCTGAGTCTTGAGCCGCTTGTCTAAATTATTGTATGCATGAGATCTATATAATAGACTCATGGGTTGTATTGTTAAGTGTAGAACTTGGAGAGTTCTTCCCATGATAGAATCAAGTAGGATTCTTCATGTATGTAAGATCAGGTTTGGTCTGCAGGGTGTTGCAAGATCATGGAGGAGATCTACATGTGATAAGTAAGATCAGGTTGGTCTGCAGGAGTGTGTGTATGCGAGGGTCAAAAGGAGATCAGCAGGGGAGCAAGATCCAAGGTGACAACAATACATCAAGGAGAAAGATCATGGTGAGATCTACTTGGAGTACCGGTTCGTACTCGGTTGTACTGGCAGTACAATGAGGTGAACAACAGCTTGTGTTAGTTGTCTGTTGTGACCTATATTGAGAGAAGATTACTCTTGAGGGAAGATTACTGGTATGCCCATAAAGTGGAAGAAGAGTGTGATCTCTTTGTTGTAATTTCCTTCTGTAATGAGTTGAATACAATTGTGTATTGTCTCTCATATTCTGTGCTGTTTCTCATTGATAGTTACTTGTACTTCTAGTTATTTTCACATCTTAAGTTGCTTATACAATGGTAATCATGTGTGCTCTTAATTCTGACAAGTTGTGTTAGAGCTTTGGAGAACCTAGGTCCTATCAAATAGTATCAGAGCGAGGTTGGATATTCTCAGAGTGAGTTTGACTAACAGATGGTTCAGATTTGGTTAGTGTGTGTTGATTACAGGTTACTCACAGGAGTTTTTGTTTGAGTGGGAGTATAGCAATGGCAGAAGAAGGTAAGTTGAGAATGGAGAAATTCAGGCACATGATTAACACCACAAGGAGTGTGGTGGGTAGTCTTCAAGATTGAGCTTGAAGAGGAATACAAGCCAGGATGTAGATTAGAAAAAGTACTGGTATAGTTACAGGTGCAGCTATTTATCTCCAAGTGGGAGATTGTTAGGTTGTGGAGCTAAAAGCTTCACCTTGATGCAAACATGGAGATTGCTGAGTATGATAGTCGCTGACATCGGCAAGCCACAACTGATGTCGGTCAGGGATCAGTGCAAAGGCAACCGACATCGGTAGGATCGGCCGACGTCAGTCACCTCCAGTCAGACAGGGACCGATGTCGGTCGCCTGTGCGATTCTAGAACTACTGTTGACGAATAGTCAGTTAGTTGAACGGGTTGTTTGCATGTTAAAGACTACTTCAAGTCTTGAGCTGCTTGTCTAAATTATTATATGCATGAGATCTATATAATAGACTCATGGGCTGTATTATTAAGTGTAGAACTTGGAGAGTTCTTCCCATGGTAGAATCAAGTAGGATTCTTTATGTATGTAAGATTAGGTTTGGTCTGCAGGGTGTTGCAAGATCATGGAGGAGATCTACATGTGATAAGTAAGATCAGGTTAGTCTATAGGGGTATGTGTATGTGAGGGTCAAAAGGAGATCGGCGGTGGAGCAAGATCTAAGGTGACAGCAATACATCAAGGAGCAAGATCATGGTGAGATCTACTTGGAGTACCGGTTCATACTCAGTTGTACTGGCAGTACAATGAGGTGAACAACAGCTTGTGTTAGCTGTGTGTTGTGACCTGTATTGAGAGAAGATTACTCTTGAAGGAAGATTACTGGTATGCCCACAAAGTGGAAGAAGAGTGTGATCTCTTTGTTGTAATTTCCTTTTGTAATGAGTTGAATACAATTATGTATTGTCTCTCATATTCTGTGATGTTTTTCATTGATAGTTACTTGTACTTCTGGTTATTTTTGCATCTTAAGTTGCTTATACAATGGTAATCATGTGTGCTCTTAATTCTGACAAGTTGTGTCAGAGCTTTGGGGAACCTAGGTCCTATCACATTTAATGGCATCATTTGAGGCATAAATATTAATAAATCTAAAGGAATGGTTTTTAATGTTGAAAGGGGTCCAAACTAACCATTTGGTGGGGTCCATGCTAGATTATACTAAGTGCGACTGCCACCTTGGAAAAATAAATGTGATCACACCTCCATGTCCTACTTCATGATTACTATGTAAGATAATACTATCATGCTAGATAGAGTTACTGATCATCATCAATAAAACATCCACCACCTTCACTTCTTGTAGACAAAGAATGTCCATCCATCTCGGGAAACTTATTTTTAAAATCATGCACAACAAACTTGAATGTTGGGTCTATAAGACCCCAAACATTCTATGAAAAACAATTCATAGATGACAGGTGTCAAGAGACATATCCTCAGAGTCTAGGCTTTCTAAGGAATCATAATAGTTCTATAAAAAATACCCATTATTAGCATTTAAAAAATCATCAAATTGATTCCTCACATTAGGATCAACCTGATACTCTCCTTCCTATGACTCTTTGTGCATCTTATGAGGGTTGTGAGAGCATTTGGGTGCATCTTGCCAAGCAGGAAGTGGAAGAGCAGTTAGTTATGAGTCTAAAAAATTGGAAGAATTGGGCAAAGGAGCCCTGAGACCCTGGGACAAAACATTGGCAATAAGAGGGGTGTTGAAGAGCTTAGGTTTTTCTATTACTTTTGGGGTTTCAGCTTGAGGAGGCTCTTCTTCAATAGGAGCCTAGTCCTATAAGCCATTACTTATTGACAACTTACCTCCTTTAATATTTCTTGTACTTGAACTTACGGTTCTAGTGTGGTTGAACTTATTTCCTATCGTAGTCCAACCATCCTCAACTGGCTTTTGCCAACTTCTAGAAAGGGCTTAGGAGGTGAGGATGAGCAATTGGGCGCATTGTTACGAGCTAACTAAAGGGGACAATCCTAAATTTTATGGTCAATGGCTTGGCAGTGAAAATAGATGTTGGGCAAGTTGATATACATGACTCATTAGGAGTGTCTCACATCCCCAACTTGAATTTTCACAAACTTCTCAGGGTCTTGAGAGATGTCTACTTCTACACAAAATTGATTCTATGGTCTAGCAGAATAGAACCTATTTTGATCATGGAAAATAACCTGACCTATGGAGGAAGCTATTTGGTGAATAAAATGCTAACAGGGGATCAAAGCCCTAAAAATTCTACCCAAATCAGGACCTTGAGAGTAGTGTGCTCTGAGATAAAAAAAGTCTCATGTCTGGGGGGAGATAATCATGAGCGAGTTCTTAACATACCATGTGGCTGACTTATGGAGAGTACCTCCTGCATGAGAAGGGTTGGTAAAATGGAATAGAAAAAACCCTTGGTCATATTCTGGATGCTCTCAAGCTTTATGCCATGAGCTACCTAGTGGGTTTGAACCTAGGACCTAAGCATACATTCAGAGGGAATTCAACCCACGAAATATCTTATCAAATAGAATTGTTCTAGCCATTGACTATTAGAGTTAAATTTTTGAATGGGAAAAATAACATCAGGTTTTAAAGAGTTACCTCATGGTAGACTTTCGAGACAAACTTCCTTGAGCACTTGCAGGGGCCCATTGCTCGATGTTTTGTCATTCTCCTTCATAGCTAAAACTGCCAGGAGAGAATGAGGAAAAGTCATTAAATAGGCTGGCCTCATTCGAAGGTGAGAAACCCTAAAAGGCAATAAATGCAAGTCTCACAGGTGACCTAACAAGGGCCACAATATGTAACAAGCTGAAATGATAAAAAATCAAGGGCCGACTCTATGGCACGTATGGAGGAAACCCTAGTAGAGCAAAAAAAACAATTGTTTGTATTTAGTAAATTTGAATTGTCAATTACTCTTCTTGTTACGACCAATTAAAAAAACCATTTCAGTTGTGTAGACAATGTTTTCTTATTTCCTTTTAATTTTTCAACAAAAATACAATTCAAATGTGGATTACGAAGACTTTTGATTAGTAAAGTGTGTTGAGTATATATATATATATATATATATATATATATATATATATATATATATATATATATATTCTCAACATAATCTAAACAATAAGACCTATTTTTTTATTTTATTTTTGAAATTACTAACAATCATTTTTTTTTAATTATTGACATGATTGATATGTTACAAAATAATTATTACGACTGCATTTATTTTATTTTAAATTATACAAGGGTTTCAAAAATGATTTGTAAAATGAACACCTTGCTATGTTCCTTTTAAATGAATCTCACAACTACGATGACAACTCTATAGTAGCCACCAATTCCATCTCATTAGAATGTTATGTGCATAGTTGTTGTCAAAGGTTTGGATATTTTTAAAAATATATATAAAACGTTATATACCATTTCATCACATATATTAATGTAATGTGTACCTTCCACTGAACTATTTTGATTGCCCAATATATTATAAATATGATCAACAGAATAATTTTTATAAACAAATTACGTTACTTATAATCATTCCCACTTCACAATTTAACTTTCTCTAACAATTTATTTGGTATGTAAAATGCAACTATTCTATCTTTATAAATTATGTTGTTAGAATTATATTATTTATAATGAAAAAATTATTATTATTCACAATAACAACTATTTAATTACTCCAAAACTTTTTAAAATATATATTTAAATACTCTATATACACTTTAAAAACCCATTATTTACAATATAAAACCTTTAAAAAATATATTTTTTTAAACATCATCCAACAACAATAAACACAACCTTCTAGATACAAAAACCATATGTTTATATTGAAACATACAACAATATTATATATTATGAAATATATTATATTATATTAATTAAAATTTATTTGTTCCCATGTTGACAACTTTTTAGGAAGGATTTATCAAGGAAAAATGCAAACGTCTTTTTAAAAGTAAATGTCAACCTTTTCTTTTTTCTTTAAAAAAAATTCCAATATGATCACTTTATATCCCTCTATACCCCAAATATTCTTGATAAGTTTGTCAGATATATGAGTGTGATATTCGATGCCCATAAATGTATGTTCTCGAGTTTATTTGTCAACTTTTTAGAGATACATTCCATACTTTTTTTTAATAGTCAAAGAGATTAATTTTGAAGCATATTTAGTAATAATTTATTAATTTTGAAGCATATTTATTAAATTATGAAGTGCCTTTTAAAACTATGAAGCATGATCCTTTCCTGATGTTGCAATCTTTTTCTTTTTGCACGGTTATTTTGTTGATGCACTCACAAGTATTCGAATATGAAATACCTTACAAAAATAAAAGAAATAAGATTGTAGCCATTTTTAAATATGTGTATAACATAGAAATGAATTTATATATTATTATAATATCAATTTTTATATTTGAATATGGTGGAAATAAAGTTACATAATTTGTATATATATTTTAAAATGGAAGGTTCTTATTAAATATTAGTTCAAAAGATATTAGAAAGACAATAATTTGATTGTGTAAATATAGGAACGATGAAGTTAAATGTGATAAATGTTTTGAATTGGTATAACGATATTTCAAATTAAATAAAAAAAATTAAAGTATTGAAATTGTATAAACTATTATATCCATATTAATAAATAAAATTAAGTATAAATTTTAAAAAATTAGACAAAATAGATATATTTCAATTGTGGAAACTAAACCAAATGTTTACCTCTAAAATTACATGAAAATATATCTCGATTTCTATCTTATATATAAACATATAATTTTAAACTTATTGAAATTAAGACAACCATTTATATGATCAAAACCCACTTTAATTATTGTACGACCTTTCATTTTGGCTTTTGAATTTATTTACTATAATATCATCATAACCTTCTTCAAATTATAACTTTATATAAAAATAAAAAATATTTGATTTATTTATGAATCTGGTCATAAAATTAAATTTTAAATTTTAAATTTAAATAATGTTTAAGATAAATGAAAATAAATCCCATTATAAACACTTCTAAATATGCCCTAATGAATTGGCCTGGAAAAGATAGTGACCCAAGAAAAAACCTTATATTAGAAACAACAATGAAAATGAAGATATCATGCTTCACGGAGTCCTAAGTTTAGTTATTTTGCAAAATTGGTTCTTTTATTGTGAGAAAAGCTTATTTTCCATTGGAAAGACATTGGTTGTGTTTAGAAAAAAAATATTTTTATTTTAACATGTATAGGTCATTGTCTAAGATTGATTCATCATGTTAGTAATAAAGTTATAATTTGGATTGGAAGAAAGAGTTATTATCATTTATCATAGTTTTGTAATGGATTAACAAATGAATTATAGAAAATTGTAGAAATTAAAATATGGTATTAGATAATTGGTAATATTATTTTTGATTTATTTTTATATTATACAAATTTTTTATACACATGATTTTTATTCATCTTTTTTTAAAATTTACATATCTGTCATAGGTCTAACCTTTCTAATTTATCATTAGTCAACTAAGAGAATTCTCTAATCTGTGTTTAATTTATTTAAAATCATATTCAAACTATCTCTAGATCATTTGATTCATTTTATTTCTTTCTAAATAAAACTAGCATACTCAAATGATTTTAGAATCTAGACTCATCCAAGTCTAGCATACTCATCCCGTGCCAAGAAATGAATACATTTAAAACTTAAATCCTTTTTACAGATAGACCCATATGTTTCGCATATCAGTGGTGTGATAAAGTGTCCAAAGATTCCCATATGAATACACAATATGTCTACTCAAATTACATATTTATTAAATCTATCATGCATACTAAAACACTTATACATTCAAAGGGACTGCCCTATTCTTTCCAATTCAACCATCAATCACATGGAGTAGGTTCTAGCCAAGTCTAAAGCACCTCAAAGCTAAATCAAAGTTGTTATTTATTAATTATTGAAAACCATATCACATGTTACATACATTCAAGGAGCAATATTGCACCCATTCACCTAATGATGAGAACTACATGTGGTTTATCTTCTTTCTTCTGAATATTGAATATGTAGGTAATACTCAACCATTCATTAGGTAGTGGTTGGGATTAACTCCACCCACCTTATTTCTCCTTTTGCATACCAAAACCTAGAGTTGAAAGAGGACATAGGGTTGGAGACATGTTTCTGGGTATTGCCTACACATTTTCCCTTCGAGATCACACACAGACAAATGACAAGTATGCACAATGACTTATGCCAAAATAAAAAAGAAAAATCTACAAATATAAAATCATCATATTCAGTCTCAAACATCAGTTGGTATTGACCAGAGACTGATGGTCCTATCCAAGCATGCCCAGAGATTTAGTTCCTTATCTAAGCGACTCACAATATCATTTCCCACCTTTCTTCCCACCTGCATTCAGTCTCAGATCTGCACACAACAATAAAATGCTAAGTATCTTTACACTTTTAGTACATTTCATAAATAAAAAATACATATGTCAAATCAGTTTCTACTTTATACATTAAAATATATGTTTATTGTTATGTTATATACACTCTTAATTAATTCAAAGTTATTAAATTACATCAATAAAAAATAACGTAAAACATAGTGGTGAACCCATTTATTTTTAGAACATAGCCAAACATAGGTTTTCCTTTAAAGTTTATGTTGTCACTGAATCTTGCACCCTATGGGGGGTTGTTCAGGCCTCCTCCAAATTTGGACAATATTGGAATACTTCTAGGTATGTGGGTTTACTTATAGTAAAAGTAGACCTCTAGGTTTAAGGGCTAGCTCCCTGAATTTGCCTTGAAGTACTTATCACTAAAACTAAATGTTTGTTTATGGGAAAAGGGACATAAGTATGCATGAAATGAATATAACATAGTGGTGAACCCATTTGTTTTTTGAACATAGCCAAACCATAGGTTTTCTTTTAAAGCTTATATTGTCACCAAATCTTGCACCTTATAGGAGGTTGTTTAGGCTGTCTCCAAATTTGGACAACATTAGAATACTTCTAGGTATGTGGGTTTACTTATAGTAGAAGTAAACCTCTAGGTTGAAGGGCTAGCTCCTTGAATTTGCCTTGAAGTGCTTATCACTAAAACTAACTATTTGTTTGTGGTAAAAATGACATAAGTACGCATGAAATAGAGCTACTCTAAGGGGGTGATACACCAAAAGGATTTCCACAAGACCTACAACACTAGCTTCAAAGTCCTAGAATGCTTTAACATTAGTATTTCAATATGAAGGTAATATGCATGAGGGTTGTCCAAGGTAAGTGAACCATAGATTAGTTACAAACACTAAGGCTAACTATATACTTGAAAACCTATCCGTATAATTGACAACCCTTCATATAAACTTTTAAAGTGGAATAACTTGCATCAAACATGGAAGGATTAAGAGAAAGCAAGGATAAGTGAATATCTCTTAAATATTCAATATACATCTCTTCACACATTTTGACAAGATGATATATGAACTCAAACTAGATTGTATTTATTGTTCAAAGGTAAAGTACAACATCAATCCAATAGGGCTTCACCATACATGGAATGGAATTAGAGTGCAAGAGCCAAAATGACTAATACTTATAGAATGTGAGAGAGAAGTGAGAAGAATAGAGTCCAAACATCACAACATGACTTGTCAAGCTAAGAGGAGTTACATCTGAAGAAAAATGAAGTATGAGAAAGACCATGCAATGTATACTTGGATAAATGTCCCTCAAAGGCATGAAACTCCTCAAAATGTGGCATATGACTCTTCATTTTCTTGTCTAGAAACTACCTTCATCATTTGACCTTCCATGAGTGCTCCACAGGAGACTAAGGACATATGAGATGATTTCACTATGAAGGGGAGTTATAAATAAGCCCTAACATATATTGGTTATGTCCCTAATCACTGATATTCTTTTGGACATAAGTTATCACTGCCTAAAACCATAATCACCCTCTTCTCACTCACCCTTCATACTTGGCACCAAATAGGTCTTCAATTTTCCAATCCAATCTATACAAAATGTGATGTGACACCTATCAAGAGTCCTTATGTATCTATGTTCATCAGTCAGTCCTTAAAAAGCCTCCCAATTGGAGTTTTCATCTTCTCACTTGGTGATCACTCCTTCAGTTTGGACTGGCTGAGATGAAGGTGTTATCAAAGGCACTTGTGAACTTAACTAATGTAATAAATAGACATGAGAGTTTGGCTTATATCCCAATATATATCTCAAAATGATCTGTATCTCTTTAAACCCTTATGTTCCCACACAACACACAAATATGTCAAGAAAATCAATTTTATACCCTATTCATACAAGTAGGGTATAACTCAATCCAATGGGAAGGAGCCTTGGGGAGTATTTTGAAATTTTAAGGTCATTTCCCAGTCAAACTATCCCTCATAGATGCTTTTCCTTCTTCATCTTTCCCATCAAGTCATTACCAAGGGTTTTGGAGGGTTTAAAGTAGTTTTGACCTCTAAATATTGTTCATGAAATTGTGACGTTCAACCTATGAAAAAAAATCACAAAATACTTGTTTAAGACCCTCTTCAACATCTCCCAACTCCTCAAGCTCCCATGCTAGGTGTTTATACACATATGAGGTTTTAAATTTATCTTCTTGAGCTTCTCTCTTCATTTTGTGTAGGCTTGAGTTAGTTTGAGCCAAATTATGGATTTTATGTGATCTCCTTTTCAAGGTGAATAATTTGACACATCTTATAACCTCCTATGAAAGTCATCAAGTGTGTTGGAATATTCATCTGATGCTATAAGTAGGATTAGACCCCCTTAAGGGTTCTAGGCTTAGTCTAGACCTAAAGTTTTGACTGTGTTTCATTGCTTAGGAGTAATTTGTATAGATTATATCACCTATGAGGGATTCCCTATGTGAATTCATGTCTCACATAGCTCATGAAATCCTCCTAAAAGATTCCAACACCCTTCATGTCATTCTCTATACCTTATCTACTAAACTTGTAGGGTTTAAACACTCTGGGAGTGCCTTCTATTTGAGATATAATAGGGAGAACTTCCCATGTTTCCTAATAAAAAGGATGGTATGAGGGGATTATCCAAGTTAAGGGTATGTTATATACCTATTTTCATGGCTTGACCACATAAATTACCCCTCTAAATCTCATAAAACCCAAGGCAGACTTCTAGCATGATGATTGTGCAGGCTTTTGTGTGTGGATTGTAGGGTGTTGTATGAAACTTTTATTTGCTCTATTTCCACTATATGAGAGTCTCAAAATACTATTATAACCATGGTGAAATTGATACAAAAATTTTTATCACCCAACCCTTACCAAATTCTTCAACATACACCTTGCATTTGACTAGACAAGACTATAGGTTGACTGTGACTGTATTTACCCTTAGAAAAGAGACTGTCTATAGGTGGATATTTTATCCAATACCTTGTATCATTTCAATAAGACCATTATTTAAGTCTTTTGGGCCATCTTATATTCATTTATGTTTATTCATACCATGTCCATGCTAAGCCAATCACCAAGGCAATCATACCTCAAAGTATTGTCAACTATAGTCAACTGTAGTTGACCCTTCCTAAATCAAAAGGGGATCCTATAGATGTGTTTCAACTCCTTAAAACCTATTATTTACACCCTTGGATCCTTTTTAGGTATTTATAACTTACAATTGTATATGTTTGCATGTTTCCATGTCTAAGTCATTGTCATGAGATTGTAGGTATCTATAGTCAACTGTAGGTAACCTTCTTAGGAGTAAGGGTACACCTATAGGTGACCAAGTAGGTCAAGAACCTGATATCCAACCTATTTTGATATTATTAGAAACACAAATTATCTTTTTACCTTAATAAAGTCATTTTCCATGGAGAGATGTCTCTATCTTGCTATCTTGGAGTGTAAGGTCACCTAGAGTTTATGCTACTATAGAGAATACTGCCTTTCTGTAGTGAAGAATTGCATGATTTGGAAGCCTCTTAATCATCATTTGTGGTATCAAACACCAACTCTCCTTTTTCAATATATTACCTGAAGGAAAACCTTTAGAAGTAAATTCATCAATTAAATTGTATAGACTAGCTCAAATAGAAGCAAAACTTGTAGGGTGTGGGGCTTAGAAAGCAAATTGAGATAGTTAGGTTCTTAAGAATGGTTCATAAATTATAGGAAACCATTATTTAAAATCCTACCATGAAAATGAAATATACCAAGTTTAATTTGTACTACTAGGGTAATTTGACCTTAAACTTCTCCTATTGGACGTACCATTAGAAGACCTATTAACGAGTTTTGTATGCCTAGTGGAGTGATGGAGAACAAAAATGGTTATGGTCTATTTTTATCACTTCCAAAGTATATAAATCATGTAAATGGATTTATGGAATCTTAAGGGTCACTACATAATCTTTTCCCATGTGACATTCTTCTCTATAGGCTGTACAACTTCCAAAATTCCCTTTCTTTCAACTATTTTTTTATTTTACTTAACACCTACAAGTTTTTCAGTTAGTACTGATAAGGACTAATAGAGTCTAACATATTGGAAATTTAAAGGAATTTTAGAACACTTGGAAACCTTAGAAATCTGTACCACCTTCATAAATGACTCTAAAATGACCCTTAGGTGACATAGAATGACTTAGGACCAAATATGACCATGAATAAGGCTAATAACACATTAAATCACATCAAAAGGACCATAACACACCCTATGACATTATAATAGACCCCTATGTCAAGTTTTAGACTATAAGGGGGTTGACCTATTCTGACTTGTGGTCAAAATAGTCAAGATTCTTAGCAATTTTCTAAGGGTGGGATGCTTGCTATGCCAAGAACAGTAGCCTAATCCTATCCATTGGGCCATGGAGTCACCTATACACATGTTTGACACTGAGTTTCCCTTTAAAACCACACCAAAAAATAATGACACATAAAACAAGACACACCAAAGGAAACAAACATGTGTTCAACTAGAACACTTCTGAAACACAACACACACAACTAAAAGAAAGACCAACCTAACCTAATATTTACAAAACCTCACTCTTGAGGTGAAAAACATCTTACCATACTTTAACTAGGGTCAAATATGGTTCCTCTTACATCTTTATCACTCCATGAGGGCTATCTAGTAACTGAAACATGTTCATCATCAACCATTTGAATATGTAGATGATCAAGAAGCTTACCATCCTTATGTCTTCTCATACTTGTAAGTGGACTATTCAGAGAATCCATGAATTCTCTCTTTTACTTTCCTTGGGTCTTGATTGGAGCTATAATCCTTTTGATCTTTTTCCTATCTAATCTACATTCCTCAAACTGTAGATTATAATGTATATTAGTTACCTCAACTTTTCTCTCCCCTTGGGTAGATTGTACTTGATGTGTGTGATCATCAAGTTCCTCTTTTTTATGATCCAACACCTCTGAATATGGCTTTACCTTAGATGGATCTCTTAACTATTCCTTAAACATAACAAAAACTTCCTTGGACTCATGAGACTTCTCTATGACTTTAGACTCTTGGACAACATATTGATGTTTATCTTCCTTCATAGAATGACACTCATTTTCAATCTTGATCAAACACTCAACAACCTATTCATTAGTTTTATCAACAAGCTTGACATTAGATATGCAATTATTTGGAGGAGAAGGGATCTTACCTAATTGGTCAAACTCTTGACATATATCATTGAAACTTTGCCACAAGTCATCTTCCTCTTCTTCAAGAATGTCATCATCAAGGGAAACTTCATCAATTGCATGAATAAATACATCATTCTTCTCACTATAATGATCAATCAAGTTCTTCAATCTATCATCATCATATACATGGATCAAGTAGTTACTCGTAGTAGCTTGTGAGAAAGAATGCTCAACACTTACCTCATCTCCCTCAAATGGTTTTTCATAGATGATATAGGTTCTAAGGTCAATTTACTCAAAGTATGCATAAGGATCATGCTCATAACCATATTTATCATACTCATCTAGAAACAAGTTAGCTATGCCCTCAATCTTAGAAGAAGCACACTCATCCACATTAGCCTCTTATTTCTCATTGATCACATTATTCAAATTAGAGCTTGTTTCAACATAGGGCTCAATGTGAAACCTTGCAAGAGGTTGAGTTATTATGGTCACCTTGGTTACATATCTTGTCCTAAAGGCCAACAAGCACTTGTTAGATGATAGGTATCCACCTATCTTGGCTATAAAATCTCTTGAAAGGTAGATTGCAAAATGAGCAGGTAGGTCCACAACAACGTCTTGGAGGATAGGGAAACTAAGACAATCATGGAGAAAAATGTTCAAACCTTTGATCAGTCCTTTTCTATTAGTAGGTGTACCATCTATATGAATAACTTTTTTGTTATGTGGTTCATACTTTAGGCCCAATTTATCATCTGTAACTTTGGGCATGACTGATGTAGAGGCACCACTATCAAATATACACTTGTGTACTACTTTATCACCCAAAATGAGAGTGAGATAAAATGGTGGAGGCATCTTAGCTTCATTAGATGGTTCAAAAATGTTTTTAGGGTCATTAGTAAGAGCAAAATGACCATGAATTTGACTTGAAGATGGAAGACTAGTAGGGACAATGGACATATATTTTTACAAGAGCTAGTTTTGGCCAAGCATATGAAGGACATCCCAGAGGGAAATGGATGCCTTGGTATTATTATATGAATCAACTATATTAATAGCATAATTATTTACCTTATCTTGAGTCCTTGGAGGCAAATTATTGCTTTTAACTTGAGGAATTGAAGCACTTTCAATAGACCTTACCACATTCTAATTCGGACTAGGTGCAGGAGTATTTGGGATTGCCATGCTTGTAGTCATGCCTTAATACCTTATAGGAGGATTATATGAACTTGTAGGCACATTAATATCACCTCCTAAAGCCTTCATCTTGGATCTAGTGTTGTCTTCCATATAATCTCCTTGATTGAGCAAAAAAGTGCTCTCAACTAGGAAGTTGGTGAAGCTTTCTCCTTGAGGCTGCCAACCTTCACTTGCTTACATCATGACTTCATCTTCAGCTGATCATAGAGGAGTGACTCCTCCTTGAACAAATAGAGATTCTATACACCCTCATTGGCATCCATGAATTGGCCTTGTTTCCAATATTTTCCTTGCACCAATTTGTGATGCATCTATACCATCTCTCTTGTGTTGGTGGTGGAAGTAGGATTGTACATATTGGCAGGCCTATTGAAGTTAGGTTTCCCTTGACCTCTCCCTCTCCCATATTTTTGACCATATTTTTGTTGATATGGATATGGATTTTGATGAGAACCTTTTTGCATGTTATCTTACCTATTTTGAGCTTCTAAGGCTTGGCATCTTGTCTCATAGAACTAAGACCTTGACTACCAATCAATGGCATCTTATGCCTTCTTAGGATCAGACTTTGGCTTGGAATTAACATTAAGAATTTTAGAAATATTTGGAGAAGCAATAGGAACATTAGGAAATAGAGTTATAAACACCTTAGTGGGTAAATTTTTGCTTGAATGAGGCCATTATCATCTCTAATGGCAAGTTCATATGCTTCAGGAAGAGTGAAACCACCCATGGATTGTATCATAATGGAAATATCAGTACCAATGGCTTTCAAGTATTTAGGGAACACAAAGATAGCAGGTGGTCTTATGGGAGGAGGCAATATATACTAATTATTTTTAAACCTCTCATTAAAGTCATGCATTATTTCCTTGGGTGCTCTTTGGATCACATTGAGTTGATGTATGAGTGAAGTGTGGTCACTCTCATCCTCAAATCTTGAATTTATCAACACCCCAAATTCATTCCATGATGTGATGTATCCATTGGTAAAATTATTATACCAATCAAGTGATTTCACTCTAAGGGACATATGAAGGAGTCTAATGGAAATATCCTCCTCAGTGACATTGTGGAAACTATATAAATTGGAGATATCCCTGATGTGTTCACTAGGTGTGACATGACCTTCATCATTGAAAGTAGGCACACTCTTTGTAGCATTAGGGGGAATGGAATCATATACATCAAGATGAATTAGATTTTAAATATTAAAGATAGGGAAGGCATGTTGCCTATCCATGATTTCTTTAATTTCTTGGCTAGAAAAATCCTCTTGCTCTTCAAATGGCAAAATAGGCTAAGGGTGTTGAAATTAAAGAGGAAGTCCAGGCTAAATAGGTGGATTGATAGGATTGAACACTCGACTAGAACATGACCTAGTAAATACCATGAATTATGAGAGTAAATTTGTGACAAACAATGGTATAAAAAAATTATAACTTAAATGGAGTTTCCAAATGTTGATTAGCACATCAATTTGTAGTTGATGTTGTCAAGGCCGACATTTACCTTGAGAAGTTATCTTGAGGACAATGGGTCCTATCGGGTGTGCTAGAACTATTATCACCAAATATTTCACCCTAGAGGAGGTTTTTTAGGCCTCCTCCATATTTGGGAAACATTTTAATACTTATAAGTATGTGGGTTTACCTATAGTAGAAATATACCTTTAGGTTTAAGGGTTAGCTCCTTGAATTTGCTTTGAAGTGCTTATCACTAAAACTAACGACTTGTTTGTGGGAAAAGGGATAGAAGTATGCATCAAATAAATATTCTCTAAGGGGTTATACACCAAAATTATTTCCATAGTACCATCATACTTATTTCATTAAGAAACAAGACCTACAACACTAGCTTCAAAGTCATAGAATGCTCTAACATTAGTATTTCAATATGGAGGTGAAATGCATGAGGGATATCCAAGGTAAGTGAACCATAGATCAGTTACAGACACTAAGGCTAATTTTACACTTGAAAACAAACCCATACACTTGAAAACACTTCATATGACATACTATATTGGAACAACTTGCATCAAACATGGAAGGATTGAGAGAAAGCAAGGATAAGTGAATATCTCTTAACTATTCAATATACATCTCTTCACACACTTTGAAAAGATGATATATGAACTCAAAATAGATTTTATTTATTGGTAAAATTCAAAGTATAAAATGAATCCAGTAGGGCTTTACCATACATGGAGTGGAATTAGAGTACAAGAGCTAAAATGGCTACTACTTGTAGAATGTGAGAGAAAAGTGAGAAAAATAGAGTCCAAAAATCACAAGAACACTTGTCAAGCTGAGAGGAGGAGTTACATATGAAGAGAAATGAAGTATGAGATATAAAATTCAAGTTATACTTGGATTAATGTCCCTAAAAGGCATGAAACTCCTCAACTGTGGTGTAGGACTCTTCATTTGCTTGCCTAGAAACTACCTTCATCATTCAACCTTCCATGAGTGATCCATAATAGACTATGGATATATGAGATGATTTCACTATGAAGGGTGTTATAAAAAATCCCCAACATGGATTTTTTGTGTCCCTAATCACTAACATTCTTCTAGACATGAGTTATCACTACCTGTAGTCATAATCACCCTCTTCTCACTCACCCTTCACACTTGGCATCGAAGAGGTATTTAGTTTTCCAATCCAATACATATAGAAGGTGATGTGACACCTTTAAAGAGTCTTTATGTCTCTAGGTTCATCAGGCAGACCTTAAAACACCTTCCAATAGAATTTTTCATCTTCTCATTTGGTGATCACTCCTTGTTCACTATGCCAGTTTGGAGTGGCTAAGATGAATGTGTTAATAGAGGCACTTGTGAAATTAAATAATTAAATAAATGTACATGAGAGGTTAGCTTAGGCACCAATATATCTTCCAAAATGATCTCCATCTCTTGGAACCCTTCTATTTCTACACATCACACATATATGTCAAGAAAAGAAATTTTATACCATGTCCGTACAAGTAGGGTACAACTCAATCCAATGGGAAGGAGACTTGGGGAGTCTTATGAAATTTAAAGTTCATTTAATAGTCAAAATAGTCCTCCTAGATTCTTTTCCTTCTTCATATTTCCCGTCAGGTCATTACCAAGGGTTTTGGAGGGTTTAGAGTAGTTTTGAACTCTAAGGATTATTCATGAAATTGTGACGTTTAACATGTGAAAATTTTTCAAAAAATCCTTTTTTAAGACCCTCTTAAATATCTCCCAACTCCTCAGGCTCCCATGTTAGTTTTTCATACACATATGAGCTTATAAACTTATCTTCTCGAGCATCTCTCTTCATTCTATGCAGGCCTAAGTTGGTTTAAACCAAAATATGATTTTTTTGTGATCTCCTTTAAAATTTGAAGACTTTGAAACATCTTATAACATCCTATGAAATTTAAAAATTATGTTGGAAGACTCATATAATGCTATAAGTAGGATTAGACCCCCTTAAGGGTTCTATGCTTAGTCTAAACTTAAATATCTTGAATGTGTTTCATTACTTAGGAGTAATTTGTATAGATTCTAGAATATATGAGGGATTAAATTTGTTAATTCATGTCTAACATAGCTCATGACATCCTCCTATAATATTTCAACACCCTTCAATTCATTCTCTTGACCTTACGTGCTAAACTTGCAGGGTTTTAACACTCTGGGAGTGTCCTCTATCTGAGATAAAATAGGGGGAACTTATCTTATTTCCTCAAAAAAAAGGATGGTATGAGGTGATTATAAAAGTTATTTAGGTGTTATTTACCTATTTTCATGACTTGATCACATCATTTACCCCTCCAAATCTCATAAAACCCAAGGCAGACTTCTAGCATGATGACTGTGTAGGCTTTTGTGTGTGGACTATAAGTTGTTGTATGAAAATTTTATATGATCTATTTAAATTATATGAGAGTATAAAAAGACTATTATAACCATGGTGAAGGTTATATAAACATATTTATCACCCAACCCTTTCCAAATTCTTCAACACACACCTTGCATTTGACTAGACAAGACTGTAGGTTGACTGTGACTGTGTTTACCCTCAGAAAAGAGACTACCTGTAGGTGGATGTTTTGTCCTAGACCTTGCATAATTTCCATAATATCATTATTAAAGTCCTTTATGCCATATTATATTCATTTATATCTATTCATACCATTTCCATGCTAATCCAATCACCAAGGCAGTCATACCTTCGAGTACTGTCAACTATAATCAATTGTAGTTGACCCTTCTTAAACCAAAAGGAGATCCTATAGATGCATTTAAATTCATTAAAACTTGTGATTTACACCCTTGTATACCTTTGAGTTATTTATAGGTATTTATAAGTTACAAGTGTTTATTTTTTCATGTCCAAATCTGTCATGAGATTGTAGGTGTCTACAGTCAACTGTAAGTAACCTTCTTGGGAGTAAGGGTACACCTATAGGTGACCAAGTAGGTCAATACCTTTCTATCCAACCTATTTTGATAGTATTAGAAACAAAAATTATCTTTTTACCTTAATTAAGTCATTTTCCATGGAGATATATCTCTATCTTACTGTCTTACAGTGCAAAGTCACCTAGAGTTTATGCTACTGTAGATAATACTTTTCTACAATGAACAATTACATGATTTGGAAGCCTCTTAATTATCTCTTGTGAGACCAAACACCCACTCTAATTTTTTAATATATTACCCCTATGATAGGGATTTATGATAGGATCATTTGGATTCATAAATATTTCTTGTTACACTATTCCATGATATCTCCAAAAGTAGCTAGGGCTTTGTTTTCAGGTTTTTAGGCAAACTTATCCCTGAACTCAATTTTTAAACTTGAAGTGACTTCTCAAGTCTCCCTACCTCTAATAATAAAATATTTAATACTTATGACATCCTCAACATTTAAATATCATAAATAAGGTCTCCTAATATGCTCAAACATATTTGTACAACACTTTCAAGTTTTTGTGAGGCACACATGTAGGTTTTCATGTAGATCATAGGGCAGGGAATGTGGATATGGTTTATATGCATGGATTATGGCCTTATGGTTCATATTATACCTTCTAAAATTATTCAAACAAATCATTTATACCTTATATTACCTCAAACTATTTCAAATGTTTCACTACAACATGATCCGACTCTTCTAAGGCACCTATATATACACATCAATGGTGTATGACTATGTGTGTAGTTTCAAATGATTATCACAGTCCATCATGTTTAATTTTGAGGGATTATATTATTTAATTATGTTCTAATAATATGTTCAACATATTTTTAAACTTCATTACATCCTCATGAACATTCTCAACACTTCAAAACACTTCATTTCGCTGACTATGGATGATAGTCATGCAATAAATTGACTGTGCTGGTCCTTCTTGACTGTAACTCCATGAAGGTAGCCATTTAAACTAAAATTTACAAGGATGGAGATAAATATATAATTAAAAACATGAAACACCACATAAAACCTTCTTCTAAAACCATTACAACAATAAGGACCTATACAATTAGTGGAACATGCCTACAACTAGGCAATGGTGATCTCATCTTGAAATTTGATCTGTTTAGCTCATAAAGTCACCTTAAAACATGAAAAAAAATATATAAATCATGAAAAAATAAATTACACATCCTCTAAAATTAATTTCATCAATTAGATTATACATATGAGCTCAAACAGAAGCAAAACCTACAATGTATGGGGATTAGAAAGCAAAGTGAGACAGTCAACTTCTTAAGAACGGTTCATAAAGTATAAGTAACAATTGTTCCAAATAATAGCATTCAAATTAATTATACCAATTTTAATTTAAACCACCAAGATTATTTGACCTAAAACCTCTCCTACTAGTCATACCATTAGAAGACCCGTTGACCAGTTTTGTATGCCTAGTGGAGCGATGGAGAAGAGAAATAGTTTTGGTTCATTTTTTGGCACTTCCAAAGTAGATCAAGCATGGAAATGGAGTTAGGGAAGTTTAAGGGTCACTGAATAAGATTTTCCCATGTGCCATTCTTCTCTATAGGTTGTACAACTTCTAAAACTCCCTTTCTTCCTGTTGTTTTCTTGATTTTACTTTACACCTGTAAGTTTTTAAGTTAGTAATGACAAAGACTAATAAGTTCTGACATATTGGATGTTGGAAGGAAGTTTAGAATACTTGAACACCTTAGAAAACCATACCACCTGCATGAATGACTCTAAAATAACCCTTAGGTGACATAGAATGACTTGAGACCAAATGTGATCATGATTAAGGCTAATAGTATGTTAAGGTGTGGAGCTAAAAGCTTCGCCAAATGAGTATTTTGTAGGTTGTTGGTGTTACACAGTCATCAACATCAGTCAAGAGTGACCAACGTCGGTCAAGAGCAGAATAGGAGATGCCGGCGTCGGTCATGGATCGGTCGACGTCGGTCACAGGCAAATAGGCAGGAACCGATGTCGGTTACTTGTTTATCCAGAATGTTATTTTCATGGATAGAACAGAGTGTTTACATGGTAGAATTAAGTGTTAGTCTTAAGTCTGCATCTCTATCTTTAGTAAGACTATTTAGAGCCCTTGATTAGGAGGTGCATCTGATGGCTGTAGTTGTATGCTCATGATCCCTAATTCTATGTAATAGGGATAATTCTTCATAGCTTAGTGTAGAATGTTGAATTGAATAGTACAGAATTATATATGTGTATCAATCCAGGTTGTTGGAGTTGATTGTAATTGAGAGAGAGAGCTCTTGAGGAAAAGAGATCTAGAGAGAGATCTGTACATCTGAGAGAGGTGTGGAAGAAAAGAAGTTTCTTCAATTGTATTCCTTCTGTAAAGAGTTTAATACAAGTTTTCAGGGTGGTTTCTTGTATCTCTTATTCTTTGCTATTTTTTATTCTAGTTACTTATCATTCTGGTTAATTTTGTATTTAATTGCTTTCATATTGTAATCAACATTGTTGGTTGATCCCCAATAAGTGGTATCAGAGCTCAAGTTGACTAACAGGTGGTTCAGATCTAGTTAGTGTGTATTGATTATAGGTTACTCACAGGGATTTCTGTTTGAGTGGGAGAAGCAATGGCAGAAGAAAGTAAACTGAGAATGGAGAAGTTTAATGGTAAGAATTATCAACATTGGAGAATTCAGATAGAGGATTATCTATATTAGAAAGATCTATACTTACCGTTAGGTGGGGTTTTAAAGAAGCCCAAAGACATGGATGATGAAGAATGGGAAGTTCTTGATAGAAAGGCTCTTGGATCTATAAGATTGAGTCTAGCATCTAGTGTGATATCTAATTTATCATAGGCAAAGACAACGGTAGAGTTGATGACTACTTTAGCAAATTTGTATGAAAAACCCTCAGCTTCTAATAAGGTATATCTTATGAAGCAGTTATTTAATTTGTAAATGCAGGAAGGTGGATCTGTATCTAATCATCTAAATGATTTCCATGGAATTGTAAATCAATTAAATTCAGTCAAAATAGTGTTTGATGATGAAATTAAGGCTCTTTTAATATTATGTTCTTTGCTTGAAAGCTGGCATAGCTTGGTAATGGCAGTGAATAATACTGCATCTGCTTCAAATATTTTAAAAGTAGAGGATGTTGTTAGTGTAATCTTGAATGAAGAAATTCGCAGGAAAAGCACAGAGAAAACATCAGGGAATGCTTTAAGTTTTGAGATCAGGGGAAGGCAAAAAGAGAAGATCAAGAAAGGGAGATCAAGGTCTAAGTCAAAGGTGAGAGGTAGATCCAAATCCAGAAATGGTAGGAAGCCACAATGCTGGAATTGTGAAAAGATAGGGCACATAAGCAAAGATTGCTGGTCAAAGCCAAAAGAGGACAATCAGCATGAAGGTAAGGAAGAAGCAAAAGTTGCAGGTATTGCACAAGATGTTCTTATATTCTCTTTGCATAATAATATAGAATATTGGGTTCTAGATTCTGGTGCATCTTTTCATGCTACCCCTAATAGAGGATATTTTAGTGACTATGTCCATGGAGATTTTGGAATAGTGTATTTAGGGGATGATGAGCCTTGTAAAATTATTGGCAAAGGAAAATGCAGCTGAAAATGTAGAATGGCAACACATGGGTGTTGAGAGATGTCATGCATGTTCCCAGCTTGAAGAGGAATTTGATTTCTACAGGAAGTTAGATGATGAGGTTTGTATAGTAACTCTCACAGCTGAATCTTGGAAGGTGACCAAGGGTGCACTTGTAATGGCCAGAGGTAAGAGAGTAGGTACTCTCTATTTATGTAATTGTGTTACTAATAATTCTCCTTCTATATTATCTACTTCAGATGTGGATGCAAAGTTGTGGCACTCTAGGCTCGGCCACATGAGTGATAAGGAAATGTCCATTCTTAAGTCAAAAGGTAAGCTTTCATATTTGAAAAGCATAGATCTGGATTTTTGTGAGCACTGTGTTTTTGGGAAACAGAAGAGAGTGAGTTTTCTCAAGACTAAGTCAACAAAGAAGAAGCATAAGTTGCAGCTTGTTCACACAGACGTGTGGGGATCGGCTCAGGTTGCTTCTATTAGAGGATCACAATACTATGTTTTGTTCATAGATGATGCTACAAGAAAGGTATGGGTCTATTGTATTAAGAAGAAATCTGATGTATTTGAGACTTTTAAGATTTAGAAAGCTATGGTTGAGAATGAAATAGATAGGAGATTGAAGTGCCTGAGATCTGACAATGGTGGTGAGTTTTGCAGCCACAAGTTCAATTGGTATTGTTATATGCAGGGAATACGCAGGCAAAGGACGGTTCCAAGGACACCTCAGCAAAATGGAGTTGCTGAAAGGATGAACAAAATAATAATGGAGCATTTAAGGTGTATGAGATTACATGCTGGTTTGCCCTTAGAGTTTTGGGTAGAAGCTATGGATACTATAGTGTACCTGATTAACAGAGGACCCTCTACAGCTCTAGATGGTGGAATTCTAGAAGAGGCATGGACAGGTAAAAAAGTAGATCTCTCATTTCTCAAAGTTTTTGGTTGTGAAGCCTTTATGCACATTGATAAGGAAAATAGAAAGAAGTTGGATGCTAAGTTTATGAGGTGCACATTTATTGGCTATGGCTCTGATGATTTTGGATTCAGGTTTTGGAATCTAGGAACTAACAAGATAATTAGGAGTCGTGATGTTGTTTTCAATGAAAAAGTGATGTATAGTGATCAGCTCAAGAAGCTGAATCAATCTGAGCAGAGTAATGGAGAATTAGACGAGGTGACGGTCTAAAATGAGCTCGTGGGAAAAATTAATCACAGACAAGAAAACACAGACACTGACGTCGGTCAGGCAGGAACCGACATTGGCAATACAGGAACCGATGTCGGTCATACAGTGACCGATGTCGGCTAGGTAGGAACCGATGTCAGTCAGGCAGAACTGACGTCAGCCAGTTACAGGCTTGGAAGTGACCGAGGTCGGTCATTGTCAGAGAATTTGGGTGGACAACATGTTGTGAATGAGTCTTAGACACCCGTTAGGAGGTCAAAAAGGGTAAGTAAACCTCTAATTCGATATTCCCCTTCATTATTCTATTTATTACTTACTGATGGTGGAGAACTAGAGAGTTTTGATGAAGCAATACAGGTGGAATCTAAAAATCAGTGGGAGCTAGGCATGAATGAGAAAATTGATTCCTTGAGAGAGAACCAAACATGGGATTTGGTTGAGTTGCCAGCAGGAAAGAATACATTGAAGAACAGATGGATCTACAGATTGAAGGAAGGTGAGAATGGACAGATGAGATATAAGGCCAGGTTGGTAGTGAAAGGATTTGCACAAAAACCAGGTATTGATTTTGGTAAGATTTTTTCTCCTGTTGTTAAAATGACTTCTATATGGATTGTATTGTCTTTAGTTGTTATTGAGGATTTACATCTTAAGTAGCTTGATGTTAAGACAACATTTCTTCATGGAGATTTGGATGAATAAATATATATGGATCAGTCAGAAGGATTTGAGGTCAAAGGTAAGGAGAAGTTAGTGTGCAGATTGAAGAAAAGCTTGTATGGCCTCAAGCAAGCTCCTAGACAGTGGTATTTGAGATTTGATAGGTTTATAACTGAGCATGGCTACAGTAGGTGTCAATCTGACCATTGTGTGTATTTTAAGAGATTGGATAATGGTAGATATATTATTCTATTGTTGTATGCAGATGATATGCTGGTTGTAGGTTCACACATGCAGGATATCTCTGAGCTTAAGGTGAAATTAGCTCACACATTTGCCATGAAAGATTTGGGAGTAGCAAAGAAAATCCTTGGCATGAGCATTAAGAGAGACAGGAAAAATCATAGGTTAATTTTGTCTCAAGAGGATTATGTGAACAAGGTGTTGAAACGGTTCAATATGCAGGATGCAAAATCGGTAAGCACACCTTTGGCTGGACATTTTAAGTTGAGTAAAGAACAGTGTCCTAATTCACATGATGAGGTAGGGTACATGAGTAGAGTTCCATATGCTTCCGCAGTAGGGAGTTTAATGTATGCAATGGTGTGTACTAGACCAGATATTGCCCAAGCAATGGGAGTTATAAGTAAGTATATGGCCAATCCAGGGAAGGAGCACTGGAAAGCAGTTCAGTGGATCCTTAGATATTTGAGAGGAACCAGCAGTAGGCATTTGTGCTATGGAGGTTCAGATACTTCTCTACATGGTTATGTAGATTCAGATATGGCAAGTGATTTGGATGGCAGAAGGAGCACCACAGGATATGTTTTCACTGTTGGTGGAATGACGGTTAGCTGGATATCAAAGTTGCAGAAGGTTATTTCCTTGTCAACTATAGAAGCAAAGTATATTGCAGTCACAGAGGCTAGCAAAGAGATGATATGGATGACACGGTTCATGGAAGAGCTAGGAAAGGAGCAAGAGAGTTGTAGATTATATAGTGACAGTCAGAGTGCAATTCATTTGGATAAGAATTCAGCCTTTCATTCAAGAACCAAACACATATAGCTTAGGTACCACTTCATTAGATAGGTATTAGAGGATGGTGAGTTGAAGCTGGAGAAGATCCATATAGATAAGAACCCTGCTGATAGGTTAACCAAGCCGGTTACAAAGGAGAAGTTGAATCTTCATTCAACTTTTATAGGTCTTCATGATTGAGTTTGAAGATGGAGGAGCTAGAAGATGTTGTTGTACAGGTACTAGTGTAGTTGTTTATCTCCAAGTGGGAGGTTGTTAAGGTGTGGAGCTAAAAGCTTCACCAAATGAGTATTTTGTAGGTTGCTGGTGTTACACAGTCACTGGCATCGATCATCAGCGACCGACATTGGTCAAGAGCAGAACAAGAGATGCTAGCATCAGTCATGGATCGGCCGATGTCAATCACAGGCAAATAGGTAAGAACTGATGTCGGTTACCTGTGCATCCAGAATGCTATTTTTGTGGATAGAACAGAGTGTTTGCATGGTAGGATTAAGTGTTAGTCTTAAGTCCGCATCTCTATCTTTAGTAAGACTATTTAGAGCCCTTGATTAGGAGGTGCATCTGATGGCTGTAGTTATATTCTCATGATCCCTAATTCTATATAATAGGGATAATTCTTCATAGCTTATTGTAGAATGTTGAATTGAACAGTACAGAATTGTATATGTGTATCAATCTAGGTTGTTGGAGATGATTGTAATTGAGAGAGAGAACTCTTGAGGGAAAGAGATCTAGAGAGAGATCTGTACATCTGAGAGAGGTGTGGAAGAAAAGAAGTTTCTTCAATTGTATTCCTTTTGTAAAGAGTTTAATACAAGTTTTTAGGGTGGTTTCTTGTATCTCTTGTTCTTTGCTATTTTTGATTCTAGTTACTTATCATTCTGGTTAATTCCGTATTTAATCGCTTTCATATTGTAATCAACATTGTTGGTTGATCCCCAACATAGTACATTAAATCACATCAAAAGGACTATGACACACCCTATGACATTCTACTAGACCCCTATATCAAGTTTTGTACTATAGGGGGTTGACCTATTTTGACTTGTGGTCAAAATAGTCAACATGTTCATCATTCTTTTTAGAGTTTCATATTTTTTCTTAAGGTTTTATAACTAATTTTTTATTTTTTGTAGATGCTATTTTATGGATTATATAGCACCTCAATCTTTTACACTTGGAAAAACTTAGATCCTACATGTTCTTCTTAGTTTTGAACCTTTCCTACTTTCCAAAGTCTTACATCTACTCTATCTTGTGCCCTTTAACCTATATATTGGTCTAACCTATCTTATGTTGATGGCTTAGACCTTTTATGTTTCCCAAAATGCTTAAACCTACTTATATTCCATCTATGTAAGATCTAAGACTATGCCTAGTTTTCTTCTCCCTAGACACTAGTTTCATAGATAGACACCTATGTCAATGTAGGTGTCCTACTCCAACATAAGTGTCTAGTGCCCTAAAGTCATCTAATTTTAAAATGAAAGGTATCCTAATGTTTATCTTAAATGCTTTAATGTGAATTACTTATTCAAAATGATTGATATAAATACAAGATCAATCCTCATTCATTCATCGCCTAGCATAGACCTAAAAACTTCTTACCAACTCACTAGGCAACTTTAAAAAAGGCATTCAATCAAGCACTCAAGTGAGCCAAGCTTTCCTATTTTATCATATTTTCATATCAGTCATATGGACAACACACACAGAGGTCTGAAATACTGAATGAGTAGTCTATGAGCTTGATTTTCCAAATTATAAGTTAGGTCATTATTTTACTTGCTTTGTATATATTACATGATTCCCACACAATCCAACATGTATCAGAGAACTACATTAATATGAGGCCCTCTTTAAAGTATTTTTTATGTAAACAATGCTCATTGATAGAGGATTTTTTAGGGTCAACCCAACACCGTGTGCCCACTAACCCATTTTCCCCAAGGTCACTATAGAGATGAAGAACTAAGGTTTTAAAAATTCATGACCCAAATTTTAATACACTAGATAAAAGGTGAAGACAAATCTAGAAGCATTCAGGTGGTTACATCCTTTTCTAGTAGGTATTATATACAAGAAACCCACATCAAGTTCAAATAATAACATCGACATAATCATCCCAGGTTGACGTTAGTGTCTGAGGCTCTAAAGGCACTCAAATAAGAGTTTGGTGATTGTTCTTGAATCATCTTCCAGTCTGCTTCCTATCTATTCTAAATCTAGAATTGCATTAACATCAAAACCAACTAAGTATTGTGTTTCTTTATCATTTCCATATCTAACATATATGTATTTACTATTTTTAGCCTATCTCAGTTTAATAAATCTAGTACATGTTTATCTAAGTTTTATCACCCAATTGGCCTTTTTTAGAGATAGTTTATCATCTTTATGCCATAGGCTATCTCTACCCATTTAACCCTAGATCCCCCATAATCTATTCATTTCTAGGGTTAAACATTTTATGAACTCGATCTTTAAACTCCAAACCCTAGGTCAATTAGGATTTTCTAATTTTTCTGATGTTATTCCTTGATTACTACAAAATATATGCAACATGGATGCATATGTCACCCATTTTGGGTTCTAATATTTCATTGTTTCTACGGTTTGATACATTACTTGCCTTATCAAATCTATTTATCAAATTCATGCCAATAACGAGAGAGTTTTAAAATAGAAACAACACTTGATTTCTCTTGAAAATTCCTTTTGTAATATTATATATATAGTATCTAGACCCCAATGTGTATGTTCTCAATCATTTTTTCTACCTAAGTATTATTCAAATAATATCTACCATCCCATACCCATTATTCACCCACAACTTATATTGGATTCCATGGTTCATGTTGTTACTACTTGAAGAGGTAGGGTTGCTCAACCCATCCTACCACCTATTAATATACAATAGGTGCCTCCTAAACTTAAGCTTATAATAAAATCCAAGGGATATGGCATTATTGACCAATTAAGTAATATGCATGCTAAAATTTCAATCCTTGAGCTCCTATAGTAATCTAATCTTTATAAAGATATCTTATACGAGGCATTGTGAGAGACACAAGTTTATAGTGATATTGACCTTGGTTATTTTGTGGATAACATGAAAGATTTCAAGAAAAATGCCAAGATCATTACCTTTGATCCAACAAATTTACCATCCAAAGATATTAATAAGAAAAATTTGGCTTTTTTCATACAAATAACCATGCAAAATAAAGGCATCAAAAGGGTACTCATTTATAATGGATTAATCTTAAATATTTGTAGCGTTAACTTCCTAACCACCATGGGTATTAGCACCAATCTTCTTCAAAAAATGGTTATGAATATAAAAGGGTTTGACAATTCACATAACCCTCCAGTTGGTCAAATCACATTGGATGTGACATTAGGACAAAAAAAACTTTCAACTACTTTTCAAGTAATGTCTTAATCATTACATTATAATTTACTTTTGGGTGGACCTTGGATACATTCAATGGAAGTTGTCCCATCTACACTTCACCGATGTACAAAATTCATACATGATGGGACCTTATTATCCATGCCTATTGATGATAAGCCTTTCAAATTTTACAAAATTATATATTCCAAAATTGAAGGCATTTTTATAGTGGTACCACCTAAACACTGCATTCCTATTGAGCACATACACACATATGAAATAGGCGAGTCAAGTACAATGGCTCCTTTGTCTCTAGATGTGAATAAGTCACTAAATATTGAGGTACGCATCAATGTATATCAAGAGAAAGAGACATTACAAAATGAGCCAATAGAACCATAATAACACCCACCATTTGAGTTTCCTTTATTGATTAATATTAAGCAAAAACATGGCCATGTTTCATATTACTATGACAATGATGATGATATCACTTATGACATGACAAATGAGAACATGTGAAAAATAAAATTTGATCCACTTGATCACCTATCACACAACCTATTAAAACCTATGAGTCCTAACACATATAAACTAAATCCAATTATAAAAAATATAGACTAAATCCAGATAAGGGTAAAATAAAAATAGAAGACAAACATGTAAATGCTTGTTACTCCATACATCCTTCTTGGTTAAAAACTATGGAGTCAATTTTACAAGGGTCAAATAATAATATGAAGATTTATCAAAAGGATTCACTCTAGATATTATAGATCACAACACAACAGGATACTACAAATACCATACTATCATTGTACTTGAACATAAAATTATTTATTTACCTTCTACTAGACACATATCACATAGTAGACTTCTACCTACATAAGACAAGGTACCATATTATTATTATCATTGGACCATTGAAGTAACTAGTTCATAAATGTAAGAATGAAATATGCATACACATTATTCCCAACATGAGAAAAAGGAAAAATCCTTCATATCTTTCAGAAAAGAATTATCTCTCAATATGATCTGAGTATTAAGATTTAACTATTAATGAAAATATTGATGGGGTATATTGCCACCATCTTGAGTTTGATATTAAAAAGTGGGATACAACTTGTGGCACCACATTTCTATCATAATTGGGGCTTACTATAGATGAACTAATATACTCTCCATTAATGCCAAAATCTCAAAGATACATTTAGTTACTTATAGCATGTGTCTCACATGTGGAATCTTCCACCATATGGATATTAAACCACAAACCAAATTTAAAACTAAAGTTTGAACAAAATTCGCTAATCAAGTGGAATGTTAAGTTAGATACTAAAAACATGTATTACTTTTCTTGATATGGATACAGATATTTACATACAATATGGTGGACATGAGTATTTGCATGCACCATTGGATTTAGGTAAAAAATTATATAGAAACATTGAAATGGTGGTAGTGTAGTGATATAAACAAAGTTTGATAAATTTATTAGGTGGTCCTACAAATTTTGATGACAAAGAATTTTTTGATTAGATGTATTCAAATATTCCAAAAATATAAAAATATAAAAAAAATCCTAAAACACTTCTGGAACCTACATACTCTATTAGATCCTTGGAATATATGTGTTAGTTGCATGTTAATGGATGTCATATCAGTTACTTATACATACACATGTGTGTCACACTTCTACTTGAGTGTGATACAAGCATACATAGATACATGATTTATTCTTATTTTAGATGTTGGACTTTTCCTCTACTCATGTCATGTGGATATTGAGGGCATCCACCTTCTATGATCATGATACTTAAAGCTTATATCATTCTATGGTCACTCTACATTATCATGTTTTGACCTCATAAATATACTTGTACATGCCTTTATCCATGATTATATCTTACATAGGGCACTTGATATGCTATGCACTTAACATTTTTTGATACCATGTTTGATCCATGGGATACTATGAAATGTTTATTATGGTTACTTATGCTTTCCTTTATGCACTTCCTTGAGTGTGTTGTCTTGCTATTGTCTTGCTTGTTTGAGCATTTAAATATGTTCCTTTGTTAGAGGCCTCCATGCCTATGTGTGATTTATTTAAAAATTATAACATGTCATTTATTATTGTATGGACATTTGAATATGTCATCCTTGATTTTATGGACATTTGACAAAGTCATGTCCCTTTGATTATGCGGCATTTGAATATGCCCCTTGTTTGCAGTCTCCTTGGACCATTGCTTTTTGACTTGATTTTGAGTGATCTTGTGTGTGTGATTGATTTTTTTGTTGATATTATACTATTACTATTTATACATTCCCATGATCCTTATCATGAATCTCAGGCCTTCATGTGATTGCATAGTCTTATGCACTTCAATGCTACATTTCCCTAGACATGTCTTATATGCTACATGGTTTCATTTTCAGATTATACAATTGTCTTATCCTTTTGAGGTGAGTTAACTAATGTTTTTTATTCTTCCCTCACCTCAAAGGGGGGGACATATTAGTGGGGTAATGTCATAGAGGCATGTTCTCCACATTTTTCATAATTTTTAACTTCAATGGGGGCATGCTTCAGAAGCATATTCTCCACACTTATTTCATATTTGGTACTTATATCAATTTTTAGATTTAGTGGGGGCATGCTTTGGAAGCATGTTCTCCACACTTATTCAGTACTTGGTACTTATATCAATTTTCAGATTCAGTGGGGGCATGTCATATAGGCATGGCTTCCACACATTCACAGTTTTAGCTGCAGTACGGGCATATTTTGGAATCATGTTCTCCACACTTGTTCACTATTCATCATCTCCAGATTATAGTGAGGGCATGTTTTATAAACATGCCCTCTAAATTAGCACTTATTACTATTTTTATATTTTTCCATATATAGTGGGGACATGCTTTGTAATCATGTTATCCTCACACATTTAACAAATTGGCTAAAGTACACAGTTATAAAATTTAGATTCATAGTTGTGGAAAAATTCTATACATTGGTACCATTGTTATACATAGTTTTAACATGAGCCATATCTAAAGTGCATATGCTATGCCATGTGAACCTAGTATTACAAAATCCAAATAAATTTAAGATTTTAGAACACTCTGAGGTATTGTCATCACCCACTAAGATGTATTTTTATGCATTGATACACATGATGTACTTTTACAAACTATATTGAACCAATCTACTACAATAGTTGGTTTGTTTTTGGTATGGTTGAGGTGATTAAATCACTCAATCTTTCCATTTTTTTAGGTTGGAATTGATTTTATCATCCATCCTTACCAATTTTATAGTATGATTTGACTTTTTTCACTCATGCTCACAGGTTATAAGTATCACTAGGTTGCACAGTTGAGCTAATCTCAACTGCTAGGTGGCAACTCACATTTTCTCCAAGGTTGGGGGAATGTGCCTCCAATATATCTTTCTCTCTATCTCCTTAGATATATGTACTTTATATATTTATACATATTTTACTTAAACTTAGTTTTAGAGCCTTACAATGATACATATTTCATATCTCAAATTTATACCTAGATAAGAATAAAGAGCCATTATTACTTATCATAGTTTTGCAATAGGTTAATAAATAAATTATAGGAAATTGTAGAAACTAAAATATGGTATTAGATAATTGGTAATGTTAATTTTGATTTTCCTTCATATTAAATGACTTTTGCATACACATATGGATCTTATTCATCCTTCTCTCATATTATTAGTCAACTACAAGAATTCCCTAGTCTATGTTTAACATACTTAAAATCATATTCAAACTATCTCCACATATTCAAACTATCTCTAGATCATTAGATTAATCTTATTCCTTTCTATACAAAACTAGTAGACTCAGATGATTTCAAAATTCTAGACTCATCCAAGTCTAACGTACTCATCCCATGCCAATAAATGGATACATTTAAAACTTAAATCCTTCTTACTGGTGGACCCATATGTTTCACATATCAGTGGTATGATAAAGTGACCAAAGAGTCCCATATAAATACATAATATGTCTAATCCTATTACCTATCTATAAAACATGGGGGTACAAAAATGAAGATAACATTTAAAGAGATCTTATTTCCACAATCCATTGATTAGAGTAGAGAGTTTCTAGATAAAACTATGTATTAGTTTTTAAATTGACATTTCGGTTCACACTCCATGAACCATCATTAGGGTGAGAAAAAATCACCATGATGATGGATCATGGAGTGTGAACCGAAACATCAGTTTAAAAACTAATACACAATTTTATCTAGAAACTCTCTACTCTAATGAAGATAACATGTTTGATTGGGTATGAAAATGAAGATATCATGCTTTAATGGGGAGGTGTAAGTTTATTTATTGTACAAAATTGGTTCTTTTATTGTAAGAAAATCTTATTTTCCATTACAAAGACATTGGTTGTGTTTAGAAAAAACTATATTTTTATTATAACATGCATAGGTCATTATCTAAAAATAATAAAGAGTTAAGATTGATTCATCATGTTATTAATAAAGTTATGATCTAGATAAGAAGAAAGAGTCATTACTACTAACCATAGTTTTATAATGGATTAAAAAATGAATTATAGGAAATTGTAGAAATTAAAATATAGTATTAGATAATTGGTAATGTCAGTTTTCATTTACCTTCATATTATATGACTTTTTCATACACATATGGCTCTTATTCATCCTTCTCTCATACCGACATATTTTCCATAGGTCCAACCTTTTCTAATTTACTATTGGTCAACTACAGTAATTCCCTAGTCAGTGTTTAACCTACTTAAAATCATATTCAAACTATCTCCAGATCATCAGATCAATCTTCTTCCTTTCTAAACAAAACTAGTAGACTCAAACGATTTCAAAATTTTGGACTCATCCAAGTCTAATGTACTCATCCCACACCAAGAAATGGATAACTTAAATCTTTCTTACGGGTAGACCCATATGTTTTGAATGTCAGTGGTGTGATAAAGTGTCCAAAGAGTCCCATATGAATACACAATATGTCTACTTCTATTACTTATCTATAAAATAACTATCAAGCATACTAAAACACTTGTACATTCAAAGAGACTATGTTATTCTTTCCAATTCAACCATCAATCACAAGGAGTAGGTCCTAGCCAAGTCTAAATCACCTCAAAGTTGAATCAAAGTTGTTATTTATCAATTATTAAAAACCATATCATAGGTTGCATACATTCAAGGAGCACTATTTCATACATTCACCTAATGATGAGAATGCAGTTTGAATTATCTTTTTTGAATATTGAATATGTAGGCAATGTTCAACCATTAATTAGGGAGAGGTTGGGGTCAACTCCACCCACCTTATTTTCCCCTTTGCATACCAAAACCTAGATTTAAAAGAGGACATAGGGTTGGAGACATGTTTCTAGGTATTGCCTACACATTTTCCCCTCAAGATCACACATGGAGACAAATGACAAGCATGCACAATGGCCTATGCCAAAATAAAAAAAACCAAAATCTAAGATATAAAACCATCAGATTCAATCTCAAGCATCAGTTGGTACTGACCAGAGGCTTATGGTCTTATTCAATCATGCCCAAATATCTAGTTCCTTATTTAAGTGGCACACAATATAATTTCCCACCTTTTGTCCCACCTACATTTAGTTGAAAACCTACACAAAACAATAAAATGCTAAGTATCTTGATACTCTTATTACCATTCATAAATAACAAGTACATGTGTCAAATCAATTTCTACCTTTTACATTAAAATATATGTTCATTGTTATGTTCTATATAATCTAAATTAATTCAAAGTTATATCTTATTAAATTACATCAATAAAAAATAAGGTAAAACATAGTGTTGAACCCATTTATTTGTTGAACATAGTCAAACCATAGATTTTCCTTTAGGGTATTATCATTCTTTTTAGAGTTTCATATTTTTTTCTTAGGGTTTTAGTTCTATTTTTTTATTTTTTGTATACATTATTTATGGATTATATAGCACCTCAATCTTGTACACTAGAAAAAACTCAGATCTTGGATGTTTCTCTCAATTCTAAACCTTTCCTACTTTCTAAAGTCTCGCATCTACTCTATCTTGTGCTTTTTATCTTGTCTCTTGGTTTGACCAATCGTATATTGATGACTAGACCTTCTATCTTGCCTAGAATGCTTAAAATTTTATTATCTTTCATCTCTACAAGTTTTGAGTCTGTACCTAATTTCCTGCTCCTTAGACACTAGTGTCCTAGATAAACTCCTGTGTTGATGCAGGTGTCCTATTCTGATGTAAGTGTCTAGTGCCTAGAGTCAACTAATTTTTAAATGAAATGTCTCCTATCAGTCAGCCTAAGTGATTTAATGTGATTTACTTCTCCAAAAATATTGATATAAATATAAGATCAATCCTCATTCATTATTCACCTAACATAGACCTAGAAAATTCTTACCTACTCACCAGACAACTTATAAAAGGCATTCAATCCAGCATTCAAGTGAGCAAAGCTTCCCTATTTTCTCCTATTTCCATATCAGTCATATAAAAAACACATACACGTGTCTAAAGTATTGAAGGAGAAGTCTAAGATCTTAATTTTCCATGTTAAAAGTTAGGTCATTATTGTACTTGCTTTGCACATATTGCATGAGTCACACATAATCCAACACGTATGGGATAATTACATCAATCTGAAGCCCTCTTTGAAGTATTGGCTATGTATGTAGTGCTCATTGATAGAGGGTTATTTGGGGTTAGATCAACATCGTGTGCCCACTAACCCATTTTTTCCAAGGGTCACTATAAAGATGAAGAACTAGGGTTTTATAAATTCATGAGGGACAATCCATGACTCAAATCTTAGTGCACTAAAGCAAAGGCAAAGATAAATCTAGAAGAATTCAGGTGGTTACATCTTTTTCTAGTAGGTATTATGTACAAGACACATATGTTAGGTTCAAATAGTAATGTCGATGTAATTATCCTAGGATGATGCTAGTGTCTGAGGCTCCAGAGGCACTTATATCAGAAATTAGTGACTATTCTTGAATCATGTTCTAGTCTGCTTCCTACCTATTCTAGATCTAGAAATACATTAGCATCCAAACTAAGTACTTTATTTCATTGTCATTTATATATCTAACATAAATGTACTTACTATAATTAGCCCATCTTAGTTTAATAAATCTAGTATATGTTTATTTGATTTTTAGCACCCAATTGGCCTTAGTTAGAGATAGTTTATCATCCTTGTGCCATAGGCTATAAATACCCATTTAACCCTAGATCTCCCATAATCTATTCATTTTTATGGTTAAGTAGTTGGTGAACCCAATCTTTGAACTCCAAATGTTAGGTCAATTAGGGTTTTTAATTTGTATATATCTACTCCTTGATTGCTATAAAATATGTGCAGCATGGATGCATATATCACCCATTTTATATTCCAATATTTCATAGTTTATATGGTTTGATACATTAGTTTCCTTGTTAAATCTATTAAGAAAATTCATGCCAAGAATGAGAGGGTTTTAAACAAAAACAACACTTGATCTCTCTTCAAAATTCCTTTTGTAATATTATAGAGCTAGTATCTAGATGCTAATGTGCATGCTCTCAACAATTTGTTGTACCTAAGAATTATTCAAATGAAACCTACCATCTGGCACCCATTATTCTCCCACAAATTATATTAGATTCCATAGTCTATGTTTTTATTACTTGAAGAGGTAGGGTTGCTCAACCCATCCTGCCACCTTTTAGTATACAATAGGTGCCTTCTAAACCTAATCTTATAAGAAAATCTAAGATGTGACATTATTGACCAATTGAGTAATACATGTGCTAAAATTTCAATATTTGAGCTCCTAAAACAATCTAGTGTTTATAAGGATATCTTATATAAGGCATTGCATGAGACACAAATTCCAAGTGATATTGACCTTGCTTATTTTATGGATAACTTGAAAGATTTTAGGAAAAATGCCAAGATCATTACCTTTGATCCAAAATATTTACCATCCAAAGATATTAATGACCAAAATTGACCTTTGTTCATACAAGTAACCATGTAAAATAAAGGCATCAAAAGGGTACTCGTTAATAATAGATCAGTCTTAAATATTTGTGGCATAAACTTCTCAACCACCATGGGTATTAGCACCAATATTCTTCAAAAAATGGTTATGCATATAAAAAGGTTTGATAACTCACATATCCCTCTAGTTTCTCAAATCACATTGGATGTGACATTGGGACAAAAAATAGTTTCAACTAATTTTCAAGTAATGTCCCAATCATTACATTATAATTTACTTTTTGGGCAGATTTTGGATACATTCAATGGAAGTTGTCCCATATACACTTCACCAATGTATAAAATTCATCCATGATGGGACCTTATTATCCATGCATGTTGATGATGAGCCTTTCAAAGTTTTCAAAATGATACATTTGAAAACTGAAGGCATGCCTATATTGGTATCTCCTAAACATTGCATTCATATTGAGCACATACATACGTATGAAATAGGTGATTCAAGTATAATGGATCCTTTGACTCTAGATGTCAATAAGGCACTAAATACCAAGGTACACATGAATGCATATCAAGAGAAAGAACCATTAATAAAGGAGCCAATAGAACCACAATAGCACCCACCATTTGATCTTCATTTATTGATCAATACTAAGCAAAAAGATGGGCATGTTTTAGATTACTAAAATAGTGATGATGATATCGCTTATGACACAGATGAGAAAATGTGAAAATTAAAATTTGATCCACTTTATCACCTTTCGTACAACCTATTCAAACCTATGGGTCCTAACACATTTAAACTAAATCCACTTATAGAAAATATAAACAAAATCTAGATAAGGAAAAAATAAAAATAGATTATAAGCATTTAAGTTATTATTACTCCATGCATCCCTCTTAATTAAAAGCATTAATTTATTCGTACAAGGGTCAAATATAATTACATCATGTGAATAATGTGGAGTCTTCTCAAAAGGATTCACACCAAATATTACATATCACAACACAACATCTACAAATACCATACTAACTTTGTTACCTGAACATAGAAGGATTTATTTACCTTCTACCAGACAAATATCACATTGTAAACTTTTACCTATAGAAGACAAGGTACCATATTGTAAAATCATCATCCATAATACTAATCAATGTCAAGCATTGAAGGAACTAATTCAGAAATATAAGAATGAAGGATGCATACATATTGTGTCCAACATGAGAAAAAGGCAAAATCATTCATATCTTTCAAAATGATCAAAGTATGAAGATTTAACTATTAATGAAAATTTTGATGGGGTATATTTCCACCATCTCTAGTTTGTTATTAACAAGTGGATATAACTTGTGGCACCACATTTATCTCACTATTAGGACACACAATAAATGAACTAATATACTCTCCATTAATGCCAAAATATTGAGGATACATTCAATTACCTATAAAATGTGTCTCATGTGTGGAATCTTCCACCATATAGATATTAGACCATGAACCAAATCTGAAACTAAAGTTTGGACAAAATTGGCTAATAAAGTGAAATGCTAAGTTAGATACTATGAACATGTGTGTTACTCTTATTGATATGGATAAAAATATTACATACAACATGATGGGCATGAGTATTTGCCTATAGTATTGGCTTCAGATAAACCATTATACAGAAACATTGAATTGGTGGTAGTGCAACAATATAAAAAATCTTGATAAATTTCCTTAGTGGTCCTACACCTTTTGATAATGAAGACTTATTTTATTAGACATCTTCAAGTATTCTAAAAATACAAAAAAAAAAAACATTCAAAAATCCAAAAACATTTCTAGCAACTACATAATCTATTGGCTCAATAAAATATGTATTATTTCCATGTTAATGGATGGCATATAAATTAATTCTACATACACATGTGTGTCATGCTTCTACTTGAGTCTGATGCAGGCATGCACATATACATGATATGTTCTTGTTTTAGATGTTGGGTCTTTCCTCTACTGATGTCATATGGACATTGGGGGCATCCACCTTCTATGATCATGATTATTATAGGTTATATCATTCTATGGTCACTCTACATTATCATGGTTTGATCTCATTTACATACTTGCACATAGCTTTATCCATGATTATATCTTACATAGGGTACTTGATATGCTATGCACTTAACATTTTTTGCTGCCGCATTTGATCTATGGGCTACTATGAAATGTTTATGCTAGTTGTGTACGCTTTAATTTATGCACTTATTTGAGTGTCTTGCCTTGTTATTGTCTTGCTTGTTCAAGCCTTTAAATATGCTCCTTTTTTTAAAGACCCATGCCTATGTGTGATTTATTTAACATTTTAAAATGTTATTTATTTTTGTATGGACATTTGAATATCTCCTTAGACCATTGAATTTTGACTTAATTTTGAGTGATATTGTGTGTGTGCTTGATTTTATTAATGATCTTTTACTATTACTATATAGACATTCCTATGATCCTTATCATGTATCTTAGGCCTTCATGTGATCACACAGTCCTATGCACTTCAATGCTACATTTACCTTGACATGTCTTACTATATGCTACATGGTTTCATTCATAGATTATATAGTTGTCTTATCCTTTTGAGGTGAGGTAATTAATGGCTTATATTCTTCCCTCACCTCAAATGGGGGAATATATAAGTGGGGTCATGTCATAGAGGTGTGTTCTCCACATTTGTGACAATTTTCAACTTCAGTGGGGGAATGCTTTAGAAGCATGTTCTCCACACTTATTTAGTATTTGGTACTTATATCATTTTTTAAATTTAATGGGGGCATCCTTTGGAATCCACATATTCACAATTTTATAGTTAGTATGGGCATCCTTTGGAATCATTTTCTCCACACTTGTTCACTATTCATCATCTCCAGATTATAGTGAAGGCATATTTTAGAAATTTGTCCTCCACATTGGCACCTATTTGAGTTTTCATATTCATCCATATATAGTAGGGGCATGGTTTTTAAGAATTTTCTCCTCACTTACATATTTTATGAATTATCGAAAGCATATAGTTATATAGTTTAGATTCATAGTTGTGGAAAAATTCTATACTTGGTACCATTATTATACATAGTTTCAGCATGAGATATATCTAAGGTGCACATGATATGCAATGTACACCTAGTATTAAAAAACCCAAATCAATTTCAGATTTAGAAACACTCTTAGGTATTGTCATTACCCACAAAGATGTAATTTTATGCATTGATACCTAAGATGTACTTTTACAAATTGTATTTAACCAATCTACTTTAGTCATTGGTTTGATTTTGGTATGGTTGAGGTGATGAAATCTCTCAATATTTCTAATATTTTAGGTTGGAATTGATTGTATCATCTAGCCTTACCAATTTTATAATATGAGTTGATTTTTTTAACTCATGATCACTAGGTAATAAGTATCATTGGGTTTTACATTTGAGCTAATCTTAACTACCAAGTGGCAACTCACCTTTTCTCTAAGGTTGGGGGCATGTGCATTTATAATATCTCTCTATATATCTCCTTGGATATATATACTTTCTATATTTATACATATTTTTCTTAATCTTAGTTTTAAAGCCTTATAATGATACATCTTTCAGATCAACTTGTTGATAGGCACAAGATGGTTACATCAATACATAGGTGTACTCATAAACCTTGCTATTTCAATTTGAATATTTTCAAATACTTTAAATTCTAGATTATATGCATTGATTATATACTATAACATGCTCTTGGTTTCAGGTCAGTCACCAACAAAGCACTCAAGTTGGACTCAAGCAAAGGCAAGGTGTGTTATACACACTTAGGTACACATTTCTTTCCTTTAAACTAACAATTTCATTACTAGATAAGGGGGGGTGGATATAGACACTATTTTATGCATTATATAGTACCTCAATCTTGTACACTTTAAAAAACATAGATCTTGGTTTTTCCTCTCAATTTTGGACCTTTCCTTCTTTTTGAAGTCTTGTATCTACTCTACTTTATGCCACTTAGCCTATCTCTTAGTTCAACTGATAGTATGTTGATGACCTAGACCTTATATCTTTCCCAAAATTCTTAAAACTTACTTATCTTCCATCTCTGCAAGTTATGAGTCTATACCTACTTTCATGCTTCCTAGACACTAGCATCTCAAAAAGGCACCTGTAATAACGTAGGTATCCTGCTTTGACGTAAGTGTTCAGTGACCTAAAGTCATCTAATTTATAAATTAAATGTATCCTAATGGTCAGCTTAGGTGATTTAATGTGAATTAATTTTCCAAAGGGATTGATATAAATACATGATCAATCCTCATTCATTCCTAACCTAGCATAGACCTATAAAATTCTTTCCTACTCACTAGGCAACTTACAAAAGACATTTAATCAAGAACTCAAGTGAGAAAAGCTTCCCTATTTTCTCCTATTTCCATATCATTCATAGGGACAAAACATACATAGGTCTAAAGTTTTCAAGGAGAAACCTAAGATCTTGATTTTCCAAGTTATAAGCTAGGTCACTATTGTACTTGCTTTACACATATTTCATGATTCACATGTAAGCCAACATATAGGGGAGAACTACATTAGTTTTGAGGCCCCTCTTTAGAGTATTGTATATGTAGGCAATATTCATTGATAGATGGGTCTTTAGGGTCAAATTGACATCATTTTCCCACTAACCCATTTCCCCTCAAGGTTAATATAAAGATGAAGAACTAAGGTTTTGAAAATTCATGAGTGACAGTCCATGACCCAGATTTGAATGCACCAGAGTGAAGGTGAAGACAAACCCAAAATCATCCATGTGGTTTCATCCTTTTCTAGTAAGTATTATCTAGTTTATATAGTAGCATCAACATAACCATCTCAAGTTGATGCTAGTGTATGAGGCTCTAAAGGCACTCAAATCAAAATTTAATTATTGTACCTTAATCATCTGCCAATTTTCTTCCTAACATATGTGATCTAGGAATTTGACTCAAGAGAGGATGGTTAGTATGGTGTTAGTTTCAAAATGAAAAAAAAATAAAATAAACACACTAATATCATAACATCTCTAGGCCTAGACACTAGGGAGAGCTTAGTTAACAAAAAAAATGATAAACACAACTAAAAAGTAAGGAATAAAACACAAAAATTATTTCACCTTCCTTGGATGATCCAAATGCCTTTGTAGTAGTGGCTTGTTCGGCTTGTGCTCATGAAGTCCTTAGAAATGGAAGCTTGGTTACCTCCATCTCTCCTTGGCACCTTTGGCTTGTAGCTTGGCACCTTTGGCTTGTAGCTTGGCTTGGATTGGAATCAATTTGGCATGGTAACACTAGTTGTAATGACTCCTTGAAGATATTTTTTCATTATAACTTTGCACCAAAATAGCTTAGAAATGATGTTGTGAGGTCTATTATTTATAGATTTTTGGATTTGATCAGAATCAACCTCAACCATCCATCTCAAGATTGAGATGTGTGTTTGAGGATTAATTCAATTTTTGGAATTAAGTTTGTAATTATCCTCATCATGACATTAGAAGAAGGGCTAATTAAGAGGCATGGAGGGCATCATGGAAGGCATTGATGAGGCATAGAGGGCATGAATCCTGATATTTGTGGCATTTATGGCCTAGGGATGTCTTCCCAAGAAATGAGGTCACTTGATGATGTAGATATTCCATATTCATTTCCAACAAAAAGTTTTCAACAAGTTTCCATAGAATTCTTGATTATGCCTTAATTTAGGTTAATTATCTCTTAAACATGATTAAGCACTTTATGCACAAATTACTCAAATTGATTAGAATGCCTTGTAATTGGTCCTAAATTTGATCAGATTGGAATTAGAAGTCATTTTCAGATGCATTGGATGTGTATTTCCATTTAGGATGTTGCCAACAACAAATAACAAAGGCATGAGTCTTGTGAAAAATATTTTATAGGAAAGAGCAATCCAGAGCACGTAGGTGCAAAATTGGCATTTTGACTCAGAATGATTTGATCAAAGTTAGTTGGCCCATAAATTACATTAGTGATAACCTAGCCAAAATCAGCACTTGAATATGTCAGTTTCACATTATTTTGCATGTTTTAGTGTTTTTAGGCCAAATTGTGCATTTTGAGTAGAAATTGGTCAAAAGCCTAGTTGGAGGTTATCAGTGGCCAGTTTTAGGTGTCTACAGTTTACCCCTATTTGGGAAGATGTTGAAAACCATATGCAAAGCAATGTTTTTTCAAATGATGATAAATGGCCCTAATGACAAAAAAGAAGATGATGGTTGAAGAACAAAGCTCCAAATGGTTTTGGGAAGCCTATGATGATGCCCCCTCGAGGGAGTGGCCATCACATTTATTGATGGATAGCCCCTCAAAAAAAAATTAGAAGAAAGGTGGAATTAATCCATGGGTGAGATTAATCCAAATAATAAAATACTTGAATTCATTGATTTAAAAGTATGTTGATTTACCCAAAGGTGGTTATAATCAAGAATAAAATTCAAAATAATGATTTTCCCATTGGTAGTTATAATCATTATGAGGACTTGAATTGGCTAAAGATGATTGTGCCCCAGTTAGGGTTGATTAGCAAGCATAATTCAAGGCTATAACCTAGAATATAGACTAAAGATGAGTGGATATGAAGTGATGAAAGATATGGATAGAGGAATGAGATTGATCAATAGAATGATTTAGTTGTACCTGTCAATGAGTATATGCTCATCCTAATTAAAAATGATACAACTAGAATGGTTAAATGAGTTATATTGATCAAGGGTTGGATGGGAGGATTTACCAAGGTGCCAAGGAAAAACTTCTACAACTCTATTGATTGTCGACCTTCTTGAAGCTAATTTTTTTTGTAGCATGTGATGGTAGGCTTATGATTGAACACCATGAAGACTTGGCCAAAATATGCACTAGGACTAACTCCCAATCCATAAACACTCAAAAAACAATGCACCAATGATAAAAACCATGATAAAAATGTTAATGGATGAATATGGATGGACCCAAGAATAATGTGCACAAGGAATCACCCAATGAACACATATAGACTGAGTCAAGGCAACAATGTTGAAAGCAAAAAAATAGGCAAGTGAATAAGAAAACAAACAAATAAATAGAAAAACAAACAAATAAACAACCTAAAATAAACAAACAAATAGAAAGCCTGAAAGCAAAAGAAAAAAAACATCTTAACAATGATAATGCCCTAGTAAGGCAAATTAAGGATAACTAACTAGGTTTAAATAGGACAAATATTTTTGGATTTTTGAAATGTTATGGATGTTTTTGGAATTTTGAGGGTATCTTAACTTGTTAGAGAATGACAAGATACATGCTCACAAAATGGCGAGAGCATTTGGCTTAGGTTGCTCACAAAATGATGAGAGCGTATGAAAAGGGGGACTGAGGTGACCTCAACATGAATTGAGCATGACCCATATAGTTCTGAAATGACCTCAAGGCATAGTAATTTCATCCACATAAAAAGTGGGGAAAAACCAACTAGGTCTCAACAAATTCTCAAATCTGGCAAATAGCTAATCAAATGAAAATAGTAATGGTAAGGTGATGTGACAATGCATGATAAATAAGTGTTGCCCATAGTTTGTCCATAGGCAATTATAACTAGGATACAATGACATAGGTTAATGATAATAATTTTCCCATAGGTGGTTATAATTAGTAGCAAGACTAGTGAGACACTAATTTTTCCATAGGTGGTTATCATTAGGCTTACATAAACAAACGTGATTGGATGAAAGATATCTTGCCAGATCAACTGTCACACTAATTTCATAGACTGTCATTTAAACATAGACTTGATTTATTGTTGAAACTTCATTGAAATCCCCTCATAAAAAGTGTGGGAAGAACCAAATGAACCAAGACCGAAACAAGATTGGGTAGGATGACTAAAAATAGGCTTTGGTCTAGATAAGAATGGAATGATAGGATGGTATGGTCTTCCTAAGGATAATGATGGTTTTTGATAAATTGGATAAAATGGTAAGAGGATTTACTCCAAGTGATGGGGTGAATGGTTGGGTACTCTGACAATGGCAAATGGATATGTAACAATGGCAATGGCATGGTACATGTTTTTGGCTTGGGTATGGTTTTTGATTTTGTTGTCCCTGTTGATGGGGAGATGCATGTCATAATCAACAAATGATGCAAATATAATACTTGATCATGTTAATTTCTATCCCACACCTTATCTAAATAGCTACTTTGTCAATAATGGCCTACATATTTGGTTGCTGAGAATGCGTTTGTGATTTTCATTGGTTATTGATTATGATTCCTTTAAACATCAAGACAAGGTATCTTTGTAGCCTCTACAAAGGAAAGTGTGGCCATGGATGGTAAACAAGGACAAATATTGGATGGCAGGTTTGATTATGAAATGGAATGGTAGATGATAATGGAATGTGGAAAGGTTGGAAAACAAATGAAGATCAAGAATTTCAGTAACATGTAATGTTGTTGATGCTAAATTTGACATGATTTTGGTTATGGCAGGGCCAAAAATTTGTTCTCTCAATAAGACCATCAGATTTTTTTGTTATTTGGGATTGAGAGTAGCATCCATCTAATTAGGCTATAAATAGGAAGCTATTTTGATTTGATCTTTGATTTTGTCTTCATCAAGCAGTGAATAACTTTTGTGCTCATCTATTTGTGCCTTAAAGAGGTTTTCACCAATGAAGTTATCTTGATTGTCCCGTAGCACCTTCGAGAAGGTTTCACTAAGGAATGTTAAATTTTGACTTTGATGGTCTTTTAGTGCTTCTAAAAAAGTGTCACTAGGAGAGTTTTCTTCTACTACATGAATGTTGTCTTGGCCTCCTTGCTCTTCTTCAACTGCTATGTCACCATGGATGCAGTTCAACAAAGTGTGATTTTATCAGTCCCAATAGACACTTGTGGGAGATGGAATGTCAATAATATGGCTATTTTGGTTGATGGTAATGGCATGTGGAATGGTAATGGAATGGGGAGAGGTTGTACAATCCTCATATAAGATATTATGATAACTTGTGTCAAAGCTGAAGTACTCATCCTTAAAAATCATAGAAGGATCACAAATGTATTCAAATTGATCTACAAGGCATGCATAACCAATGTTGTAGCAACCATGAACATATTCTTCTTCTGAATCTAATTCTAATTCAAGGGACTCTGAATCTGATGTTAAGACTAATGTTGATTCTAATTTTAATGTTAAATCTAATGTCTATTCAAGAATAAAACCTGACTCTAACTATGATTCTTCATCTAATGGGTACTCTTTTATAATGATGTCTTGTTGAATATTCGGTATTGGATAAGTAACAACCTATAATGATGTGATAGGCTCCACAAAGACTATTTTATCAAAGTGGGACTCCTCTAGGATGGGAAAAAGGTCAAGAGACAACTCCTCAAAGACTAGCTTGTCAATAGGAGGCTCTTAAAAAATAAGCATATGGTTAAGGTAATGATTTCCCCAAAGATAGTTATAATCATTAAGAAGTGACTCAGCAAAGATTGGCTCATCAGAGTGAGATTATTCAATAATTGGTATAGGATAAATATGCAATTTATCATAGGTTAACTTATCATAAATGGTTGATTCAATAGAAACATCATGGATTGGTTGGTTCTCTTGGCCTTGGTTTCCAATGAGTTAGAAAATCCCAGTTCTAAACACAACTTGGACTTCATAAGATTGGATCAGTTGAAGTTTGGTTGGGATTGGTATTGGTAGAAGAATGGCCTATGACTGGATAATGGTAGGGTATTGGGGAGCATGATTGATCGCATGAGCTAAAGGATAAAGTCTTGACATGGTAACGATAGGGCATTATGGAGATAAATTGCCTGCACAAGCCAAAGGACTAAGTCCTAGAATGATGAAGGGGTATTTTGGAGCTTGATTGCTCACACAAACTAAAGGATGAGGTCCTGGTATATAAATGGTTGGGCATTGTGGAGCTTGGTTGCTCGTACAAGCCAAAGGACTAGGTCTAAGAATGGTAATGGTATTCCTTGGATAGTATAGATCTTGATAGCTCATATAATCCAAAGGAGGGTTAGGGGTAGTCGATGATTGAATAACAAAAAAGACATCATGAAACTTGATTTATTCCACAAGTTAAATTATCCAATTCTTCCTCATAAACTAGATCATCCCAATCTTGAGTTGGCTCATAGACTAGTTCTTGACTATGTTCCATGTACTAATTATTATAAATAAGGTATGAATATGTATCCCAAACAACATTATCTATAGTTGGGTCTTCAAATTCCTCTTCACAAGCCTCTTCATACCAATCAAGGTCTCGATTTTAATCATAAGTTGATTTGTGGCTTTGTTCCTATGAATGATTAATATGAGGCGGATATAAATCTATCTCACAAACCATATTAACATCATTGGGGTCTTGACAAAAGCCATAAAAGTCATTTTGTGCAGCCATTATATCATAATTTGGATTTTAAGTGACTCCACCATAAGTGTAGCAAGACATATCCACATAAATGATGAAAGCTCCAAAAATAAAAGACTTAGAGTTGTACAAACTTTGAAAAACTATGTCCAAAGGACAAATGGTTCAAACTTGGTCTAACTTGGTCAAAGGGGTGGAGTTGTATCTCCAATATGGTTTGAAAGTGGAGTTGTATCTCCAAAATGGATTTTGCTAAGACTTGGCATAAAATAGTCTAACATCAAATGTCTAATTTCAAATGTCATATGCATAAAAGGTCAAGTGTCTGACTAAAAACTGACATGCCAAAGGTCCAGGTCAAAGTGTTCCAAACAAGGTCTAAACTAGGCAAGTAAAGAGTTGAGTTTCTAGGTCTTTTATCCAAACACGAAGTCAAAATATAGGCTCAAACAAATAGGCATGATTTGATTTGATTTAATCTAACAAGTTTGTAAGCAATTTTGACATAGACCCAACACACAGAATCAAACATAAACATGATCATTTGGCATAAGGCATAAGACAAAAGGCTCTTTGATAAAGGTTGTGTTCTCCCAAATAAAAGCACAAACAATGATAAGGATGGGAATTAAACAAACAAACCATCAATAGTTTTCAAATTTGGGTAATCGATTAACTGAAGTTATGCAACCCAAAAGGGAAAGATCTATGTATCAACCTCATAAATTAAGGCCTAAATAGAAATCAATCAATGTTTGAATCCAAACTTGACAAGGATAATTGAAAACTCAATGATGAAAACTAGGTTTTAACCAAACAAGCTAGACAAAATTGGACAACATGACAGCACAATCTAAAGGTCTAAATGGTATACATGACATGGTTTGAAATAATGGTTTTTGGTACAAGGTAAACTAGTCTTGAAACAACTTGAGTAGCCTAACGATGCAAGTATGCTCAAATGATGTGGTCAATACTATGTTTTAAATACTCAAAGGCAAAATGGTTTGACATGATTTAAGCATCATAATGTTACCCTCTACAACTCAAGTGACACGCACACAAACAATTTTAGTAAAAATTTCAATGCACAAGTGTGATGTAAAATGGCCAACATAACGCCTCTTTAGACAAAAGAGTCACATATAGACAAATTGGTTTTGACATGGCTTTATAAAAAAAACAAATAAGTTTTAGTCTCAAAACATACCAAATGAGAAAATGATCCAAAAATACACTAAGTATAGTCATCCAAATCCTAGCAAGGGTATGGCAAAATAGGGTTGACTAAAACTAGTAAAGTTTCAATCATTCTAGGTGAATCAATTCCACAATGACTTTCACATCAAATGATGCAAAATACAAGAATAAAAATTAGGTGACCATGGCATTGGCTAGTTGTAAAAATCTTTAGTCCTCTTTACAACCACTACATCCTATTGTTCGCTTAGTGTAGTGTGATGTCCAAATGTAGATATGTCCCTTGTGCAACTCCAAATGGAGTAAGTGAAGTCAATGTCAAGAGGTGAAACCCTAGGTCAAAGCTTCCATAAATAACTCATGGGAGGTAATAACATCCCCCTCACAAGCCAAGATAAATAAATAAATAAATCATGAAAGTATAAAGACTTTAAGGTCATTTTCAAGATCACCCAAACTTTGACAAGTTTTTAGGGAGTGCTTTAGATGATTTTATTTCTAAGCCTTGGACTAGGCTACTTGCAATAGGAATGGCACTTTTAATTCTAAGGGTTCCCTATAGGGGACAAATGGAAGAGCATACATGCAACACCCCTCTCTATGCCAAACAAAATTTAAGTAAACAACTATTGTAAACAATAATTGATAAGTGTGTTCGATTTTAAACCCAAATGAAAAGTTTGGTGGTGTTCATTTGACCCCTTGGTCTTAGTTGTAAACTTTGAAAACATTCACCAAAGCATCTAGGTCCTTTGTTAAACACTTAAAACAAGGTTCCTAATTGATTTTTAAGCATGAAAGGTCATTTAAACATGTTTTAAGCAAATATTAGGCTTGGTCTTGCAACAAAATTATTAGCATGTCCTTTAGCTTTGAAGCTCTTTTGAGTTTGAAACAACAAACTTTGAAAAAGTAGGTCTTAGGTCTGTGTTTTTGGAAAAACATAGTGACCAATGTCAATTAATACCACCGACATTGGTTACAGCTAACCAAGATCCAAGAAATGTCAATTTTGTTGACTGACGTTGGTTAAGTCAGGTAACTGATGTTGGTATTTCTGCCTACATCGGTTACTTTGTAAAAATTGTGACAACCAAAAATGGAAAAATAAAGTTAGAAAATAAATTTGAAAGAGTTTTAAAGGCTTAAATAAATATTTTAGAGTTGTAAAAGTATCTCCTTCAGGTGTAGGATGCATCTAGTCCCACCGGACATGCCATTATGTGATCTAGGAATTTGACTCAAGAGAGGATGGTTAGTATGGTGTTAGTTCCAAAATGAAAACAAAATGAAATAAACACACTAATAACATAACATCTCTAGGCCTAGACACTAGGCAAAGCTTAGTTAACAAAAAAAATGATAAACACAACTAAAAAGTAAGGAATAAAACATAATAATTCCTTCACCTTCCTTGGATGCTCCAAATGTCGTTGTAGTAGTGGCTTGTTTGGCTTGTGCTCATGAAGTCCTTGGAAATGGAAGCTTGGCTACCTCCATCTCTCCTTGGCACTTTTAGCTTGTAGATTGGCTTGGATTAGAATCACTTTGGCATGGAAACACTAATTGCAATGACTCCTTGAAGATATTTTTGCATTATAACTTTGCACCAAAATAGCTTAGAAATGATGTTGTGAGGCCTATTATTTATAGATTTTTGGATTTGATCAGAATCAACCTCAACCATCCATCTCAAGATTGAGATGTGTGTTTGAGGATTAATTCAATTTTTGGAATTAAGTTTGTAATTATTCTCATCATGACATTAGAAGAAGGGGTAATTAAGAGGCATGGAGGGCATCATGGAAGGCATTGATGAGGCATAGAGGGCATGAATCCTGATATTTGTGACATTTATGGCCTAGGGATGTCTTCTCAAGAAATGAGGTCACTTGATGATGCAAATATTCCATATTCATTTTCAAAAATAAGTTTTCAACAAGTTTCCATGGAATTCTTGATCATGCCATGATTTGGGTTAATTAACTCTTAAACATGATTAAGCACTTTATGCATAAATTACTCAAATTGATCATAATGCCTTGTTATTGGTCCTAAATTTGATTGGATTGGAATTGGAAGTCATTGTCAAATATATTGGATGTGTATTCCCATTTAGGATGTTTCCAACAACAAATAATAAAGGCATGAGTCTTGCACAAAATATTTGATAGGAAAGAGCAATCTAGAGCACGCAGGTGCAAAATTAGCATTTTGACTCAAAATGATCTGATCAAAGTTAGCTAGCCCATAAATTACATTACCCCATTTAGTGATACCCTAGCCAAAATTAGCACTTGAATATGTCAGTTTCACAGCATTTTATGTGTTTTAGTGTTTTAAGGCCAAATTGTGCATTTTGAGTAGAAATTGGTCAAAATCTTGGTTGGAGGTTATCGATGGCTAGTTTTAGGTGTCTACAACGTAGTTGTACTTACTATTTTTAGTCTAGATTAGTTTAATAAATTTATTAAATGTTTATCTAAGTTTTAGCACCCAATTTCCCTATTTTAGAGATAGTTGATCATCCTTGTGCCCTAATCTATCTCTACCCCTTTAACCCTAGATCCCCTGCTATCTATTCATTTTTAGGGTTAAGTAGTTTCTTATAAAAAAGGCAATAAATCATTTTCACCTTTGGCCCTAGCCTTCTACATGCACAATATCATTTTAAGTCATCCAAGAAGGCTAGTTTCGTTATCCCTCTAAGGCAAAGTGTTAGATTAATGGTGCACATATTGAGCATAATCAAATTTCTTTGACTACATCTAAAATGGTTAAAGTAAATGTAATAGATTTTCATTCTTCATCTTCTTATTTTGATGTTGTAATTATCAATGAGTATATACAAACATTAGATTATATTGAAATACTTAATTTAGAACATGTTAATCAAGATATTTATGAATAATAAGATAGAATCCATCTTAATGAACTTAATAAGGTAGATCCTAATAAATTTAAAGCATTTTCTAATTTTCAAAATTAAATTCATTAAAATCCTTAATTATTGGATAAGGTTTTATAATTAATCCTAGCATTTAAATATGATTGCAGTGATAAGGTTGTTACATTTTAGGAATAGTAAATCCCTTTGATGATACTATTCAACCTTTCATGGGTACAAATTCCACCATAGGCATTTTCACACAACTACCATTTCTACTATTCCTACATTTACACCTTTGGTTACATATGTGATGCCCACCCAAGGTATGGGGGAAATACAAGGTTTACCTCATATTATTGTGCCTATTCCTACATAGCCAACCTATGAAAATCCTAAAATGACTATGCATATTACATCATCAACCTCACCTACTACATGATCCCTCGATTATAATATTACATCTATGTAGCCTCAAGTGTTGCAGTTAAAAAAAGGTTATTATAGAGTTATTAATTCAATGGATTCACATGTTTTGCTTCATAATCCTTTTTCAATGGATATTTCATCTTGTCCCTTATCTATAGGTTTTTTAGCTCCTAATCTTTCATTTTATGATGGTAAAGGTGATCTAGAGAAACACCTAAGATCATTTCATGTAGCATGTTTTAACCATACACCAAATGACATATTGTTAACAAAATTATTTCCACAACATTATGGACTATGTTTTGATATGGTTCTATGATCTCCCATTCCTATTAATTAAGGCATTAAATTATTTGGGAGATCACTTTCTAGCACACTTTTCAATAAACCTCAATGAGAAACTTACACTCAAATCAAAAAACTTAAGTAAGGATATAATTAACCAATTATTGATGATTTAATTTGGTATAATATCATGCTTTCCAAGATGAAAAATCATATGGCCAATCATGTGTTACAAGACATCTTTAACAAAAGTTTTCTTACTTCTCTCCATGAGTTTATTCTATTCAAGAAATTCAAATCATTTGATTAGTATGCCATATAGTTATATATTGAGAAGTTAGGTTTATTACTTTGAATAAACTCAAATATTCACCTAACATTACAAATATAAATTTTCAAAGCAAACCAAGCTATAAAATTAATTCAAATGAGACATATAATCAGGCAAAAATAATAGATAATGTAGTATCACAGCCTACTAATCAACTTGTCTTATCCATTCCATAATGAAGGTAGTTGTAATGATTACCTCAACCTCCTCATATCCTACTAACAAAGTTATTAGAGTGAAACATTATATTTATCCCTCCACCTTAAGAGGTTGATATGAGTAGGCCTACACCTAGAGGATATGATTCAATAATGTGTATTGTGACTATCAACGATGTGTTAAACATTCTATAAATAAATTATACAAGCTAACACATAAGATACACCAGTAGGTTGATATGAGTAGGCCTAAACCTAAAGGATATGACACTAATGCATATTGTGACTATCATCAATGTGCTAGACATTCCAAAAATAAATTCTATAAGCTAAGACATAAGATATAGGATCTCATCAATGTCAACACCATTGAGCTTTGCACACCTAAAGAGGATTCAAGACCACAACCTAATGGAAATTAAAAGTTGAGAATATTTTATAATCCTCTTAAAAATCATGTAAAAATATAAAATAAGGATACTAATAAGGTGCATATGACATACACCACACATCCTCCTCCTTCAACATATGATCACCCATTTGAAATTCTTATTGGCACATTTATAACCATAATAGTACAATGACCTACACATACATTTGATAATAGTGAGATGGTATATGATGACTCTAATTTAAATTCATTATTAGTTAAATATTATGTTGATTCATGACCCATCCATAGTGTCATGATAGACAGTAGTTCAAGTTAAAATTCTTATACAATGATACTTCTACATCTAGATACACACATGAATATTTGACATAAATAACTGATATTGTCAAAAGATATGACATCAAGAGATAGAACCCCCAAGGACACATTGTGTTGCATCTTTAGGTAGGCCCTATTGTATTTGTTATTTTATTCCTAGTATTACTGAGCATAGATGTATTTTACATGTTTTTGGGATGCCCTTGGATATAAAATCTCTACACAATACCATGTTTAATGAAAATATTTTTCAATTATATGCATTTAAATATAGTGGTGATAGTTATAGTTATTCCATATGAGTACCATATTCAACTATAGATATCTCCTCTTCCACCCCCACCACCACTGTAGTTTGTTGTTACACCTATTCAATAGTATTCTACAAATTCAATTCCTCTATCTATTTAGGATCATTCTATATACTCAGTTATACAACCTAATCATGTTCATTCTATGAAAATAATTTAGATGAGTGTAGTTCAATTTATTCAATTACTAATACATCAACATCCATTACATTAGATAGTCATTTATCACTCTTCAAAATCATTATTTACTTTATATCCTAAGCTAAATTTATTGAAAGTTCAAAGTCTTCCACAATGAACACAAGTACATGTTTCTCCTACTATATAGTGGAGTGTATAGTATATTATTCACACTAGAGTTATTCATCATACAAATGGTCTTATGAGTGATGATGATGGTGGTTATAGTATATAATAAGATCATTTTTATAGATTCGTATTCATATACATTTACGTTACATGTGACACTACTAGCTCATGAAAGGTGACCCTTCCCATGTTTGATGCAGAACTTCCACATGACCATTCCCTAGATTGGTTAATTGGTTAACATGTCATTAAAACATAATATTTATAAAATACAAATACATACATATATTAAAAAAAAATGTGACCTAAGCAAAACATGTTTGGTAGATTAAATATCCTTTTCCATACACACATGCATTTCATGGTATATATGAGTGAGATGTAGGTCATTCCTATACCTATAGGACATACCAATGCTAAGGGTATCTTATTCCATATGTTACATTGATACCAATGCTAATGGTATCTTATTCCATATATTACATTGATACAGTTTATATATTTAATGACATTTTTGTTTACCAAGTTGAGCTCTATTACTTGCTTACACATGTCTTTCTATTATTCATACTCTATATAGTGCTAAATTTTATGGATATGTTACTTTAGTATGTTGTGGAATTGGAATACTTGGATGGTGTAGACTAGATTAAGTATTCTATGTTTCATTGATGTTATTTCCTTTTCATAATAGGTTCATCAATGTTTATTGTTTATATCTCTTGGCCTTGTGTATGAAACATTTATTATCCATTATTTGTAATCATTGGACTTGTGTGTGTGACATCTTATTTTCAATTGATTTCAGCCCTTGAACTTGTTTGTAAAATTTTATCTTCCCTTAAATGTGGCCCTTGGCCTTATGTGTGAGATTGAGTGTTATTGTGTGTCCTTATATTATGTGTGTAATGGCCATGGCATTGTATTATAATGAGTGGATTAATACATTATTTTATAATAATTTTGTTAATTTTTTATAGTTTTTAAGTTTTGTAATCCATACCACACACCTCCCCACTTGTGTACGATGTATTGATTCACATCATGCACCTTCACTACATAGTCTTATTCAATGATTATCTTAGTGATGGCTATTATTTCATGCCTAATTTATATATTTATCTTGATGTAACACTTGTATTAATTTAATTACATGTTTCATACATTATTTGATGTCATATTCATATATTATGATGACATATCCCCCATAGGTTGACATGATTCTACATGATTACATCTTTTACATAACATGATACAGATAAATATTTTATTTTGATATGAGTGACTTACATACTACATCCATTAATTCAAAATGGGACATATTATAAGGCTTATCATGGATACATTAGCCTCCATGAGTAGAAAATTTTGATTTTGGCAAAGTTTATAAGATTCAGAGATTTTAAAGTGATTCACATATCAGATTGGTTCAAATATGAGACAAGTAGTTACACATTGGAATAACATTTTCAAGCATATTCCATGCATATATACTCAATTTATAGGAACAAAATTTACAAATTTTTAGATATTTAGATAGATTTGGGGCATATGTCATGCATATGCACACACATTTATAGGAATATAATTTTTTTTAATTTTTTGATGAAGTAGTGTATAGATGAATAACATCTTATATCATGTTATAACTGATTGGTTCATATTATGGGGAATTAATGTTGTTAATTCATTTAAATTATTACAATTATCATGTTGGCATGAACATTGTTCATGCATTTACACACTTTTTCAGTTTTCTATTTTCATATATATTTGATGGTACCTAGAAGTGAGCACCCTTGAATCTATAATTTTTCATATAGTGTATTAATTCATTAATTTTTAGGTGTGTATTTGATTATTATGTGATGATCAATGACCTAGGCATTACTCAAATCAATTCCATAATAGGCTCCCATCTCAGCATCTTGGGGTGTAATATAAGTTATATGATTAGTTTGATTGAGGATTTAGTGATGTTCAATGACCCAATCACTAATATTTTTTTTCAATGAGGGTTGGGAAAATTATCTTCCCAATCTATGACCTTACATTAGTACATAAATATGGGTCATAATCACCCAAAATTTCTCTAAGTGATTCAACAAGGAAGCACAATTCTCCAATGTTTCAACAAGGAAGAATCATCTCCAACAACATGATATAGGGTGATATGGTTCACCCACTTACAAGTGTATTATTTCCTTGTTATTTAAGTTTCAAAAAATTAAATCAAAGTTTGGATTTTGGATTTCATACAAGGGAATTTATTGGTGCATGTTCATTATATGTTGTATGGAACAAGATGCACATTTAGAGCCTTATCCCAAAGACAAAGTGTATTGTACACACTTATGTACATCTATAATCATTTTACTCATGATTTTTATTTAATTTAAATACTATAATAAAATGTGACATTTTTAGATACTAAAATTTGGTATTAGATACATAAAAATATCAAAGTTGACCTATCTTCACCTTACATTACTTGTGCATACACCTATATATCTTATTCACCTTTTCTCACACTTACATGCTTTCCATGATTTTAACCTTTCTAATTCACTATCAATCACCTAAAATAATCCAATAGTATATGTCTAACCTATTTAAAATCATACTCAAATTATCTCTAGATCATCATATCATTCTTCCTACTTTCTAGATAAAATCGATAAACTTAGATGGTTTTAGAATTTTGGACTCATCCATTCTTAATTCACTCATTTTGAACCAAGCAATGGTTAATTTTAAAATTAACATCCTTCTTATAGGTTATCTTTTATGTTTCATATGTTAGTGGCATGATAAAGTAATTAAAGAGTCCAATATAAATACGCAATAGGTCTAAGCCTATTACCCATCTAGAAAGCACCTATCAGGTATACTAAAACACTTTGGCATTCAAAGGGACTAACCTATTCTTTTTAATTTAGCCATAAGTCAGAAGCCACAGATCCTAAACAAGTCTAAATCACCTCAAAACCAAACCAAAGTTATCATTTTACAAGTATCAAAATTTATATCATGGGTTGTATACATTCAAGGAGCATTATTTTGCTCATTCACCTAATGGGGAGAACTACATGTAGTTTCAATTACATCTTTAGAGCATTAGATATGTCAGGAATGCTCAACCATTCATCAAGATTGTTTTGGGTGAGCTCAACCAAACTTGTTCCCAATTTTTTAGATCAAATTTTAGTTTTGAAAATGAACCTCAGGTTTCAAGAGAAGGATACAAGTTTCGAGTTACTGCACATATATTCAGCCCTCAAGATAACACATAGACATAGATTACAAGTAGGCATAGTGTTTATACCAATTTATAGAAGAATAATTTTCATGAAATGAGATTATATTAACCTAAAACTTATCTCATATAATATATCTAGACTTATAAAAGGTAAATCAAATAGAGCATGTTGGTACTTAGTTATATTGGGGCATGATCAAATGGATCTGTTAAACCTAGATAGAGGAAAACTTATAAAAAAACATCAATAGAGAGGGTTCCAAATCCTTTAGTCAATAAATATAATGTATTAACCCTAACTATGTCTTCTAATGTTAATCTAATATAGTATTATAAAGTTAACAACATAAATAAAGGGGGTGATTAAACTAAAAAGGGTAAGGAACAATGGTAGGAAAATGGGGGCCTAGGTTACCTAACATTGGAAATAATTTTTAAAAAAAAAACTATAGACACACTAAGTATAATCATAGAGGAGATTCAAACAAGGAGTTATACATTCAAACTATTAATTAAGTTATATCTATCTATCAAATGAAAGAGCTAGGGTAGAAATACTTACCTTGAATAGAACCTGTCAAGCCTCAATCTCTCCATTGGCCAATAGTATTTTGTAAGAGATTATTGTGATTGTAAATATCATAATGGTTGAATCAAGATATAAAATAAAATTAATCCTCCTATTTCATCCAAGACTCCACAAGACAAGCTTTTCCCTCCAAGGCAAAATCTAAGCAATGGCTTCTTCAAATGTAGTCTTAAGCAAAATTTCAAGTAATAATCGTGCAAAATATGAATATTCCTCTCTATTAGATTGAAGTGGGACTTGTACTTATAATGACGTATGACCTTAACCCTTTCCAAAATTTCAGCCAACAATATAGACCCACCTTGATGTAGTTTAAAACTTACTGTTTAACTTCAAACTAGGTAAATCTAGGTTGACTTAGTTGTGAAGCATGCATTGTGACTTTCAGACTACATCATCTTAGGCCAGCCTAGTTTGAATTTTGAAGGGATGTAGAGTATATTATATCAACCCAAGATGGTATAGTGAGAAAATATAGGTCTTGGTTTGGTTATGGGATATTAAGAGGAATATTTCTTAGGGGATTAAGTTTAGGGGGAGTGTAGTGTATATAGTTATGATAGATAAACACCATTTCATCTAACTAAGCACTATCAGTCCACCCACCCCTTTCCTAGTGTACTATTTAAAGCATGAAATTAGAGAGATTTAAACTTAATAGGTTACTGCAAGAGATAAAGCATCAATAAATAATAAATTTTTAAAATATTATGTGTATACATATGCCCCATTCAAATATTCTCATGTGTCATTAGAGTGTAGCATGGGATGGTGCTTTGAGAAATAAAATAGAAAAACACTAACTAAGATAAAAAAATTATAGTATAAATCACCAAAAAAATTAAATTAAATAAGTGAAATAATTTAAATTACCATATACATACCTTGAATTACCTTTATTGTTTAATGGTTGTATGTTGTATTTTTAGTCTTGATCATGGAGGGAATAGTAATTGTGTTAGACAAACCCTAGGGATATAAGGATAGAGAGCAAAACAAATAATCATGGGAAGATTGAATTAAATGAAAATTTTCATGACAGATTATATTAGTTAGAAAATTAGTTACCTTCTAATTATCTGGAGATTTTGGAGAGAGTTTTATTGGAGGATAGAACTATGTAGTGTTGTTGTTTGGTTTGTTGGCGGTTCTCTTTTTTATTGAGCTTGTGGCTCTTATCTTGTATCTCATTTTGGATTGAATAATTTTTTTCCTCTTTTTCAAAAAAAATATTAGTTAGAAAATTTGGTAAGCTTAGATGACAAAGACTAGGTTAAAACCAAGATTAATGATAGAAAAGAGGGAAAATCATGTAACTAAAAATCCAAGGCTACTAATGACCGAAAGATCCAGACATGTAGCCAAACTAAGAAAAGTAATAATCCATATCAGACCAAGGAAGTATGAAAAAAAATAATCAACATCAATGTAAGATAAGTAACAATCCATACTCAAACAAAGATGGAAAAACCATAAACGTAAACAACATCGATGAAAGAGAAGTAACAAACCATACTCCATCAAAGATGTAAAAACAACATCAATAAAAGAGAATTAATTATCTATACTCAATCAAATATGGAAAAATAGAAATGGAAAACTCAAGGTCCCAAACATAACTAGGGGAGATCTAGGAAAGATAAGGCGATAATCAAAAGAGCGTCTTGAAATAAATCAAATGTGCATCTTTTATTATAATGATACAAACTAAAAATGGTCAAATTATGATCATGTTAAAAGATATATTGAGAATAGGAAGTAAATAAATTGGGAAAATATTTAGAAACAAACCTTCTTGACATGGGGGAAATGAAATGGGTGGTGGGGAAAAAGAGGCTGGCACCAAGGTGACAACATAATATTTACTAGAGATAAGACATTAACATCAGGATGACGAGACTAATAAAATTTTGACATCAATGACCTTTAAGTAACATGGTTGAAGTGTGAAAGTTTGGGTAACTAGTGAATTATAAATATCATCCCATAAATATTAGTATGCATAAATAGTAAAATAAACCTACCATCCCATAATGTGTTCCTCATTCCTCAGGACCCCATACAAAGTCAACTATCTACTATGAAGATTGGGTACTTGTGTGAGAAATTAGGTGAAACTATGAATTATATGATAATGAGCTATCTTATCCTAGTCTACTAGCCTCCACACCCCAATGGACATCCACTCTATTATGTGGCCAACTATGGAGTTTGGGTTTCGACTAGAATAGGAGATGTACCAAATAAATATCACATCTTTTGGTGTGATCTAAATTTTAAGGTTTATTTACCTTTATAATAATTTCCTTTTATTGTATGATATGTTTTTATATCTTTTATATTTGGCAATTCCTCCTCCATACAGATTCATAAAACCAAATATAGGTGCTAAAAAGTACTATCACAAGAGAACTTACACTTGGTGGCTAGAGAAGAGAACCAAAAGATCATGGTGTATAAAACACCTAGACTAACACATTAGAAGAAAGTGAAATCTTGTATCAAACCTTAGTGTGCCTAGAGTGATGTGGTTTGGTGGAAATTATGAAAATGAGCATAAAATGACTAGGTTATAATGACAAGTAGGCATGAATCATTATCATGAGAAATGGTGTATGTGATCAAAGAATGAGAATAAAATGTTAAATTTTTAAGATGAAAGTAAATTACATATCTTAATTAAATGAAAACACAAATATCATTCATTTACTTATCTTATAGGTAAGGCACATAGCTAATATTGAGGACAAATGTAATTTATAAAGTGAATTTGTGAGCATTTGTGAGTAAGGCATGTTCCTATCCAAGAGTTACAATGAAACTCACAAATTGAAAAACCAATAGGTATAAATTGTTTATAAAAAGTGTTAATAAAGTAAATAGTGTCTTTGAGAAGACTAAAAAACCAAATGGTGTTAAAAATAACAAAAAGAGCAAAATGACAAAAATTAGGAATGGAAGCTAGTGTGTAAAGAGAAACTAAGGGATATGACAAGAGATGATGCTACAAAATATAAATTATGAGTAATACCTAAAAGAAATTTAGTTCTGAAATATATATAAGACTAATTATTAACATGAAACTAAAGCATACTAGAAGATATATATATATATATATATATATATATATATATATATATATATATATATATAAAGAACATGTAATTAAACAAAAAAATTGTTTAAAATTTGAGCATTGGTTAGTTCTTTGAAGATGTGTCCTTCATTATTTTTTAGCATATAATTAATAGAAACAAGAATGTCTTTGACTAGATAAAGACCTCACCACTTTTGGGCATACTTTCCTTATTTATCGTGGGTGTAATCTCACTTAAAAATTAATTCTCCAACATTAGAAGCATAGACTTTGACCTTTTTGCTCTATTGTTTAGTAATGCAAGCTTTGCATTGGTAATTATTTTATAATGCATCCATACATCATTCATCAATGAAATTTAAGGCATGTAGATAGGATTCATGAATTTATTCATTGGGAATGATGTCATGAAGATAAATGTGCAAGAAATATAAATCAACTTCAAGTGGTAAAACAGCTTCAGATTCGTATACTAATGAGAAGGGAATTACCCCAATGGTAGTATGATTGCTAATATAATAAGCCCAAAGTGTAGGTTAAATATTAAGGTTCCAATCAAAGTGATAATATCTAATAGTCTTTTTCAATATTTTGTTAATGGATTAAACTTTACCATTACACTGAGTGTGATATGGTATGTAGAATTTATGTGTGTTTTGAACTTTACCCATAGTTGTTTCATGTCTTTATTTTTGAAGTTCCCACCATTATATAAAATGATGGTGTGAGGAATACAGAAATGACATATTATTTGATTAAGAATTAATTTTGAAATAGTTATGCCAATAACATTTACAAGATTCATAGCTCCAACCCACTTGGAAAAATATTCAGTAGCAATAATGATGAAACATGGCCATCATGTGATATAGGTAATTTTCCAATGAGATCTAATCCCAACATACAAAATGGCCATTGTGACTCTAAAGTTTTAATTTCAACTAGAGGAGAATTATTTGATCATCATTAAGTTTGAAAAGATTACAATTTTTAGAGAATGTAATGGTATATTTCTCAAGAGTAGGCTATAAGTATCCCATGCATAGTTATTTATGGGTTGTAGTGTGTCTGCTAAAGTGACCACTGAAAATGCCCCCATGTGTTTATTCAATAAGAGTAAGAACCTATTCTTTAGTAATAAAATAGATCAAGGTAAATTTAGTGTTGATACAATAAATAATATCATATCAGAGGATGTATTCTCATGTTTGATTACTAATTTGATCATTTTCATGAGAATAAGCCTCTAGAGGATAAGTATTATGCTTAATGAAGTGTATGATGTGTCTGTACCATAGGTTTTGGTGAGTAGTGATAGCTTCAATATGGAAAATAATAGAACCATACTTGGATTGTAAATTGGATGATGACTTGCTCATTTGAATGAGAAATTTTAAATCTTGAAGGGTTGAATGAGGGTGTAAGAAAAAAATTGATGATGCAAGAGAATCTATAATCATGTTTTATTCTCATGGGATTTATTTAATAGTAAATTATGTGAATTATTTGGCACAATGGTTTGAAATTGATGATATATGATGATTTTTTCATTTTTTCATTAGTAATCACCACTAACTTGACAACATCTTAGTTTTGAATATCATAAGGCATATAAATATGGGATGTCTAAATTGATGGTCTCTTGCATCCCCAAGATGATAGATTCATATTCTACCATATTATTAGTGACTCCAAAGTTTAATTGAAAATATAGAGGTATTATTTTACCATGAGGGTCAACTAAAACACAACCTACCCTAACTCCTTGGAGACATTTGGCACCATTGAAATCAAGTGTCCAAGTTTTTTCATGCAAAACAATTGTAATTTTAGGTTATTCTTCAATGACAACTTTGGGTTTAAGTTTATAAGTATCTAGTTCTATTAGGTATTGTGCCTATAAAATAATGGTAAAATTATGAAAATAGTATTTAAGTGAAATAACTTGATTGAGACCTCCAATATAGAGAATCTATTCATCAAGAAGGATATCCTGAAGGTGATTAGTAGTTAGTATAGGTGTGAACGATCACTTGGCCCTTAACTAATTTTTGCTTGCTAATTATTAATTCAAATTCCATTAAAATAACCATCCATTTTCCAATTCTATCTCCATGTAAGAAAGATTTGGAAAATAAATGGTGAAGTGGATCGAAATGTATGATAGCATAAGTAGCTTGATAAAGCATGTAATGTCAAAGCTTTTTAGTGATGAAATATATAATGAGGCAATCATGTTCCATTTTTGTGTAACATGTTTCATAATCTATTATATTTTATATTTATGGATTATATAACACCTCGGTCTTTTACACTTGGAAAACTCAAATCTTGGTTGTTCCTCTTAGTTCTAGACCTTTCCTACTTCCGCAAGTCTCACATATGCTCTATCTTATGTCCCTTGGCCTATATCTCTTAGTGAGATCAGTCTTATGTTGATGAAACAGACCATATCGCATTCTTAGAATGATTAAAATATACTTATATTCCATCTCTGCAAGTTCTAAACATGTACCTAATTTCTTTCTCCTTGGACACTAACATCTGGATTAGACACTAGTGTTGGTGTTAGTGTCCTAACCCAACACAAGTGTCCAGTGCCTAAAAGCCATCCAATTTAAAAATGAAACAAATCCAAATGGTCATCCTAAGTGATTTAATGTGAGTTATTACTTCAAATAGATTGATATAAATATAATATCAACCCTCATTCATTCCTCATCTAGTAAAAGACCAAAGAGACCAAGGCAACCTATCAAAATCACTTTATCAAGCATTTAATTGAATAAAGAGTCCTTATTTTCATACCAATCATAGGTAAAACACATATACAAGTCTAAAGTACTAAAGGATGTACCCAAGGGCTTGATTTGACAAGTTAAAATATAAGTCATTGTTATACTTACTTTTCATATATTATAGGATTCACACAAAAGCTAATACATAGAGGAGAACTAAATGAGTATGAGGCCATATTCAAGAGTATTTGATCCAAAACTCAAAAGCTTTGGCTGAAATAATTCAAAAGAAATAAGAATAACACAATTCAAATAATGCTATCTCTGAAAAGAGATGTTTTATTTATCAAAATTGCAGACCCAAACATATGCTTATCTCTGAGAAGAGATGTCTAATTTCCATTTTGGGTTACATCTTCATTTATACATGTTTTGAAGGTGTGGGGAGGATGTGGAAGGTCACCAATCTCAAGGGAGATGAATTGGTTCGACTTCCACGATTTACAACAATACAGAATTTGAGGAATTATTATTTCTAGAAACTTACTATTTTTAGACTGGACTAATAAAATTGAAATTTGGGACACTTCTGTTGGGTTTTATGGGGTCAAACTTCATTTAGTGGACCTCAATGCCATCTCACGACATTCCCCTCATTATTAGCTTTCCAACGGTTCAAACGGCGAGTCAATTGGAGCTACGGTGCAAAAGTTATGGCTCCCGAAAGTTTCGCCATCAAATGGGGTGGACCCATCACCCAAATTGTTATCCGAATTATTGTCCGGATCATTCCTCCCTCCTTGAGAAGCAATGGTCCCCATTGCAACAAGACTTTTCATCAAGTGTGGTAGTTTTACTTTGATTTGATTCCTGTTGCATACCTGATTGTTCACGATTTCTGTCTGACCATCAGTCTATGGATGGAATGTTGTGAACTTTTTTAGCTTGATATCTATTTGATTCTGTTGTTGTGTTGTTTGTGTATTCAAGGCTGTAACATCAGCCCTCTTAGATTCCTGTGGTTGGACCACCATGAGAACAAATTTCTTGGCACTAATCAAAGAGACAGATGTAGAAGGTGGTACTTCTGGTACCCTATAGCGCCGTGTTCCAAGAGTGAGAGTGATCCTTCTAGTTCTTGATTCATATATACCATGTCGATCATACATGAATGGCTAACCAAAGAGTACATCACAAACATCTAGATTGACCACATTACATAAGACCTCATCTTGGAAAGGTTGTATTGCATATGAGAGAAGACATTGGTGGGTAACACAGAGGTTTCTCCCTGGACTCAACCATCCAATACTGTATGGTTTTGGGTGAGGCTTCATGGACAGATTTAGGCTTTTCACAACATTAGCAGAGAGTAAATTCTTTTGACTTCCACTATCAAGAATGAAATGTAGAGGCTTACCTTTCACCCATAACTTAGAGTGAAACAACCTTTCCTTGTCATCTAGCATCTTGTCATGTGTCTGTGATGAAGCAACAATGGCTTCAGGATCAGCATCTATAATTTCTTCTTCAACCTCTTTGACTGCAGGGTCTGTGTGAGGTAGAGCAGAGGATTGTGACTCAGAAAGTAGTGATTTGATAGCTTGACATTCTTCTTTGGAGTGAGTTCCAGATTTTTGATAATCACACCACTTCCCAGTCTTTCCTTCCTTTTGCTTCCAATTTTGGCTTTCTTTGTCACTTTTCTATTTTGAAGACTGATTCTTTATATTCATTCTTCCATGCTTATGCTCAATCTTCACTGCGAACTTGTATGCCTCACCAATGGTTTCCAAATTGAAGAGTTCAATTTCTCCCCGTATGTACCATTGTAGTCCACCACGATATTTGAGAACCTTATGTCTCTCACTTTCTTGGATGCCTAATCTCGCAGATAGAGAATGAAAAATATCAGTATAATCTTGAACAGATTGTTCCTTACCTTGGCGAAGTTGTTGCCATTGTATGTAAAGATCATCATATGCTCCAATGGGATAGTATTCTTCTTTCACCGCTTCCACAAAATTATCCCAAGTAGGTTCCACCTCAAGGCCAATGTCATCTATGCTGAACCTCTTTTTGTACACTTCCCACCAATTTTTCACAGGCAATGTTGATTTTAAAAGAGCAAAAGTAATCTTTTCTCCATCGGTGAAATTATTTACAGAGAAGTAGGAAGACAATTGATCCAACCAATTTTCTACTGCATCGGCATTAATTTTTCCTTCAAATGTAGGAATATCAAAATTTACCTGGACCTTGAAGGGTGTTGGGGCACTGAAAGGATGTTCCCTGGTTGAGGAGCCAGGAAGTGGAGCCGTAGAGCCAGAATTTCCCATCGGAAGTGTTTGAAAAATTTGGGCAAACTGTTGTAGCATCTATGCTTGTTGCCGTTGGAGGGCTTCATTCACCATTTCCTTGAAAGGATTGGATGTCTCGGTGTTGTCTGCCATTTGAAGTCGTTTGGAGTGAATGGGTGGAAAATTTAGAAGCTCTGTTGTTTCCCACCCAAGCTTCTTGTAGCCTGACCTCATCCTTGGGATCATACACTCTCAAGACAAACTGCTCTGATACCACTAATCCAAAACTCAAAAGCTTTGGCTGAAATAATTCAAAAGAAATAAGAATAACACAATTCAAATAATGCTATCTCTGAAAAGAGATGTTTTATTTATCAAAATTGCAAACCCAAACATATGCTTATCTCTGAGAAGAGATGTCTGATTTCTATTTCGGGTTACATCTTCATTTATACATGTTTTGAAGGTGTGGGGAGGATGTGGAAGGTCACCAATCTCGAGGGAGATGAATTGGTTCGACTTCCATGATTTACAACAATATAGAATTTGAGGAATTACTATTTTTAGAAACTTACTATTTTTAGACTGGACTAATAAAATTGAAATTTGGGACACTTCTGTTGGGTTTTATGGGGTCAAACTTCATTGAGTGGAGCTCAATGTCATCTCATGACATTCCCCTCATTATTAGCTTTCCAACGGTTCAAACGGCGAGTCAATTGGAGCTACGGTGCAAAAGTTATGGCTCCCAGAAGTTCTGCCATCAAATGGGGTGGACCCATCACCCAAATTGTTATCCGAATTATTGTCCGGATCAGTATTGGATATGTGAGTAGTGCCCACTGACATCAATTTATTTTTAGTCATCTCGACACCATATGCCCACTAACCCATTTTCCCCCAAAGTTATAATGAAGATGGAGAACTAGAGTTTCACCATTTTACAAGGAGTATAGTCCATTACCCATATCTAAATTTACTAGAGCAAAGTTAAATAAAATACCATAATCATATAGGTGGTCTCATGATTTTATATTAGTTATTTTATATAATACACTTACATTAAATCTAGATATTAGCATCAACGTAATAATCCCAAGCCGACGTTAGTGTCCAAAGATCTAAAAGTGTTAGATCTAAAATTTGACGATTGTCCTATGAATCTAGAAATTTAACTCAAGAGAGGATGGTTAGTATGGTGTTAGTTTCAAAATGAAAACAAAATGAAAGAAACATACTAAGTAGCATAACTTCTCTAGGCCTAGACACTAGGGAAAGCTTAGTTAATAAACATGAATAAAACACACAACTAAAATGCAAAAGAAACTCTCTTTTAACTTCCTTGGATGCTCCAAAATGCTTATTATAGTGGCTTGCTTAGCTTGTGCTCATGAAGTCCTTGGAAATGGAAGCTTGGCTACCTCCATCTCTCCTTGGCACCTTTGGCTTGTGGCTTGGCTTGGCTTGGCTTGAAATCAATTTGGCATGGTAACACTAATTACAATGGATTATTTAAGATATTTGTGCATTATAACTTTGCACCAAAATAGCTTAGAAATGATGTTCATGGCCTCTCTATTTATATATTTTTGAGATTGATCAGAATCAACCTGAACCGTCCATCTCAAGATTAAGATGTGTGGTTAAGGATTAATCTAATTATGTAATTATACTTTGTAAATAGGCTCATCAATATTTGGGATAAAGGAGTAATTAAGAGGCATGGAGGGCTTTGATGAGGTATGGGAGGCATGAATCTTGATATTTGTGGCATTTAAGGGATGTCTTCTCAAGAAATGAGGTCACTTGATGATGCAGATATTCAATATTCATTTCCAAAAATAAATTTCAACAAGTTTCCATGGAATTATTAATTAGGCCTTGATTTGAATTAATTATCTCTTAAGCATGTTTAAGTACTTTGTGCACAAATTACTCAAATTGATCAAAATGTCTTATTATTGGTCCAAAATTTGATTAGATTAGAATTGGAAGTCAATGTCAGATGCATTGAAATCATATTCCCATTTAGGATTTTACCAATAGTAAATAATAAAGGCACATGTTTTGTATAAGAGATTTGATAGGAAAGAGCAATCCAGAGCACCTAGGTGTAAAATTAGCATTTTGACTCAAAATGATCTAATGAAAGTTACCTAGCCCATAAATTGAATTGACCCATTTAATAATATTTTAACCAAAATCGGCACTTGAATATGTCAGTTTCACATCATTTATCATGTTTTAGTGACTTTAGGCCAAATTGTGCATTTTGGGTAGAAATTGGTCAAAATCTTGGTTGGAGGTTATTGGTGACCAGATTTAGGTGTTTACAGTTTGCCCTTGTTTGGGAAGATGTTGCAAATCGTATTCAAAGCAATGTCTTCTCAAATAATGAGATATGGCCTGCATGATAAAAAGAAGATGATGATTGAAGAACAAAGCTCCTAATGGTTTTGGGAAGCCTATGATGATTCCCCCTTGAGGGAGTGGCCATTACATTTGTTGATGGATGATCCCTCAAAAAGAAGCAAGAAGAAAGGTGGAAATTAACCTGTGATTGAGATTAATATAAACAAGAAAATGCTTACATGCATTGATGTAAAATGGATACTAATTTTCCTAAAGGTGGTTATAATCAAGGTTAAAAGTCAAAATAATGATTTGCTTATATGCAATTATAATCATTAGGAAGACATGGATTGGCTAAAACTGATGGTGCCCTAACTACGGATGATTAGCATGCATAACTCAAGGATATAACCTAGAATATAAATTAAATTTGAGTGGGTACAAAGTGATGAAATAGATAAATAGAAGAATAATATTGATCAATGTGAATGATTCAGTTGTACTAGTTAATGAGGAGATGCTCACCCTGATTAACAATGATACAACTAGAATGGTCAATAGTTTGATTGATCAAGGTGGGTGGGAGGATTTGCCAAGGTGCCAAGGAGAAAATTATACGGATCCATTGATTGTAGACCTTCTTGAAGCTAATTTTTCTTGTATTAAGTGATGGTAGGCTTCATGATAGAGCACCATGAAGACTTGGCCAAAAAATGCATAAGGACTGACTCCCAATATCCAATAACCACTTGAAAACAATGCACCAATGATACAAACCATGATGATAATGTTGACATATAAATCTGGATAGACTCAAGAATAATGTGCTCAAGTAATCACCCAATGAACACATATAGATTGAGTCAAGGCAAGAGTGTTGAAAGCAAACAAATAAGCAAGCAAATAAACAAAAAAACAAACAAACAAACAATCTAAAATAAACAAACAAACAAAAAGCCTAAAAACAAAAGCAAAAAAAAACATCCTAACAATGATAATGCCCTAGTAAGGCAAATCGAGGATAGTTGACTAGGCATAGACAGGACAAATGTTTTTGGATTTTAAAATATTATGAATGTTTTTGGCATTTTGAGGTATCTTAACTCGTTATAGAATGATGAGATACCTGTTCACAAAATGGCAAAAGCGTTTGGCTTAGGTTACTCGTAAAATAGTGAGAGTGTATGGAAAGGGGGACTGAGATGACCTCAACATGAATTGAGCATGACCCACATAGTCTTGAAATGGCCTCAAGTCATAGTAATTCCATCCACACAAAAGGTGGGGGAAAACCAACTAGGTCCCAACAAGTTCTCAAATCTGGAAAATGGCCAATCAAATGAAAATAGTAATGGCAAAGTGATGCAGTAATTCATGATAAACAAGTGTTTCCCCTAGTTTTCCCATAGGAAATTATAACTAGGATACAATGGCATAGGTAAATGATACAAATTTTCCCGTAGGCAGTTATAATTATTAGTAAGACTAGTGAGACATTGATTTGCCCATAGGCGGTTATAATTAGGCTCACATAAACAAACTTGATAGGATGAAAGATATCTTGCTAGATCAACTATCACACTACTTTCATAGAATGTCATTGAAACATGGATTGGATTGATTATTGAAACTCAATCAGAATCCTCTCATAAAAAGTGCAGGAAGAACCAAAATAACCAAGATCAAAATAGGATTGGGTAGGATAAATAAAAACAAGATTTGGTCTAGATAAGAATGAAATGATAGGATGGTATGGTTTTGCTAAGGATAATGATAGTTTTTGATAGATTGGATAAAATGGTAACATGGTTTCCCCCAAGTGGTGGGGTAAATGGTAGGAATATGTGACAATGGCAAATAGGCATATGTAATAATGGTAATGGCATGGCAATGTGAAATAGTATGGTACATGTTTTTAGCCTAGGTATGGTTTTTTATTATGTTGTTCCTATTGATGGGGAGATGCACATCCTAATCAACAAATGATACAAATAGAATACTTGATCATGTTACTTTATAACCCACACCTCATCTGAAAAGCTAATCTATCAAGAACTGGTTGTAGATCTGGTTGTCAAGAATACTTTTGTGATCTTCATTGGTCATTAATTTTGATTCATTCAAGCATAAAGATAAGGTATCTTTGTAGCCTCTACAAAGGAAAGTATGGCCATGGATGGTAAACAAGGATAAATAATGGATGGTAGGTTTGATTGTGAAATGGAAGGGCAAATGATGATGGAATGTATAATAGTGGGGAAACAAATGAATATTTGGACTTTCAGTCACATGTAATGTTGTTGATGTCAGATTCAACATAATTTTGGTTGTGGTAAGGTTGAAGACTTGTTGTCTCAATAGGACCACCAGATTTTTTTGTTGTTTGACCTTGAGAGTAGCTACCATCTGATTAGGCTATAGATTGGAAGCTATTTTGATTTGATCTTTGATTTTATCTTCATCAAGTAGTGAAGAAATTTTGTGCTCAGCTATTGGTGCCTCAAAAAGGTTTTCACCAATGAAGTTGTCTTGATTATCCCATAACACCTTTGATAATTTTTAACTAATGAAAATTGGCTTTTGAATTTGATTATCTTCTAGCACTTCCAAAAAAGTTTCACTAGAAGATGCTGAGTTGTGACTTTGATCATCCCCTAGCACCTCTTAAAAGGTTTCACTAAGAGAGTGTTCTTCTTATATATGAATGTGGTATTGGCCTCCTTGCTCTTCTTCAACTACTATGTCACCATGGATGTAGTTCAACAAAGTGTGATTTTTTCCATCCCAATTGACACTTGTGGGAGATGGAATTTCAATGATATGGCTATTTTGGTTAATGGTGATGGCATGTAGAATGGTAATGGAATGGGGAGAGGTTGTACAATCCTTGTAGAAGATACTAGGATAACTTATGTCTAAGTTGAAGTACTCACCCTAAAAAATTGTAGAAGGGTCACAAATGTATTCAAATTGATCTGCAAGGCATACATAACCAATGTTGTAATAGCCATGAACATATTCTTCTTTTGAATCTGATTCTAACTCAAGGGTCTCTGAATCTGATGTTGAGACTGACGTTGATTCAGATTTTAATGGTAAATATGATGTCGATTCAAGAATAGAACCTAACTCTAAATTTTTGTTCTTCATATGATGGGTACTTTGTTACAATGATGTCTTGTTGAATGCTTGGTATTGGATAAGTAACAACATGTAATAGCATGATGGGATCCACAAAGACTAGTTTTTCAAAGTGAGACTCCTTTAGGATGGGAAAAAGGTCAAGAGACAACTCCTCAGAGGTAAGCTTGTCAATAGGAGGCTCTTAAAAAATAAGCACATGGTCAAGGTAATGATTTGCCTAAATGTGGTTATAATCATTAAAAAGTGACTCAACAAATATTGGCTCATCAAAGTGAGACTCCTCAAGATACCAATTTTGAACACAACTTGGTCTTTGAATGATTGGATTGATTGAGGGTTGGATGGGATTGGTACTGGATGAGGAATGACTTGTGGTTGGATAATGGTAGGGCACTAGGGAGCATGATTTCTCACATGAGCTAAAGGACAAAGTCTTGAGATGGTAATGATAGGGTGGTATGGAGCATGATTTCTCACACAAGACAAAGGACTAGGTCTTAGAATGATGAAGGGGCATTGTGTAGCTTGATCACTCGCACAAACCAAAAGATGAGTTCTTGGTATGGGAATAGTGTGCCATTATGGTCTTAAAATATAAATGGTATGATGTGGTGGAGCTTGATTACTCACATAAGCCAAAGCATCCAAGTCTTCCTCATAAACCATATCATCCTAGTCATGAGTTGTCTCATAAGTTGGTTCTTGACTGTGTTCCATGTACTGATTATTGCAAAGAGGGTATGGATCTATATCCTAAAAAACATTATTTGTAGTTGGGTCTTCAAAGTCTTCCTCACAAGCCTATTCATTACAATCAAGGTCTTGATTTGGATTTTGTGGATTTTGACTATATTCCCCATATGGAGTGTTGTAAGGAGAATAATAAAAATCCTTAGAAAATCTTTCTCTATAGGTGTTCCTAATGGGATTTTGTGCAGCCATTCTATCATAAATTAGATTTTACATGACTCCACCATAGGTGTAGCTATACATATCCTCATAAATGATGAAATCTCTAAAAATAAAAAGGCTTAGAGTTTTACAAACTCTAAAAAACTATGTCCAAAGGACAAATGGTTCAAACTTGGTCTAACTTGGTCGAAAGGGTGGAGCTATACTCCAATGTGGTTCCAAATTGGAGCTATATCTCCAAAATGATTTGCGTTAAAACTTGGCATAAAATAGTCTAACATCAAATGTCTAACGTCAAATGTTATACACACAAAAGGTTAAGCATCTGAATAAAAACTGGCATGACAAAGGTCTAAGTCAAAGTGTTCCAAACAAGGTCTAAACTAGGAAAGGAAAAAGTTGAGTTGCTAGGTCTTTTGTCCAAATGTGGAGTCAAAATCTAGGCTCAAACAAATAGGCATACGCTAGGACTTTTGGCCAAATGGCATCAAAAGCTAGACTTGAAACAAAAGCTGATGTGATTTGATTTAATCTAACAAGTTTGAAAACAACTTTGACATAAACTTGGTACACATAAACATGATCAGTTGGCATGAGGCATAAGACAAAAGGCTCTTTGAGAAAGACTATGTTTCTGCCAAATAAAGGCACAAACAATGATGAGGATAGGCTTTAAATAAATAAACCATCAATAGTTTTTAAATTTGGGTAATCGATTAACCAAAGTTATGCAACCCAAAAGAGAAATATTTGTGTATTAGCCCCATGAATTAAGGCCTAAATAAAAATCAATCAATGTTTGAATCCAAACTTAACAAGGCTAATTGAAAATTCAATGCTAAAAACTAGGATTTGACCAAACAAGCTAGACAAGATTAGATAGCATGACAGCACAAGACAAAGGTCCAAATGGTACACATGACATGGTTTGAAACAAACGGTTTTTGATGCAAGGTAAACCAGTTTTGAAACAAATTGAGCATCCTAATGGCATAAGCATACTTTAATGATGTGATCTATGTTATGTTTCAAAGACTCAAAAGGCTCAAAATGTTTTAACATGATTTGGCCAACATAACACTACACTTTGCAACTCAAATGACACACACACAAACAAGTTTAGTAAAATTTTAAGGCACAAGTATGGTGTAAAATGGCCAGCATAAAACCTCTTAAAACAAAAGAGTGACATATAGATAAATTGGTTTTGACATGGCTTTATGAACAAACAAACAAGTTTTAGTCTCAAAACATACCAAATGAGAAAATGATCCAAAAATACACCAAGTATAATCATCCAAATCCTATCAAGGGTATGGAAATATGGGGTTGACTAAACTAGCAAGCTTTCACATGTTTCTAGGGGAATCAATAGCATAATGACTTTCACATCAAACAATGTAAAAAAAAGCACAAAAATTGGGTGATCGTGGTATTAGCTAGTTGTAAAAAGGTCTAGTCCTTTTTACTACCACTACATCCTATTGTTCGATCAATGTAGTATAATGTCCAAATGTAGATATGTCCTATGTGTAACTCAGAAAGAGTAAGTGAAGTAAATTTTAGAAGATGAAACCCTGGGTCAAAGCTTCTCTAAAGAACTCACATGAGGTAATGGCGTCCCCCTCGTAAGCCATGTTTACATAAAAATAAAGAAAGCATGAAATAGAAAGACTTTAGGGTCATTTTAAAGGTCACCCAAACTTCGATGAGTTTTTACGGAGTGCTTTATATGACTTTCTTTCTGAGCCTTGGACTAGGCTACTTGCAATAGGAATGGAACTTTTGATTATAAGGGTTCCCTAAAGAGGACAAATGGAAGAGCATACACATGACACCCCTCTTTTTTCCAAACAAAGATTTAATTTAAACAAATAAGTAAATACAAAAATCTTGAAAAGGTGAGTTCATTTTTAAGCCCAAATGGAAAATGAGGTGGTGTTCATTTGACCCCTTGGTCTCACTTGAAAACTTTGAAAACATTCACCATAAACATCTAAAATTTTGTTAAACACCAAAACAAGGTTCCTAATTGATTTTTAAGATGCAAAAGGTGATCTAAAACATGTTTTTAGAAAATGTAAAGATTGGTCTTGTAAAAAAAACATTAGCATGTCCTTTAGCCTTGAAGCTCTTTTAGGTTTAAAAAATTGAACTTTAAAAAAAGAGCTCTCAGGTCTGTATTTTAAGAAAAACACAGTGACCGACATCAGTTATATAATATATGATGGTTACACTAGCTAATTGATGATGATTATCTAACTGATATCAGTTATACCAATAGTGACCAATGACATCTATCTAATTGATGTTAGTTTTACTAATTGACGTTGGTTATTGTGTAAACCTGTGACAAAGGAAAATGGCAAAATAAAGTTAGAAAATCAATTTGCAAGAGTTTTAATGATCCAAATGAAGATTTTAAAGATGAAAAATGATCTTCTCCATGTGTGGGATGCATTTAGTCCCACTGGGCATGCCATATGTGAACTAGGAATTTGACTAAGAAGAGGAGATTAGTATTGTGTTAATGACAAAATACATAAAACAAATTGACAAAGAACACACTAAAATAGCACCTTCATGCTTAGTTACTAGGGTGAGCTTAGTCACAAAACATGAATACAACACACAACTAAAATTCAAAAGAAACTCTCTTTTACCTTCGTTGGATGCTCCAAAATTCTTATTGTAGTGGCTTGCTCGGCTTGTGCTCATGAAGTCCTTGGCAGTGGAATCTTGGCTACCTCCATATCTCCTTAGCACCTTTGGCTTGTGGCTTGGCTTGGTTTGAAATCAATTTGGCATGGTAACACTAATTGCAATGGCTTCTTGAAGATATTTGTGTAGTATACTTTGCACCAAAATAGCTTATAAATGATGTTCATGGCCCCTTTATTTATAGATTTTTGAGATTGATCAGAGTCAACCTGAACCATCCATCTCAATAGTGAGATTTATGGCTAAGGATTAATCCAATTATGAAATTAAAATTTATAAATAGGCTCATTAATATTTGGGATAGAGGAGCAATTAAGAGGCATGGAGGGCTTTGATGAGGCATGGGAGGCATGAATCCTAATATTAATGGTATTTATGGCCTAGGGATGTCTTCCCAATAAATGAGGTCACCTGATGATGCAGATATTCAATATTCATTTCCAAAAATAATTTTTCAACAAGTTTCCATGGAATTATTAATTAGGCCTTGATTTGGATTAATTATCTCTTAAGCATATTTAAGCACTTTATGCACAAATTACTCAAATTGATCAGAATACCTTGTTATTGGTCCAAAATTTGACTAGATTGGAATTGGAAGTTAACGTCAGATGCATTGGAACCGTATTCCCATTTAGGATATTACCGACAACAAATAACAAAGGCACGTGTCTCATGCAAGAGATTTGATAGGAAAGAGCAATCCAGAGCACCCATGTGCAAAACTAGCATTTTAACTCAAAATGATTTGATCAAAGTTAGTTGGCCCATAAATTACATTTCCCTGTTTAATGATATTTTAGCCAAAATCAGCACTTGAATATGTCAGTTTCACATCATTTAGTGTGTTTTAGTGTTTTTAGGCCAAATTTTGCATTTTGGGTAGAAATTGGTCAAAAGCCTAGTTGGAGGTCATCGTTGGCTAGATTTAGGTGTCTACACTTCCTACCTGTTCTAGATCCAACACTCTGTCAACATCAAGATCAACTAATTACATTACTTCCTTGTCAACATAGCTTAGTTGTATTTTCCATATTTAGACTATTTTAGTTTTATGAATTTAGCATATGCCTATATCTAAGCTTAGAATCTAATTGGCTTATTATATAGCTAATTATCACCCTTGTGCCATTTTATTTCTATATACCCATTTAATCAAATATATGGCTGATAATAAGATCACCTACATCATTTTAGGGTTAATCATTTAGTGAAGCTAACATTTATTTGTTGAACCAAAACCCTTATTTGCATATTAGGGTTTTTGCCTTCTTCAAAAGTTCATTTTAGATTTCTATATTTCATTTTTAGATTTTATTTCTCTCTTACTTATATGGGCATAGCTTATAAATTCTTAGTTACATCTTTGATTTGGCCCTAGTGTTTGTGTGCTTCACATCTATCTTGAACATTGCAAACTTTATATCATCACTAACAGAATGCCATGCATGGAAACTCCATTATGATTATTTATTTAATCTACCACCTGAGTAATGTATTTCATATGAAGATCTTGTAAAATATCAAAAATAGGATAAATCCTCTTTTTCTTACAACTATGATAATGAAAAACCAATGATGAAAATGTAAGTATAAATGAGAAAAGTAATGATCATGATGTTTCTACTCTTGGTTATGAATGTGACAAAATGCCTCTTGATTATGACACCTCTCCTATTCCTCTATTTTATGATAATGAAGAGCCAATTAATATGCAAAATGATACCATTCCTAATGTTTAAAATCAAAATATTGCATCCATACCCTCTTTAGTTATTTCAAAAAGTGTGATTCTCCCCTTTCCAATGTTGAAAATTTCAAAGAAGTTGAATGTTCCTCCTCTATCTCTAATAATGAAAATATTGATGAAATTGAGTGTGTGCCTTCTTTTCTAAGTAATATTAATGTTGAAAATTCTTTTCCCTATTTTGATGTGGAACATCCCACATCCAAATGTTTGAGAACTAAAGTGTGTGATGCCATGCTTCCTCCCACGCACCTACATATGAAGACCCCAAGATTTGAGATGGTGCCTTTTATATAGATTTAACTTGGGCCTTAGTTGACTCATCTATTTTAGTCACAACATCCTTGGCATCTTACTTTGCATCCTTATCTTTATTTTATTGTTCTTACTTCTACATAGGATCTTGTGTGTGCCCTTCTTTTGCCTTCACTTTTTTAACCTCCTCAACCTTTTTCATTTTTGCCTCATGTGTTTCACTTTATTCTTGATCCATTTTCTTTGTCACAACATCTTCTTCCTACACTTTCTTTTTTATCTCTGCTTCTTCCACCTTCTGCTTTTGTTATTGCATAGCTACTTCTTTATCCTTCCTTTGTTGTGACTTTTCATCCTCCTTCTTAGCAGTAGCTTCTTTCTCTTTTCTCCTTTGTGCCTTTATGTCTTCAACTCTTTATTTTTGAACCTCAGCTTCCTTGGCCTGCTTCTTCTCATCTTTTTGCTTCTTCATTTGTAGTTCCTCCTCTTCAACTATACATTTGGCCTCTTCCTTTTGCTTTCTCCTCACATCCTTGTGAGATTTCTTCTCAGTGGCCTTCTCCATTTCTTATTCCCTCTATTTTTTTAGTAGCTTGTTATTATGCTACAACATCTTCTTATTTCACTACCATATTTTTTGTTCATATTCAATGTCTATGATGTTTTCTTCTTCCTGTGAGGAATAAGTTAAAGAATATTCCACAATAGTGTGCCTTTGAACTAAATGATTTTTTAGGTCGATGGTATAAGTCCCTTTTTGAGTCATTTGAATATTTTTGTGGGTTCTAATGGCTATGATTCTAAATCTTGATATGAGTCCTAAGCATCAACTTCCATTGGGTCAAAAAATTAAACCATCCTATCTTTTATTCTAGGATCCAATCATGGCTCTATGTGTGTATGTTTATTTTTTACCAATGTTTCTTGTGGATTTATGAACTACAAATGATTTTTTTAGATTTTGAAGAGCTTACAACTTATTCTTCTCTAAAAAATTTAGTAGTCTATCATTTTTGCTCAACCTCTTCCCCAACAATGATGATGATGATGGATGGAGGGGGTGTAGTTAGTTCTACCCACAAGTCTCTTCACACCTAATTTTTCACTTGACAAGTGTGTATTGCCTTCCAAAAAAAGAATGATTTTTATTATTCTTTATCATACACTTATTTTCTTATATCTGCTAGCATGGATTGGTAGAATTATACTTCCTTAACACCAAGCTCTAACAAATCACATTATGCAATAATTTTGGGCACATGTGTGTCATACAATTAGACTTAGTATTACATCTCCTCTTTTTCACTAGTGGTGATGATGACCTTTATGCAGGGTCCTTCCTCTTCCTTTTTAAGTTTGTGATGGATCTTTCAATGTCTCAAGAGTTTTGTGTTTTTGGGTTGGTTGTTATTGTGGTAAGGGGATTTGTACTCCTAGAGGCATACATCCCATTGGTTGGGATTCTATAGCTATAAGGGATTTTCATCATAAGACCTCATCCTACATGTCTATCATTATAATAAAGAAAGGCATAGGATTAATGGGTGCCTTTGTGAGCTCAAAATTTTTAATTTGGGTAGCCTCAGGGAGCAATGTGACTTAGGCATGTTAACTTAGATATTTCATGACATTTATGGAAACTTGAGGGTGCGATGTGATGAGTTTTTGTAACTACAAACATGTATTAAACTCCCCCAGCTATGCATAAAATTTTCCTTCCTTAGTCTAAATGAGATTAGGCACCTACTTTGTAGGACACAAATTGACATCATGGTTGACCGGTTCCTTTGGTGATTTTTATTGCGTGAATTAAAAAATAATAATTAATAATTGGTACTAAAACATCTATGATAGGCCAATGAAAAAGATTAAATATTTTTAGTGAGCTCAAAAACTAGAAACTCAATCCAATTGAAGTTTTCATTTCTGTGAATCATGTGATATTTGATATCAATAACACCTTTGGTTACTTATTTGGCATTATTTATGGTTTTCCAAAACCTCTTGGTGATGTACTCGACCAAGATTCATATTAGAGTATCCTATATTTATTCCATTTGAATTCCTCTTGATTCCCTAGTGTAATTTTCATTTGTGTCATAATGAATGGGAGGTGCCCTTATTTTGTATGACAAAAGTGATTTTCCCCTAGATGGAAGCCTTGTTGCATGGACCATGGAAATGGTATTTATATATATATATATATATATATATATATATATATATATATATATATATATATATATATATATATATATATATATATATATATATGTCTTATGATAAATGACTAAAACCTTTATTGTATATTCTGAGAAGAAGCATTATAACTTCATCAAGTTATTTTAAAGTTGGTAGATTTATTAACCTTTCTACATTCTAACCTTGTAGGGGATGTTGCAATGATAAGGCTCCCTCTTATGCTACCTTCAGTTGATTGGGTATAAACATATTGGTTTTATCATCATTAATGAAATCAAAAGAATCAGGATCATAATAATTTGTTTGGCACAAGGCAAGACCAATGCCCATATCCTCCTTTTCTATGTCAGAGAGATGAATGAAAAGCTATGATCAGTCCATGGTCTCTCCTTAATTGATGGATGATTAATAATTATAACTATATGGATTTGATACCACTTGACACAATAGAAATTGAAATTCAATTGAATGCAAATATTTCTTTGTTCACCCAAGTGTGTAATGGCATAGATTTGTGTGTGCCCTTATATTTTTTCCCTTGTTATCTGACTTGACACCTACCTTTGAATTAATTGAGCTATCTACACACCTTTATAACTTAGAATTTAATGCCATCCACCATTGGTCAATGTGATGTGGTTGATTTTTTAGCCAAATGAATTGCTTTGACTAATGGAGTTTTTGATGTGATCTATTGTCTCCTCCCACATCGAGTGTACTTTGTTACTCATCTACTAGATTTGTCCCTTGATGTTACTTTAAAAAAGGTGTTATCATTTGAACGTGTCGACATTAATGTCTTTGGAATACCATTTTTTTCCTTTTCATGCACTTTATTTTCCATCATGTCATTCCTAGACTTAATTCTTGATGTACCTCCTTATATATTTGATTGACATGTGCATCCACTAATGGCTTGTTCATTTTATGATGATGACTTTAATTGTAGTTCCACTGCTTGCAATATATATATTACACTCTATGATACACTACCAACCTACAAACAAAATATAAAATAATGCATAAAATATAAACACTATTATTCATGGTGTTACTCAATACCCACTCATATCTTTGTTGTGATATCAATGCGATATTACTATCAGTAAGGCTTAAGCTTGTAACCATTTACCCAACTACGAAGAATGGTTCCCTAAAAATCCTTTAAAATAATATTTCTTTGTTTTGATAATTTATGAATAATGTATGGTCCTTTCCATCTAATGTGTATCTTTCCCAAAAATGATTTAAACGTATTATCATTTAACAAGACTCCTTGTTCTAGCTTAAACTCTTTAGTTTATAGATTTTGATCATGTCATGCCTTATGACTCTATTTATTCACATCCTATGTCGATTGAGCTTTGGATTTATTTTCTTACATCCTATATAGATCCATCATTATTTCCTTCAAAGAGTCATGATCCCCTATTTACATGATCATTACAATTCAAAAAGTAGGAACAATATATTCCATGGGCATCACTACCTCAAGTCCATAGACCAACTAAAATGGGATAAAGCGTATCTCATGTTTGTAATTTACTTTGTATGCCCAAAGAATCATAGGAATCATTTCTTCCCAATCATCCTATTGTACATTGCATATCTTTGTTAACATCTTTCATAAGACTTTATTTGAAGCTTCAGCTTGTTCATTTTCCTATGGGTGATACGCAGTGATTTTGTGGTGTTATATCATAAATTGTTCTATGAGAGTTTTGATTTTATTATTTAAGAAGTGTGTTTCATTATCACTAACTAATTTTATTTGACATCCAAACCTTGTAATGATGTTTTCATACAAAAACTTGGTTGCATCCTTGTCACTACAACTTGGTGTCATGGTAGCTTCAACCCATTTTATAAATTAATTTTTCATAGTAATGATATACCTTGCATGACTACACTTTCTCAGTGGATTTATAGGCCCCAAAAAATCAATAACCCATTTTCTAAAAGGTTTTTCAGCTAGTATTGGGTTCAAAGACATCTCAACTTATTGATTGGGTTCCCCTATTATATGATAGATATTGCAGTGTCTTGTGACATGGTGTGCATCATGGAATAAGTTAGGCCACCACAAACCATTTTGCAATATCTTTCTCATAGTAAGTCTCTTGTAAAATGTCCTCCTGTGACTCCTTTATGTGTTTCTTAAAGAATTTGGGATCATTCATGTTCTAAATCTAATCTATGTAGTACCTCATCTTTGCCCATATTATACAACAATCCATTGATGATAGTATAGGGAATAGATCTAGTAATCAAATGATTTTTTATCTCTCTCAATATCATACACAAGAAAGACTCCCAATTCCATAAAATTGGTTGGCTTTCATGTTCTCAAGAATCACAGAGATTTATAAGAGGTGTGTGTCTAGTGGTTCATCTTGAAAGTCTTCAAGTTATCCATTTTGTATCTTGCTCAAGTGGCTGGGTCCCACATTCTCTCTTTTAGGTTTAACATGGATCCTAAACTAAAATTCATGAAATAACATTAACCATATATAAATCCTTCCACCCATCATAAGTTTGTTAACCAAATAGTGTAAGTCATGATGATCAGTAAAGAACTCAAAGGGTGTTGTCATAAGATAATGCCTAAACTTTTATAGTGAGAACACCATTGCTAACACTTATCATTTTTTCAGAGAATAGTTTTTATCTATAGCTGCTAGTTGTATGCTTATGAAATGGATAGGATGGTCCAATCCACTACTTCATAGTTATGCTAACACATCTCCTACCATAATACCTCAAGCATCTATGTGAACATGAAATGGCTTACTCTAGTCAAGAAAGACCAATATGGGAGTTGTAACTAACCTTTTCTTTATCTCAAAAAATGTTTATTGACACTCCTATGTCCATTCAAACTATTTTTCCTTGCACAAAAATTTCTCTAGGGACAAAGATAATTGCATAGCCTTTGATTAACTTCTTGTAATACCCTTTATGACCTAGAAATGTTTGTACTTATGTATGACTATTTAGAGCTGGAATATCCACTATGACTATGATTTTGTCTTGATCAACCAAAATTACATCATTGCATATTGTGTGGCCCAAAAAAACACCAATGGTGTGAAAAATAGGCATTTTTTAAGTTTAATGCAATTAATAAGGCTCTACAATGTACTAACATTAGTTGTAGTTTGGATAAGTAGTATTTCAATAAAGAAAATATAACCCAATCATCTAAATAAACTTATATAAAATAATGATTAAATTTCTTAAATTCAGTCACCATGGCCCTAAAAAATACAATGGGAGCATTATTTAGACCAAATGGCATTACCTTATACATGAAAAAACCCCAATCAATTGTGAATGTTGTTTTGGCCTGGTCCTAGTCTGTGATGGGAATTTTATGATAGCCACTAAATCCTTCTATGGAGTAGACTTCATGAGCTATGATTGAGTTCCTAATCTCATTAGTAAAAGGTATAAGAAATGTATCATTGGTGTAAACATCATTCAATACATAGTCATCAACATATACCCTAATTTTGACTAACTTCTTAGGATGCACAACAATGGGATTAACCCAATCCACCTTTTCTACTAGATAGATAATACATGTTTCCTACATATGATCTAGCTCAGCCTTGACCTTCAACTTCATGTTGATATTCAATCTATATCGATACTTTTTGACATGTCTTTTGCATTCTTTAAATTCAATGTGCATCTCCTCCAATGATGGATCTACACCGCTTACCTCTGTGAACTTAGTGGGAAAAACATCTTGATAATCTCTCAATAGTTTCAACCCTTATAAAATTTCATTATGAGTCTATTAATCTCCCAAATTTATAAGTGTTGGCATAGACTCTATCCCAATTTTATTAACACATTTATTTAATGGCTCCTGATATATCTTGTTAGATCCACTAGGACTGTATTCTCATAGAGTTATATATCCTTCCTATTCCAAAATATTGAAATTTCATATCTTTTCATCCTCAGTTTGTTCAATGATTTGAGATTTTGGTGTCTTGGCTTCTCATTTTGGTTAATAGAAGCCATTCAAGTCTAGATCTTCATCATTATCATTGGACTCTATCAACTCATATATAATCCTATTACAAGGTTGGATAAGAAATTATTCCTTATTTTTACTAGCCCTGTAGTTATATATAGCTATATTCAAACCGCAAGCTACTTATTACTATGATGATGATTCTATCATAATACTAAGGTATTTTACTTACCCATGACATAGAAACATTTTTAATTTATGTAAATCACTATGTACCATAGAATGTTTATCTTAAAAAACAAACATCTGGATAAAGTCTTTTTGAACCTATGCATAATGCTTAGTTTATTGTCTGCACTCTTGATGCTTATACCAAGCAGTTGGAAGCAGTGCTAAAGTATATCTAAAAACATGCACCTAGTACTTAGTTTTGACACCCTACACACACCATTTATATACACACTTATGTATATGTAACTCTAGATGCTACCCTTATTGAAATAATGGCTAATATACTCTAAAATTAGTTGGTATCTAAAAATATGCTTGTAGTAATTCACATGCCTCATCCCATGGTAATTGAATTTTCCTATGAACTGCCCACTATGTCACAGTAGTTCCCTTCAATGAATAATTGAGTTCACTAACTCTTTGGTCCACATTAGGTACATTATTATCTAATTATAAAATGAACTAATTGAGATCCTCAGTTGTGAAGTATTATGGTAGTTAGCATTCAGTGGTGAACACCATTCCTAGAGGGTGCACCTCATGATCTCCCTAGACCTATTTCAACATATGCATATCAGAATTTTCACTTCTTAAAGATGATTTTAACTCTAAATTTGGGTGTGTATCCTATTTGGTTAGATAAGGTTAAGAATACATAAATGATCATGCATAAGGATGATAATCATATTTATAATAGGCCAATTAAATGTTAAACTCAGATATAACATATACTAAATTTATTAAATTGAGATAAGTTAAAAATAGAAAGTAAAACTATGCTATATATGAAAATGACAAAAAAATAATTTACTTATTTGGTTCTAATGATAACATAATTCTAGATCAATAACAGGGAAGAAACAAACTAGAAGAGGATTCTAGAATAGTTGCCCAACTCTGGATTGAGTGCCTCTGGAGCTACAAACACTAGCATCAACTTGGACGTTAGCATCAATACTAATATCTGATTTAGACATAAGTTTTATGTATGGAATACCTACTAGAAAAGGATGCAACCACCTAGATTCTTCTAGGCTTGTCTTTATCTTCACTCTAGTGCAGTCAAATGTGGGTCATGGACTATTGCTCCTCATGAAATGGTAAAATCCTAGTTTTTCACCTTCATAGTGACCTTGGAAAATATGGGTTAGTGGGATCATGGTGTTGATATAACCCCAAATACCCCTCTATTAATGGGTTCTATCTACATATCCACTACTCTGAATAGGGCCTAAGACTAATGTAGTTTTCCCCTATGTGTTAGCTTGTGTGTGAATCATAAATTATGTGGAAAGAAAGTACAATAGTGACCTAGCTTATAACTTGGAAAATCAAGCTCTTGGGATACTCCTTTAGTAATTTATATCTATGTATGTTCTATCCACATGACTGATATGAAAATAATATTAAATATGGAATCTTTATTTTATCAAGTGTTTGATTGAATGTTTTGATAAGTTTCTTTGGTTTGTACTAGGTTCCTCTAGGTGAGGAATGAATGAGGGTTGATTTTATATTTATACTAATCCTATTGAATAAGTATCTCATATTAAATCACTTATGTCAACCATTAGGATACATTTTATTTTCAAAGTAGATGACTTTAGGGAACTAGACACTTGCATCAAGGTAGGACACTAACTTTGATTTAGGGGTCTGGGTTGACATTTGTGTCTTGGTGGTTACAAAATAGGTACGGGATCAAAACTTGCAAGGGCATAATATTAGCATATTTTAAGCATTTTGGATAAGATATAAGGTTGGCATCATCAACATAAGATTGGTCAGACCAAGAGATAGGCCAAGGGGCACAAGATAGAGTAGATGCAAGACTTTTGAAAACAAGAAAGGTCCAGAACTAAGAGTAACATCCAAGGTCTAAGTTTTCTAAGTGTTTAATATTAAGGTTCCATATAATTCATAAATATCATCTACACTCCCCCCTTTAATATAGTAATCAAAAAGTTGGTTTAAAGGAGAAAAAATGTGTACTTGGGTGTGTATAACATGTGATCTAGGAATTTGACTCAAGAGAGGATGGTTAGTATGGTGTTAGTTTCAAAATGAAAACAAAATGAAATAAACACACTAATAGCATAACATCTCTAGGCCTAGACACTAAGGAGAGCTTAGTTAATAGAAACAAATGATAAACACAACTAAAAAGTAAGGAATAAAACATAAGAATTCATTCACCTTCCTTGGATGCTCCAAATGCCTTTGTATTAGTGGCTTGCTTGATTTATGCTCATGAAGTCCTTGGAAATGGAAGTTTGGCTACCTCCATCTCTCCTTGGCACCTTTGGCTTGTAGCTTGGCTTAGCTTGGAATCAATTTGGCATGGTAACACTAATTTCATGAAGCTTTTAGAACCAATCTTGCATTATAACTTTGCATTATCAAGTCTCAAATATGATGTGGTGAGGCCTCCTATTTATAGATTTTTACAAATATCTAGAATCAAATTGAATAATCTATCCTGAGATTGAGATGTGTGGTTAAGGATTAATTCAATTTTTAGAATTAATTTTGTAATTATCCTCATCATTATATTAGAAGAGGGGGAAATTAAGAGGCATGGAGGGCATCATAGAAGGCATTGATGAGGCATAAAGGGTATAAATCCTGATATTTGTGGCATTTATGGCCTAGGGATGTCTTGCCAAGAAATGAGATCACTTGATGATGTAGATATTCAATATTTATTTCTAAAAACAAGTATTCAATAAGTTTCTATGGAATTCTTAATTAGGCCTTGATTTGGGTTAATTAGCTCTTAAGCATGTTTAATCACTTTGTGCACAAATTACTCAAATTGATCAAAATGCCTTGTTATTGGTCCAAAATTCAAGCAGATTAGAATTGGAAGCCAATATCAGATGTGTTAGAACAATTATTCCATTTAGGATGTTACCAACACTAAATAACAAAGACACATGTCTTGTGTAAGAGATTTGATAAGAAAGAGCAATCCAGAGCACCCAAGTACAAAATTAGCATTTTGACTCAGAATGATTTGATCAAAGTTAGTTGGCCCATAAATTGCATTACCCTATTTAGGGATACCCTAGCCAAAATTGGCACTTGAATATGTCAATTTTACATCATTTAACATGTTTTAGTATTTTTAGGCCAAATTATGCATTTTAGGTGGAAATTGGTCAAAAGCCTGATTGGAGGTTATCGACAGCCAATTTTAGGTGTCTATAATTTGCCCTTGTTTGGGAAGGCATTACAAGCTATAAGCATAGTAACATCTTCTCAAAGAATGAAAAGGTCCTATATACCTAAAACTGTAATGATGATAAACTAATTGTATGATGCCACCTCAAGGGAATGATTGGTATAAGTAAGTTGGAAAATGGTCCCTCAAAAATAAAGAAGCGAAACAAGGGGACCAAAGAAAGGAAGGATGATGGGGTGAAAACATAATGATACTAAAAAATTAATCAAAACCATTGAGAATGCAAGTGGGATAGTGCACAATGGTTTGCCCAAAGGTGATTATAAACATTATACCCTGATAGTGGCAACATGGTATGATAGCACAATAATTTTCCCAAAGGTGATTATAATCATTGAGAAAATGGAGATGCCCTAGTTAGGACAGATAAGCAAGAAAATATACCCCTGTTTAGGTAGAAAAAGTAAAGTGGTGACAACACAATGATTTGCCTAAAGGCAGTTATAATTATTAAGATATGTAGGTGGGACAGTGTACAATGATTTGCCTATAGGCGGTTATAATCATTGGACCCCGATTATGGAAAACATGATAAACATGGCTGAGGATGATGATAACTTAACACAGAGGGTAATGATGAATTGAAACAACCTATTAGTAGGGAGATGCTCATCTGAACTAATAAAGGTTGAAATTCTTTCATGTTTAATTACTCTATTTTGGATATGTTTAAGATGGAATTGAGATGCCAATGTTGAAGAGATGTTTCCATTGCTGAAGAGACTTCTTGAAGCTGAGGTTTGTTGAAGCACATATCGGTAGGCATCATGATATAACATCATGAGGACTTGGTCAAAATATGCATGAGGACTGACTCCCATAATCCAATACTCAATATAAAATAATTCATCAATGATAGAAACCATGATGACAATGCAAAAATATGAATATGGATGGATTCAAGTATAAGTGTGGGCAAGGAATCAACTAACGAACACACATAAAATTAATCAAGGTAGCAGTGCTGAAAGCAAACAAATAGGTAGACAAACAAATAACATAAATAGAAACAAAAAAATGAACATTGTAATAGAAACCATATGAATATTGCCCCTAGGGAATGGGAAGAATATGATAATTGAGGAAAATAAATAGAATGGATGTGATAGAAGAATAGGAAAGGTCTTACAAAATGGAAAGTGTGTGAGAGAAAAGGCCAAAAAGAATGGGGAAACTAAGTGATTTTCTTGTAACTTAGTAAGGGTTCTAGGAATCCATAAGGAAAAGAAATGGTCAATGTTTTTGTTCTTTTCTAATGATTTTTCAAATTTTTTTAGAATTGTTGAAGTATCTCAACTCAATCGAGAATGATGAGACACTAAATAGTTCAAGCTCATAAAATGGTGAGAGTGTGGCTTAGGTTGATCACAAAATGGTGAGAGAGTGGCTTAGGTTATTTGCAAAATAGTGAGAGCATGGCTTAGGTTGCTCATAAAATGATGAGATCCTGGCTTAAGTTACTCAAAAAAATGGTGAGAGCATGGTGAAGGGTGACTGATCTGACCTCAACAAGTATCGAGTGTTGCCTACATAGTCCTAGAGTAGGACCTCAAGTCAGTATATTTTTACACTTACAATAGAGGAACTCAACTAGTGTAGCAGTCAATTCAAACAAAATAAGCACAGTTGGTAAAAAGACATAGTGTGGCATAGGAAGTGGCAAGTTGGTATGTTAAGGCTTAATGTTGCCCTTAGTTTGCCAACAGGGAGTTATAACTAGGACATAATGACATAGATCAATGGTACTAATTTACCTAGAGATAGTTATAATTAGTAGCAAGATTGTGGTAATAAAGGCATTACAAAAAAAGGATGCAACTACCAAAACCTCTATCACACTCCACAATCTTTATCTAAAGTACATGATCCACCTGATGAAACTGATCAGATACCTCGATATTGAAACTACATAATGAATGGAAAAAAAACCATGGTCAAATGGGCTAGGCTTTAGAACACACTAGGTTGATAGAATGGAAATGGAAAGTGGATACAGTGAAGAGGACAGATAAGGATGGTATTTGTACAAAGAATAATAGTGATAAAATGGCATAATAGAAAAAGTCCTTATAGACAATACACCTTAATGCTCAAGCATAGTACCATTTCAGATGAATAATATTCATCAACTCTAAAAGTTCCTCTATGTCTGGTGTGGTGAGCCTGTATGCTCCTGATCCATAATCTGCAGTAATGATGAAAGGCCCTGTCCAGTTTGGTTTGAATTTCCCTTTATGCTTCTTCTCAGTCATGGTATTTTTTTGGTTTTTTTTAAGAATAAGATCACCAAGTTCAAATATTCTATACTTAATGTGTTAATTATAGTGGCCTTTGTGTTGATTCTAATGTTCTTGAAGATTATTGAGCATTGTTGTGCATTTCTCATCAAGTAGGTCTAGCTCTTGTAGGTGAGCTACTGGATAGTCATGATCATCCAGGACATGCTTGAAGGAGATTTGTAGTGAAGGCAATTCAACCTCAATGGGAAGGATGGTTTTATTATCATAAACAAGTGAGTATGGAGTGGATCATGTGGGAATATGATGATTGGTTCGGTATGCCCAAAGGGCAAGGAATATCTGCAAGTACCAATCATGACCAGCATCAATGACAATATTTTTGAGAATATTGACATTGGTTTTGTTGGATGCCTTAGCTTGGCCATTACCTTGAGGGTAATATGTTGTAAAAAAATGTTGTGTGATGTTATATTTAGTACATAGCTGGTTTACATCCTTATTCTTGAATGATCCTCCATTATCAGATATAATGTCAGAGGGGATATTGTATTGACAAATAAGATGGTTGAAAATGAATTTAGAAATTTGCTTTCTAGTCACATAAGTGAGGGGTATAACTTCAACCCACATAGTGAAATACTTGATGGTAGTAAGGACATGTTTATGTTTGTCAGATGAAGTGGGGTTAATCTTCCCAATAAGGTCAAGTCCTCAAATAGAAAATGGCCATGGTGTCAACATCAGTTTTAAAAAATTTGTTGGGGAATAAATTAGATTAGCATGCCATTGACATTTGTCACACTTATTTACATATGCAATGTCATCTGCATCCATTGTGGACCAATAATAACCAATATGCAAGAGCTTTTTAAATAGGACTACCTCGTTAGAATGAGTTCCACATACTCTATGAACTTCTCTTAATGCTAGTGTAAACTCTATTGAAGTTAAATAATGAAGCAGAGTTCCATCAAAAATATGATGGTAAAGGGTGGATCCAAATAGAGTATAATGAGTGGAATGATGAATGAAGGCTTTGGTTTTTTTTTTGAGATAGGTTAGGTGGCAAAAATTGGTCATGAAGGTAATTGTGAAGGTCTAAGTACCAAATAGAATTAAGACCAACAATATCACAAATCATGGCAATGGTTGAAGGTTCATGACCTAGTGTTGAAAAATTCTTGATGAGGAACTGATACTCTCTAGCTTTATCTATTTGTTAAATTAGAGAGCCAATAGTAGCCATTTCATCTACAGTTCTGTTACTAGCCCTTGGTATATGCTCAAACTAAATATTGGTAATTTTTTTCTTAAGAGTGTCAACCATGGATTTATATAAAACCAACTTATCATCTTTGGTCTAAAAATGATTTGACCTGATTGATGATTAACTAAGAATCACCATAAACTTGAAGATGAGATATATTCCAATGCATTACTTGTCGAAGTCCTGCAACAAGTGCTTCATACTCGGCCAAGTTGTTTGTACAAAAAAAGTTGATTGTAAATGATTTAGGGATTAGATCCCCCTATGGTGTAATAAACAATAGGCCTACCCCTGATCTATGCGTAGTAAATGAACCATAAAAATATAGCTTACAAGGCTGCTCTTCAAGGGGTGTGTCAATGACGATCATGATGGATTCATTAGAAAATTGAAACGTGAGTGGTTGTGTATCTATGAGAGGTGCTTCAGCAAGTTGATCTATAATAACTTGTCCCTTGATTACATTTTGATTGACATACTCTATGTCAAACTCACTGAGGAGCATGATTCATTTAGCCATTCTACCTTGCAAATTTATTTTAAATAGTATATACTTGAGTGGATCTACTTTTGAAATGACCATGGTCTTATTATTCAACATGTAATGGCATAATTTTTTAGCTATGAAAATCATGGCTAAATAAGTTTTTTTAATAGGTGCATAGTTATGTTCATATGCAACTAAGGTACGGCTTATGTAATATACAAGATGCTCTTTTCCATTGTCATCATGTTGAGCCAAGAGTGCCCCCAGAACATGGTCGGTAGTTGATAAGTATAACAAGAATGGATTTCTTGGCATAGGAGGTAATAAAATAGGTGGATTAACAAGATAGTCTTTGAGTTGTTGAAAATTTGTTTGGTAGTGATTATCTTAGTGAAATGCAACTCCTTTCTTCAAAAGTGCATAAATGAATGGCACTTGTTTGCTAACTAAGATATAAAGTGTTAGATTGACTGGATCTTATCCTATAAACTATAAAGTTACTTTAAATTAGTTAGTGGTGACATCTCAGTTATAGCATGGACTTTAGTTGGATCAACTTTAATACCTCTATGAGACATGATGAAGCCAAATAATTTGCTTGAAGTTACACTGAACACATACTTCTTTAGATTGATTCTGACTTTGTACTCTCATAATCTTTCAAATATCTGATGCAACATTGCTAGATGGTTGGCCCTAGTTTTGGATTTCCTAATATGTCATCGACATAGTCATCAATAATATCATGCATCATATCATGGAATATGACAATCATGTCCCTTTGATATGTAGCTCCAGCATTCTTAAGGCCAAATGGCATTACCTGATAAAAAAATGTTCCCCACGGAGTAGTGAATGTTGTTTTATGTTGGTCTTCTGGTGCTATTCTGATTTGGTTGTATATTGAAAAGCCATCCATGAGTGAAATCATTTCATAACCAATCATGGATTCGATGATCATGTCGATATTAAGTAAGGGAAAATCATCTTTAGGACAAGCTTTATTGATATCTCAAAAATTAGTACAAATTCTTATCCCTTTAAGATTTTTACTAACAGGTACCACATTAGAGATCCATTCTAAGTAGTTAGTAGATCGGATACATCCTACTTCTAAGAGTTTTTCCAACTCTTTCTTTACCAATATAGTAATGTGAAGATGCATCTTATGTAGCTTTTATTTTACTAGTTTGACATTAAGATTAACCACAAGGTGATGGAGAACCAAGGCGGGGTCTAAACCTAGCATGTCAAAATAGGTCCATGAAAAGATATCTACAAATTCTCTTAATAGAGTTGTAAAGATGTCATGTTCCTCCTTAGTGAGGGATGCACCTAATTTTATCCATTTTAGGTCTGATGGAGTCTCGATATTTACCTATGTTGTATCTTTAACTATAAGGGTAGAACCATCATTTAGGATAATAGGCAATGACTTGAACTATTGGACTATGTCAGGGTCCTTTGTTAGGACTTGATCTTCAACTTTTCCTAGGCATGATGAATCTAAATCCCCTAATGGGAGATCTAGTGATATAACAAAAACAATTGGGAATTCTTGAAGAATTTGATCAAATACTTGTTATTGCTCAAATTTGAACTCAGATCTATAGGGAAGTTCATCATTGATGGCCTCCTAATCTAAATTTGAAGAAGAATGAACACCCCCATCTAATGGCGTCTAAAATAGGTTTTCACAATTAGACTAGCCTTTATCTTTACTTTTTCCCTGGTCAAAAATCACATCAAAGATGTTTTCACTTTGGGACCTCAATGTTTTACTTATTTATTTTTGGTTAAGGGTGTTCACTCGTGATGAGCTCAGAATATGGCTCATTATTGACATGTTATTTATCTCAATTCATCTCTCTAAGGATATTATCTTATGCAAATCATAGAGTGTTAGATAGTTATTACATAGAAAGTAGATATTTGTCTTGTTTATATTGAACCAAAGACTAAACCTTTACTTTGTCATTAATGTCTAATACATAGCATGTTTTAGTGATTTTTGTTGTGAAGAATGCTCAGGAAGAAGACACAAGGGATGTATAGTAAAATTTCAATTTTGATCTCCATCCATCAGAACTACGAACTCACATAGATGGCTTGTTTCTAAGGACTCCACAAGCTTATTTATATGGAATTTGTAGGCTTGTTTCTATGGACTCCGTAGGCTCATTCCTATCGACTCTGTAGGGTCAATTCCGTGGATTTTATAAAGACAAAGCTACAAATGGGGAAGCTAGTGGCTAGATAAGATGAGAGAGAATCATTCCAGCTGGAGTCAAATGAGGAAAATACCTGACTACTATATTGTAGGATTTGTTTTTGATAAAGTTGTACATATTCAGATATTAGGACTATTTTTAAGATAATATATCTATTTCATCAGAATAATTGGATATCTTGGAAATCCAATCTCCTATTTTTGGATGAGTGTATCAACCAAGAAATCCTATCTCTTTGCATCTTATTTTGAGTTAGTTGTATTAGTATAAAATGTAAGACTTTTGTTATTAAAAAGATATATAATAGATGAAAAATATGTACAAGCATATTATATGTTTTAGATAGATTGTAATCATTTTAGTTTTATGAATTATCACTTCAATTTTTGGTATTGATTAATCTTTGTTCCTGAGTCCGAGAGGAGCAAGGGCCCACTCTCCTTAGAACCAGGAACTGTGTATGGTATTTATATTATGTTATATTAACTTTCTATTATAACTAATCAAAATCTTGTTAATATTTGCATTCATTCATAAAATAGCAAAACAAATTCATAGTTCAAAATGAATTTCCTTATTCCAAAGTCATTTCCTTTCTAAGAAAAGTGTGTTTTCTCTTATAGAAAATGTGTTAAGCAAATTTCCTTTTTAAGTTAGGAGTGTGATTTTACTTTCCACACAAGCGTAAATAGGAGTGTGATTTTACTTTCAAGAAAAAGAGTGAATTTATTTGATTAAATAGTTACATATTTTCATTTTCAACAAAAGAGTGAATCAAGTAGTTTAGGACACATTTTTTTCATCAGTCAAAGTTAGAATAGGACCATTAAACACCCCCACAAGCAGACTTCTAGATCTACCATCCTACACCTTACTGCAAATAGCTTTGAACACCAGCCCTGGTTATTAAGACATCAATTTAACATTGATTAAATGAAGAGTTAACTGACACTCATCATTTTTATCACCATTACTAGGGACCAAGGTGTTAGTAAGGTAATAATTATTGGTCTAGAGTTAAAAAAAATTATAAAAACCATAAAAATTCAATAAATTGATGTACCATCCTAGAGACTCTAAAGGATGATTCATCTTGAAATTTCCACCAAGAACACAAGTTGAAACTCCTTCAACATCTCTGAGTAGTGAACTAGAAGTTACAAGTGAAACCTATTTGCAAAAATCTTTAGAAACTTGGATAGAAACCAAGGCATTGCCACAAGCAAGCCCCATAGGACAAATTCTTCATGATCAATCTCTTGCAGGAAGACATTATTTAGAAATTGCCAAGGACTTAGAAGAAGCATTTCAAAAATCCATAACTGAAGAAAATTTTGAGAACTTTGAACAACCCATAACTGGGACCACAAATATTCAGTGGGAAGATCATCCCATCTTTGAAACATCATCAGAAGAAAAAAACATGGCTCTCCAACAAAATCAATGAAATCAACAACTTGCACAACTAGGAAGGACTTTTTCCTTTCCTATTGTTGCAGATCCTAATGATCAAACCCCCATGAAAAATATTTCACCAGCTAATCTGCCAAATTTCTAGGGAAGATCTATAGAAGATCCTAATCAATTCTTGTTTGAGTTTAAGGTGCTATGTCAAACCTATGATTACACAACAGATAGCTAGAAATTAAAACTATTTCCCTCTACACTTAAAGATGAAGCTATGAGATGGTTCATGGGTTTACCTAGTGATTCTATTCGAACATGGAATGACATGGAGATAGAATTCTTAAACAAGTATCAAGATTATTGTCGAGTGTAAGAAAGAAAAGAGGATTTATTAAAAATCAAATAGAATGAGGATGAATCTTTAGAGGAATATTTGGATAGATTCATGTTCACTCATAAAAGAAGCAATTATCCACTCACTGAAGAAGTTCAGAAATTGGTTTTCTTAAAAAGGTTGGATGAAGATACTAGAGATGCCTTAAATCTAATGGGAGGTGGAGATATAAATAAGTTGGCTTTCAATTAGATTTCTGAGCTTTGTACCAACTACTCTCGAACAAAACCTAGAATTAGGAGAGAAAGGTTTGGGAAATATAATGAAATAGGTAATCTAATGGAAGAATTTGCCAATCTAAAGATGGATATTTTTGTTACACTAAATAGTACTTTGGATAGCCTTCAAGTTAAGGCAAATACAATAGAACCCTTATCAATTTACTATCCTAAGTACAGACAAAAACATGCCTTTAGAGACTGCCCCATAGATAAAACCTATGTTTCATAATGTGGGATCTGTGATGCAATAGATCATGATACCAAACAATTCATCCTTCTACCTATTTTAAAAAATCAAATGAAAACACAAGTCCAGTCCACTGAAGAAGTAAATTATATCCAGAGACAAAAATTTGCCGCACAAAACCAGACTCAAGGATAGTTTAATGCAAGAAACCCAGTTAATAAATGGATGGCACCATGGAATGTTTTAGTTCCTTCACCTTTTTGGAATCAACCCCAAATTTCATCAATCCAAAATCCATGGGTAGGACAAGATTGGATGCCAACACCCCCATAGATGGTTCCACAGCCACAGCCATAGCAACAATGGGTACCATAACACCAATGGATCCCATAGAAATATCAGTGGAACCCACATCAACAATTCACCTAACCAAGAAAACCACTTTAACAGCAAACTATTATGCCACCCTTAGTTATTTAGCAACAAGTTCAAATCAATCAATCCTCAATACCTGTACAACTAATAGCAAATCTAAAAAATAAATAAATAGCACATGTTTATGTTAATGAACAAGAAGAAATAATGAATGTTGGAGCTATTGATTATTTGGACATACATTTAAGATCAAGGAAAACTATACAAAAACCTCCAGTTCTCATTTCTGAGATACTTGATGAAAAAGAAATAATAGAATCATCTCAATTAAACACTAGAGAAGCCAAAATCAAAATGAGACCTGAAGCAAACAAAGAAAACACTATTACACTAGTTGTTCCTTTTCCTAAAAGATTAAGAGAAATTGATATTAAACCAGAATCAAACTTGGTCCATGAGTCGCAAAAGATCAATATTGAGTCTGGTTTTTGATGATCTTGAACAAGACACCTGAATTGAACAAGATCATGAAAAACCTTTATATCAAGACACTTGGGAGGAAAGCAAAATATCTAGGAATCATTCATGTTGACAAAAAAGTTGCTTATTTATTAGCAAGAAAACTATTAGTTCCAAATATGCAGATCTAGAAAGCCCAATGATCATAGTCACAATCGAAGGTAAAGAAATTTCTAACGTCTTGGAAGATTTGGGAGCAGCAATTATTGTTATGACAACCGATACTCTTTATACATTATCTCTTATAAAAATGCAACCCATAACTACCATTCTTCAAATGGCGAATCAATCTATAACTAAACCAGAAGGGACTATAGAAAATGTTGAAGTACTAATAAAGTCTTGGGAATATCCAGTATATTTTATGGTCTTACAACCTAAAACAAAGAATCTAGGATATCCCATAATCCTAGGTAGACCATGGTTGGCTACTTTAGTAGCATTAATTGATTGCAGGTCAAGAGACATGACCATTTCTAATGGGTTAAAATCTAAATGCATCTCTTTGTATCCTCCTACAAAACCATCAACAAATCACATACAAGAACTTTGGGTGGATGAATCAGACAACACATCAAATAACATTTCCTCCTTAGCTATGATCACAGTTAACAAAAACTTAGAAGAATTGAATGGAGACATATACCTAAAATCTATGGACTTTGCCAATTCGAAAGCTACGGACTCTACCAATCTAGAATCTACAGACTCTACCAGTCTAGAAACTATAGACTGCCTCAGTTTAGGATTCTTAGGTCAGACAAAATATTATGAAACCACCACTTTTACTTCTTCTATTGTTTCCTCACCATATGATCATGGACTAATTTAGTAAAGTGTGTGGAAATTGGTAGAACAATAGCAAACTTATTTCTTAGATACATTATATTATTCTTTAGCAAGACTGATTCCTCCTAAAAAAGAGTTTGTTGATAATGTAACCATGTTTCATAAGCTACTTCATCATCCATGTCCTCTAAACTCCTTGATTAGTGAATGCAAGCAAATAGAATCCAACTACCCAGGCACAAAACCAATCATGGTATTACCTGGAAAGATTTTGAATATCAATAGTTGGTTAACAAATGAAGAGGAAGATCAACTCTTTGAAGTACTAGAAAGACATACCAAGGCTTTTGCTTGGAATTATATCAAAATTAAGGGAATGCACTCATCACATTTACATGGAATCTGTCAAATCGGTCAAACAACCACAAAGAAGAATAAACCTAGCATTAAAGGAGATAGTCAAAACCAAGATCCAAAAATTACCGAAAGTTGGGTTTATTTACCCTATCTCAGATAGCCAGTGGGTTTCACCCCTGGTAATTATGCCCAAGAAAAATGGAAAATTAAGGGTATGTGTAATTTGTAGAGAATTAAACAAAGTAACACTAAGAGATTATTTTTCTCTACCTTTTATTGATCAAGTTGTTGACAACTTGGCAGGAAAAAGATACTTTTCTTTCCTAGATGGGTTTAGTGGGTATAACCTGGTAATGGTGGTAGTTGAAGATCAAGATAAAACCACATTTACCTACCTTTAGGGAACTTTTACTTATCGAGTACTCCCATTTGGACTCTGTAATGCTCCAGCAACCTTCCGAAGAGCAGTTCTGGTAATATTCTTTGACCATACAAATGATTGTGTTAAAGTATATATGGATGATTTCACCATTCATGGTGGAACTTATGAAGAGGCTCTTACCAACTTGGAAAAAGTATTGATCAGATGTGAAGAATATCAATTATATTTGAGCCATGAGAAATGTTTGTTGATGATGAATGAAGGAATAGTGTTGGAACACCATATTTCTAAAAAAGGCATTCAAGTAGATCTAAAGAAGGTTGAAATAATCTCCAACTTACCCATCCCATAAATACAAACTAAAATTAAGATTTTTTTGGGACATGTTGGGTACTACAGACACTTCATAGATAATTTTAGCCAAATAGTTGCCTCTATGTTTGCCTTGCTTACAAAAGATAGTACATTCAAATGGAGTGATAGTTACCAATAGGCCTTTGAGACCATTAAAGCTAAACTCATTACTGCTCCAGTATTGAGAGGACCAGATTAGACTCAGCCATTTCATATATACACAGATGCTTCCAATATAGTGATAAGAGTAGTCCTTGGACAAAAGGATGAAGAGGATAACATGTATGTTATATATTATATTAGCAAAAACATGACACCTACTGAAAGAAATTATATCATAACTGAGAGGGAATTCCTAGCTGTAGTCTATACAATTAATAAATTCAAACACTACATAACAAGCTATAAGGTATTTATCTATATAGACCATTCAGTTATTAGATATCTTACCAATAAACCAATTGTGGGAGGTAAGATTATTACATGCTTATTGCTCTTATAGGAATTTGATGTTACTATTATACATAAACTAGGGAAGTCTAATGTGGTTGTTGATTTCTTGTCAAGAATGAACATTATAAGTGAGGAAGAACCAGTGGAAGATGACTTTTCAGATGAACAACTATTTGTTATTTTATCAAAACCTCTGTGGTTTATTGATATAGCCAATTATCTCACCACAGGGAAGTTTCCTCTACAATTTTCATAAAAATAAAAGAAATATTTAATCAAAGAAAGTTCTTTTAAATTTATTAACAGAATGCTATTTAAACTTGGACTTGACCATATGTTTCACAAGTATGTGACAAATATTGAAGCTTATGATATCATCTGAGTTTGTCATGATGAACCAAGAGGAGGTCATTACTCAGCTCAAAGAACCATACATAAAATTTTAGGAGCAGGATATTATTGGCCTCACCTTCATCAGCAAGTAAAAAGATATGTCAGACACTGTGATGCTTTTCAGAGAATTGGATAGCTGACTCTTTCAATGGAGATGTATCTACACCCTTATCCTCAATTAGTTTTAAAACTATTTGAAAAATAGAGAATTGATTTTATAGGTCCTGTGGATCTTCCTTCTAGAGGAAAAAAATATCTCTTAGTATATATAGACTATGTGACCAAGTGGACAAAAGTGGAAGTATTAACTCATGCAAGAGAAGAGATGGTAATTGATTTCTTATATTTCAAAATCATGCAAAGATTTGGTGCTTCAAGGGAGATAGTCTCAGGTCAAGGACCGTAGTTCATGTCAAATATGATAAAGTACTTCATGCAAGTATATCAAACTCAACATAGAAAAATATCTCCAACCATCCACAAGCTAATGGACAAGTTGAAGTCACCAATAGAGAACTGGAAACTATTTAAACCAAGGTTGTTAATTCCAGTAGAAAGGATTGGGCAGATAAGATACCAAAAGTTGTTTGGGCCTATAATACTACTTGGAAAACAATAATTGGAATTTCACCTTATGAATTATTTTATGGTAAGAAGCCCTTATTCTCTATTGAATTTGAATTACAAACTTTAAAAATAGTTGTAGAAGTAGGGATTGAATTAGAAGAAATACAGAAAGCATGACTCTTACAGCTTAATCAACTTGATGAGATGAGAATGGAAGCACTACAAAGAACTGAATTGGTACAACATCAAAGAAAATTTTGGCATGATTCATAGATCAAGCAATGAAAGTTTTAAAAATGAGATTGGGCACTGTTGTTTGATTCTAAATTTTAATAGTTTAAAGGAAAACTACAAACGAGGTGGTTGAGACCTTATCAAATTGAGGAGGTCTTTGAAACTAATTTTGTTAAGTTAATACCTATTGATGATAGTAGAAGAGATCTATTAGTCAATGGATATAGATTGAATCTTTATCAACAACCTCTCAATAAAAAAGAATTTGTTAAAAAGGTAAACAGATCAAGTAGCCTTTTTGGAGGACTCTACTTCTTCTAGAAAAATTGTTGCAAATCAAGTAGCTATTCTGGAGGACTCTGCTTCTTCCAGAGAAATTTATCCTTGATGATCCTATATAAAATATAAAATAAATAAATAAATAAATTTCAATAGTGAAAATCCTTACAGGGACACTATTGACAATGCATGCCCAGAAAACTAGCTTGATGGTTGGTTATGCATTGCAAAAAGGGCTTTGGCTAGAAAACCAGCAATGGCTAGCCAAAGGGAAAAAATAAAACATATTAAAAAAAGAGAGAGAATCTCATCATGTCACTATGATTAGTTTTCTCCATGTAATAAAAGTTGTTCTTTCAACACCTGTTGACTAATCCATGCAAACTTATTTGTGCAGGACAAATGGTGAGCAAAAGATAAATCTAAGGTCAAAAGTAAGCGAGGCATATATTATATTTATTTATATTTAGTTAACTAATTATCTTTGATTTAATTAATATTTATTCTATGGAGATGACCTAAACTTGAGCCTTCTAGAATGGAATGACATGACACATACCATAATGGATAAGCATGCAAACAGCGGCCAAAGGTGTATGGATAAGTGTGCAGCTTTGGTAAAATCAATTATATCATCAATAATTATAATGATAGAACATCATAAAGGGGTTCTAAATGAAATGATAAATCATTGTCACCATCAAAGTGTCACATTATCATTTCATTCCATTTGTAATAAATTAACAAAATAGTTGGCACACTCCATAGAAACGTGTGGCACTGAATTGTATAAGTAATCATATAAAACTATGGATTTATGAAGCTATGGAGTTTTACATGAAACATTTTATTTCTATAGACCCTCAGTGATTATTACCTATAGATTTTAACAAAGCTGGTTTAATCCCTAATCTGAGTTAAATAAATAGATTTGTCTGTAAATTTGAGTAGAAATAAGACAAAAAATGAGATTAGAGCTGAAAAATGTAGCAAAGTTTCATAAAGACAAAGCTTATGTGGTAGTATTTAGATCAAATGGCTACCTACCTTTCATTAAAAAGTTCCAGGGTTTCCATGAAACAATAGTAAGAGAATTCATCACTAATCTCACCCTTGAGTTTTCAATTGTTAAAGGCATTGTTATTCCTATTTCAACTCAAATTATAAGTCAAATCATATAAGTTCCAAATGAGGGAATAAGAGCAACAAGTAGAATTTCATTTAGTGATTTAATTATTTATTTTAATGGTAATGAGTAGACTGGGACTTCGTGTCTAATAGATTCTAAGGAAAAATCAAAAGGTATTCATATAAATTCACTTATTGAACCTTGGAAATTTGTAACTAAGTGGGTTCTCAAGTATATCATTTGTGAGGGGCAAAATAGTCTTTTAAGAGGAGACACCATGAAAATATTTATACACCTTAAGTATGCAAGGCAAAACCCTCATTACAAGATTAACCTCCCATCCTTCTTATATAGTGCCCTTCAAATTATGACTACAACTCTTAATGCTGCTCTTAGGCACCATGGCCTTATTCACCTAATTATCTAACATCACTTCATTCAGCAAGGATAAGAGGTCTAAGAGGAATTTTAGAATAGTATTCCACATTTACCTACACAATAAACCTCAAATTTACCACAGGAACATTCATCTCCACTAGATGCATCAGTTGAGAAAACAACTCCAAAGAAGAAATCATAGATTGTAGTCTCAATAGAAATCTCTTCTTCTTCTTCAAGAAGAATCACAAGGTCTCAAATACCTGTAGTTTCAAGGTCCCCACAAGAACCTCAAGAATCTATAGTGTAATCAATTCCCTTGTCAGGAAGAAGAAAATTGAAATGAAAGGTTGCTATAGAACTTGAGAAGACTGAGGGTTTGATGGTTAAAAATGAAAGACATTCGAGTGTAGCTCAGAGAGTGACTAAAAGAAGGAGAAGGTTAATTCTGACAGATGAAGATGAATAAGAGGCTACATACATTCTAGATAGTCTTTAAAAGGTATCTCATTCCCCCACACATCAAAGTATCCCTGAAACTACAGATGTTAAAGAAACTCCTTTTGAAAAGAACTCTCCAATCATAATAAAGGAGCCAATTCTAAGAGAAGAGCCACTCACGGCAAAGGAATCAAGTATGGCAGGACAACCACATGTTTCAATTAAAACTACAATGAATAAAGGAAAAACTATATGCATAAATGAAAAAGGAGAGTCATCTAATCTAAATGATCCTGTTATGTAGTTAACCTTGAAGCTTTCTCAAGCTCAAGCTCTAGATCAACAACAAACAACTGACATTACTGACTTGATCAGTCAATTGTATAATAAGGATAATCTCAACTCATTATTGGTGCAAAAATTAGACACAGCATCTGCCAATCATGCAGTAGAAATTCACAAATTAGAAGAAATAATAAATAAAAATTAAAGTGAATAATAGACCTCTGGATATATGTATAAAATCTAAAGAAGGAGAACAAGAGATTACAGATTTTGGTAAACTCTTCCAAAGCACCTTCTAATGTTACACCTTCTCCTCCTAAGGTATTTGTTGACCGAAGTTGTCAAACAAGTTGTCCAGGTATTTCTACCTTGTAAATGTTGAATCAAATTGAAGAAGAGTATTCCATACTTAAATAGAAAAACAAATTTGCAACTTCTTCAAATAAAATAGTGGAAAATAAAAAGAAAGAATTAGAAGCTAAGGTTCAAAATTTAGAAAAAAATTCGTAGGATGCATGCAAATTAGGGGAATCTCTTTTGGCATGTAGGAATCCTTCTCCTGTATATAATTTGTTTTTATTTGAACAATTTTATAGATGGTAGCTTCTGAGGATCTCTTGTCATCTTTCTTACAAGATTTTACAGCCAACAACATTTCTAAAAATTTTCTCTAGTGTTGAACCTGATCAGCAGGATTTGTTTTAAGAATTTTATTTGCATGATTTGATCATAGGAGACCATGAGCACAATAAGTTCTTAATAAACCTTCATGTAGGAGAAGTTCAACTGAGGGCATTGCATTCTACATTCAAAAATCAACTAGCATGGAAAAGTAGATTTGAGGAGTATACAAATCATGTTAAGACTATAGGATTATGTATCAGACCAGCCTTTCTTATCCCCAGATTGATCAGATAGAATTTTAATTGTGCTTTTCTAAGTCATGAAGTTAAAACTCATTATTTACAAGCTTTATATTATTGTGTTGTTTCTTTTCACTTATTTTCAACACAAAGTTTTGATTCAGTAGTGACTGTAAGTGTGAAAAGGTAAGACCAACTTTCAGTGTCTCTTAGAAGATGAGAGGTCATGTCTCCAAATAACTTAAGATGGAGTATGAGGAGAGATACCTCAATTTTTAAAATCTTAATAGAGGTAATAAACTCTGAGGGAGAAAATAAATAGATTGGCATGAGATATAGACCCCCTTTGTTGATCATACCTATTTCAGGATGGTAGAGTTGGGCTCCACAATCAGAGGAGCAATTCAGTATATGGAAACAGATGGTTCAAGAACATTAGGTGCTTACAAGAAATTTAGACAAGCATATAACAGATGAATTTGATGACTATGATTTGAGTCAAAGTGTGGAAAGCAAATGCTAGAGCTATGAATGCTAATGAATGTTTGCAATGAGACTTGTAAAAGGTAGAGCCTAGGGGAGATGATGAGCTCAAAATATGGCTCATTATTGACATGTTATTTCTCTCAATTCATCTCTCTAAGGATATTATCTTATGCAAATCATAGATTTTTAGATATCTATTACATGGAAAGTAGATATTTATCTTGTTTATATTAAACCAAAGACTAAACTTTTACTTTGTCATTAATGTCTAATACATAGCATGTTTTAGTGATTTTTGTTGTGAAGAATGCTCAAGAGGAAGACACAAGAGGTGTATAGTGAAAGTTCAATTTTGATCTCCATCTAGTAGAACTATAAACTTACATAGATGGTTTGTTTCTATGGACTCCACAAGCTTGTTTCTACAGACTCCATAGGCTTGTTTCTACGAACTTCGCAGGCTCGTTCCTACCAACTTTATAGGGTCAATTCCATGGATTCTATAAAGACAAAGCTACAAATGGGGAAGCTAGTAGCTAGATAAGATGAGAGAGAATCATTCCAACTAGATTCAAATGAGGAAAATACCCACATGTTGTTTTGTAGGATTTGTTTTTGATAAAGTTGTATATATTTGGATCTTTGGACTATTTTTAGGATAGTCTATCTATTTCATCGAAATAATTGGATCTCTTGAAAATCCAATCTCCTATTTTTGGATGAGTGGATCAACCAAAGAATCATATCTCTTTGCATCCTATTTTGTGTTAATTATATTAGTAGAAAATGTAAGACTTTTGTTATTAAAAAGATATATAGTAGATAAAAAATACGTATAGGCATATTATAAGTTTTAGACAGATTATAATCATTTTAGTTTTATGAATTATCACTTTAGTTTCTTGCATTGATTAATCTTTTTTCTTGAGTCTGAGAGGAGCAAGGGCCCACTCTCCTTGGAACCAGGAACTATGTACAGTATTTATATTATGTTATATTAACTCTCTGTTATAATTAATCAAAATCTTGTTAATGTTTGCATTCATTCATAAAACATCAAAACAAATTCATAGTTTACAAGGCATTTCCTTATTTCAAAGTCATTTCCTTTCTAATCAAAGTGTGTTTTCTTTTACATCAAACGTGTGAAGTAAATTTCCTTTTTAAGTTAGGAGTGTGATTTTACTTTCCACATAAGCGTAAATAGGAGTGTGATTTTATTTTCAAGCAAAAGAGTGGATTTATTTGATTAAATAATTACATATTTTTTATTTTAGAAAAAGAGTGAATCAAGTAGTTTAGGACACATTTCTTTCATTAGTAAAAGTTAGAATAGGACCATTAAACATCCCCACAAGCAGACTTCTAGATCTACCATCCTACACCTTACTATAGATAGCTTTAGACACTAGCCCTGGTCGATAAGACATTAATTGAACATTGATTAAATGAAGAATTAAATGACACTCATCAACTCGCTCTCCAAAATAAGCTTTAGGATCTAATGTGATTGAGAATCTTGATTTCTGATCTTCCAATGGAACATTGTCTCTTAGGCCTAAGAAATCATAGAATGCCTCATCATTTTGGAACTCATCAATCGGTAGACTAGATACTTATTGGTCCCAATATATCAGTTGGGGATAATATAATGGTAATGGGTTATGATGAATGGCTAGGGTAAGGGTACAAATGGCATTGATATCAAACAAGTTAGTTTCAGCTAGGTTATTAAAGGTGAGGTTATGATCAGACTCTGCTTTTTTATCAACATCATCATCACTAGTTATTAGTGATGGAGTTTTAATAAGATATGTGGGGTCACCCCCAGATGTTTTAAATCTAATTCCATAAAGTCTTTCATATTTAGTCATATAAATTGGCTTGATGGTTCCTTACTGATTCAATCTGAGGCCTCTTCCTTCATAATTGTGATGCTTCATGATCTTATTGGGAATAAGATACTTTGTATTTTTATAACAATCAGCTTAGTTTTCATTGTATAACCATGATTCATCCCCTTTAAAAGGGTTAGGTCCTAGGCCAGATGTTGGTACAAATGTGATAGGTCCCTTACCTTTGTTCTTTTATTGCCAATGCATATGTGGGGTGACTTTAGGTCACCCAAAGGTTTTCAGATTCTGAGGAAGATTGGAAATATGAAATGTATCATGGGTCACATACTCGCTCGATCTATTATATAAAATGGTGAAATGATTATAAACTTAGGAGGCAGCATGTGGGAAAGGGAATCTAAGGTATTAGGATTTATGAAATTATATGGTGAAGGATCAATAAGTATGGCCTTTCCTTTCTCCTGCTTGGAACTTGGATTCATGCTGTACTAATAATTGTAGCTTTGAAATTCAGCCTCAAGATGCTTGCAATGTTTATATGGGTGTAAATCTCCTAAAATATTCACTTCCCTCCCTGAGTGAGAAAACTTGATACATTGGTATAGCGTTGACAGGACTGCATGAATCTCATTTAACTAAGGCCTGCCTAAAAGCATATTGTATGATAACTCAATATAAAGCACATGACAAAGTGTATCATGGGTCGAAGGCCCAAAGATAACTGCAAATCTAATGGTGCCTTGTGATTCTCTTTCTTGATTGTCATAGGCCTTTATGGTATTATTTCTAGCTGGAGATCCACCATTGTGTACCCAAGAAGCTTAATGAGCTTTATAGACACTATGTTAAGGCTAGATCCATTATCTATAAGGACATGTTTCACTTTATGCCATCTTATATAAACTTCTATGTATAATGGATTATTATGGAGTGGGCCAAGAAAAGATATATTGCTTTGGTTGAATGTGACTTGTTGGGTTAGAGCTAAATGTCCAACCAAAACTTGAAATTTATCAAGGGATATGTCACTAACAATAGTGGGTTGGGTCAAAAACTCATTCAAGATGTTTTTGTAGATTATTGACATTCATAGCAAATTTACAATAGAAATTTGTGCTGGTGTCTTTTGCAATTATTCCACAATATCAAACTTCTTGTCTTGGTCAATAGTGAATGGTTTATTCTGAGGCTAAACGGTTGGTTGGATGGTAGGCAAACTGGTAGATGATTGTGGGCTTGGGATAGTAATATTCTACCTCTTAGTTGTGATTGCACAATAAGGATTAAATACTAGACCATTGTTGTTAATTGATGTTGGGAATGGTGTGGGACTAGATAGGACAAGTCTTACTTACCAGTGCACTCATATGTGGTCACATGACAAAGACAAGTTATCGAATAAGGTCTAAAATGAGAAGTCCTAGCTTTTTAGTTTGTTTATATAAATTCCTAGGTCAAAGAAGGATTATCCATGTAATTTGGTTGAATGGGGTTGTTTAGCAATGATCTAGGCTAATTAGTGTTTGGTCTAGGATTAATGGAGATGGTATTAATGATACCCCCTATAATATGACCTACAACACTATTGTAGTCGTGTGTTATTACATGGTAGGTTTTTTGGTTGTTATCATTCTGACATTGGTTTTGTCCATTGTTCTATCATTATGGGTTCTGCTACTGATCTTGTTGATTCTACTAGTTTGGCCTTTGACACTATTGATTGTGTTGTTGTACTGGCTATTGTTGTTGTTGTTGCTGATAATTTTATTGATACTAATTGTTATGTCTAGGAAAGGGGTTTTGATAAATCCTAAGAGTTTGATTGGAAGTGGAAGCACAATTATCCAATTTTATCTCCCCATTCTCCAACATATTCTTAATTAAACGCTTGATATGGACACATATTTGTAGATTATGCCTGTCGACCTGATGATAGTCATAAAATTCATATTCATGCTACCAATCAAGATAAGGAATGCCTTGCAAATAAAGCTTTGTTATAGGCCAACTAATCAGATTAGCAGTAGTAATTTTTTGAAATACATACCCAATAGGTTCTCCTAGGTCACTAAATACATGACATGTAGGCACAATTCTCCTAAAAGGAGGGGTTTATAATGGTAACGGTTGTTGTATTTATTATGTAGGTCTTGGTTGTTATGATTGTGATATTGGTTAGAGAGGTTGATAGGTAGGAGTAAGCTGAAAAGGTGGTGTAGATGATGTTTGCACCATTTTTACATGACAGGATTTAGTTACTCCATTTCCCACAAGATTCTTATTGCGGTTGAATTGCTTCAGTATTTCTTGGTTATTATCCTATGTTGGTTGTGATACTTGCACTTGAATAAGATGGTAATTTTTGTCATTTCCTTGATTAGTACCTTGATTTTGATTATTTGAATTAAGTTTTATGACTCCTTTATTTATGAGCACCCGCTCAATCAACAAACATTTATCAATGATCTCCTTCAACATATGTGCACATTATAGTTCCAGGTGGTAAGTTATCTCACTATATAATTTTTTGGTAAACACCATGGTTAATTATTTATTTGGTAAACTATGGGTAAAATATATTTCAGGGGCTCTCCATCACTATAAATAACTTACAAAACTCTCACTATATTTTTGCTTTGCTTACGTTAAGTCCACTAATGAAATCTCATGCTCAAGATTATAATAAAAGTGTTAGTCAAAATTATCAGAAAGATCATCAAAAAAATTTACTAATTTTTTGGGAAAATTAAAAAACCACTCCAAGGCTTGTCCATCCAAGCTCCTTAGAAATAACAACAAAAGGTATATGTCACTATATGCCACTGGTTGACATGCGACAAAGAATTTGGTTAAATGAGCCTTAAGGTCACCTTTCGCTTTATATTTATCAAATTTTGGTGCTTCATATCCTAGAGGAAATGGTATCTACAAATACTCCATGTTGAATGGATAGAAACATACATCATCCAATTTAAACTTTTTAGTTTGTTTACCTACTTGAATGGTAGCAATTGCATCCTTCATTTATTAAAATTCTTGGGATAGGAACTGGAAGGAATATTGGTTTGAGGGAGAATTTGGGTTTGGATAGATGTTTGGGAGGTCATAAGTGGGATAATTTGATCATGGTATGATGGAGATACTTATTGGGGTACATTGGTTTGGTTGGGGAATGGACCAGGAATATGCATACGCAAATTAGGATATACTTGAATTATACACTTGGTTGTGTGATATTCTATTTTGGGTTAGTGATAAAGGTTTGACTAGGAGGATTTTGTGGTTAGGATGGAGGGATATAACTATTTTATTCTTGTTGTGGTTGAAAAGGGATATGTTGTTGATTAATCAAACCTTGTTGAGTGGGAATTTTTGGACCAAGACCCTGTCTCTAGATTTTTGGCACATTTTGAACCAACGATTGTCTAGTAGGTACTTGAAAAACATGAGGACCTCCTTGTTGCATGAATCCCTATGAGGAAATGAAAGTAGGGTGCAGATTTGGCATCTATCATTGACCCACATTTGCACATTATTAACTAGTCATTGCTTGGTTTTGGATCGGAATATTAGTTTATGACTGAAGAGGTATGTTCATCATTACCTAGCGAGGTGGAACATTTGTTTCCCTTGATTGAGGTTGCAATGTATTTATCCTCTATTACATCGATACACTAGATTGTGCCTTTTGTTGTGGAATACTACTCATTACTTGTTGAGGAGAAGTAGGGTTAGTCACATTTTATCATTGAGGCATGACATTGACCATTGTTTGATTACCTAATCCCATAGGTTGTACACTTGAGGAAGCAGTCGATTGAGGTTGGGGTGTAGAAACTCCTATTCCCTAGTATGATGACCTATTCATAGGATTAACTACAAGCACATGTTGTTAGCTAATTTTTTGCATGTTAGTACCACTTTGATTAGGACTGGATGTTGTTTGTATATTGTCTACTACGTTTGGCTCACTATTCTGTGTATAGGCCAAAAACACTTCTTCAATAATACGCATATGCATCAAGTTATTTATCAAATTGGTTTATACGAATGGGTCAAAATTTGGATTCTCTTATCTAGTTAACTCTATCAACACTCTTGTTGAAGGAACTAGGTCAATAAGAGGCTTACTTACCATGTTCATCAGATTAAAATCATATGCTAGATTCAGGTATGTTTGATATGTTGTCTACATTTGGTTAAAGTGATCTTCTATGATGTTTTTTCCTTGATTAGATATATTAGGATCTTGATACGTTATTTGGACTAGAGCCATAGGATTTATAGAAGAAGCTTGTTGATCATAAATGATATTATAGGGCACTCTTACTAGACTTGGTAAATTTTCATGGGGAAAGTCTACTGAAAACTTGGCCCCTACCTCTAGGCTCTAACCAAAATCCCATTTTTATTCTCTAACAAATGTTTCTCAAATAAAAATGGATCATATGTGGAAGTCATATTTTTAGAATATGATTATTGAAGAACCAGATCATCCACTATGGGTATTGTAGTTAGGTATTATGTGGTTTGCTCTTGGTCTTGTTTTGAATAAGGTGGTGTGTTAACTAGATAGTTAGATAATGGATCTTGGCTTTGTACCCCTGATTAAGTAATATAAGAGGGATAAGAATCCATCTTATAAGCAATATTATCCACATAGGGGTCTTACACCATTTCTTCCTATGAAACCACATTACTAATCCTTGGATTATACATGAGTACACTATGAGCATAGGAATACATGTTGGGATCCATAGTCAATGCTTTGCGATAAAAGGTCAAAGAGTTCTACAAACTCTAAAAAGGATAGAATCTAAAATAGCCAATGTTTCAACTTGGTCTATACGTTTCAAAAGGATCAAAAGGTTTATTCAAATATTTATGAGAAAACAAGCTAGCATGAAGTATCTAATGTTTCACTGTTCACACCAAGATAAGCAAGTAAATGGACCTAAAATCAAAATACCAAACTCTAAGGTCGAAGTGTTGCAAATCAGTCTAATCTAGCAATTTAAATGTTGCTAGGTCTTTTGGCCAAACATGGCATAAAAATCTAGGCTCAAAAAAGGCATGTGCTAAGACTCTTGGCCAAATGGCATCAAAAGCTAGACTTTGAAAATAAATGAAATTTTTAATATAATGGATTTGAAACACTTCTAAAAAACACTAGGCATTTAATTCTTAGACATGACCTTGATCAACTAGGTATAAGGTATGAAACAAAAGGAACTTTAGAAATAGTTTATTTTCTCATAAAAAATGGTATAAAACTTGGCTCATTTGACAAACAAGCTAGACAAAAGTGAACAATATAATTGTTTTAGATAAAAGATCACAAAAGTAAACATGGATTGGTTTGAAAATGTAGGGGCAAATTTGGAACTCTATTCAAGAGGGTCTATAAAACAATTTTCAAAATGTTTTGGGCAGTGTAACGACACTATACTACCCAAAAGGTGTGACAAAAAGGTTTGTTTCAAAAACTCTCTAAGGCAAAGACATTTTCCTACAATTTTGACAACATAACACTACTTTTCTTGACTCAAAATGTTGTGGTGTATAGACTCAAAGTCTAAGTGTTTAGCACAAAATGGCTTAAGTCTATCAAGTGATGACAATTATTATGAGTCTTAAATGACCTTCAACCCAAATTGGAAATTAAACCTAAGTTCCATCAAGTTTAGTGCAAATGGCGAACCCACTTAACACATCAACCCTATGAACTTATAAAGGTGCAATTCTGAATTTAGATTATAAGTGAAGGACTTAAACAACTTTGGTAAAGGTCTAGACTCAATTGGGTAGCATAACTATACCAAAGTGGATAATATGACTCTCAAGCTTTTGATGAACCTTTGAACAAGGCAATTTGATGATCTCACGTGGGCAACATCACACCTCTTTGTTCAAAGGAAAATTTGAACTATGTGTTTGGTTTGGATTTGTTTGTTTACACCAAGTTTTGACTCCAAACAAGACTTTAATCTATAACAAGACCAACTAATTAATCACTCTTAAATCCTAAACTGACAAGGTTTCTCGGTATTGTTGGAATCCATCAATATACATCATTTGAGAGGATTTTAAGTGTTCATCCAAAAGTAAATGTGCATTATATAGTAGGGTTTTTACACCCCCCCTTCTCTCAAATGATAGTATTGTGACATGGACCTTGAGGCACATCTTGCACCAATAATACTTCTGCAGCAAGTGGGGATTTATCTAATATCTAACAAGTTTCCAAATGATCTAAGGGAATCAATTACACAATGACTTTCATGCCAAACAAAGCAAAAAAAAGCATGAATTTTGGGTTCATATCACTTGGCTTGTTGCAAAAAGGCTAGTCCTTTTTGCAACCACTACATCCTATTATTCACTCAGTGTAGTGCGATGTCAAAAGTGCCACTACATCCCGTGTGCAACTCCAAAGGAGCCAAATGAAGTCAATGTCGGGATATGAAACCCTGATTCAAAGATTCCCTAAAAAACTCATGGGAGGTGATGAAGTCCCCCTCGCAAGCCAAGTTTGCATAAAAATAAATAAAGCATGAAATAAAAAGACTTTAGGGTCATTTTCAAGGTCACCCAAACTTTGATGAGTTTTTGGGGAGTGCTTTAGATGACTTTCTTTCTAAGCCTTGGACTAGGTTATTTGCAATAGGAATAGTGCTTTTGATTCCAAGGGTTCCCTATATGGGATAAATGGAAGAGCATACACGCAACATTCCTCTTTTTCCAAAAAAAGATTTAATCTAAACAACTATTGAAAATAAGAATTGACAAGTGTGTTCAATTTTAAGCTCAAAATGAAAGATTTGGTGGTGTTCATTTGACCCCTTAGTCTTAGTTGCAAACTTTGAAAACATTCACCAAAAACATCTAAATTCTTTTTTAAACACCCAAAACAATGTTCCTAATTGATTTTAAGCATGCAAAGGTGATTTAAACATTTTTTTAGCAAATATCAAGCTTGGTCATGTAGAAAAAATGTTAGCATATCCTTTAGCTTTGAAGCTCCTTTTGGTTTGACAAAATGAATTTTGGAAAAATAGCTCTTAGGTCTGTGTTTTTGGAAAAACACAATGACTGATGATGGTTACCTTGGCTAACCAAAATCTAATCGATGTCAGTTTTGCTAACCAACATTGTTTAAGCTATGTAACTGATGTCAATCTTACTTATCGACGTCGGTTACTGTGTAAAACCATGGCAAACAAAAATGGCAAAATAAAGTTAGAAAATCAATTTACAAGAGTTTTAAGGGTCCAAATAAATATTTTAGAGTTGAAAAATGATCTTCAGGTGTGAGATGAATGTAGTCCCACTAGGAGTTCTATATGTGATCTAAGAATTTGACTCAAGAGATGATGGTTAGTATGGTGTTAGTTTCAAAATGAAAATAAAATGAAATAAACACACTAATAGCATAACATCTATAGCCCTAGACACTAGGGAGAGCTTAGTTAACAAAAAAAAATGACAAACACAACTAAAAATTAAGGAATAAAACACAAGAATTCATTCACCTTTCTTGGATGCTCCAAATGCCTTTGTAGTAGTGGCTTGCTCAGCTTGTGCTCATAAAGTCCTTGTCAATGAAAGTTTGGCTACCTCCATCTCTCCTTGGTACCTTTGGATTGTAGTTTGGTTTGGCTTGGAATAAATCTGGCATGGTAATAGTAATTTCATGAATCTTTTAGAACCAATCTTGCATTATAAATTTTCATTCTCAAGTCTTAGAAATGATGTGGTGAGGCCTCTTATTTATAGATTTTTGCAAATATCTAGAATTAACTTGAACCATCCATCTTGAGATTGAAATGTGTGGTTGAGGATTAATTCAATTTTTGGAATTAGGTTTGTAATTATCCTCATCATGAAATTGGAAGATGGGGCAATTAAGAGGCATGGAAAGCATTGATGAGGCATGGAGGGCATGAATCCTGATATTTGTGGCATTTATGGCCTAGGGATGTCTTCCCAAGAAATGAGGTCACTTGATGATGCAAATATTCAATATTCATTTCTAAAATCAAGTATTCAATAAGTTTCTATGGAATTCTTAATTAGTCCTTGATTTGGGTTAATTAGCTTTTAAGCATGTTTAAGCACTTTGTGCACAATTACTCAAATTGATCAAAATGCCTTGTTATTGGTCCAAAATTTGACTGGATTGGAATTAGAAGGCAATGTCAGATGCATTGGAACCATTATCCCATTTATTATGTTACCAACACCAAATAATAAAGTTACATGTCTTGTGAAAGATATTTGATAAGAAAGAGCAATCCAGAGTACCTAGGTGCAAAATTGGCATTTTGACTCAGAATGATCTGATCAAAGTTAGTTGGCCCATAAATTGTATTTCCCTATTTAGGGATATCCTAGCCAAAATCAGCACTTGAATATGTCAGTTTCATAGCATTTAACATGTTTTAGTGTTTTTAAGCCAAATTATGCATTTTAGGTGGAAATTGGTCAAAACCCTTATTGGAGGTTATCAGCGGCTAGTTTTAGGTGTCTACATAACACACCTTAGTTTTGCATGAGTCCAACTTGAGTACATTGGTGATTGAATGTATCCAAGATCATGTTACATTATATAATCAATGCATATAATCTGAAATTGAAATCATTGAAAAGATTGAATTGAAAGAGCAAGGTTTAGGAGTACACCTGTGTATCGATGAAACCACCTTGCCTATTGGCAACTTGATTTGAAAAGATGTATCATTAAAAATCTCTAAAATTGATATTATTAAATATATATTTATGTATATATATGGAAAGTGCATATATAAATATGGATAGAGAGATTGGAAGTCACATGCACCTAACGTTAGAGAAAAGATGAGTTGCCACCCAACAGTTGAGATTAGCTCAATTGTGCAATCCAATCATACTTATAAGATGGTGAGCATGAGTGAAAACAGTCAACCCATACCATACATTTAGTGAGTTTTGAAGACATAATCAATTCCAACCTATAAACTTGGTAAGATTGAGTGATTTAATCACCTCAACCATACCAAAAGTGAACCAACTACTGCAATATAATAGCTCAATATAGTCTATAATAGTCTCACCTGGTGGGTGATGACAGTCCATAAAAGAGTTTTGAAATCTAAAATTAATTAGGATTTTTCAATATTAGTCATACATTTCATAGCATATATACCTCATAAATGTCTCATACTAAAATTATATATAACAATGGTACTAATGTATATAATTATGCCACAACTGTGAATCTGCATTATATATTTATGTGCTTTAGCCAATTTGGAGTTTTGCACAAGTTTGGGTAGTATGTTACCATAGCATGCCCCCACTATATATGGATAAATCTAAGAACTTATATAAGTGTTGACATGGAGGACATGTTTTCAAAACATGCCCCCATTGAATTTGGTTGTGTCAAATATTGAATAAGTGTGGAGAATATGCTTCTAAATCATGTCCCTAATGAATTTAAAAATTATTCCAAATGTGGAGAACATGCATATATGACATGCCCCCACTTATTATTCCCCCCACTTTTAGGTGATGGAAGAATATAAACTGGTAGTTACCTCACCTCAAAAAGATAAGATAATTTTATAATCTATGAATGTAACCATGTAGTATATAGAATAACACGTCTAGGTAAATGTAAGATTAAATTACATAGAATAATATAATCACATGAAGGCCTAAAATTTATGATAAATATCATGGAAATTTCTAGATAGTAATAAGACAATCTCAATAAGAAAATGATCACACACACAAGATCACTCAAAATCAAATCAATATACAATGGTCCTAGGAGATCACAAACAAGGGGCATATTCAAATGTAGCACAATTGAAGGAACATGAATTAATTAAATTTCCATACAATAAATAATGGAATATTTAAAGGTTAAAGAAAACACACATAGGCATGAGGGCCACAAAAAATAAGCATATTCAAATGCTCAAATAAGCAAGACAATAGCAAGGCAACACACTCAAGGAAGTGTATAAAAGAAAACATAAGGAACCAACATAAACATATCATAGTAACCCATGGATCAAATGTGTTAACAAAAAATGTCAAGTTCATAGCATATCAATTACCCTATATAAGATATAATCCTGGATAAAGGCATGTGTAAGTATATAAGAGCTCAAACATGATAATGAAGAGACTATAGAATGATATAACTTATGCATATCCACATGACCTGAGTTGAGGAAAGGCATCATATCCAAAATACGAATAGATCATATATCTTTGTATGACTATATCATACTCAAATAGAAGCATGACACACATGTGTACATAGAAGTAACTGATATGTCATCTATCAACATAAAACTAACACATAGATGCCAAGGAGCCAATAGAATATGTAGGTGCCAAAAAAATTAAGATTTTTGAATGTTTTTTATTTTTTTGAAATTTTGGAATATATGAAGTGGAAAGATCATCTTATGATTTCATCCTAAGGATGACCATAGGTATATCCCCACTTAGAATCTAGTGTAAGGAATTGGTGGTACTACCAATGAGAATGTATAGGTGCAAAATTTTTCATTGTAGTATCTATGGTGATCTGTGTATGTATAGTAAGACTTTGAAGTCATGAAGTAGTGATAAAAGGAATAGGGGTACTCAATGGATCATATATTGTGAATAACTTAGATTAGACTGATGGCTTGTCTAACCCTCTTATGTTGGTGGCTCAAGAACTCAAGTAGGCTATAACTCCATAATTACCTACCCGTGTATAGTAGATGCATCTATGATTGAAACTATATGATGTAGCTAAAACTATGTAGAATGGCTTTGGGGCCACTCAAAAACTCTGAAATGTAAAATGGCCAATGGGCCTCTCAGGCACTTAGGAATGTAGCTCAAGGAATATGCAAAAATACCAACCATTACAGACAAAATAAGGCATCAATATGGTGTGAACCCTGATGTTAATGGTGTTTGAAGTATACAACATAGATAATGGCATAGAGTTATCATTCCACCTAAGATAAGTTGGTGCAAAACTAATCATGTGGAAATAATGTGTCATACACATGCCCCTAATTATGATATCTATGCATATGTATTTTGGATTGAGTTGTAGCAATTTGTGTCTATGTATCTCTGAAACTAAAATGAGAATGATTGTATCACACATGATGCCCCCAATCTGAGCAAACCTGGTATGATTATGTCTAAAATTGATCAAATCTACTAACTTGTGACTGAAACTATGTAAATTTTGGTTTTAATTGTTGTGTCACTCTAACAAATCTAGATTTTCTTATTTTTGGGATACTTTATAATAGTGTTATACCTTGGATAGTAGCACACATTGATAGTGTCATACTTTTGACGCTAATGTACTTTTGTGTTTTTCTATGCAAATTGAAATTAATTTATGTCTAACTACTTTTTTATGTGTTTGCCTCATTTTGTACTCTATATTATATGTTTACATGATAAAAATTATATTTTGAGTGCACTCAAATGGCCTAATCTCTATGACAAACCACTTTGAATGCCCCCTCTTTTGAGGGGAGATGTTGTACCTATGCAATAATTATCCTCAAAAGAAAAGATCTGCATGATGTATGTTAGACTATGCATATATAATATCTGCATAATAAACCAATATAATGTGTATATATGACATAAAAATGTAAGATGATTTGAGCATAAGTTGGTAGTGTACTATGCATGTTAGATCTAGCATTCACAAGGTTATCAATATAGCTATAATAATGTAAGCATGTGGATGAACTACATAATCTAATAAATAATATGTGTAAAGTACCTAGGGGATGGGGCATGATGTCCATCAAGGCACCCCAGGAGGAAGGGAAGATGCATGAGGGTACTCATGGCATCTAAAACTAGGTGTAAGTGTAACAATTAAGATACAAGTGCCATGGCCATGAGGCATACATGAAATCATACATAAAACACACCTGAGGTACACAAAGTAGGCCAAGGGGACACAATACAAGTGACATGGCCACATGTCACTGAATCTAAAAAATTAATACATTTAGGGGCATGTTAAAATGTCCATATATGTAAATAACAAGTAGTTTGGCTTAGAGCCACATATAAGGACATGTTTGAATGTTAGCATACACAATCAAGAAGGCACACACAAGGAGATGGGTACATGTCCAAAGCATACACACAATGAAAGGAAATTGCATAGTGTCATAGAATAATGGCATATTCAAATGCCTTCAAATAGATATAGAATCAAAGAGACACAATAAAATCTATACTATGAAATCTAGAAATGAAAATATGCATGAACATGTCGTACAAATCTAAATAAAAGCAAAGATGTAAATAAATTGAGTCTATAGTAGTAGTAGTCGATATAAAATTTGAGTAGTATAGATGATTAATATCAAGATATAAACAATGTTAAATATGTGATATAGAGTATAGAAATATGTAACCTAGCAAGTCAAAATCTGTGCAGTATGATGCCCCCAATGGGTGAATGTATCAATGATGAATCTATGTATGTGCCCCTAGTAGGTAGATAATAGAAAATCTAGATTTGTGTGTTGGACCTGAGTCTTCAAGAATCTATGAACACTCAAAAAGAACAAGTGAAGCATTTATGTATGATAAAATCAATTATACTAAGATAGCTAGCCTATGTAGTCCCTGGAAAGTATAAAGGATGTAAACATGGATATGCAAACAATCTAAATTTTTTGTTTGTGAGAAATATTTGAATGTTTTTGTATTTTGAACATATTATATTATTTTTATGTTTTTTGAGTATATAATCTATGTAAATCAATCATGAAAATGAAACTATATACAAGGAGCAACGTAAGAGGTGTGAACTAGGAATTTGATGATGAAGGGGATATTAGTAATGTGTTAGTGGATAAATCAAATTAAAATCACACTAAACTAACACCTTCATGCCTAGTTACTAGGGTGAGTTTAATAACAAAAACAAATGAAAATCACAACTAAAAATTAAGGAAAAATAAGAATCCTTCACCTTCCTTGGATGCTCCAAATGCTTTGGTGTAGTGGCTTGCTCGATTTGTGCTCATGAAGTCTGCATCAATGGAAGCTTGACTCCCTCCATCTTTCCTTGACACCTTGCTTAGCTTTGGATTCAATATTTTAGCATCATAACATTGGTATGTGATAGCTTTTTGGAATCAATTTGGCATGGTAACTTTGCACAATTTAAGCTTAAAATTCATGTGGCAAGGCCTCATATTTATAGATTTTTGCAAATGGCTAGAATCAAATTGAACCATCCATCTCAAGATTGGGATGTGTGGCTAAGGATTAATCCAATTTTGTAATTAAAATTCATAAATAGTCTCATCAATATTTGGGATAGAGGAGCATTTAATAGGCATGGGAGGCATTGATGAGGCATGAGAGGGGTTAACCTTGATATTTTATGCATTTATGGCCTAGGGATGTCTTCCCAAGATATGATGTCACCTGCTGATGCAAATATTCAATATTCATTTCTATAAAAAGTATTCAACAAGTTTCCATGGAATTATTAATTAGGCTCTAATTTGGTTTAATTATCTCTTAAGCATGATTAAGTATTTTGTGCACAAATTACTCAAATTGATTAGGATGCCTTGTTATTGGTCCAAAATTTGACTGGATTGGAATTAGAATGTGATGTTATATATGTTGGATCTGTTATCCCATTTAGAATGTTGTCAACACAAAATAACAAAGGCACATGTCACATACAATAAATTTTATATAAAAGAGCAATCTAGAGTACCCAGCTGCAAAATTGGTATTTTGACTCAAAATGATTTGATCAAAGTTAGCTAGCCCATAAATTGCATTGTCCCATTTAGTGATACCCTGGCTAAAATTAGCAGTTGAATATATCAATTTCAACTTATTTAATGTGTTTTAGTGCTTTTAGGCTAAATTGTGCATTTTAGTGGAAATTGATCAAATGTATGATTGGAGGTTATCGGTGGCCAATTTTAGGTGTCTACAAGAAGAGGGATACTACTAATCGATGAGTCTTATAATAGACTCACAATATATGTGTCTTGTATCAAATAGAGGTATAGTGATCATAAATTATGTTTGATGACATATTTAGGATTTGATAATCATATGCACTAAGTGATTTATATCTTAAACTACATGTGGCAAAGGGATATGAATTTGAGAAGCTGATTTAACTATCCTATGAACTGTAAGGTTCTGAATCTATGAAGCTAATTGAACTGGCATATAAACTATGGTGCATTTGGGAACCCATATGGTAGAATAATTTATAATTGGAGTGGATGTCCTCTACTATACTATTGATTTGTATGGTGGTGAATAGAGAGGCCCTATAAAATCCACAACATGTCTCTAACACGAGGGTCTATATAATAAAGGTCTATGTGGGAGAGTATGCATACATGGTATTGTTGTAGGTGTAGACCTCACCTACATTGGTGGCTCAACTGGTATCAGATGTGTGATAATAGACTTTGTGTGTTGAATGGGAACTAGTGTTTGTTATATAACTAGCTATAGAATAGGTAAAGGACACTCATATGGAAGGCCCGCAATTATAGCCACATAATTAACATGTACATATTTGAGACATATATGAATAGTGGATAAAAAGGATTGAAGTTGTTGTATCCAAAGCATAGCCAATAAAATGTCAAATGTGTCAACACTAGGTACCATTATGAATCTGGTGGCTACATGTGCAGGCCCAAGCTATAATGTTATTACTATCTCCATAATAGAGCTCTAAACATGGCCACTAAAACCCTGAATAAATGTATCTATCTAATAAATGTCTTGCTCTGAATAACCCAAGTGATGTATAAGTGTGATAGTACAAATATTAACACTTGACCTATTATCAACCATGATACTCAGAATAGGATAATGATTAATGTAGGCTCGTACAAAGAGTGCATAGAAATTTGTGTCATCGTCAACTATATCCTACTCTAAAAAAGATAAGAGGTTTAGTTTGCAATATACTATGATACACCCTAATGATATTATTTATAGGGTGTGTATCCATAGTTTCAGTATGGTAAGATGATAGTGGTGGATGTGCCTGATAAGTATAGTGAACACCTAAAGTGCCTATTGTCTCATTAGTTGTATGTTTTGTAAATATATCTAAAAATATTTTCAATGATTTTGCTTTTATTTTTTGTGGTCTAGTTTCCTTTATATGATTACCAAGATCAATGATATTAGCTTATATCAAATATTATATCTTATGTTTCAAGCTAATGCATTTGTTTTTAGTATGGCTCGGTGCCCTATGATAGTTACAAAATGCATTGGAATCATAGTTCTTTGGAAGATGTATCAAACTCTTTGATGGGAGGGAGAGATATGACATTGCATTCCAAGAAATATTATACAACTTGTGTTGGATGCTAAGGAATAGTCATGAAAGGTCTCCTTGGAAGAGAAGATAAAACCAAGTGAGGAGGTGGCTCTGAAGCTGAATTAATTATCATTTTTGAATTGTTCTTGTTCTCACTGGGTTTTCCCTTGTATACATGCTTAAATAAACTCTTAGTAGTTGAATTTGATCTAGTTGTGTACTTTAGTTTGCCCATAGATAGAAGCTTAACTTCCTATTATTTCATTGTATGACAAAGATCTGTGAATGATGAAAACTTATTAAATAGGATAGCTTCATGCAATGCTAGTAACAAATTCTACTTGAATATGTCTTGGATTTCTCTATCTGCCATGGAGCTAGTCATCTTTACTAATATTTTTTATATCGCAAGACATATTTAACTATTGGATCATTGGATTTTTTTTTGAGTTGGGCCACTTAAGCATAGGAACCCTTATCACTAATGTTGATTGAAAAGTGTGCCATAAACATATGTGGTAGTGGATCGAATGTTGTGATGGACTGAATAGGAAGATCATAGAATCATTATAGTGAATAGTCCTTTAAACTACGAGGGAAAAACTTAGTAATAATCCAATCCTTAGACATAGATTCCAAACATGTTGCATTTAAAGCTCACAGATGGTGCTTTGGGTCACCCTTACCATCATATAAAGTTTGGGTGCCACAAATCAAGATGGCAAAGGAGTTACCACTATGTTTTGTGCCAAAGGTGTATGTAAAATAACTTGAGAATCCAAGGCATGGAATGGCCTAGTAGTACCTTGATAAATATGTAACACTTTGGCCTATAGATCATGGATCTCATGCATAAGGGATTGTATATTTGGAGAGGAGGAACTAGCCATAGGATGTGTTTTCATTATTGAAGGTAGTTAAGTTAAAAAAGGTTGTTGTGGAATCTAAGTTGCCCCTAGAGTAGGTGTAATAATATTGGCATTTGGGGGAGTAGAAGATTGACCATTATTGTATTTTTGAATCTCTTCTTGGATAATAAAAATAAAGTTATCTTACATATTTTAATGTTTAGAAATGAAATCTTGTGGTTGTCTCTTATCGGTCTCATCAAATTGGTTATTGAATTCAGCCATTGTAGGTTGAAAGTAGAAAAATAAAATGTTGTATATTTTGAACCTTTTAATAAATTTAATTTATTAAAAATTACCAAAATAAAATAATAAATTAGACCTGATATTTTGGAATTAAATTCTAAGCCTAAAAAAATTATACAAACCCTAAGAGCAACTAGATCTAGGGTTTTGGGCAGTATTCAAAGTAATTTAGGTTCACCAAATGATATAATTTTAAGGTTTTATGGAGTTTAAGCCCTAGGTTATTAAAGGGTCTGAGTACAGTAAATCAAGGTATAAATATGCAATAATTAACCTAATCTAATATTTCTTAAAATAGCGATGAATGACACAAATAAGTAATTAGCTAGAAACTGACTGAGACAAATGATTTGGGGGTTAAAAACTTGTGTGGAAGCATATTTGAGTGTCATAAATAGGGTCCAAGTGTCAAAAACCCTCTTGGATAGTAGTTATGTACCTTAGATAGTATCTCAGGGTGTTAATGTCCTACTCTTGATGCTAATGTCCTTTATGCAAAAAGCTATCTAATCTTCTGGGTGTACCTCCAGTTGAGTCTAAACTACCTATACTTATGTGGATGAGTTATGATTCACTATCTGTGCACTATTTTGAGTTGATTTAGGAGAAAACGCTAGACCTTCATGTTGTTAGGGTATTTGAGTGGCACAAGTAGCAAAAGTGTGATGTTAGTTGGGTAGGTTGGACATCTTAAACACCCCATTGTGTTGAAATTTGTTTACATACCAATACTCTAAGAAGGGTTCATGACCAATGTAGTTCTCCCACCTAAATGATTGGTGTAAGTAAAAGTGATACTAGTATGAGTGTTGACTTGAGTGATCAAAATGAGGCTTGAGATTGTAAATATGTGTATTTTAGGTTCGTGATGGTTGAAGATGATTGTATGTTGAAGTAAGGTAGAATACGGATCAATAACCTTGATTGTGCACAACTTGTTCTAAGTTTTTTTGTGTATTTTTTATTTGATTTCCATCTAGTGGATAAAGGGATGAAAGTCATGTATTTATATTGATTTGGTTCTTGTGTATTTATATTGATTTAGTGCTTGTGTGGATTTTGAAATATCTCTAGGCTGACCTTAGGTGTCTTAGGAATTGAAAAGATGTATGTTGGGGTTAAAATTTGGCAAAGAACATTAGCATTGAAAGTGGGACACTAGCACGGGGTGTTAGTGTCCAAAGTACAACATTAGTATCCAGGTGGCAGAACCTGAGGCACTTAGGGCCTAAATTCCTAGGGGAGGGTTTGGGACTAATTTGAGATATTTAGGGATGTGTAAAGCCCGATGAAAGCTAGATAAGTGTTGTAAGAGTCCCTAAGATAGGTATAGGGCTAAGCTAGGGATGTGTTGTCTCAAGTGACACTCATTACAATCAAGTGACATTTTATATGACTACATCTGCATTAGTACTTACTTTACCTAACCTTCATCAACCATTTGAGCTTGAGATAAATGCTTCTAACTTTTCACTTGGAGTAGTCCTCACTCAACATGGTCACCTAGTTTCAAACCACAGTGAAACATTCATTGCATCAATAAGGAAATACCCAACATATGATTATGAGTTTTATACCTTGGGTAAGTATACTTTGATCCACACATATAATAGACTAAAAAATATTTATAGTAAGAGTGGCATAAAAAATATTCTTGTTATCTTTAGCAGTTCTATCTGAACATAAGCATAAGAATAGAAGTGCCAATCTAGTTGCATATTACTTGAGATGGAGATTGGTTTAAAATCTATTTTTTTTACTTGATGTATGTGGACATGAATTCAAAATGTGATCATAATTTTATCCTTATTACATGTATTTTGTAGGTATATATTGTAATTTACTTTATTCTAATTCAATACCAAGTTTTTACTTGCATGATGGACTTATATGTCAACTTGGGCACTTGTGCATTCTACATGAGGTAGAGAGACATAAACTAATATGGGAGGATCATTTCAAAAAAAATTTAGGACATTTTTGGATTGAAAAGACTCTTGTGGTGTTGTAAAAATACTTATATTAGCCAATTTGAGGTCTGATGTCTCCAAGTACATCAAATCTTGTATCGCATGTGAAATTTCCAAGCCGATCAACAAAAATCAAGGTATATACACACCTATTTTGGTTCTAAAAAGATAATGGGAATTAATTTCCATGTAGTTTATCTCAAGCTACCCTACTACCAATCATGGTAATGATTGTGTTTATGTAGTAGTTGATAGATTCTCAGAGATGGCAATTTTCATGCCCTATAAGAAAGTAATATTAGCTTTAGAAACAACTCAATTATAATTTTAATATATGTAGATCCACTTTAATCCCTTAATTTATCTTTTTTTATAGGGACATAATAATGTTAATCCATTTTTGGAAATCACTTTGGTTTATGCTAAACACAAAGTTGAACAAATCTATTGCCTTTCATCCTTAGACTAATGGATAGATGGAATTGGTAAATATGATGATAGTGTACCTTCAAAGAGTGTATAATTCTAAGAATCAATGCACTTGGGATGAAATTATTCCTTTCATCCATCACAACTATAGCAGAGCTCTGCACAATTCTACCACACACAACCCTTTTTAGGTTTCCTTGGGTTGTCAACCTTTAGCACCCATCAATAGAGCTTATCTTATTTTGTCATCAATAGTAGCAACTCCTTCAATTCAAAATTAATTTGAAAAAAATTTCAATTCATTATATTCAAAAATAGGTGTAAATTGTTCTATAATAGGAAAATATGAAATACAAATAGTGCCATAATAAGCATCGTACACCGCACACCTTCCAGGTTGGTGATTGAGTATGGCTAAACCTGTAAAAAGAAATATTGACAAGACCTTACGTCAAGCTCCATATACATCGATATGGGCCTTACACCATCACCAAATGAGTAGGGGATAATGCATTCAAGCTTAATATTCTAACTTATATTGGGTTGCATTTGATATATAATGTAAAACTCTTACAATATTACTTTCCACCCCTATTGGATACTTCAAATACTATAGACTCTCTCCAACAGATAAAAATCAATCTAGGTTACAATGTGTTGGTATAATTAGATCAAATCATTGAAGCTCAAGTCAAATGGACATGTCAACAATAGATTCCTCTCTTCCTGGTCATCAAATAAAATCAAGTGCCTTTCTAGGTAAAATGGTTTATAGAAGTGAAAGTTGCCAATTTTTTTCACATATTCTTCCACAACTACATGTAATGGGGACCATTTTTATTTAAGGGTGTTACTAATCTAGGAAGATATAGGTCACTAGATCATATCACACATTACCACAATTTCATGTCCAGCCTTACACTAATGTTAAGAAATACGTCAGTAGGTTCCACATTTACGTGCCAATTCATTCCTTAAAAATCTACTTCTGTGTTACTACACAATCCTTATAGTGTCACCATTTTAGCTAACAACTCATTAGTAATGATAGTCAATAATATCACTATACTTTTTGGTTATGAAGTGGTTGATACCAACTATTATATCAATTCAACTGATGCTTCCTCTTTTTGAATTGTATAATAATGTACATCTCCATTATTTGTAGGTTAGCATCATATTGAGTAGAATCATAAAATAATAGAGTTAGGAAATTCTTTGATAGCAAACATCTGATCTCTCATATCATATAAGACTTAACATAATATAACTTTGTTATTATAGTTATAATTAATTAGCATATCATTTTTTATTTCTTTGTTTTCTACTGCATTATAATTTTAAATTATTTTTCATTCAATAATTTTCTTTCACATATAACCACCTTAAATTTATTTAAGTAGGTTGTCCATCAGGTCTCCTCTTGGGCCTCATATCACTTTTCCACTAGCACAACCTTATCCCCAACTCTCTAATGACTACTTTTACAAATTAAGATATTTCATAATGGCTCTTTTGCACCTTTTTAAATTTAGTCAATGAAAATATTCCAAGGATTCTCCTATATAAGCACATCAAGGCTTCTCCAAACACATCTAGAAATCACTTAGCAATCTTACTACACACTAAGAAAATATCACTATTTCTTCTAATTTCAATTATGTTGCATTCTAATAATCATAAGCTAAGTTTAAATGTCTTTTATTATAGGTCAAGGGCATCCATTGTTAATCATTTCAATCAAACTTCTAGCTACATTCATATAGTTTCATAATCATAAATCACATTATCACCCTAGGAGGGAGAACTATATTATCTTGAGACCTATTTGGGCTATGTAGGTAGCACTTAGAATACACAGTATTTTCTGAGGATATCTCAGTTATTCCCCTTACCCATTTCACCCTTTGCATTTGATCTCCTATTTATTTTTTATGTAGGAATAAGGGTTTATTTTTTGTGGGTCTTTTACATGGCATATCAACACATAATTAATCAGCAAAACCTCTTAGATAGTCACAAATACTGAGATCAAAAAATTGGGTGCATTATCAATCAAGACGTGGTCATAGTCAACAAACATGGTTGCAATGTATCCTTATCCTCCTCCTATGGACTTATCCCAGCAAAGTTTAGATTCCTCCATTAGGTTATGACACAATACATAGGCCCTTCCATGTAGTTTTTAATTATAGTTAACCTACATAGTCAACATAAAATATGTTTTAGAAAGGTTTACATATTTTTAGGATCATTTACTATTTTTAGTTAATTTCTAATTCTGTAAAATTTTGTAGTGTATTTTACTTCACTGTCAAGAATGTAATTTAAGCAATTTGATTTCAATAATTTAATTTTATTAATTTGATTCACTTCAATTAAAAATAGAGAAAATAATCACATGTCTCATTCGTCCCATCATGACCCATATGCACTAATTCCCCCATGTATTTATAGACTTCTCAAATTAAAATTAGAAACAAATTGGTGTATGATTTGACACATAATGGTAGGAAAGGAAAAAAATGGGTAACACAAGGCATGGGGGACGTAAAATAAGGGCCATGGGGCCCCAAACCAAAACAATACACAATATGGTCATGGTGACCTAAAACCGTATAATGTAGGGTTTTGGGTAACAACCCCAAAAAAACAAAAAATAATCATAGAGTAAAATTGTTAGCTAAAAAATTGTCAAGGTGATAAAAGAGGGATTTTCAGTTAACATCATAGGGACAAAGTCCCTCTCCTATTATCAGGTGGTTTTTATTTTATTGAAAATAAAAAGGGATGCTGGAAATAAAGTTATTTACAACAAAATATTTTCTAGGGGGGTCATACTTTTAACCAAAAAATATATAAATGCAATGAAAATGAGAAATGAAGGAAATAATAGAAAGGATAAAAAGGAGAAAAGAAAGGATGAATGGATAATGGGATAATTCTAGTTGGTTAAACACAAATAGTTGCTATAATATTCCCAAAAAAGAAAAAAGATAACTCAGATAGCTAAACACATAAACTCACTAGAATAACCCTATGTTAGGCACCACGAACAACAAACATGCTCTGATGCCACGTGTTGGGGAATACAAAACCCAACACCGGAAGCACACAATTGATTACCAAATTCAAGCAACTTAATATGCGGAAATAAACAAAATCAACAAGTAACTAGAATTCAGAATAACACAGAATATGAGAGACAATACACAACTTGTATTAATAACTCTTACAGAAAAGAATACAATAAAGAAGATGCCACTTCTTCTCCACCACCTCTTCAGAGGTTTCCCACACCTCAAGTGAATAGTAATTCTCTCCTCAAAGCTCTCTCTACTAGGTCCCAACACCCAACTCAAACACAGAGTTGGTGTTCACCTTACACCTGTGCTCCACGCACTCCACAAGTGCTCCACGCACTCCACAAGTACTCAAAGTACTTCAAGTAGATCTCCCATGAACCTGCAACAACCTACAATTTAACAGACCATACTTATGGAAGGAACTGCCTTGCCTTCCTCTTAGCTCTCCATGTACTCCACGTACATACCAATGAGTACACACCGTACTCCAAGTAGATCCCCCCTGATACTGCTCCCTGTTGTGTTGTTGTCCTATCAATCTCCAAACTACAGATCATGCTGGTTCTGCACACCTGTGAACCTTGACCTTGCACACACACACACACACACCTGCATATCAATGATCTTATTTACCATGTAGATCTCCTATAGAAGCCATGCTCACCTGATGACTAAGATCATACACTCCTGAAGAACCCAGGTGGCTCTCCAATCCAGCACCAACACACCTGGTACTGCTGTGGAACTAGGAGGAACACCCTTGCTCACCTCACACACAGAAGGAGCAAACTTTGCTCAACTCAAACTAGAACACTTTTACAATACAACCATGAGTCTATTATATAGAACTCATCCAAACAATAATTAGACTCCTAGTACAATAATTAGATCCACAGCTCTTAGTCTATAATTAGCACTAAGCATGCAAACACTTAGTTCGACAACCAACTACCTGTAATAAGCTCGCAGTTGAACTACACAGGTGACCCACGCCGGTCCCTATCCGCCTGGGGGTCACCGACGTCGGCCGATCTCTTATCGACGTCAGTTGCTCTCCTGCCCTATCCTGCTGACGCCGGTTGGCCTGACCGACGCCGGTGTCTCTGGCACTCCAGCAACGCTACTGCACCCTCCTCCGTGTCTGCACCCTCCTCCGTGTCTGCATCAGTGAAGCTTTTAGCTCCACAACCTAACACCCTAGAGTTGAGATTGTGACATAGGAAACCTTTATCATAAAAATGAGATAGGAAAGACATATTGTGAACATACAAACCTTATACATACACCAAGGAGATTGGATAGAATTACAAATAAAGACATAAAATAACCTCATATTTCCCAATTAAAATAGACATAAATTATATTTTCAATCTCACCAAGGCTTCACAACAACAAAAGTTCCAAATGTAGAGTTAAAAAAGCTTATACACTAAAATATTTGCATTCATTAACTATTTTAAGAAATTGAAATAAAAATAATCAAAATGGATTGATATACTCGTGCACATCATTCATCTATAAAAAATTGGGGCACAAAGTCCTATAAACTATTTCTATATTGATCCTTTGTGGGGTTGTACATACAAACTATTTCCTTCCATTTTGCCAAAAAAAATCATACTATTAAAAATCCCTTCAAATGCCTTAAAATTTTGTATTTATAGATTATAATGGGTGGTTATGGTGCATAACCAACTTTTTAAGATTTATACTACCAATAAAAGCATGATGACAAAAAAGTGTAACTTAAAATTTATAAAAGTGCATTGATAATTTTACACTTGTAGAAGTGACTTGATAGTTTTGCATTACTCAAAACTTGCAAAAGTGTGTTGGAAAAAACACACAATTTAAATAATGAAAAAGTGCATTTTTAAAACCACACAACTTGAAAACTATGAAAAAGACATTACGAAATTGCACAACTTAAAAACTATGAAAATGCATTTACCAAAACATAATTTTACTGAGTAATTGTGGGAACTTAGACCTTTCTTCACAACTGATGATAATTCGAACTATTTTTGTAGCTACTTATTTATTCATTACTTTTAGAATTGAAAAGTCCCAAAGAAAATATATTAGGTTTGAGAACATGAATCCTTATAATAAAATTTTCCCCATAAAAATATCTTTCTAACACATTGAACGAAGCCAAAATGGAGTTTGGATGTAAAAGTTATGAATAAGGGAAACTTGGACCCTACTTTTACAATTATGGTAACTTCATCATGTTTTTTCATCTATCAAATTTTTTGACCTACTTTTGTAACTATCTAATTCCCTAACTTGATTTTTTATTTGTTGAGTTCTATGTCCTACTTTTACACCTGTCAAGTTTTCTGACCTGATTTTATAAATGTTAGGTTCCCTAACCTAATTTTATAGTTGTTAGGTTTGTTGACATACTTTTTTAGTTGTTGGGTTCCCTAACATGTTTTTCATCTATGATTCTCCCCCTTACATAACTTAAAATTTACAAAAGTACATTTGTCAAAACACACAACTTAAAAGTTGCAAAAGTCCACTTGTCAAAATGCACAACTTAAAAGTTAAAAAAGTGCACTTATCAAAACACACAACTGACAAGTTGTAAAAGTGCACTTATGAAAATGCACAACTTAAAATTTAAAAAAGTGCACTTATTAAAATGCAGTCCTATTGAGCACTAGAGGGAACTCGTGCCACCTCCAATTACTATGCCAAGTCATAGGAGCTCAAGATATATGCCAATTTTTGAAGATAAGTGACCGACATACGTGCCACATCCAAGTCCACACAGCTCATGATTATCTTCCAACGTCTTATGTCGAGTTATCAACATCGAGAATGGGTCACCAAAATGCATGGCACATCCATCTAACTCGTGGAATGTGAGAAGAGGGTAGGTTGATTAACCAATGCTATGTTTGGCGCACTAACCAATGTGTAAGCTATGATTGGCACCTTGAGCCCACCAAAAGGGGGCGTTGGCATTATGTAAGGAGGTTGCCTCACTATTAAAAGACTTGGAAACTATTTGAAATACCCAATGTGGGATAATAAAAGATAAGCAAATTGCCTTAATAGAAGGCCAATGACTTGAACCTATGACCTGCCAAGCAAAAGGGATAGGCCTTGATCGCTTGAGCTACGAGTTCACAAACAATATAAAAGGCATGAACCTGTATTTGAATTTAAGTTTCGTAGGACTGTGTTTTTTTTATTTAGGAGGCCAAGAGCTAGTTTAAGCTTGGAGATGGCTTTAGCAAGCAGATTATGATCCAAATTCTGACCTCTATACACAGGGTAAGCCTTTCAGTTATGTTTTGTAATTGAAAGAGAATGTATTTATTATTATTATTATTAAACCAATAGATTGAATGAAGGACCAAAGCACATTCAAAAGGGGTTGAAGACTGAGGAAGAATTTGTGTGGCCGAGTTTGAGTATATCAGTGAGGTGGAGTTCTTGGATAGAGATCAGGCCTGAGGGAATTTTTGCAGCATTTCCAAATAATTTGTAAGCCATTTATTTCACAAATTTAATAGAAACGGTCCACACTATTGAGCAGACCTGAAGATGTAGGCAAAATATGTCGAACTCCGTTATCAATGTCGGATGGTAATTTGTCATTTGCTTGCATGTTTTTATCTCAGTTTCTATTTTTTTTTTAATTATGAAATCATGCAAAGATTAAATTTTGACAATTTATGACATTTGATTTTAAAAAAAATCTGGTTTATTTGTGAATGGAAGTTAAAAGTCATTCGACAGTTCCAATCCATTTCGATAATCGAGAATACTTTTGCCAAACAATTTACAAGTTCTTTTGAGTATTTTTGAGAATTTGTTAAGTTTGAGAAATTCAAAATCCATAGTTTTAAACTTCACTTTGAGTTTATCAATGTAGTTTACTACTCAAATTTTGGTATCAGAGCAATTAAAAAGTAGGGATAGCTTCTAATTGTGATTTGACAGTTACTTTCAATTTATTGGTTTTCAATATCACTTGATTAGATTGCAGTGTGTAGTTTTAGAATCAGTGTGTTTGCGAGAAACCATGGGCAAGTTGTCACATAGAGCCAAGCTTGATGAGCTTGAAGCCATCAATACTCAGATCTAGGAAGAGAATGCTTTCCTGAGAGCAAGATTGTACTCCTTGGATGAGGAGATTACAAGTTTGAAATTAGAGCTTGAATCTAAGGATGAGCTCTTGATCAAATTGTAGTGTGGTGAACCAAAGAAGGCCATACCTTCTACTTCAGATGCAGAGACTATGATTGAGTGCACTGTAAGTTATTCACCACTTAATTCATCTACTTCTTTCCATTCAGATTTGGATTCAAGTAATGATTTTTTTGGTAGTTTTGAACAACACACTAAGGGTATAGGATCCAATTATTGATGAAAATGGGCTTTAACAGAAGAGTTCTTGGTTGAGATGGCCAAGGAATTACTAACCCAATACAAGTAGAGCATAGATCTCTTTATGCAGGTTTGGGTTACACTAGTGAGCAGGTTGAAATTGGAGAAACTTCCTCCATGGCTAAAGGAAGACAAGCTTCTAATAGCAAAGGACCAAGGCCACTAGTAGAGCATGTATGGTGTAAGAAGGAAGGTAGAAGAGGTATTGAGATTCCACCTCCTAGTTCCTACACTAGAGTTAGCACTAAATCTTTTGATCCACTTTTTATGTTTAAGAAATTTGGATTTAACATTCAGAAGATGATGTAATCATTTCCATGCACTTTTTATGGGATGCATAACCATGGTGTTGCATTTTGTTGGAAGAGGCATGCTATGATTAAGTAGATTGTAGGTGTTAATAATCATTCTTGTCATGCCAAAGCGAGAAGAGGTAAAAGGGAGACCTCACTTAAGAAGGTTTTATGCACTCATTGCCATATGAGTGGACATCAGATTGATAATTGTATTAAACTTCAATCATCTTCTCATTCTGAACATGGTAAAACTAAGATGATTTATCAACCTATTAATAAGGTCAATGAATTTAAATCAATCCATAATGATGTTAAGGAATCCACTAAGGAAATCAAGTTAACTAGGCAGAAATTTTGATTAAGTGGATTAATAATGCACTTAGTTTTCAAAGCATTATTAAGAATTATGTTAAGGGAAAGAACAAGCTTTGATGATGCATTAGTAGATTTTGTGAGAACACTTCGAGATAGGTTCATCATTCGAAGTATTTCAATTCTCATGTTGAATAGCTCTATGTTTTGGAATCTCCTATTTATGTTGTGTGAGTTGTCTAGAGGACTTGAAACCATTTGATCAATTGGAGATAATAGCAGAATGCATGTTGTAGGTTGAGTTAATTTCCTTACAACACTTGTCTCATATTTAACTGTTATTTTTAGAATGTATCTATTTTTGGCACATGGATGTCTAGATGCATTGTAAGACCCTATGAGCATGTTTGGATGTTAGGCAATATACACTTTGTGTTGTTTACATTTGCTTAGCATATAAGACCCATACCAGGGCATTATATTGCAACATGTCAACAAAATTTATTCTATGTTGTCGACATTAACAAACTTGTTTTTTAGTTACATTTGGAATTGTTTCAGTTCATTGACAATTCACTGCTTTACAGGCTATGACATGAGCAAATAGTTTTGGTATGTTGTGATCGATTTATTGGAAATTACAGATTCCTTTACTCATGCCATGTTATAGGCATTTTCACTTATGTTGAGAATCATTTATTTTTCTAATGTTTATCTCTTTTCTATGATTGGGTTCTTTTTGATATGATGCAGTAGACCAGTTATCAGTTTCAGGAGATAATAGACTTTTGGAGACCAAAAGCCTCTTTTGTAGGGAGGTGTGATCCAGAGTTCAATTCAAAAAACATTTCAAAATCATGATGAAACCAATTTCATAGTGTAGATCTCGTCGAGAGCTTTCTGACACTTCTTTTAGATCACAAAACAGAGTCTAAATGCCCAAGTTATAGGAGGCTGAAGTTATTTAATGACAGGCAAAATAAGGAGGTATCACAATACATGGCATAATTAGAATGTGACAAGTGGACCAATCAGTCGTTGACACATGGCAGTACATTTTAGTACATTCATGCAAAAATTTGGTTAGTGTTTGGTTTTGTTTCAGCCTCCAGTCTTTGACAGGGGGTCGTATGGAGAATCATGGGCCCCACTATTGGCTCGTTGGGGGCCCTCAGTGAGGGTCAACACACTTGGTTAAGGAGGGGTGCCTTGGCCTCCATTTCATATTGCAATGTATTTGACTTTGCTCTTGAAGCATTATATTGTGCCCACTGAATGCATGTGGGACAATTGAATTGTATGTTTTAAATTGCTTTGTAAGTCTCCTTAGTAATATTTTACTTACCACACCCTAGCCACATCGGAGAACACAAACATGCCATGCCACCTCCAATTACTATGCCAAGTCATAGGAGCTCAAGATATATGCCAATTTTTGAAGATAAGTGACCAACATACGTGCCACATCCAAGTCCACACAGCTCATGATTATCTTCCAACGTCTTATGTCGAGTTATCAACATCGAGAATGGGTCACCAAAATGCATGCCACATCCATCTAACTCGTGTAATGTGAGAAGAGGGCAAGTTGATTAACCAATGTTATGTTTGGTGCACTAACCAACATGTATGCTATGTTTGGCACCTTGAGCCCACCAAAAGGGGGCATTGGCATTATGTAAGGAGGCCGCCTCACTATTAAAAGACTTGGAAACCATTTGAAATACCTAATGTGGGATAATAAAAGATAAGCAAAGTGCCTTAATAGAAGGCCGATGATTTGAACCCATGACCTACCAAGCAAAAGGGATAAGCTTTGACCACTTGATCTATGGGTTCACAAATAATATAAAAGGCATGAACCTATATTTGAATTTAAGTTTTGCAGGACTGTGTTTTTTTATTTAGGAGGCCGAGAGCTAGTTTAAGCTTGGAGATGGCTTTAGCAAGCAGATTATGATCCAAATTCTGACCTATATACACAAGGTAAGCCTTTTAGTTATGTTTTGTAATTGAAAGATAATGTATTTATTATTATTATTAGACCAATAGATTGAATGAAGGACCAAAGCACAATCAGAAGGGGTTGAAGACTGAGGAAGAATTTTCATGTGGCTGAGCTTGAGTATATCAGCGAGGTGGAGTTCTTGGACAGAGATCAGGCCTGAGGGAAGTTGTGCAGTATTTCCAAATAATTTGTAAGCCATTTGTTGCACAAATTTAATAGAAATGGTCCTCACTATTGGGTGGACCCGAAAATGTAAGCAAAATATGTTGAACTCGTTATAAATGTCGGATGGTAATTTGTCAATTGCTTACATGTTTTTATCTCAATTTTTTATTTTTTTTTAAATTATGAAATCATGCAAAGATTAAATTTTAACAATTATGACATTTGATTTAAAATAAAATCTGGTTTTATTGGTGAATGGAAGTTAAAAGTCATTCGACAGTTCCAATCTAATTCGATAACCGAGAACACTTTTGCCAAACAATTTGCAAGTTCTTTTGAGTATTTTCAAGAATTTGTTAATTTTGATAAATTTATAATTCATAGTTTTAAACTTCACTTTGAGTTTATCAATGTAGTTTATGGATCACCTAACATCTTGGTGTTGATCAAAGAAGTGCAGGAAAATAATCAAAATCAAGATGCTCGATTTTGGTCATGACCAAAATTGTATGGTCGATCTTTATAAGCTAAGGTTCAATTTTGGAAGTAAGGTTTGATTTTGTAAAGTGATCTCACAATCTCCTAAAATTTTATGAGCACCTTCATATGTGTCTATTGATAATAAACCTCTCTCAGATTGTTGAATCGCATTATGAATCTTCCATAGTTCATTCTCCTTTCTAAAAACCTTAATCCACTCTAAAAGACCTTGTAATAACCTAAAAAATGAGGGTAGTTGTGAGGGGATTACCTCAATCAAGCCCCAATTCTTACATAATTTGACAATCAACACTCACGCAGTCTAGTTGATTTAACTTTTAAGGGGTTATGGAATGTAAACCCTAGGTTATTAAAGGGTTTGAGTATAGTAAATCAAGGAAGATATATGTAATAAATATAGCCACTAATTTGTATAATAATTAAACTAATCTAATATTTCAAAAAATAGCAATAAATGATACAAATAAGTACTTAACTAGAAACTGACTGAGACAAATGATCTAGAGGCTTAAAACCAACACAAATGCTAATCAAGACATCATGAATAGGATCCAGGTGTCATAAATACTCTTGGATAGTAGTAGGGTACCTTGGATAGTAGCACACCACACCAGTGTCCTCCTTTTCAATGTTAGTGTCCCTATGTAGAGATTGATGTGAGCTTCTAGGAGTAGATGTTTCTAAGTCTGATAGGCTTGTTCTTATGCAAAAGAAGCCTAATTCACTATATATGACCTATTTTAGACTAATTTTATATGAAAACCCTATATCTCTATGTTGTTAGGGTATTTGAGAAGCACAAGTATCAAAAATGTGATGTTAGTTGGGTAGGCTAGATAAACACCCTGTTGTGTTGAGAGTTGCCTACATACCAATACCTCGAGAGGGGACCAAGTCTAATGTAGTTATCCCAATCTAAATATTGGTGTAAATGCAAGTGAATGCTAGTATGAGTATTGACTTGAGTGTTTTGAACGAGGATTGAGACTATAAATATGTGTATTTTGAGCTTAAGGTGGTTGTAGATGACTTTATGTAGAAATAGGCAAGATAGGGGTCAATAACCTTGATTGTGCACAACTTGTTTTGAGATTGTTTTGTGTATTTTGCATCTAATTTCCATCTAGAGTATAAAGGTCTAAAATTCATGTATTCAAATTGATCTAATGTTTGTGCAGAGTGTGAAATAGGTCTAGGTTGACCCTAGGTGTCTTAGGAATTTAAAATATATCTATTAGGGTTTAATTAGGCAAGGAACACTAGCATAGTCCCCTGGTCACTAGCACATTCCCTTGGTCATTAACACGGTGTGTTAATGTCCAAAGAATCATGCTAGTGTCTAGGTGGCAGAACCTAAGGCATTAAGGGCCTGGATCTTTAGGGCAAGGTCTAGAACTAATTTTGGGATGTCTAGGGCTGTGTAATGCCCACACAAAAGTTGGATAAGGGTTGAAAGAGGCCCTAAGATATATCTTGGACTAAACTAGGGATGGGTGGTCTCAAGTGACACTCATTTTATTTTAGTGACATTTTATATGACTACGTTTACCCCCTCCCCCTTATTCTAAAAATGCAATAAAGTGAAATAACTAAGATAAAGGGAAAAAAAAAACATACCTAGACTTATTTAAGAGGCAAAGTCCTTAAATTTAGGTCTAAGGATGTGAACCATGCTCCATTTCATATCCTATAAATAAAACATGGATGAATCAATCCTTGTTTAAGGAATATCAAAAGTAAAGACAAAATTGAGTAAAGATATAAGAGAGAGAAGAAAGGAACAAATAAACCTCATCGAGTATGTGAACTAATGTAAAAACATCATGATATCCTTTGTGTGTGCATGTAGACAGTGATCAAATGTTAAATAGCTTGGACTGAGCTGATGAACTGCTAAATCCCCATGTGTGGGTGTCTCAATAAATCAATTTGGTTTTGACTCCATCATTGCCCACCCTTGCTCGATGGATTGTACATTGTGAATAACTTAGATTTGATTGATGGCTTGTCCAACCTTCCTATGTAGGTGACTCCATCATTACCTATTATGTTTAGTGGATGCATATGTAATTGAAATTGTATGATGTATCTTAAAACTATGTAGGATGACTCTCGGGCCACTTAAAAACTCTAAAATGTAAAACAGCCAAGGCCTCTCTGGCACTCAAAAATGTAGCTCAGGGACTACACAAAAATGACAACCATTATAGATATACTAAGGCATCAATCTGGTGTGAAACCTAGTGCAAATGGTGTTTTAAGTTTACAATATAAAGGTTGACATGGAGTTGTCATTCCATCTAAGATGTGTTGGTGCAAAACTAATCATGTAGAAACAATGTGCCACACACATGCCCCCAATTCTAATATTTATGCATATGGATTTTAGATTGAGTTATAGAAATTTATGTCTAGGTATATCTAAAATTTAAATGGGAGTGATCATGTTCTGCATGATTCCCCCAATCTGAGTAAACTTGGTATGATCATGTGCAAAATTGAGCATAAACTAATCAAATATGATAACATGTGATTAAAATTATGCAAATCTAGACTATAACTATTGTGTTCTTCTGTCAAATATAGATTTTCCTATTTCTAGGGCTACTAGATAATAACATAGTTATTTGGATAATAGTGCATTGCACTAGTGTCCTCTGTGTCACACTAATGTCTTATGTGTTATTTTTCTACCAAACTAACTCTGATCTCTATCTAACTATTTTTCATTATGTGTTCTTCTATAATTTCATGTCTGCATGTTGAAAATTTTACTCTAGGTGCATATGGATGGCATATTCTCTATAACAAACCCATATGAATGTCCCCTTTTATGAGGGGATTTGTTGTACCTATGCAATAATTATCCTCAAAAGAAAATCTTTGCATGATGTGTGTTAGGCTGAAAACATATTATATATGCATAATAAACTAGTATAATGTATATACATGACATCATAATGTAAGATAATCTAATCATAAGTTGGTAATGTATGATGTATGTTAGATATAACATTCACATGGTTGTTGAAATAGATATAACAATGTAAACATGTATATGAATAGCAAACATGAGTATAATCTAAGTAACTACCCAGGGGAAGATGCATGAGGTCCCTCATGCCATAGAAAATTGAGTGTAACTGTAACAAGCAAGAGACAAGTGTCATGGCCATGATGCATACATGAAATCATACAAACACATAAGGCATGCAAACTGGGCCAAGGGGCCATAATACAAGGGACATGAGCACATGTCATTAAATCTAAGAAAATAATACATACAAAGACATGTTCAAATGTCCACATATGAAAATAGCAAGCAAGTTAGCTTAGAGCCACATATAAGGACATATTCAAATGTCAACATGCACAAGCAATAAAGCACACACAAGGACATGGGCACATGTCCAAAGCATACATATTGTATCACCCAGAATTTGGACAAAAATGGATTAAAGTTGCAAAATAACTCTTAATCAATCCAAACTCAATATATTCATCAAATGGAAAGAATTAAAAAGATGAAGCAATCAGAACAATCTTACCATCATCTTCTCTCTTTTAATCTCCTTTACAAGACTCCATAATGTTGTTTGAAGACCGAATTGACAGATTAAAAACCTGAAATGGGATGTAGGATTACAAAGTATGTTGAAGATTATAATGTTATTGGCTAGTTGGGAGATGATCTTGATATCATAGACTCATTCCAATTCTAGATCAATGGAGGATAGTGATGTAGGTAGCATAGGATTACATTCATTCCTTGTCTAAATGCTTTGGATGCCCCTTGCATTTATGGAGGTGTTGGAAGGAAATCGAGGGGAATTTCCCTCCCCTCCCCAAAAAAAAAAAAATCAAATTTGAGAAGGGAGAAAGTTCTAGAGATTAGAAATATCTAGAATTTCTTTTGGGGGGCATGTGATTAGAAAGTGAGTGAATTAAAAATTAGAATATTACTAATTATGTAGAAAGTGGGGTGAATTAGGAATTATAATATTAGGAAATATGAATATATGGAGAGTGGGGTATTTCATGTAGTTAGGATAAATTAATTAAATGACTTAAGGGCATTAAGACGTGATGTTAATATGGGATATAGGGATTAAGTGTTAATTATATCAGATGAATAAGATATTAGATGATATTAGGCATAATTAAACAAGTTTATTTAGTAAGCATAATTAGATGAATACATTTTACCCCTGTTTGAAAGGGCATTGTGACTGGAAGGAATAATGGTCTTGTGTTAGTAAATTAATGGACATAGGATGCCCTCTTAAGGGTACATGTGGAGAAGAATGAGATGGATGGCCACTCTAAAGGAATAAATGTGGGTATGGTGTTTGAATAGATAAGGGAATGTGAGATGTGAGATTGATGATGAAGAAGAAGAAATTAACATGAGTAGTGAGCTACACATTGACAATGCCCTTAGAAAAGATATATGCATAGAGAGTGAAGAAGATGATATCATGGTGGTCAACACATCCCTAGGTGGAATCAACCATAATAAAAGAGTGATAAGATAAGAGGCTACAAAATTTTGACATATCCCAAGCAAGGACACATGCAAAGGAGAGCTACAATCTTCAATATAATGAATGAGTTGCAAACTTTTCGACGTATCCTAAGCAAGGATGCATGTAAGGGAGATCCATGGACCAAAATAAAATGATGAATTAGGCCACAAGCATTCGATATATCCCAGACAAAGACACATTCTAAGGATAGATATGGGCTTGGATGATAAATTCCATGAGCTATTGACATATCCTAATTAAGGATACATAGAAGGGATAGTTGTAATCCTGAATGTGATGAATTAACTGTAAGTTTTTCAATGTATCCCAATCAAGGATGCATGCAAGGAAGAATCACCAACCAAATAAATTGATGAATTAATCCACAAGTGTTTGACATATCCTAGGCAAGGACACATGCCAAGGAGAGCCATGTGCCAAATTGATAAAGGTCATAAGATTTTGATGTATTCCAAATAAGGATACATGTAAGGGATAGTTGCAATCCTAAATGCGATGAATGGGCCACAAGATTTTCAACATATCCTAAGCAAAGATACATGCAAGGGAGAACCACAAACCAAATAAATTGATGAATTAAGCCATAAAATTTTGATGTATCCTAGGTAAGGACACATGCCAAGGAGAGATATGAGATAAAATGATAAAGGCCACAAGATTTCAACATACCCCAAGTAAAGATGCATTCTAGGAGAACATCATGACAAAATAAGAGAATGATTTGATAATTTTAATGATGGGTGTATCTCATAACATGTGTCAAGTGAGAGGAAGATGTAGTGGATAGAGAAAAATAAGGTGTATAAATAAGAAGAGAAAATAAGAGGGAGGCATAGGAAAAAAATAGAGGTAATACAAAGGAGGTTTCTTCGAAAGAGACAAAGAATGTTGCCAAGATACCAACATGAGGTGGTAGAATGGGGTAATAGGAGTGGAGTGGTAGTAGTTATCGCTATGAGCCAATTTTTAAGAGGGGGACCTCTATCAATATCTTTAAAGGCTTTTGGGCAAAAGGCCATCATCGCTATGAGTGGTCATCATTAATATGTGTCAAAGAAGATAATTGAGATGTGTGGCAGGGTTTGAAGATCTTATTCAATATCTTCATAGGTAGGTGTATGCATCATTTGTATCCATACCTTTATACAAGGAATCCTTGTAGGGCACTTAGGATAACATCATCAGTGTCAAGATTAGTGACCTAGAGGAAGAAAGCATGGTTACTACTGAATAAAGTAGTAGAATCTTAGCCACCACTCAAGAAACATTAGATGCAGTTAATAAAAAGATTAAAAGATAATAAAAGGTTTAAGATAGACGTGGGATGTGGAAATAAAAGAGAAATTACAAATCAGTGTAGCATTTTATGAGAGAGAGGTTGTTTTTTAGGTGGATGGCAGAAAGTTTGTGTGCATAAAATGGTGAGGAGGACGAGCAAGAGGATCAACATTGAGCCAAGCATAGAAACCAAGTATGGATTTATTATGGGTTTGTATTGTGTATGTATGTGTGTATTAATAGGTGCATGGTGAACTAGGGTTTTAGGAATGGATGTCATGGTGGGGGATATCATGGGTCAGAGTGTGGGGAGAAGCCAAGGGGATGGTGTAGAGGTCACATGGGTGACAATATGAAATATATAGGTTTAGGGGTGGGGAAAAGTAATTGCATAGGTGAGTGGAGGTTGTGTGGGTGATAAAATATTGTGTCATAGGCAAAGGGGACTAGAAAATCATAAGGAGAGGGGGGGCATAGGGTATTGTATAGGAGCTTCATGAGTGATGGGAGCCATCAGGTATGGGGAGTGGGAAGTTGCAAGAAGGTTTTTACGTGTTGGGAGTAGCAGCATAAGAGCCCATGATTGGGAAGGGTTAGAAAAATATGTTAGGGGAATAGAGCCATGGGATGGTAGGTTGTAGGTAGGGAATATTTGATTTCTGGGGAGGGTTTGGGATATTGTTTAAGTCATGAAATGTAATGACACTTTTTGATTGGTAATTATTTTTGTGTTTTAGGGGAGTGAACTTTAGAGAGGATGATGTTGGTAGGAAGTGCATCAATATGGTTACGAAGATGGTGACATGGACAATGGTTAAGGAATGTATACCAATTATAGAGGTATGGGAGAAAAAATGGAAATAACACAGGCATTGGTGATTATCTAAGTTGATTAGTAGCTCCTTGAAGGGGGATAATAGGATCACATTATCAAGTGTCACTCTTATAGGTTCAAATTCATTAAAGAGATATACAGATGGTAGATGTATTGGCCTAGGTAACATCATTGCTAGATCAGGTGAACTAATGGGAGGCACAGATTGGGGTGTTATAAGAACAAGTGGAGTGGATGTGGGTTGACCAAATGTAGCTATAGGGATGGTTGGAATAGAGAGAGGAAGAGGCATGGGTCATTAGGATGGAGAGAAATATGGATCAGATACTATTATATTCCCTTGGGTTGGGAGATGTGATAGCGCAAGTGGAGAGGTTGGCTCAAGAGACACAATATTAGAGAGCCTTGTATCAGCAGGAAATGCTAGTAGGGCAAAGGGCTCCATCATATATGGTGATTAATCAATACATGAGGTCACTAGGTTCTAGGTCATTGAGTTAGTTGATTCAGCCATCACTAAGGTCACCACTACAGGGTGGGATGTAAATCATGATGTATCATTGATGGAGAGCAAGGCTCATATGCAATAGGAGGATAATAAGGAATAAATGATGTTATGGATAATATTGGGAAATGTAGTTTTTTATAAAAAAATCATGATGATGATATATATGTTGATAAAAATTGGTGTAGATGTGTTGTATGGTTATTAAAATAACTTTATGCATAGCACAGATGTAAGTTCGTACGATAAGAGAATGTATGTGATGTTGATGATAATAATGGAAGAAAATGGGATGGGTCTTATTATGTCATGGGATGATTATGATATGATATTTAATAGCTAAGAAGTTAATTATTGAGCGTAATATAAGTATGTCGAGGGTGGCCAAAAGATGATTTGATGGCACTAGGTGAGTGGTGACACTATGGTGAGGTGTCACTGAACACTTTTGGGCCCATCTAACCAGTAGGGCCTATTAGGCACTACCATAAATTATGGGGTATGGGTGTTATATAATGCTTTAGGATTCAAGGATATTGTGTAGTGAAGTTGTTCTATAATCATTCATGTATCTTTTGTAAGTGCAAATGGTTTGAAACATAAAGAATGTCATAAGATAGGCTAGTGTTTCCACTGGAACAAATCTATGAAGTGAACGTGTAGGTTTTCCACACTCTACATCGAGTGATGGACCTTCTGGAAGTGATATTATGGAAACAACAACTGTAAGAGTCGAGGCCCCAACCACAATGTAAGATTCATCAATTTTGATGCATAAGGTGCTGAGTGAGAAAGTGTGCCCAAGGCCCTATAGGACCTAGATGCATCCTTTTGTTTCATATAGGAGACCTACAAGGGTATCAAGATGTGGCAAAACCTACATGAGGGCAACAAGATGATGTGACTAGTGGAATAAGGGAGGTGGTACATGAATTGACTACATCTGGTGTGTGTTGTTTCTATGGGCAAGTTAGCCATTTAGTCTAGTATTATCCCCAGAGGGAGCTGGCAGACAATGGCTCTATGGAACATATGCGAGGTGGTTGGCTAGTGGGTACATCAAGATTAATGGGGGTACCTCCAAATCCATGATCTAAGTATATAAGGGCTTGAGTGGGTTGTGTACTGGTTGTTGATATAAAAACTAGATATTTGTATTGTGATTGTTGTAGTATTTTCATATTTATTTAGATAATGTTATGGTGTGTGGTTTTTTAATTATGAATAATGTGATAAAGTTTTTTAGTTTCATGATATGGCTAAGTGTGATCCTCTTGCCCGAGGGATGAGGGTAAGGAGATAATGCTAATTTTATATGTTATTGGTAGTGGATTTAATAGATAAAGTGGAATGGAAATGTCTTAATCCATATAGGTTATGCAATCCATGTTAATGTAGCATGAGGAAAGTTGAACCCAGACATGTTATAATTGAGGTATCATTGGTGCCAAAGTGCATAAGTATAAAAGGGGAAAATAATGAACACTACATCATTGAGGACACCTAAAATTATCATTATAGTTTTCGGTGTCATCATAGCATCCTTGTTCATTTCACCCCTAAAAAAGATATTATAGCAAACAAAGTAAAAAATTAACATCAAAAGAAGACAAACATTGATGATAAAACAAAACACATGGAGATAAACAAATAAACAACAACATATACAATAGAAAACACCTTACACAAAACCATATATATAGATTGAATAAACATTATATTTCTCATTATTTAAGTGAAGGTGTGTGGGAGGAATGAAGGAGATAGATAGAAGTCCCTAAATCATGAGTGGATGGAATAATATGGGATGTGCTTGAGCATGTTTTTTATGTAAGTACAAGATCTAATCGATTCACACATTGACATTTCTTTGAAGGTCGACATGAGTAAAACTATGTTAGAACTATCTTAATTTAGACTAAGTTTTTCCCAAGTTTTAACAAAGAGACACGGGATGGGAGTGGACGAAGATGATACATTGGACAAAACAATGGAGAATATTTTTGTATTTTTCTAAGTTTTAAAAATTTTAGGTGTTTGGGGGAATTTTCTGATTAAATAGGGGTTACTAGAAAAGGGAATACCAAGCCTAACAACTATGGTAAAGAGTGATGATGAATGGAAAAAATGTCTTGGAAGATGCTCAAAGGAGGATAAGGGATTATGGGGGATGGACTATGAATCTCCAAGGGTTACAGTGCAAAAGAACCGGTTATCTAGTCCCTTGAATGTTGTTAATAAGGGTATGCTACAAATATGATAATAACATATATCAAGACACCTTCCACTCTTATGGCCAAGGTCGAGACAAGACAAAATGGGGGATTAAAATAGGGTGGAAAGATTGAAGAAGATGAATCAGGTGACTAAATAGATGAAGTAAGATGCTTGCCCCCAAGTGTCAAGGTACTTGTGAACAACATTTATTATTTACCATGACACCAAAAACTAGTTTTCACCATGGTACTTGACCAAGGCACCAGAAGATTGGTTATTGCCATTAGATGAAAGATTTTTATTTAATTTTGTTTGAATTTTTTATTTTTATTGGCATCTCAATTTATTGGAGACATGAGAGATATAGGATGCAGATGCTTTATTAATCTTCAGCCAACACATGTTCTACATAATTGCATTGTGAGTAACATGTCATTGATAGTATTAGATGTATTGATGGCCTTGTGACCTTTGTTTAATCTTGATTTAGACTTCTTCAGACATCTAGACTAGGTGTCTTCATTGCCCGTATGAGAGATAATGTTGCCCAGGGATTTGAGGTGTGGTATGGATGAGAGTACATCATGATTTTAATGGTGGGGTATAGGATGTGAATGAGTGATATAGTTATGATGGACAATGTGACTAGAAGAAGAGCATAAATTGATGAGTCCAAAATATGTCTCATTATTGCTATCAGTTATTGATTTTCCTCCATTACCTCTCCTCCAGAGTGAGAAATACAAGGATTTTAGGCTTGTATCTAATCCAAGTGTACTAAATAAGATGTTTTATCTTCCTTAATGTAACTAAAGCCTAAATGAATAACTCTGCTATTTAATTCTAAATCTATGCATGGTTAGTCTCTCCATTTTGTGTATATATAGATGTAAAGTTGTCTATAAGGAAAAAAGACCTTTTTGTTGATCTTCCAAAGTGACCTATAGAAAAGATTTTAACAATTTGGTGACCTATAGTCTTATTCAAACCAAGCTTTGGAATTTTTTATAAGCTATGGACTCTCATAATTCATTGCTTTAGACTCATCCAGTAGCTACGAACTCACCCGATCCATAGCTATGTAATCATTCAAAAGTCCAATTTCATTCACCAAAGTATTCCACCTAGCTTAGAAGCTTCATTATAGACTTATTCAAGAATTTAGGTTTCTTGAAACAAGATGATATGGAGTTAATTAAGACTCCACCAAATTTCTTTGAAATCCACCAGATTACTTCAAACTTCACCAGAATTGCTTTAGAATCTACCAAAATCACTCTAGACTCTTCCAGTCCAGCTTTTGAGTATGAAAAAATAAAGATCTATACTAATATATTGTTTTGGTTATTTATTATTTATAGAATACTATAAATAGATTGTGTGTGTGTGTGTGTGTGTGTGTGTGTGTGTGTGTGTGTGTGTGTGTGTGTGTGTGTGTGTGTGTGTGTGTGTGTGTGTGTGTGTGTGTGTGTGTGTGTGTGTGTGTGTAAATATATCCATAGTCTTGAATAAGCAAATCAATCTAGTAGATCTAGGTAACCATTCTTAGTAGATATGTAGTGGATTTTGTAATCGGTGGATCTTCTTATTCCAAAATGTTAAATGTCTATTTTGAAGACCCATTTAAATTAGGAGATTTATCTTGATAAGAGGATATTGAAAACTAAGATCTATGGATCTTTTGTTACAACATTATATTAGTAGATCTTCATGTTTTGATAAAGAAAAACAGAGAGAAATCAAAAAATAGATAATATATTTATTTAGTTAATATTCCAACACAATTATTGTTGCATTTATGTCATTTGCTTTGATTAATGAAGAAAGATTCAATTTCCAAGTACTAATTCTTCTTTCATTCATGTTCCCAAGGCGAGCAAGGGCCCACTCTCCTTAGGAACCAAGAACATATTTCTATTTTATGTATTTACAATTTCCAATAATTATAAATTAATTTCATGGTTATAATAATAATTATAAATAAACTTTAGAACCTATAGGAAGTTACCTTCTAAGATTTAATTCAAGATTTCAGATCAGTGTGTTTATTTTCAATAAATCATTTATTTCCAACAAGTGTGTTTATTTCAATAGTTTGTTTATTTCTAGTAGGTGTGTTTATTCCAGCAAGTGTGTTTATTTCAGCAAGTTAGATTACAAAGTGTCTTAATTTTACAAGTATGTTTATTTATTGCATAAGTAAACACTTTATAGGATAAATTAGATTAGACATTTAAGACATTTAGAAATACAACCCCCCAATCATATTTTTAAGACCTACAACCATAAGCCTTATTAAAAATAGATTTGGACACCAACCTTGGTTTGAATGACATCAATAATATATCAAGCTGATTAAATGAAGTGATTAACGACACCCATCATTTTTAATGTTATTGTCAGGGACTGTAGGTGTTAGTAAGGTAATACTTATTGGTCTATATAAAAAATCCAAAAACATTGAAAAATCAATCAAAAATAACAAAAATAATTTATGAACTGACCTAGAAACACTAAAGGAAGGTTCATCTCCAAATATCCTGAATTAGGACTAGAGAAGGAAAGAATAAAAGTTTTAATTGAGAGATTTGAAAGTATAAGAAAAACACTTGAATCATGTTTGGTTTCATCACTAGAATAAGGATCATCCTCACAACAAAATCTTATAAGAATACTCACATTTGGGAGATCTTCTTTTATGCATACAAAATCATTCATCTATATTAGCATCACTAACATTACTATTAGTTGACACTAATTACCACTTAATCTAAGTCATCTAGGTAATATATCCCCCTTCCTAGTCATTTTATCTAATATTTCTCCATCTATTAACCTTAGTCTTATCCCCACCAATCATTAATTCCCCTAATCATTTTTTATCTTATCCTAATCCCACTTATCTACTATTTGGGAATTTAAAATTCCCATGACCCACTTACCCACCTACTAGCTTATTCCTATGCTTTCCTACACCTCTAGTTCCTAATCACTCACCTAATCCCTATCTAATCCATCCCTAATCCTAATTAATCTCTAAGATGATTCCAGAATTGGAGGATTCTAAAATCCTCTCTATTCTAACCACCCCCTCTAGAAGCCTCTAAATCTAGAGGTTTCCAAGGAATTTTAAATTCCTTTTAATCCTTAACCCTTGATCTCTTTCCTCAAACTTCAATTCTCCACCATTGATCTCACCCTCCAAAATCTATTTAAACAACTCACTTCCTCCATGGAAGGCAATCTTGGAAATTCATAGATTCTTCATGGTAAAACAATCCAAGCATCCAAGCATCCAACAATCCATAATCATGTCATCACTATGTCAAATTTCTAAGTCAAGGTAAGCAATCTCATTATCTTGTATTTTTATTTTGTTTTATCTTGGTTTAGAGCATTCAGCTTTAGGATTGAATAGTGTATTCATCTAATCACAGTTAAGTTTTAATGGCTATAGATTTTACTTAGTGGTTTGAAGTTTGAGTGATTAAATTAGATAGTTTAATCCATTAGCTCAAATTTTAGGCTATATTTTGGTAATCACAGTGAGACCTCCCCCCCAAACTAATAATTTTGCTTGTAAGGGGTGTTTTCGCTAGCTTGTAGGTCTGATTTTTTGAAATTTTCTATGCACAGGTGCAATCTGTGACATTGCACCAGTAATCATGACTATGTGATCATGATATTATCTCTATTAATATATGATTTTGTGCTAATCATCAAACCTAACTGCTAATAATTTTCCCTAACTATGATAGGTTTTAGCTTTTTGACAAAATTTCAACTTCGAGAATCATGACTTTATATAGGTAGTTGCAATTTTTCCCTTTTGACTTGCATTTTTGTAGGTTTTTGATACAAAATCATAACTTCAACAATTGCAGTTTTGCCCTATGAACTATGATGTTGTAGACAAGAGTTATGATATTATGATTTGTAGATAAATCCTTGATAATTGAACATTTATATCTAACCTGCATGCTTAAATGTAGGTGTTTTATGTTTTGCAGGGTACCAATAATCATTTGATCCTCAACTCCTCTTTTGTATCGTGTTTATGTCATTAGGGGTCTTAAGAGGAAATTTTACTAACTACTTTCTATAATCAGATAATATATATTTATGTGATTGGCAAGGTCACCAGGAAAAGATAACAAGAAAAAGAACATCCAAAGACAAGTCAAACACACTACCCTTTAACCTTTTTCCCTCATCGTAAAAACCACAAATTATAAAATCTAGAGAATCACAATTTTATCCTTTACATTAGTGATTTTACATTTATACTAGCAATTTTTTCATTCTAATCAATTTAGCCATTTTGTAATAATTGTGTCTATTGGTAGTCATCACTATTTTATAAAGGGTAGATATCTAATCAACACATTTTCTAGTCAATCAAAATTTTGTGGACATTATGTTAAAAATCTAAGTGTCTATTTGTAAGATTTTAATATACCATAATCAATCTTTTATCTACCATTAATCATCTATAAACAAGAAATTTTTAGGTATTTAGATAATCTTTAACCTGCATAATCATCTCTTTCTATCAAAGGGTCAAAATTTTGAGGTTTTGTAGTTTATAATAAAACTGCAAATCTCATTTTATAGCTAATAGTGATTTTGTTAGTTGCAGTCATGTTTTTATCTAACTGTCATGGTTTTACAGGTTAACCATCATGGATATCTAACCACTATAAAATTACAACTTGAAAAGTGTGATTTTTCCTTAGAGTTGTGGTTTTGCACTCTTTGGTTGTGGTCTTGCACTATGTAATTATGATTTTGCACTTAGTTTATATTCAAAATTATCCTTTTTGAGTATTTTTTAGAGTCATTTTTGGTGAGTTTTGAGTCATTCTAAACCTCCCACAAGGCCCAAATTGCCTTCAGGGGTGCTACCCATAGACCTTGCAAGGGGTTTCACCCGTTGACCCCACTAAGGACTACCACCACCAAACCCCCGCATCATGGCCTGCTCACCCAAAGAAATTATAGAGCCAAATGTTGATTTTTTTAGTGGTTTTTCTTAAGGAATATTAGACTAACTTTTTTTTTCTTACAAGGGTAAATCTAGAAGCTATTTTATCTTTATAACATCATATTTTGTAGGTCATATCTTGGTCTAATATCATTGTCTTGCAGGTTACCCCTAAAGATCATCAATCAAAACTATTAATCACTTGTCTTGCAGGTTGCCTTTTCACAAGTGCCACTTGAAACTATTAATCATCTGTTTGCAAGCCACCTATCAAAGATTCATTGTGGCACATTAAAATAATTTTATACATATCATTTTCATCATCTTGTCTTGTATATATCACCATCTTGTTATGTGTATTTCTCTTTATTTTGTATATTCTTATCTTTCATCTTGTAAATATATCACACATTTAATCTTATTTAGTTAATTAATCCTTTTGGTTGCCTATTTCTATCTTGGGGCTATGGTTGGTGTATGCTCTCCTCCTTTCATCCTTGTGGCAATTCCTAGAAAATCAAAAACCACTTATAATCCCTATTCCATTTTTCTTCTTCTAAGGGGCTAGTGACCATAGATTTCACCACCATGCACTAGTCCAAACTTTGTGTCCTAGTGGAATCTAAAAATCAAGAGAGTTGTCATTACATGCCTAAGTGGAATTCCCCATAAAGGGTTTTATGAAGTGAGGGGTGATTAAGCTCCAATACATAGGGTGGTTAGATAGCATCCTATACAAATTTGGGCCTCACTGTACCTTTGCATATATAGGAGACATACCTAGAAACCTTTGTGTAAACCTAGCATAAGGACCTTTCAACCATAATAAGCATCTCATTATCAAAGTTAGTATCAGCTCCTAAATAGCCATCATGTGAAAATAAGGTAAAGAGGGTTCAGTTGATTTTGTAATGGGTCATCAGCCTATAGCATCACCTATAAAACCATTTGATGGTGTGAGCATCAGGTTACACACCCTTGATTTTACTAATCATATGTTGTGTGGTTTGCTTGTTTAGGTGTGTCTTGTGCTAAACCCGTATTGTTTGTGAGCCAATTCAACCTTCACCCAAAACTATGCATACTTATCTAGGTCATTACACATGTCTTTTACATCCTTACCTCATCCTTATATCATTTTGTATATCTATATTTTACCCTCTTGTACATATCTTTATTCTCGTGTACATCCTTTTAGACATCCTATCCTAGACCCATCTATCATTAATCACATCCCCATTACCTACATATCCTAATCACGCCTTGTTTCATCCTCTACATTTTATGCTAATTCCATCATCAATCTTTTGTCTTGACCTTATCCTTATCACCTATCTAGTCTAATCTCATCCTCATCTTACCCTAGTTATCTCTTTAGGATCTAAACTATTTCCATCTCATTTAAATTTCCCTTTATCATCCTCACCCCCATCCCATCATTAACCCTTCATCACTTCATCATTGCCTATAATTATACTTATTATCCCTTATCCTAATAAATTTCATCACATAAATCATGTCCTAGCCTATCTTGAACAAAATCAGTTTAAGGTTCTGAGATAGTCTTCTTATCCACATCATCATATCATCTTAATCCACTATCACTCATCCCATTGGTCGGATCTCTAGTCAATATTTTGCTAGCATCTTATCACTTTATCAAATTGCAATCTAGTAAACCCATCATCAATCTAGTCTCTATCATCCTTGCCTACTCATAACTAGCATGCATCATATCATCCTCTTGTTAGTTTGAATCTACGAAACCATCAAATCCTCAATCTTGTTTCTAACTTGACAACTAGGCATCATTAATAGGACATTAGTGCCTATTAAACTATCTATCTGAAATTTGACCTTAGTTATATATCATACTAATCACATTTAGTCCACCTTATTATCATCATCACCTATCATACTAGCTCGATCATTAGACCCACTTTGTTCAAGGAACCATACTTAACCCTTAGCCTCCATCCCATCATCCATCTCTAATCATTCATCCCCCATGGAGTTAGACCCTACTTTCATAGACTAATACATAGCTACCAATAGGGATGAGATCCTCATGCAGCTTATTCTGATGGGTATCCCACTTCTTGAAGGTGTTGATCCCTTTCAACTCATTTCACCTCCCATCTTATCCCCTTCATGTGAGTCCCGTACCAATCCTCTACCCACTATCCATAAACCATCCATTTCCTATTCCCATACTAGCAAAGGGAATCCAATCTTGGCCACTTTGACTACTACTAGTCGATCCACCCAGTCATGTTAATAACCATGTAATTTAAAATCCAATGCTTCCACATCTAAGTCACAAATATAAGTGGGTCTTTATACTCCCCTTCTTATGTCCTTGGAATCCCTTTTCAAATAACTTGTCACTGTTAACATGATGGTCTATCCACCTATCCAACATCTTAATCATACTAAGCCTAAGCCCTCCTGGTATAAAGTCAATTAATACTATGTATATCATCAAACATGGGGGCATACCATTAATCGATGTTGACATTTCCAATATTATGTCCAAGACCTCATCAATCATGGTAACATAGTGAATAAGGATGAATTAGATGAGTCTAAATCCCTGGGTGAACAAGAAAAGGAATACCAAGATTTTATTCTTGATCAGACCCTTCCCTCTCCAATCGAAGGTCAAGACACCATTCCCATATTCAAATCCTTCATCACAAGTGAGTCTATTCCCCGTGATCCTATCCCTCCCATCTCTCATGAATCCTTCCAGGGCCCTCTCTTTGTCTAATTCATCACTCCATTCTTTTCTCCTTATAAAAAAACCCTAATGAGATGTCAATTATGAATAATGAATTATCTACTAGCAGCATTGCATCTCACACATCAGAGTCAACATCAAAACCAATAAAAGCCTTATCTACATCAAGATCATGTATAATACCAATATCTAAATCATATTCCTTATCAAAAACATCATCCCTCATTGATATCATATTAGATGTTGATAATGACTTTTTTTAGGATACCTCTAATCCAGATATGTCCAATCAATCACTAGGCATATTCTTGATCCTAGTTATGATAATGAAGTCATAATAGAGTTATTACAAACTTTATCTATAGAATATTATCATAATGAATCTAATCCTACTTTGGATGCATATACTATAGCTAGTCCTAGTAATCATTTTGTTGATCTTGAAGAGATTTTCTTCAATGTCAAAACTGGGTCTCCTACGAACCCCTATGGATACCATGCTACCCTATCACCACTCATTGACCTCATCATACCATCTCCCACACCTTCATCCATCATTGACCCCTTTCTTCCCATTAATGATCATTTAATTACTTCCCTCCATATGGACAAATGGGAACATCCATCATTGGACCCTTTCTTGAGTAACATAACGTGTGCCACAAATATAGAGGTCTAATAACATATTTAAAAAGCCATAAATCATAATCATGTCATATTTGATCCCATCAATAAAAATCAAGCAAAATAAAATCATTGACCTAATCCAAAAATGTCTTCTTGTAGTGAAGCCCAAAATTAGGCGCTAGGGGACCATCAAAGTCAAAATAATCTTCCAAGTCAAAAATTAATCTCCTCTAGTGAATCCCAAAAATAAGCACCAAGGGGCAATCAAATTCAACCAAAAAATCAAAATAATGAAAGTCAAAATCCAAATACTGATAAAAGCATGGCTGATAATCCTTCAAATAATTAGATCAAACATGAACACCAATGTCAAAGTGTCTTGGATCTCATGACGTCCTTTGTCAATTGGCACTAATCAAATGAAAAATGTCCACACTCTACAATGATGTATGTGACTTCTAGTCCTAATCCACCATTACCCATCACACCATCCTATCACAATATTATCATCCATCCAAGTCTCATACATCCCCATCAAAATCCAAACACACCCATACCTTCCATCACCTTCCTAAAAAACATTATCTTTCTTAGGGGAGACGAAGACACTTGGTCTAGATATCTGACGGGGTCATAATCAAGAATCATCAAAGGTTACATGGACCCAAATATATTCATCCATGACAACATGATCCTAGCATCATCTTTCTCTAGAACTGATGTTGGCAAAAAAATTCAAGAATTAACAACAATCCTACATCTCACCCTTTCTCCAATAAAATGAGATGCCAAAAAAAAATTCAAAATAATCAAAAAAATCATTCGTCCAATGGTGAAAACCAATCTTCTAGCACCTTGGGCAAGTACCATGATGAAAACTAGTTTTCAACATCATGGAAAAATAATCTTATTATCTACATTATACCTCAACACTTAGGGGCAAGTTTCATCTTTTGGTCCATCAAACCCATCCCTTGTCAAATCTATCCATTTCCTATCCCTTGTCAATCCCCTTCATGTCATCCATGTTTATTTCATCCCTTGGTCCATCACCCATCATCCACTATCATATCATTCATCCTATATCTCATTCCTTCCTATCTTGACCTTCATAAAAGAGTGGAAGGTGTCTTGAGAAATGTTTTGCAATCATCTTAGCATATCCTCTAATGGACACTCATGCAACTAAACATCAGGTTCCTTCATGAGGTGGTCATTGAAAATCCTTCTTCCATTCTTCCTTCATCCCTATCCCCTCTTCAACATCATCCTCATCTTTTTGTCATCCTCATCCATCAGTCCATCCATCTTCATCTTGGGTGTTATGCTTGGTATTCCCTTTGATAGTAACCCCATTTGTATAGTGTATATACATATCCCAATAATATTAAAAATTCAAATGTTTCAAAAACCCTAAAATCATAAAATATGCAAAAAAATATAAAAATAGTCCATGATGTCTAGTCTTATGCCTTTTTCCCTAGTCACACCCATCTTACATCCTCCATCCCCTATCCTAAACATTTTATCCCATCTTCCATCTCCCATCTACCATCCTTAGATGTTATGTTTGGTCTTGAAATCCAATCCTAGTGGTCACCCATCTCTCCATATCCTCAATCATCATCCTCTTAGCCGAGGTATTATTGGCATACATCACCTTGTCAAAGACTTAAATCTGGAACCCATCACTTTTATATCAAGACCTTTTCATACCTAGCACCTATCTAATCACTATTTTGATAGTATGGAAGGAACTTGATCCCATCACTTTCCTTATCATTGTCTCTTCATACCTAACACCCATCAAGTCACTCCTTTGCTAGTATGAAAGGTATATGATCCCATCATTTCATACTCTTCTTGATGGATTGGACTCTTGTAGGGCCTTGTCTGTTGGTAATCCTTGGTCATCACCTTTCTAAATCACCTTTTTTGACCACTTTTTAGAATTGATTTCTAGACCAAATCTACATTCAAATACCTTATCCCACCCCATCACATCATCCATCTTTCTATCCTAAACTAGGGGCAACATCTCGTCTATATTGATCTTAATAAACATCCTTATCCCAGACCTAATCCTAATCATCATCATCCTCTCCACATCCAAGTTTATCCTAAGACCACAATCACATCATGATCATCCTAGTCTAACCCATCACCCAATCACTCTTCCCATCATTAGAAAAGACATTGTGACATTACATATAGATACTTGTGTGTGTTATTTGTCTATTGACTAACTTGTTTATATGACTTTTATTGTGTATATATCTGCTTATTTGATATTTATCTATGTATTTCATCATGTCTCTTTTTGTCCATTAGGTAATAAATGAGGATGCTATGAGGTCACCCAAGGTATGATAATGCTTATCCATGCCCTCAATGATGAAAAGTTTGCTATTTACCATGCACTTTGGCACAATGTCCCCTTGGTCTTGATAATATCATGAGGCAAACTATCAAGTGTTATATTTAATGGATTGCTTAGACCATGATCCTTATGACATTTGTGATGGCTTGATCATCTACACCTTCATCATTCATCTAATCATCTCATCTAAACCTCTTGATCCATTCAACTACCCTCTAATGTTTTTTCCTCATTATCCATCTGACTAATATTTGCATTATATCCTTCAATCACTAATAAGTCTAATCATCCTTATTATCATCACTTTCTAATCATTAATCATCATCTTTATCATCATCTTCTACTCAAAATTACATCAGCTTGAGGCCTTTTTAGGACTTTGTAGGCAAACTTAGCCACTTTTCAGTTCCCAATGATAGCTTGACCACTATCTCCTCTTTCCCTTGACTTTTGATCACTCGATCATTTTGTTTTTTCTCTATCATCACTAATATTATCTTGATCAATTTAGTTGTGAGCTACACCCATCATCAATCTTATCAAGTCAGTATCTTATCTTGGCCAACAGCTCTCCCTTGCATTCATCCCTGTTTGGGATACATCTAAATCTTACGGCCTTTTAATCCTATCATCATCATGTTATGGTTTATTCCCCTTTGGGATGTGTTGACAACCATGACACCCATCATCGTTTCTCCCTATGCATGTGTCTTTGCCATGGGCATCATCATTTTGTATCTCACTTCTCAAGTCGAACTCATCTTTTTCCTTTTCTATCTCACATTTCCCATCCCTTCCCTTATTTATCATCTCATCCCACCCATCATTTATTATTTTGAGTGGTCATCCATCTCATTCTTCCCTACATGTCCCCTTGAGGGGGCATCATAGTCACTAATATCACTATCCACTAACATCATCTACTAACATTTATCTTTGAAATGGTTTTTGTTTGAAATACCATTACTCCTTCCACGTCACTCCACTCAAAATTTCATTCTAAAGAGGGGTAAAATGTATCCAACAAAAATTGCTCACTTATTAGTGTCATTAATATTCCTATTCATCAACACTAATTACTACTTAATCTAAGTCATCTCACTAATGTACCCCCTTCCTAGTCATTTTATCTAATATTTCTCCATATTTTAACCTTAGTATTATCCCCACCAAGTATTAATTCCCGTGGTCATCTTTTATCTTATCCTAATCTTGCTTCTCTACTATTTAGGAATTTAAAATTCCCATGACCCACCTACCCACCTACTAGCTTATTCTTAAGCTTTCATGAACCACTAGTGCCTAATCACTCACCTAATCCCTATCTAATCCATCCCTAAGCCTAATTAAACCCTAAGAGGATTCTATAATTAGAGGATTCTAGAATCCTCTCTATTCTAACCACCCTCTCTAGAAGCCTCTAAATCTAGAGGCTTACAAGGAATTTTAAATTCTTTTTAATCCTCAACCCTTCATATCTTTCCTCCAACTTCAATTCTCCACCATTTATCTCTCCCTCCAAAATTTATTTAAATAACTCACTTCCCCCATGGAAGGCAATCTTGGAAATTCATAGAGTCTTCATGCCAAAACAATCCTTGCATCCAGCATCCAACAATCCATAATCATGACATCATTATGTCAAATTTTTTAGTCAAGGTAAGCAATCTTCTTATCTTTTTATTCTGTTTGATCTTGATTTAGAGCATTTAGCTTTAGGATTTAAGTGTAGGATTGAATAGTTTATTCATCTAATCATATTTAGGTTTTAATGGCTCTAGAATTTACTTAGTGGTTTAAAGTTTGAATGATTAAATTAGATAGTTTAATCCATAAGCTCAAATTTTAAGCTACACTTCTCCTATAGAAAGAATTAATCCTGAGGATCTTTTGTTTGGAATAGTAGGTCTTGGACTTCAATCTTTACAAGATCAAGAAGAAATAATAAATTGGATCTCTAATACAGGTTGGGAAGAAATAGAAACCATGATTGAAAACCAAGGAAATATAGAAAACCCTAGAGAAAACTGAATGCAATTACAGCAAGATAGAACCTTTTCTTTTCCTATAGTTATAGATCTATCAGTTCAAACCTCAATGAAAAATATCTCACCGCCAATTCTACCAACTTTTAGGGGTAAATATTTAGAAGATCCAGATCAATTGGTTTTTGAATTCAAATTGTTATCTCAAACATATGATTACACAACTAATAGTCAAAAACCCAAGTTCTTCCCTTCTACACTTAAGGAGGTAGTCATGAGATGGTTCATGGGCCTTCCAGGTGACTCTGTCAATACATGGAGAGACATTAAAACTGCATTTCTTAATAAATACAAAGATTTAAATTGTAGATTAAGGAACAAAAAAGAAGATTTCTTCAAGATCAAATAGAATGAAGAAGAAAGTTTGGAAGATTATCTAGATAGATTAACATTTACCCACAAATGCAGTGGTTATCCACTAACATAAGAGGTAGTAAAAATGGTTTTTATTAAGGGATTAGATGATGAATCTAGGGATGCTTTAAATCTAATGGGAAAAGGAGACATTGTCAAATTAACATTCCATCATATTTTAGATATATGTTCTAATTATTCTAGAATAAAACCAAGCATCAAGAAAGGAAAATTAGGCAAATCCAATGAAGTAAATTGATTGATGGAAGAATTTGCCAATTTAAAAACTGACATTTTGGTCCAGTTAAATACTACATTAGATGGTCTTCAAGCAAAAGACAACTTCACCATAGAACCTTTAGACATATATTGTCTAAAATGTAAATTAAAAAATTCTCTTAGAGATTATTTTTCAGATAAAATAGAAATAAGTGGGATATGTGATAGTAAAAAACATGACACAAAATATTGTAATCATCTTTATATTTTGAAAAATCAATTAAAACAAAATACATAGTCCATAGAAGATCTGAATTATGTCCAGAGTCAAAATTTATTTCCATAAAATTATACCCAAGGACAATTCAATCCAAGAAATCCCATTAATCCATGGATGACACTCTAGATTACTCAGGCACCTCAACCTATGTGGGGACAAGCACAACCACAATTGGTTAATCAACCTTGGATTATGCCTCAACAACATGGATACCCCAACCACAGTCACAACAATGGGGAAATACACAATGGAATGTCAATCCACAATTTAACCACCACAAAAGGTTTCCACCATAGCAAGCTTTGATGGCACCTCCTGTAGCTCAACCTATAGAACAAGTTAATCAGCCTTAATTGCCTACTGAACTGGTGGCTAACCCCAAGAATAAACCATCAGCCCCTATCTATGTACATGAACAAGGAGAAACCATAAATGTAGGATCTATTGAACTTGAAAACATTCATCTTAGATAAAGAAGAATAATGAAGAACCTCTTATCACCATTTCTGAACTGCCCAATGAAAAGCCAAAAATAGATACACATCAACCTAGAGTCAGAAAAGAGGAACCTAAAAAAGAGTTAAAAAATCTAGAGTAGCATATTACTGCTCCTCCACCTATTCTTTTTCCTAATAGACTAAAGGAGTTTGAAACCAAGCAAAAACTAATTTGATTCAAAAATTAAGAAAATTAAACATTGAAGTACCTTTATTACAAGCCATCAAGGATATTCCAAAATTAAACAGTCATTAAAAGCCTATGTATCAAGACATCTAGAAGAAATAAACAATACCCAAAGACCATACATGTAGATGGTAAACTTGATGATATTTTATCAAGGAAATTACTATTACCCAAATATGTAGACCCAGGAAGTCCAATCATAACAGTTATCATAGAAAATAAAGAAATACCCAATGTTCTAGAAGATTTGGGTATAGCAATCAATGTGATGACAACTGAAACTCTACATGCACTGTCTCTTGTGGGAATGCAACCTACCTCAACCATTCTTCAAATGGTTGATCGATCAGTTGCTAAACCAGAAGGTATTATCAAAGATGTGATTATAATGATTAAATCATGGGAATATCCAGTAGAGTTTATGGTGTTGCATCCTAAAACCAAGAAGTTAGGATACCCCCTCATTTTGGGAAGACCTTGGCTAGCTAGTATAGCAATATTAATTGATTAATGATAAGGGAATGTGACTATTTCAAATGATCTAAAATCAAAATGATTATCTTTATATCCTCTTGCAGAACTATCATTAGATTTCACTGAAACACTTTGGGTAGATGAACGAGGATAAAATAAGAATAGTCTTTCATCCTTGGCCATGATAATTGTATAAAGACATGTGCAAGAATTATATAGTGATATAATATAGGATTTGGAAGAAACCACTGACCCCATGAGCCTAGCTTTGGACTCTGTCAGTCTCCCTACTTCAGACTCTATCAATCTATCTACTTTGGAATCTATCAATCTATCCACTTCACAATCTATCAGTCTATCCACTTTGGACTCTATCAATTTGTATGCTATGGACTCTACCAGTTTCGCAGCTACGGACTCTACTAGACTTGTTACTATAGACTCAATCCTTGAACATTCAACATATAACCATAGACCATTACAATAAAGTATTTGGAATTGGGTAGAAAACACACCAACTAATTTTTTAACTGCATTCTATTATCCATTATCCAGAATCATTCCTCTAAGAGATGGATTTGTAAAAAATGTAACTATATTTCATCTGTTATTAACAAATCCATGTCCTATTTATTCCTTGATGAGTGATTTTAAAGAAGTAAAATTTATCCATCCTAATACTAAACAGATCATGGTATTACTAAGTAAAACATTGAACATAAATAGTTAGTTAACCCATGATCAAGAAATCAAAGTTTTTGATGTCCTAGAAAAACATACCAAAGCATTTACTCATGATTATACAAATGAGAGGAATTCATCTGAGTGTGTGTACCCATCACATTTACACAAGTCAAGACAAACCAGCTAAACAACCACAAAGATGAATAAATACAGTATTAAGGGATATAGTAAAAATTGAAATTGAAAAAATATTAGATGTAGGATTCAATTATCCTATTTTAAATATCCAATGGGTTTTTTCACTGGTAATTATGTCAAAGAAAAATGGGAAATGGAGTGTGTGTGTAGATTACTAAGAGCTAAACAAAGCCACTATAAGGGATTATTTTCCTCTTCCTTTTATTGATCAAGTGCTTGATAATTTGGCAGAGAAGAAATACTTTTCCTTCTTGGATGGATTAAATGGGTACAATGAAATAACTATGGCATCTAAGGATCAAGACAAAACCACTTTCACCTATCCATGACGTATATTTGCTTATAGATTCTTACCATTTGGTCTTTGTAATGCCCCAACTACTTTCCAAAGAGTAGTTCTAGTGATATTCTCTGATTTGACTAATTATTGTGTGGAAGTATATATAGATGAATTCATTACTCATGGAGATACATTTGATGAAGCCTTACACAATCTTGACAAGGTCTTAACTAGATGTGAAAAACACCAACTGTCATTAAGCCATGAGAAAAGCCCGATGATGATGGATCAAGGCATGGTATTGGGATGCCACATCTTTGCCAAAGGAATCTAAGTTGATCATAAAAAATTGAAATAATTTCCAACTTGCCTATCCCACTAATCAAATTGATATCAAGATTTTTTTCAATCATGTTGGTTTTTATAGACATTTTATAGAAGACTTCACTAAAATTATTGCCCCTATGTTCACTTTGTTGGTAAAGGACATTGAATTTATATGGAGTGAGGATTGTCAAAAATATTTTGAAGCCATCAAAGAAAAATTGAGCTCTACACCAATACTAAGAGGATATAATTGGGAAAAGTCTTTTCATATTTACACTGATGCTTCTAATTATGCAATAGAAGCAGTTGTAGGACAAAAAGTGTTAGGTTGTGGAGCTAAAAGCTTCACTGATGCAGACATGGAGAAGGCCATTAGAGGAGTTGCTGGAGTGTCACAGACACTGGCATCAGTCAGGCCAACCGACGTCGGCAGGTAGGAGACAGGAAGCAACCGGTGTCGGTCAGAGATCGGCCGGCGTCGGTGACCCCCAGGCAGACAGGGACCGATGTCGGTCACCTGTGTGGTTCGACTGCGAGTATATTACAGGCAGTTAGTTGACGAACCAAGTGTTTGCATGATGAGAGCTAATTATAGACTGAGAGCTACAGATCTAATTATTGTATTAGGTGTCTAATTATTGTTTGGATGAGATATATATAATAGACTCATGGTTGTATTGTAAACTTGTGCTAGAGAGTAAGAGAGCATTATTATAAGCTCCTTCTGTGTGTGAGGTAGAGCAATGGTGTGTTCCTCTTAGTGCCACAGTACCAAGGTGGGTGCTAGATTAGAGAATCAGCAGGGTTCTTTAGGAGTGTATGATCTTGGTCATCAGGTGAGCATGGCTATGATAGGAGATCTACATGGTAAGTAAGATCATTGATATGCAGGTGTGTGTGTGTGCAAGGTCAAGGTTCACAGGTGTGCAGAACCAGCTTGATCTATAGGTGGAAGATCAGATAGGACAGCAACACAATAGGGAGCAGTATCAGGAGAGATCTACTTGGAGTACAGGTGTGTACTCAGAGCATAGAGGAAGGCAAGGAAGATCCTTCCATAAGTAAGGTCTATTGAGGTGCAGGTTGTTGCAAGTTCAGGGGAGATCTACTTGAAGTATGTTTGAGTACTTGTAGAGTACGTGGAGCACTTATGGTGTGCGTGGAGCACAGGTATAAGGTGAACACCAACTCAGTGTTTGAGTTGGGTGTTGGGACCTAAGAGAGAGAGTTTTGAGGAGATAAGTACTATTCACTTGAGGTGTGGGAAGCCTTTGAAGAGGTGGTGGAGAAGAAGTGGCATCTTCTTTATTGTATTCTTTTATGTATGAGTATTAAGACAAGTTGTGTATTGTCTCTCATATCTTGTGTTATTTCTGGATTCTAGTTACTTGTTGATTCTGGTTATTTCCACATATTAAGTTGCTTGGTATTTGGTAATCAATTGTGTGCTTCCAGTGTTTCATATCCCCAACACATGGTATCAGAGCTAAGGTTGCAGGAAGCAGTTTTGTGTTTGGTTACAGTTCACTCTCAGGGGTTTCTGATTGAGTGGGAGTAGAGCAATGGCAAATCAAAGTAAGCTAAGAATGGAGGAGTTGAAAAGCATAGATGGTCACTTATGGTTTGATGGAAAGAAAGAGCAGGTAAAAGAAGATTGTTGGTTTGTGGAAGATCAGCAAGAAGGAACTAAAGAAGCAAATGTTGCAGGGGATGTGGCACAGGATGCTCTGGGAGGTTTCTTGGATAAAGTTGAATCTTGTCTTACAGATTCGGTTGCCTCTTTCCATGCAGCCCTAGGTAGAGGAGCTGGTGAGCCTTGCCATAGGATTGGCAAAGGGGAAGTGAAGCTGAAATTACAGGTGGCCAACACATGGGTGTTGAAGGAGGTCATGCAGTTCCCAGGTTTGGAGATGTGGCTAATATCTTTAGAAGAGTTGGGTGATGAGAGGTGTATGATAACTCTCACAGCGGATGCACTTGAATTAACTGGTGGTAAGAAAATAGGTACTCTTTATCTACTTGTTTATATTACTGATTCTTCTTTTGTTGCAGAGACGTGGCTTCGTAGGCTTGGTCACATGAGTAGGAAGGAGATGCATGTTCTTAAGCGGAAGATAGATATATTTGATAGGCTTAAGAACTGGAAAGCCTTGGTGTTCTTAGAGGAGATGGCGGACAAAGAGCAGTGGATGGGGCTGGATACTTCTGAGCAGGGCAGTTTGGACATTGGGTTTGATTCAAAGGAGCTCATGGGTAAAAAGTCATCACTCACAGGAAACACAGGTACCGGTGTTGGCAGGAAAACCGACGTCAGTAGCAGGTAAGACCGATGTCGGTAGAAGGAGGACACCAACGTCAGCAAGTTGGTAGTCAGGACAGGTGCAGGAACCGATGTCGGTCAGATGCAGACTATGTGGTGACCGAGATCGGTCACTGTAATGGATTTTGGGTGGATAGCAAGCTGTCAAGGAGTCTCAAACACCCATATGGAGGACTGAAAACATAAGTAAGCCTCAAATTCATTGTTCCTCTTCTTTATACTAGTTGCTGACTGTAGAGCAGGGAGGATCCAGGAAACAGTGGGAGCGTGGCATGGAGAGATTGCAAAACCAGATGAGAGATTTGGTAGGGTTACCAGCCGGTATGTTAGCACTGCAAAATGAATGGATTCCTTAGTTGAAGAATAGAGAGAACAGACACATGAGACAGAAGGCCAGGCATATGGTCTTGGGTAGCTGAAGGACAGTGGTACAGGTTTTGACAGGTGGAAGATGAAGCATGGCTTTAGTCAATGTCAGGGTAACTACTGTGGTTTGACTTACAAGGGGGATGATGTTTGCAACATCATTCTATTGCTGTATGTGGATAGTATGTTAGCTAGCAGGGGTGTACATACAAGGTTTTGCTGAGTTAAGGGGTAAGATTAGTTTAGTGGTTTGTTATGAAGAATTTGGAGCAGCGAAATTCTTCGGCATGGGAGACATGGGAGATCACAGGTTGATTTTGTCTCCAGTGGGAGCTGATGTGAATCACGTGTTGGTGAGTTTCAGGATGCAGAGCTGAAGCACACTAAGGGCTGGATAGGTACAGTGTCCGAAATCACATGAGGTCTAGCATAGACCTGAGTTTGCCCAAGCAGTGGGTGTTGTCAGAGAGTTAGGAGCCAATTTAGAGAAGTGGATTCTCAGGTATTTGAGAGGGACCAGCAGTAGGGATTCATGCTATTTAGGGTCAAGACTTCACTACATGAGATTGTAGGGTCGGATGCGTCAGGGTACTTGGATGACAGGAGGTACACCACAAGTTGTGTGGTGGGTGGTCTTCAAGGTTGTGCTTGAACAGGAATACAAACCAAGAAACAGATTAGACGGGGTATAGGTACAGGTACAGTGTAACTATTTATCTCCAAGTGGGAGATTGTTAGGTTGTGGAGCTAAAAGCTTCACTGATGTAGACATGGAGAAGGCCATTGGAGGAGTTGTTGGAGTGTCATAGACACCGGCGTCAGTCAGGCCAACTGACGTCGGCAGGTAGGAGACAGGAAGCAATCAGCGTCGATCAGAGATCGGTCGGCATCGGTGACCCCCAGGCAGACAGGGACCGACGTCGATCACCTGTGTGGTTTGACTGCAAGTATATTACGGGCAGTTAGTTGACGAACCAAGTGTTTGCATGATGAGAGCTAATTATAGACTGAGAGCTGCGGATCTAATTATTGTATTAGGTGTCTAATTATTGTTTGGATGAGATCTATATAATAGACTCATGGTTGTATTGTAAACTTGTGCTAGAGAGTAAGAGAGCATTATTATAAGCTCCTTCTGTGTGTGAGGTAGAGCAATGGTGTGTTCCTCCTAGTGCCACAGTACCAAGGTGGGTGCTGGATTGGAGAATCAACAGGGTTCTTCAAAAGTGTATGATCTTGGTCATCAGGTGAGCATGGCTATGATAGGAGATCTACATGGTAAGTAAGATCATTGATATGCAGGTGTGTGTGTGTGTGTGCAAGGTCAAGGTTCACAAGTGTGCAAAACCAGCTTCATCTATAGGTGGAAGATCAGATAGGATAGCAACACAATAGGGAGCAGTATCAGAAGAGATCTACTTGAAGTACAGGTGTGTGCTCAGAGCATAGAGGAAGGCAAGGAAGATCCTTCCATAAGTAAGGTCTATTGAGGTGCAGGTTGTTGCAGGTTCAGGGGAGATCTACTTGAAGTACGTTTGAGTACTTGTAGAGTGCGTGGAGCACTTGTGGTGTGTGTGGAGCACAGGTATAAGGTGAACACCAACTCAGTGTTTGAGTTGGGTGTTGGGACCTAAGAGAGAGAGTTTTGAGGAGAGAAGTACTGTTCACTTGAGGTGTGGGAAGCCTCTGAAGAGGTGGTGGAGAAGAAGTGGCATCTTCTTTATTGTATTCTTTTTTGTATGAGTATTAATACAAGTTGTGTATTGTCTCTCATATCTTGTGTTATTTTTGGATTCTAGTTACTTGTTGATTCTAGTTATTTCTGCATATTATGTTGCTTGCTATTTGGTAATCAATTGTGTGCTTTCGGTGTTTCATATCCCCAACAAAAAGATGAGAATGATCATATGTATGGCATTTATTATATCAACAAGAATCTCACACCAACTGAAAGGAATTATAAAATGATAGAAAAATAATTCCTTAATATAATTTATGCCATCAACAAATTTAGACACTATATTATAGGTTATAAGGTCTTCATATACATAGATCATTCATCCATAAGGTATCTTGTGAATAAACCTATAGTAAGGGGAGAATTGTAAGATAGTTGTTACTTTTGCAAGAATTTGATATAACTATCATTGATGAATCATTGAAATTTAATGTGGTTTCAAACTTTTTATCTAGAATACATAATGTAGGTAATGAAGAACCAATTGAGGATAGCTTTTTGGATGAACAATTATTTGTTGTTTCAATAGAATCTCCATGGTTTGTTGACATAGCCAACTATTTAGCCACATGGAAGTTTTTTTCTCATTTTAGTTGGAAAGAAAGAAAATGTTTAATTAAAGAAAGTTATTATTTCAAATGGATTAATGGCATGTTATTTAAGTATGGACCTAATCATGTGTTTCACAGGTGTGTAGCAGATAATGAAATATATGATATCATTAGAGCTTGCCATGATGAACAAGGAAGAGGGCATTATTCAACAAAAACAACCATGCACAAGATCTTAGGAGTGGGATAATACTATCCTTCCTTCATTTCTAAGTGAATAAGTATATCAAATAATGTGATCCATGCCAAAATATGGGACAACCTAAACTATCAGCAAAGATGCCTTCATCCACAAGTAGTATTGGAACCATTTGAAAAATGGGGAATAGATTTTGTTGGTCCTATAGATCCTCCATCTCAAGGAAAAGAATATCTTTTAGTATGTATAGATTATGTCACTAAATAGGATGAAGTTAAATCCTTAACATTTGTTAGAAAAGTAGTGTCAGATTTATTGTATTTTAATCACACAATCATTTGGTGCACCTAGAGAGATAGTATCAGATCAAGGACCACAATTCATATCTAATATGATTAAATATTTTATGGAGGTATACCAAGTCAATCATAGGAAATCCTCTCCTTACCATCCACAATCCAATGGATAAGTAGAAGTTACTAACAAAAAGCTAGAGAATATTATGAACAAGATAGTAACAATAGAAAAGATTGTGTAACCAGAATACCAGAAGCAGTGTGGGCCTATAACATTACTTGGAAGACAACCATTGGGTTCTCGCCATATGATTTAGTATATATTAAGAAACCTTTACTTTACATTTAATTTGAATTTCAAACTTTGTAAATAACAATGGAAGTAGGCATTGACTTGGATAAGGCACAACAAGATAAAATTCTTGAATTAAATGAACTTGATGAGATAAGGATAGAAGCTTTGTAACAAATAGAGATGATGTAACATCAAAGGAAAATATGGCATGATTCTCACGTCAAAGCAAGAAGACTCAAAAAAGAGATTGGGCACTTTTATTTGATTCAAAGTTTCAGCAATTCAAAGGCAAGTTGAGGACAAGATAGTTAGATCCATATCTAATAGAAAATATATTTGAGAATAGATCAATGCAATTGTTACCAATATATGAGAATGAGAAAAATTTATTGGTCAATGGACATAGACATAAGTTGTACCAAAAATTAGTCAATAAAGAGGAATTTATTTAAAACATTAGTGTTAGCTATCCAAATAGCACCCAATAGAGGTTAGATTTGTTCAAGTGTGACCTATACCTAGACTAACATGGGAATGATATAAGGTTATGGGATACCTATATTTAGTCAAGACCTCCATGGTTTTTAATGAGGATAGTTCCTCAGATATGATATTTTTGACCTCTTTTTATAAGACCTAAATGAGTTGGGTGAAAAGAGTTAAGAGATTGCATAAAATGAAACCTATTCTAACATGTGGCATTGCACTGGATGTTCAAATATCCACTCTCAAGATTGAACTCTTTAGCACACTAATGGGCTATAAATAAAACTAATACAATGCTTACTATAGTCTCCAAGCAATAGTACTTCACCTAGAAGTCAATTTGATGGACTTAGGCTAGAGGGAAATGAGGGTAAGGCCTGATTGAAAGCACTTACAGTTAATAATCCACTCTATACTCAAGAAATCAACATTAAGACACACTAGATGACATGTAAGGAAATTTTATTAGCACTTAGGTTGAACTTGGACCTATAAAAGGAAGATGACAACCACTTATGCTTATCAAACAAATACAAAACTCTAAGCACAAATTATTAAACAACTGTAAAATGTTATATTAATTACTCTAAGAGGTGTAGAATACAATTTTTTTGGTAGAGTCTAGTCATACTAGCCTGAGGGATGTTCAATAATAGCTCAAGGGATATATTTATGGAAGAAATGGAAGAAAGAGAGAGCTATTTTGGTGCTAAAAATGGAATCAAAGTGATCATAACTCCATTTGAACTGTAATTACAACTGCCTCTACATTTATGTTCACTTAAGCTTCTTGTTTGATCCAAGTCATTTCAATTTGTTGCACAGTTACAATATTCCCTCATTGATGCTCACTTTTGTTAAAATGGTGGGATCAAGTTATTTTTAGTTGGGTTCTAACTTCAATGTAGTTAAAACCATCAGATCCATCTATTAGAGTTTTGTCTTTTTAACTAATCCTAACTAGTTTGTTGTGGCATGAAAAAGTGGAGAGAAAGGTCCTTTTCATGCAGTTGGTCCTAGGGATGAAATAGTTGGGGTCTACATGTATGCCTTAATGGCATCCTTTGAAATGTTAGGTCTTGTTCAAACTAGATCATGTTTGAACTTGTCCCCATGTTCATAGGTCCACTATAGATGGAAAACTAATCTTAGACTATTGATTTTCCTATTAGGTTCAAATAGACCCATTCTATCTCTGCAAGAACTAAGATTTCATATATGCATGCACCTTTAAAGAATGGAAAACATAGTTATAGAATGAATCTTGCATGACACAAACCCTTGATCCAAAAGTCCATATTAAGATCTAATGGTGGTCCCTTTATGTCCTTTAACTTGACTACATTAGTGTGTCCTTTTCATGTCATTCAATCAAGATTCAATGGCAGTATGTGCCTTTTAAAAAGTTTTCCTTGGTTTGACCTTGGTCATGTGTTCAATCTCTAGGAAGTCCCTTAGCTTCTCAACCTTTAATTTCAATGGTCATCGACTATGACTCAAATCATTGACCCATTAAATTTTGATCCTACTATCTGATCTCCATAATACAAATTAACATGAGCCCTCAGATCTGTCCTTAACTTATCAAATTTATTCAAGTTGGTTCTAGTTGGTAGTCTCACATTTGTACTCCAGATTCACTGTTAGTCTACTTATTTTATGTGCTTAAGCCACATGGTGGCCTCTCAAGTTCCTTGACCTTTTGAATCATCTTGCACCATTAGATCATAATAGATGAAGCAACATTAATCATTGATCTAGCTCAGACCCACCTCCTTATTAGTGAACATGCACTATTTGATCTCAGCTTGATGAACTCGCACCATCAAATCTTGTCCAACTTATAGCTCTTTAAGGGATTTAACAAAGGGACATTTTGACTAGTTTGACACAAACGTGAACCGTAAGATCTCATGTGTCATTATGCAAGCTCATGTGGACTACTAGATCTTGATCAACTTTAAACTCATTAAGGATTTTTTAACCTAAAAGGTTACTTTATGGAGCTCAAACTTGTCACTTGTGTGGATGTCTTGCTTTATAGGTCCAACTTTGAATACTCATAACTTGAGCTAGAAAGCTCATACGGACATGAAACATTCAAGATATGATCTAGGCATGAAGAGCTCCATAGAAATACAATCCTTTGGCTTATGCAACTTTTTGAGTAAAGATAAAAAAAATCTCAAACAAGCTGGTCTACTTATTTCCATGTGATGTGCAGGATGGCCTAGCCCCTTAAACTCAGCAAGCTAAACTTTGAAGGCTTAGATCTTGAGATAGAAGACTCATCAAGATATGAAACTTGTAAAGAATGATATTGGCACTAATAAAATTGATTGTGCATGGTCTGATGGTCACGTGAGGATTTTTTAGCATATTTATAAAATGCCCAAGTGAACTGGTTCTTCATGATGTCTTAATGATAGTTTGGCCCTTAAACTTTGCACAATTCATCTTTTGATCATTTTTTCAATGTTTTGATGATTTACTAAAGCCATTTGCAACCTAGTTCATGCTTTGAATGCCCAAAACACATGAGAACCTACATGGTCTTCTTCATTTTGAAATCTTAGACCTGTTTTAAAGCCTTTGATCAACTACTTCATCAAACCATGCAAAAGCTTCATATGTGGCCAAAATAGGAAAACATATTTGGTGACTCACAGGGGTTGCATGCCTATCTATGCAAGAGGATCCAGACCATGTTGCCTTGTCCAGTCCATTGGGCATAGAGTCTCTACTTGGATCTAACATTAGCTTTCAATCTTGTTATAACCTCCTTTGAAATAATACAAAGACCAAGAAAATTAAAAAACAAGGTAGAGTGCCCAAGGCACTTATTGAAGGGAAACTAACCTAGAAAAAAATAGGGACAACAAACAAATGTGCTAGAAACAACACTTAGAGGTATTTGAACAAAACTATCCTAATATATATAGCTTAAAACTATGTGTATCTTTCCTCTTGGATCAAAAGGAAAGTTTGACAACCTTTTTGCATCATGAGATGAGGAATGGAATGAGGCATGTAGCTCTTTGACCCTTGGTCTTGATGCTTGCTTCTTCTTTATTACAACTATCAACTTCTTTGGCATGATGCCCAATGAGTACCAAGAAACTCCAAATAGGTCAACTATGTGTATCTAGATAGTCTCAATTTTCTCATATGGCTCCTCAACTAAAACCTCCAATGGTGGTTCAATAAGGAATACCTATTTGATTTCCATGGTGTCTTCCATAAGATTTCATCTTTCTTTAGCTATAAGTTATTTAAGATCATTAAGGATCTCTACATATTCTACCCAATCTTATTCATTATCCTACATGGGAAATTCTTTGTCTACCTTTTCAAGCACTTGATCGTCAACTTGACAAAGATCTTCAAGCTCTTGAAAGAGCTTCATTTGTAGCTACCAATCATCATTATCCTCCATGTCATCTAGAACCACTACTTCTTCAATCTTCTCTTCTTGATGCATGAGGTCATCAAGTTGGTGTTCTTCATGTTGCAATGCATCTGAGGGTGATTCAAAACTAGATAGAGGTATTGATTCATCTCCAAGAACTATGTTTTCCACCTTGGTCTCATGAGACTCTTTTAGAGACGTAACCTCTTAAGGAGTTCCCTAACCTTCATCCTTTATGGTACACTCTATTTCATACTTAAGATGGTCATCTACTACTTCATGATTAGATATGGAGTCTTCTTCAAATGCCCCTTCCTTCAATTCTTGGTCATATTATTCATGGACAACTATAAAAGAGTCTTCAATATGTCCATCTGCATCAAAAAAGGTTAAGTTTCCCCTTTATTCACCAAGGGGAATCCCTATGGTTAGCTCTTCCTCATAGTCACTTACTGTATCCTCCTAATCATCCTTGGCTTGGATTTGTTCCTCTTCACTTGCTTCTTCTCAAGAAAGGGTGAGATAGAAGGTTGATGGATAGACTCATGGGTTTAAGGTGAAGAGTAAGATGTGATAGAGGGTTGATAAGATAAGTATGGAGTATGAGGTGTGATGGATGGTTTATGGATGGGTCTGTGAATGAATGGAACCTTCTTACAACTTAGAACCTTAGGAATGGTTGAATTTTTAAAGAATCTTTGTAGGGAAAGCAAGTTAAGTTGGGAAATATGAGTACCTTCTTGTACCAGATCTTTATTTTCCTAATGGTCTCCTTGAAACTCTTCAATAGTTGCAAACTACTTTTCATATTTTGTAATTGAAGTCTCCTTATTTCGAGAACATCTTTAGATAGACCTCTAAGATGGGAAAGCTAGAGGTTTTTCTTTAATCTTCTAATTTTGGTTCTCTTCTTCCTTCTTTGTCTTCAATCCAACTCCTTGATTTGCCTCATTATATTCTCTTGTAATAGCCTCTCTTTAAGGTGGTTAATGGCTTCATGAAGACAGGGAACACAAGAAGGCTCTTGAGGAGGGATGAAATAGGTTTTCATAGGTTCAAATCCTCCTTTAACTTGGGCTTTCAAATCTAGATTTGTCTCACTTTGCCCACCCCATGACTTCACCACTTGATTCTAGCTTGGAACATTGAAGGACTTTATACGAGGTTCTTCGGGAAGGATAGAATCTTGGATCTCAACAACAAGTTGTTCCACAACAATCTCCTTCTTTATTTGACAACTTTCTTAGATAGATCTCCAAGAAGGGAAGGTATGAGGAACACATGAAGAACTTGGCATACTTAAAGGGGCACTTAGAATGGTTTCTTGAGGAGGAATGGATGGCACATAAGAAGGCTAAGGTGGTGTATATGAAAACACATAAGATTGTCAAGGTTGGAGCTATTGCTCTCCAAGGCCTTTTAGATTATCTTCAATGCCTTGAATGTGACCACATACATCCATCATCTCACCCATGAGATTGTTCCAATTGGCTCTCTCAATAGGTGCCCACTCTTCTTTCATCTATGGCAATGACTCCCTTACATAATGAATCGCGTGAGTGGGGACATCTTAGCCATAATGCTTTTGTGAGCATAATTCTAGTGCATGCTTGTCAAGGCTTATTAAAGTTTGTTTAAGTGTTGGTATGGATGGCTCATGATAGGGTTGATGAGGAGAAGCATTATGATGGGCTTGTTATCTATAAGAAGGATTAGGGTAATAATCTTGCATATATGACTAATATTGGTCCTCATATTGTTGGTGAGGATCATGAGGAAGGTGAGATTCATTACCTTGATAATAAATATCATGATAAACTCGACAAGGCTCCTCATAGTTTTGATATAAATCTTGGTAGGGATAATTAGGCTCATATAGATCATGAGGATCATATTGGGGCTACTGATAAGGAGGTGGATAGTAGGGATATTCACCATATCTATTCATATTGACCTCATATATCAAATGAGATGTAAGACCTAACTAAAATTTTCAATGAGACATACCTGGTCTGCTCATCACCAAAAGCCTTGAATTGGAGTCGCCATTGGTTCTAACCTGCTTGCTTCCAAAATCTGAGTAGAGGAAAGACACACTAAGATCTTCCCACTCTTTTGGACCTTGGTCCCATAAAGTGTGCCAGAACTATTAGCTATCCAGATAGCACCCAATAGAGGTCAGATTTGTTCAAGTGTGACCTGTACTTGGACTAACATGGGAATGATATGAGGTTATGGGATGCCTATATTTAGACCATACCTCTAGGGTTTTTAATGAGGCTAATTCCTCAAATATGATAGTTTGGACCTCTCTTTATAAGACCTAAATGAGTTAGGGTGAAAAGAGTTAAGAGATTGCATAAAATGAAACTTATTCTCACATGTGGTGATGCACTAAATGTTTAAAGATCCACCTTCAAGATTGAACTCATTATCACACTAATGGTCTACAAACAAAACTAATACAATGCTTACTATGGTTTTCAAGCAATCTAAGTAACCTGCCATATCCAAATCTACATACCCATGTAGAGAAGTGCTTGACCCTGCATAGCATAAATACATGCTGCTAGTCCCTCTCAGATACCTGAGAATCCACTGAACTGCTTTCCAGTGCTCCTTTCCTAGATTGGCCATAAACTTGCTGACAACTCCCACTGCTTGGGTAATATCAGGTCTAGTACACATGTACTCAACCTCATCATGTGATTTGGGACACTGTTCTGTGAATTGTCCATCCATAGGTGTGTTAATTGGTTCTGCATCCTACATATTGAACCTCTCCACTACCTTATTCACATAATCATCCTGAGACAACATCAACCTGTGACTTTCCCTGTCTCTAGAAATACTCATGCCAAAGAATTTCTTTGCTACTTCCAAATCCTTCATGGCACACCTCTGAACTAACTTTACCTTTAGCTCAGCAACTACCTGCATGTATGAACCTAAAACAAGCATATCATCCACATACAGTAACAGGATAATGTAGCTAATATTATCTATCCTGGTAAAATAAACACAATGGTCACATTGACATTGACTAAAACCATGCTTTGTCATACACCTGTCAAACCTTAAACACCATTGTCCTGTAGCCTACTCAAGACCATATAACCTGGCCTTCTATCTCACCTGTTTATTCTCTCCTTTCTTTAACCTGTAAATCCATTCATCTTTCAGTGCTTTCTTTCCGGCTGGCAACTCTACCAAATCTCCTATTTGGTTCTCTCCCAAGGAATCAATTTCCTCATTCATGCCATGCTCCCACTATTTCTTGGATTCTACCTGCTCTGCCTCTTTAAAACTTCCTAGTTCTTGACCCTCAGTGAGCAACAAGTAGTATAAAGAAGGGGAATAATGAATTTGAGGCTTATTACCCTTTCAATCCTCCTTATGGGTGTCTAAGACTCATCCACAGCTTGCTATCCACCCAAATTCTTTGTCAGTGACCGATCTTGATCATCTTTCTGTCTGTACCTGACCGATGTCAGTTTTACCTGACTGACGTCGATTTTTGCCTAACCACCGATGTCAGTTTCGTGACTGACGTCGGTCTCTATGTTTTCTTCTGACTGATGATTTTTACCCGTGAGCTCATTTTGGATCATTACCTCATCCAAATCAACATTGCCCTGCTTAGAATTATTCAGCCCCTTGAGCTGATCTCTGTCCATCATCTTCTCCTTGAAAACCAAGGCTTTTCATTTCTTAAACATGTCAAAAACATCAGATTTCCTCTTTATGCAATAAACCCAATCCTTTCTTGTAGCATCAGAAACATACCACTGTGATCCTCCAATAGAAGCTTTCTGAGCTGATCTCCACACACCTATGTGAACAAGCTCTAACCTGTGCTTCTTCTTTGTTGACCCAGTTGTGAAAAACCTTACTTTCACCTGTTTCCTAAAGATACCATGCTCACAGAAGTCTCGGTCTCTGCTTTTCAAATCTAAACTCTTACCTTTTGACTTAAGAACATTCATTCCCTTCTTACTCATGTGACCAAGCCTAGAGAGCCACATCTTCACATCTACATCTGAAGTAGATAAACCAGAAGGAGAATCAGTAATACAAGTAGATAGATAAAGAGTACCTACTTTCTTACCTCTTGCCAAAACAAGTGCACCCTTGGAAACTTTCCAAGATTCTACTGTGAGAGTTACTGTGCATCCCTCATTACCCAACTTTCCAACAGAAATCAAATTCCACTTCAGGTCTGGGACATGCATGACCTCCTTCAACACCCATGTGTTGCTCGTCTACAATTTCAGCTGCACTTTCCCTTTGCCAACCATTTGACAAGGCTTACCATCCCCTAAATAAATCTTTCCAAAGTCTGCATGGACATAATCATGAAAAAATTCTCTATTTGGGGTTGCATGAAAAGAAGCACCAGAATCTAAAACCCATGATTCTACCTGACTATCCAAAGAAACTGTAAGAGCATCCTATGTAACAATACCTGCAACATCTGCTTCTTCATGCTGATCTTCTACCAACCAATAATCTTTCTTTGCATGTCCTTTCTTTCCACAATTCCAGCAGATTATACTACCATGCTTGAATCTAGATCCACTGCCTATCTCTGACCTTGATTTCCCTTGCTCGACCTTCTCTCTTTGCCATCCCCTGCTTTCAACACTTAAAGCATTCCCTGATGTCTCACTTGTGCTTCTCTTGTGAATTTCTTCATTCAAGATTACACTAATAACATCATCAACTTTTAAGATATTTGAAGCAGACACAGTATTACTTACTGCCATTACCAAGCTATCCCAACTTTCAGGTAAAGAGCATAAGATTAAGAGAGCCTTAATTTCATCATCAAAAGCTATATTGACTGAAATTAACTAGTTTACCAAACCATGGAAATCACTAAGATGACTATGTACCGATCCACCTTCCAGCATTTGCAAATTAAATAATTGCTTCATAAGAAATACCTTATTCGAAGCTAAGGGTTTTTCATATAAATTTGCCAAAGATTTCATTAACTCTATCGTTGTCCTTGCCTGAGATAAGATGGATACCATAGAAGCTGCCAAGGTCAGCCTTATAGCTCCTATAGCCTTTCTGTCAAGAACCTTCCATTCTTCATCTTCCATACATGTGGGCTTACTCCCACTCAACAGTAAGTACAGATCTTTCTGATACAGATAATCCTCTATCTACATTCTCCATAATTGATAATTCTTGCCATTGAATTTCTCCATTCTTAGCTTACTTTCTTATGCCATTGCTATACTCCCACTCAAATAGAAACTCCTGTGAGTGACCTGTAATCAACAAACACTTAACACACTCTGAAACCAAGGTGTTAGTGAACCAAGCTCTAATGAACCTGCTCTGATACCACTTGTTAGGATCCACTGCATAGAGCACAATTGATTTCCTTTGTATAAGCAACTAAACACGGAATTAAACCAGAAGCAATATGTAACTAGAATTCAGAATCAGCAAAGAACATGAGATACAAGAAATAATGAAAACTTGTATTAACACTCTTCTAGAATACAATGAAGAAATCACACTCTTCCCACACCTCTTGGGTTTACAGTAATTCTCTCAAGAGTTCTCTCTCTCTCTTAATTACAAACACAACTCAAACACAGAGTTGTACCCTCCACCAGTTAGTAACAATCAACTCAATGCTTGCTTTGCCTATCTGCCAGTCCACCTGTGACAATCAACTCAATGGTTGCTTCGCCTACCTTTACATACCATCAAGTACTCCAAGTAGATCTCCTTTGATCTTGCACACCTGTGATCAACTTATCTTACTTACCATGTAGATCTCCCCTGGTCTTGCTACCTACAGATCAACTGATCTTGCTACCTACAGATCAACTGATCTTACACTTGAGGATCTAATCCTTCTTAGTCCTTATGACTCTACAACTTGAGGATCCCTTCTTTGATCCTTGATTGCAATACATGCCCCATGGGTCTCTTAAATAGATCCCATACAAACAATAATTAGACTTCTAATTACAATAATTAGAACCACATCTCCAAGACTAAAATTAGTCTTTTACATGCAAACAAACTGTCCGTCTAAAATTAGACCAGTTCATGCACACACAGGTTGCCAATGTCGGTTCCTGTCTGACCGATGTTGGCCAACTCCTAACCGATGTCGGTTACTGAGAACACTGAATATGACTGACATCGATTGATCAGACCGATGTCGGTTACTGTAACACTCAGCAACCTCTTCCATTTGCATCAGTGAAGCTTTTAGCTCCACAACCTAACAAAAAGAGTTAAGAGATTGCATAAAATGAAACCTATTCTCACATGTGGCGATGCACTAAATGTTTAAAGATCCACCTTCAAGATTGAACTCATTATCACACTAATGGTCTACAAACAAAACTAATACAATGCTTACTATGGTTTTCAAGCAATAGTACTTCACCTAGAGGTCAATTTTATGGACTTAGGCTGGAGAGAAATGAGGGTAAGGCTTGATTGAAAGCACTTATAGTCAACAATCCACTCTATACCTAAGACATCAACATTAAGACACACTAGATGACCTACAAGGAAAGTTTATTAGCACTTATGTTGAAATTTGATCTAAAAGGGGAAGATGACAACCACTTATGTATATCAAAAAAATACAAGACAATAAGCAAATATTAGTAAACAATTGTAAAATGTTTTATTTATTAGTCTAAGAGGTGAAAAATACAAATTTTTTTGACAGAGTCTAGTTGTACCAGCCTGAGGGATGTTTAATAATAGCTCAAGGTCTATATTTATAGAAGAAATGGGAGAAAGAAGAATTTTAGCACTAAAAAGGGATTCAATGTGAGTGCAACTCCATTTTAACCACAATTACAATTGCCTTTGCATTTATGCTCATTCAAGCTTCCTAATTGATTTAGGTCATTTTAATCCATTGCATAGTTACAATATTCCCTCATTGATACTCCCTTATGGTTACAATGATGGGATTAATTTATTCTAAGCTGGGTTCTAGTATTAATGTAGTTATAACCATCGAATCCATTTGTTAGAGTTTTGTCTTGTTATTAACTGATCCTAACTAGTTTGTCATAGCGTGTAAAAGTGGAGAGAAAGGTCCTTTGCATGTTGTTGGTCCTGTGGATGAAACCATTGGGGTTTACATGTATGCCTTCATGGCATCCTTTAAAATGCTATCTCTTGTTCAAATTGGATCATGCTCGAACTCATCCCCATGTTAATAGGTCCACTATAGATGGAAAACCAACCTAAGACTATTAGTTTTCTTATTAGGTCTAAATAGACCCATTCTATCTCTACAAGAATCAAGAATTCATATATGTATGGACGTTTATTTAAAGAATGGTAAACACAGTCATAGAATGAACCCTACATGACACAAACCCTCAAAACTAGATCTACATATTAAGCTTTGATGGTGGTTCTTTTATGTCCTTTAACCTGACTACATCAGTGTGTCCTTTTCATAGCATTTGATTAAGCTTCAATGGTGGCATTTTCCCTTTGAAAATCTTGCCTTGTTTCAACCTTGGTCATGTGTTCAATCTCTAGGAAGTCCCTTCACTTCTCAACCTTTAATTTCATTGGTCATCGACTATGACTTAGATCATTAACCCATTGGCCTTTGCTTGCATCATTCGATCTCAATGGTATGAGTTAACGCAAGCCCTTGGATTTGTCCTTAACTTGTCAACTATATCCAATCCAATACCACTTGGAAGTCTTGCATTTATACTCTAGTTTCACTGTTAGTCTGCCTGATTTATGCACTTATACCACGTGGTGGCCTCTCAAACTCTTTAACCTTTTAACTCATCTCGCACCATTATATCATAATGTACAAAGTAGCATTGATTATTGATCTAACTCAGACCCACCTCCTTGTCAATGAACGTGCACTTTTGGATCTCAGTTTGATGAACTCACACAGTTAGATCTTATCCAATTTATAGCTCTTTAAGGGCTTTAATCCAGGGAAATTTTGACTAGTTTGACTCAAGCGTGAACCATTAGACCTCATATGTCAGTATACGAGCTCACATGTACCATTAGATCTTGCTCAAATTTAAACTCATTAAGGGTTTTTTAACCTAAATAGTTACTTTACAGAGCTTAAACTTGACACTTGCATGGATGTTTTACTCTATAGGTCCAACTTTGAATGCTCATAACTTAAGCTAGAAAGCTTGCACAGACATGGAACTTTCAGGATATGATCTAGGCACAAAGAGCTCCATGGCACTGTAATCTTTTGGCTCACATGACTTTCTGAGTGAAGATAAAAAAAATCTCAAACAAGCTTGTTTGCTCATATCCATGTGATGTGCAGGATGACATGGCCCTTTAGACTCAACAAGCTAAACTTTGAAGGCTTAGATCTCAAGACAAAAGACCCATTGAGATATTAAAATTGTAGAGAATCATATTAACACCAAGAACATTGATCACATGTGGTTTGATGGTCATACAAGGCTTTTTGAGCATATTTATAAAATTCCCAAGTGGACTGGTCCATTCTTGTTCTTCATGATGTCTTGATGACGGTGTGGCCCTTAAACTTTGCACAATTCATCTTTTGATCATTATTTCAAGGTTTTGATGATTTCCTAAGGCCTTTTACAACCTAGTACATGCTCTAAATGCCCAAAACACATGATAACCTATATGGTCTTCTTCATTTTGTAATCTTAGACCTGTTTCTAATCCTTTGATCCACTGCTTCATCAAACCATGCAAAAGCTTCATATGTGGGCCAAAATTGGCCAACAATTAGACATAAAGTAGTTTTCATTGAAGGACCTAGTTATTCCATGCCAACAACTCCATGATGGTAAATTTTATAAAACAAAATAAGGAGATCACTTTTTGGTCTTCCTTTACACACACACACACACACACACACACACACACACACACACACATATAATTCAATAGTGAAAATATTTTTAGGTTGCTATTGACAATACTAATTAGAAAACCAACTTGTTTTTTGGTCGTGTATTAAATAATGAGCCTTGACTTGAAAACCAAAAATGGTTTGTCAAGGGCAAAATATCAAATATACACACACATGTATATAAACACAAAAAAGTAAAATTTGATTAGTTGCTCCAAACAAGAAAATCACTGAAGCATTTATTTTTATACATTTCTATAAAGACTAATTCATGCATTTGCTTTATGTTTGGATTCAGGTGGAAGGAAAGGAATGAAGACTAAGAGTATGATTTGGTAAGTAAAGCATTTTATTTATCTGCATTAGGTTAATATAAGTCTTTTGATTCCTGTATGTACATGTTTAAGAGGATATTTGGAAAGAATACATCTTGTATACCATCAAAGTAAATACCAAATAAAACCATTTGCTAACATCAAAAGGTCATAAGTAAGAGGACACATAAGTAAAATAAATGACATTTGATGATACGAAGAAGTCATAAGTGAAACGATATGCAAGGAAATGAAATGTCATATCACATTTATTTATGGGTGCAACTGTCTACTGAATCACTCTAAAATAACTTGAATAAGTCATTAAAATTGACAATGCATAAGTGTCATAAGTATGGAATTACACTAAGTCTTTTCCAAATATAGTTTCATTTAACTTCCATGTGTGATGATTGCTTTAGATTATGTTAGCAGTTATCAATCCAAATACTCATTTGAATCACTTTTTTTCCATTTTCATTTGCATGTTGTTATTTTCATTGACACTAACTATTGCATCTCCTAAACCCCCCAACTTTTAATAATTTACTAGAGTCACCATGGGACACAAGAAATATTATGAACCTATGAATCTATCTGGATTGATGATAGACAATATCTTTGTGGTAGTTTTTGAAGAGGTTAGATGGTTATCATTTTTGTATAAATTTAAAGGGTATGATGAAGCTATGGTGAAGGGATTCATGATCAATCTAAAAGAAGACTCCACTATAGTGAGAGGTATCATCATTCCCATTTCCAGCTCAATCATCATTGAAATTTTTGAAAATTACCAAAGAAGGTAAGAGAATACTTAGAAGACTTAGTTTAATGAGTTAATTACACAATTTAATGGAAATAAATAGTTGACTATTGCATGTATTCAAAACCATCAAGGAAAGGCAAAAGGTATTAGTAGAGAAACCCTAACTAAACCCTAAAAGTCTGTTTCTTTCTAGTTAATGAAATATTTCATGTGTGAAGGGCATCACAACATTTTAGGGTGTGAAGCAATGTGTATCATTCTTCACCTCAAATATGGACAACAACAAAATTAACATAGGGTTAACCTTCCTTATTCATGTATAGATCCATTCAGATTATGGGCACTAAAAGATCAGCTCCTCTCTATCATTATGGTCTTATCCATTTAATTATTCAGCATCATTTTATTAAGCAAAGCAAATTAGCTTGGAATAATTTTTGGAAAAATAGGTTTAATCAGTCTTCAACATCTATTTCAAAGTCCTCTATAAAACCACTAATGCCCAAGATAAAAGAAGCAGCTTCCTCCTCTAAGGTTAAGGATTTGTCTAGTGAGAGACACCAAACTAGATCACAAACCACACATGTGGTTGCACATACTTCTCAGTAGACTACCACAAAATGAAAATTAAGACCAAGGGTTTCATAGCCTTTTGTAAACCCTAAATCTAAGGGTCTCTCTTCACAATTTGCTAAGGATATTTTTATAAGGGAACCTAGTTCCCCTATATAGATAAAAAGAATATGAAGAAGATTAATATTTGCACAAGATTATGAGGAAATAAAAGCAACTGCTGCTCTTGATAGCCTTATACATTCACCAATGTTCTCTTCTCCAACACCAGAAGAAATAATAGCAATAACCCCTGATGAAAAAGCTATCACAATAGAAATCCCTAATTCAATAGCAATAACTCCTGATGAAGAAGTTGTCATAATAAATATTCCTAAGTCATCAGTTGTAATCCTTAATGAAGAATCTATTCCATTGGATATTCCTGTTAAAGCAATTGTTCAGAGAGAAAACACACTCATAAAAGAAATTGTAGTATAGGAAGCAGAATCTTTTCCATCTTCTTCAAATCCTAAAGCAAGACCAATATTAGATAAAGAGAAAATTATAATGGTCTCTAAAGAAGAACAATCATCTAGCTCAATTGAAGACCCAGAGTTGCAACTCATCCTTACACTATCAAATGCTGAGGTCATCATCAAACAATAAGCAACAAATATCATTGATATTTTAGATCAGATATAATGTAAGGATTTACTCAACTTTTCTTTGAATTAAGGATTAGATGGTTTTAAAGACAAAGTTTTGCATCATATGAATAGGAACAAAAATATTGAAAAAGAAATAACTCATTTTGATGAAAAAATGGTAAACTCATGGATATACATCACTGAATTAGAAGAATAAAAAATATTATTAAAACAACAACTTCAAAATTCTCAAATGCAAACTTATCTTCTTCTAACCCTTCAGTAGGTCAAGCCTGACAAACCAATGTTTCTCATGTGGACTACTTAGATAAATGGAATCATGTATGTTGTCAGTTCAGAGAGCTCAAAGAACAAAATAAAATTTTAGAAAAATAAAATCATACCATGAAAGAAAATTTGGAGCAAGAAAAACAACAAACTAAAAAGCTTTAAGCAAACCTATAGAATGCATGTTTGATAGGCAAAAATCTCGTAGCTTGTAGAGTTGCCTCTCTTTGTTATAGCCTGCATTTACATGAACAATTTTATAGATGGTAGCTATCGATAATTTCATGTAATTTACCTCATAACATTGAATATTCTCATGTATTTCCTGATCCAAAACTCAAAAGCTTTATTTGAAAAATAATTCAAGAAATAAGAACAACACAATTGTAATAATTCTATCTCTGAGAAGAGATGTTTTATTGATCAAATTTGCAGATCCAAACATATGCCTATCTTTGAGAAGAGATCTCTGATTTCCTTTTTAGGTTACATCTTAATTTATACATATTTTTAAGGTATGAGGATAATGTGGAAGGTCACCAATCTCAAGGGAGATTAAGTGGTTTGACTTCCACGATTCACAACAATACAGAATTTGAGGAATTACTATCTTTAGAAACTTACTATTTTTATACTATAATAATAAAATTAAAAATTGGGTCACTTCTATTTGGTTTTCGGGGATCAAAACTATCTCACGATGTTCTCATTTTTAGCTTTTGAACGGTTCAATCGGGGAGTCAAACGGAGGTATGGTGCAAAAGTTATGGCTCCTGGAAGTTCTGCCACCAATTGGGGTAGAACCATCACCTGAATTGTCATGTGAAATATTAATTGGATCATTTCTAAACATCTTTCAGGACTCCACTCTAGAACAACAAAGATGTGTTATGTGAGTTTTATTTATGTAATCTGATTTTAGGATATCATAATAAATTTATGGTCAATATGTAGGGGAAGTTTAGCTAAGATCTCCTCTTTCTACTTTTAAAATTCAGACAGCTAGGAAAGATAGACATGAAGAATATATTGAAAAATCCACAACTATAGGGTTGCGCATTAGACCTGATTTTTCTAGTACCAAAAATTTATTGATTAACTTCAAAATTACCTATCTGATGAATCCAAGCATTAAGGATTATTACTTACAAGCTTTGTATAGTAGTAGTGTCTCCTTTGATCTATATACAAGACAAAATTTTGATGTTATCTTTACAACCAGTATTAGACGTTGGGACACATTGACAGTGTCATTGAAAAGAAGAGAGGTGATGTCTCTAGCTAATCTAAGATAGATCTTAAAAAGGTCACAAGATATCAATGACATGATTATGGATGTCATTTATTCAAGAGGATAACTAATTTAGGTTGGCATGAGATTCAGTCCACCACTTCTTTTGACCTCCATTCCACCATGGCACAGATGGAGTCCTCAAATAGAGGAATAACTTAAAAATTAGCAACATATGGTATGAACATATCAAGGCTTCACTAGTCCCCTAAAAAATCATTGGGCTGATGAATTTGACATGTATGATCTCAGCTAGTGTTTACAAGCCAAAATTCAAAATTATGAAGGAACAAGTAGCAACTAATTTTGTAAAAGGGTCTTGCATGGTAAAGCATGGGGGAAATGATGAATCTAAAATATGACTCATTATTACTATCAATTATCATTGATTTTTCTCCATTTCCTCTCCTCTAGACTGAGCAATGCAAGGATGTTAGGCTTGTATCTAATCCTAGTGTAGTAAATAGGATGTTTTATCTTACTTAATGTGACTAAAGGTTAAATGACTAACTTTGCTATTTAATTATAACTCTTTGCATGTTTAGTCTCTCTATTTTGTGTATTTTGGAACCTATAGAAAATATTCTGACATATTAGTGACCTATAGTCTTCTTCGAACCAAGCTTCAAACTTGTTTAGAAGTTACGAACTCTCATAGTTCGTTGATTTGGACTCGTCCAGTTGCTACAAACTCACCCAATCCATAGTCATAGACTCATTCAAAGATCCAATTTCATTCACCAAAGCATTCCACCTAGCTTAACAACTTCATTATAGACTTTTTTAAGCATTCAGGTTTCTTGAAATAAGTTACTACAGAGTTACTTTGAATTCCATCAAAGTTATTATGGAGTTGCTTTAAAATTCACCAAATTGCTTTGAACTCCATTAGATTGCTTTAGACTTCACCAAAATTACTTCAAACTCTACCATAATCACTCTGGACTCTTATAGTCTAGCTTTTGAGTATGAAAAACTAAAAGATCTATTTTGGAGATTGTTTTGGTCACTTACTATTTATAGAACTACTATAAATAATAAAATCATAAATATACTTTCTATATATATCAGTATATGTAAATATGTCCATAGTCTTGAATAAGTAAATCAATCTAGTAGATATAGGTAACCATTTTTAGTAGATATGCAGTGGATTTTGTAACTGATGGATCTTCCTATTCCAAAACATTAAATGTCTATTTTGAAGAGCTGTTGAAGTTAGGAGATTTATCTTGATAAGAGTAGGTTGACTAATAAGATCTAAGGATCTTTTGTTATAACATTATATAAGTAGATCTTCATGTTTGTTAAAGAGAGACAGAGAAAAATTAAGAAATAGATAATATATTTGTTCAGTTAATATTCCAACACAATTAATGTTGCATTTATGTAATCTACTTTGATTAATGAAGAAAGCTTTGATTTCCAAGTACTAAGTCTTTTTTCATTCTTATTCCTAAGATGAGCAAGGGCCCACTCTTCTCAAATACTAGGAACGTATTTCTATTTTATGTATTTACAATTTCTAGTAATTATAAATTCATTTCAAGTTTATACCAGTAAGTTTAAATAAACTTTAAAACCTGCAGGAAGTTATCTTCTAAGAATTAATTAAAGATTGCAAATAAGTGTGTTTATTTTCAATAGATTGTTTATTTCTAGCATGTGTGTTTATTTCAACAATTTTTTTATTTCCAGCAAGTGTGTTTATTCCAAAAAGTGTGTTTATTTCAGTAAGTTAGATTACAGAGTGTCTTAATTTTACAAGTGTGTTTCCTTATTGCATAAGTAAACACTTTCTAGGATAAAATAAATTAGACATTTAAGACATTTAGAAAGATAACAACCCCCCAATCATATTTTTAAGACATACAACCATAAGTCTTGTTGCAAATAGCTTTATGTCAGGGATCTAGAACAACAAACATGCTCTGATCCCACTTGTCAGGATGCGAAACCGGAAGCATACAATTGATTACCAAATACCAAGCAACTATAATATGCGGAAATAACCAGATTCACCAAGTAACTAGAATTCAGAATAACACAGCATATGAGAGACAATACACAACTTGTATTAACACTTTATACAGAAAAGAATACAATAAAGAAGATGCCACTTCTTCTCCACCACCTTACAGAGGTTTCCCACACCTCAAGTGAACAGTAATTCTTCTCCCCAAAGCTCTCTCTCTCACAGGGCCCAACACCCAACTCAAATACAGAGTTGGTGTTCACCTCCCATGCTCCACGCACAACACAAGTGCTCCACGCACTCCACAAGCACTCCACGTGCTCCACAAGTACTCAAGGTACTACAAGTAGATCTCCCATGAACCTGCAATAACCTGAACTTCAACAGACCATACTTATGGAAGGAACTCCCTTGCCTTCCTCTCTTGCTCTATCCGAGTACACACCTATACTCCAAGTAGATCCTGCCTGATACTGCTCCCTGTTGTGTTGCTGTCTATATGACCTTGCACACCTGCAAATCAAACAACTGTTCTGCTCACCTGTGAACCTCGACCTTGCACACACATACACCTGCAGATCAACGATCTTACTTACCATGTAGATCTCCTATATAGGCCATGCAACTGTGACCAAGATCCTACACTCCTGAAGAACCCAACTGGCTCTCCAATCCAGCACCAACACACCTGGTACTGAGGCACTAGGAGGAACGCACCATTGCTCTACCTCACACACAGAAGGAGCTTATAATTATGCTCTCTTACTCCCTAGCACCCTTTTCCAATACAACCATGAGTCTATTATATAGATCTCATCCAAACAATAATTAGACATCTAATTACAATAATTAGATCCGTAGCTCTCAGTCTAAAAATAGATCTCTTCATGCAAACACTTGGTTCGTTAGCTAACTGCCCGTAAATAGCTCGCAGTCGAACCACATAGGCGACCGACGTCGGTCCCTGTCTGCCTGGAGGTGACCGACGTCGGCCGATATATGATCGACGTCGGTTGCTTCCCTTTGCTATCCTGCCGACGTCGGCTGATCAGACCGACCCCAACTTCTCTACAACTCAGCAACCTTCAGCAACCTCCTCTCCTGTTTGCATCAGTGAAGCTTTTAGCTCCACAATCCTAACAATCTCCCACTTGGAGATAAACAGTTGCACTATACCTGTACCTGTACTCCGTCTAATCTATTTCCTGGTTTGTATCCCTCTTCAAGCTCCCACCTGAAGACAACCCACCACACAACCTGTGATGTACCACCTGTCATCTGAGTACCCTGCCACATCCGAACCTACAACACCTGTAGTGAAGTCCTGACCCTGCATAGCAACACCTGTTGCTGGTCCCTCTCAGAAACCTGAGAACCCACTTCCCCGATTTGGCTCCTAACTCTGACAGCTCCCACTGCATGGGAATATACAGGTCTATACCAGACCTCATGTGATTTCGGACACTGTACCTGTCCAGCCCTTAGTGTGCTCCAGTTCTGCATCCCGAACCTCACCAACCCCTGATTCACATCAGCTCCCACTCGAGACAAAATCAACCTGTGATCTCCATGCCTCCCATGTCAAAGAATTCTGCTGCTCCAAACTCCTCCTGACATGCCACTGAACTAATCTTACCCTTAGCTCAGCAAAACCCTGTATGTACACCCCTGCTAGCTAGCATACTATCCACATACAGCAACAGAATGATGTTGCAATCATCATCCCCCTGGTAAGTCAAACCACAATAGTTACCTGACACTTACTGAAGCCATGCTTCATCCTCCACCTGTCAAACCCTGTACCACTATTCTGCAGCTACCTCAAGACCATATGCCTGGTCTTCCGTCTCACGTATCCGTTCTCTCTATTCTTCTACTAAGGCATCCATTCGTCTCTGTGCTTTCATCCAGCTGGCAAACCTACCAAAACACCTGTCTGGTTCTGCTCCAAGGAATCACATCCTCATCCATGCCAAGCTCACACCTGTTTCCTGGATCCTTCCTGCTATACAATCATCAACAAGTATGAAGAAGAGGAACACGAATTTGAGGGCCTACTTACGCCTTCAGTCCTCCGTATGGGTGTTTGAGACTCCTTGACAGCGTGCTGTCCACCCAAAATTCATTACAGTGATCGACCTCGGTCACTCCACAGTCAGCATCTGACCGACGTCGGTTCCATGCGTCTGTACCTGACTACCAGCCTGTCAACGCTGGTGTCCCTGATGTCGATGTCGGTCCTCCTGACCGACATCGGTCTTACATACCGTCGACATCGGTCCCTTGACCGACGTCGGTCTTACTCTGCCCGACATTGTCGGCTTCGGTCTGCACATGATCGACATCGGCACCTGTCTGTTCGACGCCGGTTCCTCCTGACCGACGCCGGTACCTGTGTTCGCCTGTGAGTGATGACTTTTTACCCGCGAGCTCCTTTGGATCAATCTCCATGTCCAAACTACCCTGCTCAGATGTATCCAGCCTCATCCACTGAACTCTGTCCGCCATCTCCTCCAAGAACACCAAGGCTTTCCAGTTCGTAAGCCTATCAAATATATCTGTCTTCCGCTTAAGAACATGCATCTCCTTCCTGCTCATGTGACCAAGCCTACGAAGCCACGTCTCTGCAACAGAAGAAGAATCAGTAATATAAACAGGTAGATAAAGAATACCTATTTTCTTACCACCAGCTAATTCAAGTGCTACCGCTGTGAGAGTTCTTGTGCATCTCTCATCACCCAATCTTTCTGAAAAAATTAGCCATATCTCCAAACCTGGGACCTGCATGACCTTCATCAACACCTGTGTGTTGGCCGCCTACAATTTCAGCTTCACTTCCCCTTTGCCAATTCTTTGGCAAGGCTTACCAGCTCCTCTACCTGGGGCTGCATGGAAAGAGGCAACTGAATCTTTTATCCAAGATTCAACTTTATCCAAGAAACCTGCAAACACATCCTGTGCAACAACTCCTGCTACATCTGTATCTTCAGTTTCTTCATGCTGATCTGTTACCAACCAACAATGTTCTTTTACCTGTTCTTTCTTTCCATCGGACTGTGAGTAACCGTCTGTGCTTTTCAATTCCTCCATTCTTAGCTTACTTTGATCTGCCGTTACTCTACTCCCACTCAATCAGAAACCCCTGAGAGTGTCCTGTAACCAAAACACAACCTGCTTCCTGCAACCTTAGCTCTGATACCACTTGTCAGGAATCTAGAACAACAAACATGCTCTGATCCCACTTGTCAGGATGCGAAACCGGAAGCATACAATTGATTACCAAATACCAAGCAACTATAATATGCAGAAATAACCAGATTCACCAAGTAACTAGAATTCAGAATAACACAGCATATGAGAGACAATACACAACTTGTATTAACACTTTATACAGAAAAGAATACAATAAAGAAGATGCCACTTCTTCTCCACCACCTTACAGAGGTTTCCCACACCTCAAGTGAACAATAATTCTTCTCCCCAAAGCTCTCTCTCTCACAGGTCCCAACACCCAACTCAAATACAGAGTTGGTGTTCACCTCTCGTGCTCCACGCACAACACAAGTGCTTCACGCACTCCACAAGCACTCCACGTGCTCCACAAGTACTCAAGGTACTACAAGTAGATCTCCCATGAACCTGCAATAACCTGCACTTCAACATACCATACTTATGGAAGGAACTCCCTTGCCTTCCTCTCTTGCTCTATTCGAGTACACACCTGTACTCCAAGTAGATCCTGCCTGATACTGCTCCCTATTGTGTTGCTGTCTATATGACCTTACACACTTGCAAATCAAACAACGATTCTGCTCACCTGTGAACCTCGACCTTGCACACACATACACCTGCAGATCAACGATCTTACTTACCATGTAGATCTCCTATATAGGCCATGCAACTGTGACCAAGATCCTACACTCCTGAAGAACCCAGCTGGCTCTCCAATCCAGCACCAACACACCTGGTACTGAGGCACTAGGAGGAACGCACCATTGCTCTACCTCACACACAGAAGGAGCTTATAATTATGCTCTCTTACTCCCTAGCACCCTTTTCCAATACAACCATGAGTCTATTATATAGATCTCATCCAAACAATAATTAGACATCTAATTACAATAATTAGATCCATAGCTCTCAGTCTAAAAATAGATCTCTTCATGTAAACACTTGGTTCGTTAGCTAACTGCCCGTAAATAGCTCGCAGTCAAACCACACAGGCGACCGACGTCGGTCCCTGTCTGCCTGGAGGTGACCGACATCGGCCGATATATGACTGACGTCGGTTGCTTCCCTTTGCTATCCTGCCGACGTCGGCTGATCAGACCGACCCCAACTTCTCTGCAACTCAGCAACCTTCAGCAACCTCCTCTCCTGTTTGCATCAGTGAAGCTTTTAGCTCCACAATCCTAACACTCTAGACACCAACTTTGGTTTGAATGATATCAACATATTAAGTTGATTAAATGAAGGGATTAATGACACCCATCAAAAATGGGGTTCAATAGTTGTACACACCATTAGATATAGTGGAAGGGATATTTTTGACTGGTACCATATGTCAAGAAAGGTTAAGGAATCTAAGACTATATGAATTCTATGTTCTTTGATGCAAATATTAGAAGGATGATTGACCACATTACTTTTGACTTGATTGATTTGCATGGTAATTGGTGCCATGATGACTTCTTGGTTTATTGACTTGATTGGATTTTTATTGCCCCTGGTACCTATAATAGGATTTACTAGGGATATTTGTCTTTAGATTTGGAGGATGATTATTGTGACTTGGATGATCCCATGGCACCTCATGGATATTTTCACTAGGGGATGATGCTTTTGGATGTGTTTGATTACACAACTCTTCTTGAAATTGATTCATCACTTTTGGATCACAATTGAATTACTTATTTGGATTAATTAATTGATTATTGGCTTGAATTTTTGTAGATTTGGCACATGATATTGTATATTGAGGGGAATCCAATGATGTGTTTTCTTATTTATCCCATTTTTGGAGTGAGATAAATGATTTTTTGATAGAAGGAAAATGATTGGGGGTTTTTGGTAAGGGAGGTGGATTGAGTGGATGATAGGTAATAGGTCCTTATAAAAGGTACTAAGAGACCCATTTTCAATGTTATAAAGAACCTCTTCAAAAGTATTAACTGGGTCATTTATGATTTTTGTATCAAAATTTGAGTCATATTCATCTTCTTCCATGGAGGAATTATCTTGATTAATGTTGTTGTGTTGATTAGAATCATCTACTTCTAGGTTTTTAGACAGGGAATCCCATTCTGATGGTATGCATGTCCTAAAATATGATGACCATATAAATTATGACTCCATTTCTAACTTTGATGATGATGTGGTAATGCTACTAATATATGATTGTTTAATTTTAGCCATAGAGAGGGCATGTCGGATAGCATCATTGTTTGCAAGTACCTTCTTCACCTTGGGTTTGTGAATGGATGTTTTAGGCTAAATGGATTTGTGAAAATGGGGGATCTAATATGAATATGATATAGGGATGGTTCGATGAGGGATGGTTGTGGTATGGTGAGGATTGGGGTCATGACCTTAGTTGAGGAGGAAAAAACTTGATCATGGTTAAGAAGTACCTCTTGGCATACCCCTTCTTGTCCACTCTTAGGTGTAGATCCATTGGATTCATTCTTAATTTCAATGTCACCATTATAAATTAAGTTTTGGACATGATCTCTAAAAGGGTGACATCTATAAATGGAATGGTCAAAATCTATATGATATAGAAAAAACTAATATGTTTGATACCATGAGGGTTTAGGTTTGGGCAAGTCTAGATGTTTTACTTGTGTATATTTGATCATGCTTGTAGCCTCTAGTTTCTAAAATATGTCTTCCACAGATATTCGAAGTAGGGTATATTGCTTGTCAGTGTTGTTAGACTTAAGGGTGTAAGTATTTGATTATGGTGAGTTGGGGGATGAACAAGTGTAGGAAAGAGCTTGAACATGCTTTTAGCATACCTCTTTTTGCTCATCTTTAGATGTAGCCTCTTTGGATGAACCCTCTATTATGTTACGATAAATTAAAACCTAGATCTATCCCCAAAACACATATAAGAGAAATTATGAAATGAATTAATCAAACATTCAAAAAATAAACATAAACATGCACATAACAGGAGATGTCAGATTCAACATGGTTCACCTAAAATGGGCTACATTCACCAAACTTATCCAGTATAATATTTACAGTAATAGAAGGGAGAAACAAAATCCTGTAACAAACTTGTTACACCTCTCTACCTTTTCTACCTCCACTATGTGCACAATATTTCATTAATTCATCATAATAATCCATCTCAGCCATATATCGATATATTTTAGGGTAAAAACACCTAAACATAACCTCTACTGTCAAATCTAAAAACCTTTAATCAATGGCCTAAATTGACTACAAAATTATAATTTAACAAGGCAATTTTAATTAAAAATATATTTAAGGTGCATGGCCCCCAGACCTCGCAAGGGGAGTTCCCCCCCTTACAATCCCCTGTACCATGAAGGATTCAAAGAATGGGATCCAAACCCAATTGAAATAGCATCATAATTTTAACCTCTGATCTGTCAGGATCCTACTCCTTAAGAGCACACTTGATTACCTTTGTATAAGCAACTAAACACAAAATTAAACCAGAAGTAATATGTAAATAGAATTTAGAAATAGCACAGAATATGAGAGACAATACAATCTTGTATTAACACTCTTCCAAAAGGAAATACAATGAAGAAATCACACTCTTCCCACACCTCTTGGGTGTACAGTAATTCTCCCTCAAGAGTTTTCTCTCTCAATTACAACCACAACTCAAACACAAATTTGTTCCCTCCACCAATAAGTGACAATAAACTCAACCGTTGTTGCCTACTTCTAGTCCACCAAGTACCACCGAGTACTCCAAGTAGATCTCCTTGATCTTGCACACCTGTAGATCTAACTGATCTTACTTACCATGTAGATCTCCCCTGATCTTGCACACCTGCAGATCAATTGATCTTACACTTGAAAGGATCTCTTCCTTATCCTTGATCCTTTCTTACCAAGCAGACCTTCCTGATCTTGCACAACCTGTAGATCTAACTAGTCTTGCTTACCATGTAGATCTTCCCTGATCTTACACACCCTGCAGATCAACTAATCTTACACTTGAGGATCTAATCCTTCTTAGTCCTTGATTACAATACAGCCCCATGGGTCTCTTAAATAGATCCCATACAAATAATAATTAGACTTCCCAAATACAATAATTATAAATGCAGACTCAAGACTAAAATTAGTCTTTACATGTAAACAAATTGTCCGTCTAAAATTAGACTAGTTCTGGAAACACACAGGTTGCCGACGTCGATTCCTATCTGACCGATGCTGGCCGACCCCTAACCGGTGTCAGTTGCTCTTTACACGGAATATGCTCGACATCGATTGGCCTAATCGATGTCAGTTACTATAACACTCAACAACCTCCTCCATTTGCATACCTATGAAACTTTTAGCTCCACAACCTAACAATCTCCCACTTAGAGATAAATAGCTACACCTGCACCTACACCTGTACATCCTCTAATTTTGTTTCCTGGCTTGTATCCCTCTTCAAGTTCAATCTTAAAGACCAACAAAAGTTGAATGAAGATTCAACTTATCCTTTGTTCTCGGCTTTGTTAACATACCTACAGGGTTCCTATCCGTATGGATCTTTTCCAGCTTCAACTATCCATCCTCCAATACCTATCTAATGAAGTGGTACTTAAGTTGTATATATCTGGTTCTTGAATGAAAGGCTGAATCCTTTGCAAAATGAATTGCTCTTTGACTATCACTGTAAAATCTGCAACTCTCTTGCTCCTTTCCTAAATCTTCCATGAACTGAGTCATCCATATCATTTCCTTGCTAGCCACCGTGACTGCAACAACCTTCTACATCTCTGAAATCTAGCTAACCGTCGTTCTAACAACAGTGAACACATATCCTATGGTGCTTCTCCTATCATCCAAGTAACCTGCCATATCTAAATCTACATACCCATGTAGAGAAGTGCTTGACCCTGCATAGCATGAATACCTACTGCTGGTCCCTCTCAGATACCTGAGAATCCACTAAATTGCTTTACAGTGCTTCTTTCTTGGATTGGCCATAAACTTGTTGACAACTCCCACTGCTTGGGAAATATCAGGTTTAGTACTCATGTACTCAACCTCATCATATGATTTAAGACACTGTTCTGTGAACTGTCCAACCATAGGTGTGCTAACCGATTCTGCATCCTGCATATTGAACCTCTCCACTACCTTATTCACATAATCCTCTGGAGACAAAATCAACCTGTGACTTTTCCTATCTCTACAAATACTCATGCTAAGGATTTTCTTTGTTGCACCTAAATCCTTCATGGTAAACATGTAAGCTAATTTTACCTTTAGCTCAGTAATTCCCTACATGTGTGACTCTGCAACAAGCATATACACTACATATAGTAACAGGATAATGTAGCTAATATTATTCAACCTGGTAAAATAAACACAATGGTCACATTGACATTGACTAAAGCTATGCTTTGTCATACACCTGTCAAACCTTAAACACCATTGTCTTGCAGCTTGCTCAAGACCATATAACTTGGCCTTCTGTCTCACCTATCCATTCTTTCCTTTCTTTAACCTGTAAATCCATTCATCTTTCAGTGCTTCCATTCTAGCTGGCAACTCTACCAAATCTCTCATTTGGTTCTCTTCCAAGGAATCAATTTCCTCATTCATGCCATGCTCCCACTGTTTCTTGGATTCTACCTGCATTACCTCTTCAAAACTTCATAATTTTCCACCATCAGTGAGTAATAAGTAGTATAAAGAAGGGGAATAATGAATTTGAGGCTTACTTACACTTTCAGTCCTCCTCATGGGCGTTTGAGACTCGTTGACAGCTTGCTGCCCACCCAAAATTCATTCTAACAGTGACCGATCTCGGTCACCTCTAAGTTTGCATCTGACTGACGTCAGTTCTTACCTGACCAACATCAATTTTGACTTGCCTAACATCACTGACTTCAGTCTTCACTTGACCGACATCGGTTCTTGCCTGATCGATGTCGGTAACTGTGTTTTCCTATGAGTGATGACTTTTACCCACAAGCTCATTTTGGATCATAACTTGTCCAAATCAACACTGCCCTGCTCAGAATTATTCAACCTCTTGAGATGATCTCTATCCATCATTTTCTCCTTGAAAACCAAGGCTTTCTAGTTCTTAACTTTGTCAAAAACATCAAATTTCCTCTTCCTGCAATAAACCCAATCGTTTCTTGTAGCATCAGAAACATAATACTATGATCCTCCAATAGAAGCTACCTGAGCTGATCCCCACATGTCTGCGTGAACAAGCTCCAACCTATGCTTCTTTTTTGTTGACCCAGTTGTGAGAAACCTCACTTTTTCCTGTTTCCCAAACATACAATGCTTACAGAAATCTCTATCTATGCTTTTCAAATCTAAACTCTTACCATTTGACTTAAGAACATCCATTCCCTTCTCACTCATGTGACCAAGCCTACAGAGCCACATCTTTGCATCTACATCTGAAGTAGATAAAACAAAAGGAGAATCAGTAAGACAAGTAGATAGATAAAGTGTACCTGCTTTTTTACCTCTTGCTAATACAAGTGCACCCTTGGAAACTTTCCAAGATTCCACTTTGAGAGTAACTATGCAACCCTCATCACCCAACTTTCATACAAAAATTAGACTCCTCTTTAGGACTGGGACATGCATGACATCCTTCAACACCCATATGTTGCCCATCTGCAATTTCAGCTGCACTTCTCCTTTGCCAACAATTTGACAAGGCTCACCAACCCCTAAATAAATCTTTCCAAAGTCTCCATGGAAAACTACTCTATTTGGGGTTGCATGGAAAGAGGCATCAGAATCTAAAACCCAATATTCTACTTTATCCAAGGAACATATAAGAGCATCCCGTGCAACAATACCTGCATCATTTGCTTCTTTATTTCCTTCATGCTAATCTTCTACCAACCAACAATCTTTTTTTGCATGCCCTTTCTTTCTACAATTTCATAATTGATAATTCTTGCCATTGAATTTCTCCATTCTTAGCATACTTTCTTTTGCCATTGCTATACTCCCACTCAAACAAAAACCCCTATGAGTGACCTGTAATCAACAAACACTAACCTGCTCCAAACCAGGCTCTGATACCAGCTATCAGGATCGTACTCCTTAATAACACACTTGATTACCTTTGTATAAGCAACTAAACATAGAATTAAATTAGAAGTAATATGTAACTAGAATTTAGAAATAGCACAGAATATGAGAGACAATACAATCTTGTATTAACACTCTTCCAGAAGGAAATACAATGAAGAAATCACACTCTTCCCACACCTCTTGGGCGTACAGTAATTCTCCCTCAAGAGTTCTCTCTCTCAATTACAACCACAACTCAAACATAGAGTTGTTCCCTCCACTAGTAAGTGACAATCAACTCAACCGTTTTTGCCTAATTTCAGTCCACCAAGTACCACCGAGTACTCCAAGTAGATCTCCTTGATCTTGCATACCTGCAGATCTAACTGATCTTACTTACCATGTAGATCTCCCCTGATCTTGCACACCTGCAGATCAACTGCTCTTACACTCAGAAGGATCTCTTCCTTGTCCTTGATCCTTGCTTACCAAGCAGACCTTCTTGATCTTGCATAACCTGTAGATCTAACTGGTCTTGCTTACCATGTAGATCTTTCCTGATCTTGCACACCCTATAGATCAACTGATCTTACACTCGAGGATCTAATCGTTTTAGTCCTTGATTACAATACAGCCCCATGGGTCTCTTAAATAGATCCCATACAAACAATAATTAGACTTCCCAATTACAATAATTAGGAACACAGACTCAAGACTAAAATTAGTCTTTACATGCAAACAAATTGTCTGTCTAAAATTAGACTAGTTCTGAAAACACACAGGTTGCCAACGTCAGTTCCTGTCTGACCGATGCCGGCTGACCCCTAACCGATGTCAGTTGCTCTGTACACTGAATATGACCGACATCGGTTGGCCTAACCGACGTCGATTACTGTAACACTCAGCAACCTCCTCCATTTACATACTTGTGAAGCTTTTAACTCCACAACCTAACATGATCCTATAATACAATCAAGCTCCACACCTAACATACTATAAGGGCACCATTGTCAATTAGTTTTTGAACATAATCTCTAAAAGGGCAACATCAATAAATGGAATGTCCAAAGACTCTATGGTATAGACAAAATTGATCTATGCAATACCATGAAGTTTTAGGTTTGGTCTAATTTAGTGGTTTTATGTGTGGGTAGATAATCATGTCTATTGTCCCCCAAAAATATCACTCATTTTTGAGACAACATTTGAACTATTTTGGTTCAACAGACCAAAATCCTATCTCCCCTTCTCAAAAATTGTTCTAGGCATTCAAATTCTTCATTATTCAAGCTTTTTCAGATTTCTAAAGAGTCAACATGATTGAAATCAAAAGGTTCAATAGGTTCAAAGGCTTCTACAGGCGAGTTCAACCAAAAGAATTTATCAGCAAGCTTCTATGCAGTGTTTGAACCATTGAACCATTGAACCTTGAAACATTTTGGTTCAACGGGTTCAATGGGTTCAAAGGTTCAATGTCATCAAAAAAAATTAAGCACTTTTGTTAAGGTCCAAATTTCAATCACTTCAAGTTCAATGGATTCAAAACACTTATCAAAGAGAAGAAGGCTTAAACCATTGAACCGTTGAACCAAAGTTGGTTCAATCGGTCGGTTCAAGTGGCAAGTTCAAAGGAGTGTCCCAAAAGTCAAAGAGACAAGTGCCCTTACGGAGGGAATTTCTATGGAAAAAGTGACTAAGGTAAGAAAAGCCCAAAGCAAAAGCCCAAAATAAAAGCCCGTCAAAACCCAGTGGATGTTGCCAAGTGTCGACTGTTGAGCCCCATTTTACTTTGTTTCTAAGAGCTGCGAAAGCTACCACGTGTCACTTGTTGAGATCAGCAAAAAATCAACTAAGGCAAAGCCAAAAGAAAAATTACCCTTGCAGAGGACATTAAACCAAGCTGAGTACCCTTGCAGAGGGCAATGAGCAAAGGCAGACATAGGGAATTCCTTCAGAAAAGTTCCCGCGGAAAAATGGTTAAGACAAAAATCCTTCAGACTTTTTGTCTGAAGGAATTCACCCGAGAAGAAAGCCTGATGGAAAGCATAAACAAATCAAAGGAAGATTTCCTTTAGACAAATTGTTTGAAAGAATTCCTTCAAACTTTTTGTTCAAAGGAAAAGTTCCCCAAAATAGAAAACCCACTGAGGAAATAAAAGTTGCAGCAGAAGCCACCACGTGTCGTCTGTCGAGACACAATTTCAAAGCAGCAGAACATGCCACGTGTCATCTTCAAAACTCAATGGAAATCACCACGTGTCATCTTTCGCAGGAAACTAATATGAATCCTGAAGACTTTCCAAAGGTAGCTAAAGTGTGGCAGATGCCGACAAGTGTCAGCATCCAAATGAATCTAAAATGGGTCCTGAATGTTTTTATAGTATAAATAAAGCTCAGTAGAGACTGCCACGTGTTCTCTTTCGCAGGACTTTCAAAAATGTTTCTAAAGCTTTTATAGACAAGCGAAAGCTGCCACATGTCTCGTTGTAACTCCACAAAGTGCAACAAGTGTCTGCATCTGCATCTCAAGTTTCTTACAAGTTTCAAAGCTTCTTTCAACAAGCATCTCTCAGAGTCCCACGGATGCTCCCAAGTGTCCTCATTTGTTTTACAGTGGAACGTGCCACATGTTAATTATTAAGACCAGCGGAAAGCGACCAAAGAATAGAGGATCAAATTGAACCAAGGCCCTGATTCAATAGCCAAGAAAGGAGGAACGATGAAGAAGACCAGAAATATCCATGCATGAAATATGTTTCTAGAAGCAGATTGCCAAGTAGACATTGGAGAACACAAAAATTCAATGGCATGACCCATTTCTCTGCATTGAAAAAAGCAAATGGGAAAATATGCCCAATTCCAGCATATCTTCTTGACATAATTTAATGCAACATGATGTGTTACTACTCCCAAGTCTTTCTTGGAAGGCTATATATTGGACTCTATCTTATTGTTTTAGGGGGATCTTTTTGTTATCAGAAACTAAATTTTACCTAAATTGAAAGGCATTACTAAGACTTTGAGCTCAGATTGTTGATCATATTTTGCTATTAGAATAAGAAAGCAAGTGAATTTTTAGACTTTGTGATGTTATAGCTCGTATCATTCTAGGAGATTGTTCTTATGTATGTTTCCTAAATGTATTCTTGTTTATGCAATTTAACAAGCATAGCTAGTAGAGGTGACAAAGAAGGTGTCCTGAAGCCAGTTACTTTCAGACTTTGTGTTGTCATAATTGTCTTCAGTGTGTGTTTATTTTTTGTTTCTATGTAAAGATCTTAAGATGACTTTGTGCCCTCATTGTTCTTTGTATTTCACTCTTTGGCAGTTGAGGTGGTCACTTTATGCCTCATTTCATCCTGCCATGTTATTGCATCCTATTACAGTTACTTATCATCACCCAAAAGATTCCTTTTGTCTACTGAAAAATACTTCTGAAAGAAGAGTGTCTTCTATCATTTCGTCAAGATTTCTCCTTTGATTTGTACACATCATCTCTGAAGAAAGAGAGATGGATGGTTTATCCTACCCTTGAGTATTATTTTCTATTTATATATATATATATATATATATAGCTCCTGCATATCTACAGGGAACCTCCCCTTGATGAGAGAAGAGATTAGTCCCCTTTTGATGTGGTAAATCTACACATTTGGCCAACCAATCTTCTTGTTGTGGTTGATCAGACCTATTTTGTTTATCAGTATGCTGTGTTGGTTGAATATTTTGTCGATCAACGTATTGATAAACAAAATAAGTCTAATCAGCCAAAGTAGGAAGATTAGTCATCCAAATGTGTAGTTTTACCACATCAGAAAGACACGGATCTCTCCTCTCATCAAGGGGAGGTTCCCTATAGGTATGCTATATATGTATATATATATAAACAAAAAATAATACTCATGGGTAGGACAAACCATCCATCTCTCTTTCTTCAGAGATGATGCACATGGATCAAAGGAAAAACTCAGGGGAAATGACAGACATTACTCCTCTTCTTTCAGAAGTACTATTCAGCAAATCACAAGAATACTCCTGGCAGTAACAACAAAAAGTAGTAAAGGATGTAATAACCAACAAATCGAGATGCAGCACAAAGTCTTCACCTAGATTGCTCAAGAGTAAGATACAAAGGACAATGAGGGCACAAAGTCACCTCAAGGTACTTTACACAGAAATAAAAAGAAAACACACTAAAGGCATTTATGGGGGCACAAAGTCTCTCCACAGTTGACTCTTTAGGACGCCTTCTTGATTGTTGTCACTAATTCTGCTTGTTGAATTAAAGGAACAGAAGATATATTAAAGAAAAAGACATAAGAACAATTTCCTCAATAACAAAGATATTACAGCACAAACTCTGAAAAACCACTTGCTTTCTTATTCCAGTAACAAAATATGATCAACAATCTGAGCTCAAAGTCTCAGTAATGCCTTACAATTTGGGTAGAGTTTCATTCTAAATGTCAAAAAAGAGATCCTTATTACAATAAAAAAAAGTCCCTTATATAGCCTCTTCAAGAAGGACTTGGGAACAATCAATACATCATTTTGCGTTGGAATCTGTTAAGAAGACATGCTAGAACTTAGGGGCGCTTTACCCATTTGATTTTATCAATGCAAGGAAATAAGTCCTGCTTATTGAAAGTTTTCAACTTTCAATGTCCACCTAGCGATCTTATCTTATCTTCATCCTTCCTTCTTGTCCGGTTAATTGAATCGGGTCTTGGATTTAGTTTACTATTCTTGTTCCTTCTCCGCTTTTTGTTGGTCTTGGCTTTGAAATCTGTGAATGTATTTTGATTTGTATGTTTGTATGTTTAAAGGATCAATGTCTAATTCACTGTGTTGAATTTGACATTTTCGGGCACGTCATTCCTTTGTCTTCTTTCGACTTTTCTGTTTGGCACTTTTTTGGATTGAACTTGTCCTTTCGGGCCTTAAGAAATGACCTATTTTGAGTCCGGAAGAGCCTCCCGCAAGGGTATCTACCCTTCGGGCAGTCTTTGAATGGCCTTCAAGCTTCTTTGGAAAACTCTTTGAACTTTGGTGATGAACCAACTATTGAACCATTCCATTGAACCAAATATTTGAACCATTCCATTGAACCAAGACTTTGAACCATGTGTTTGAACTAACCGTCGAACCAAGGCTTTGAACCTTTTCATTGAACCAAGACCTTGAACCAAATTTTGGTTCAACGATTCAAACAAAGCTTTGAATCGACTAACAAACCATTTGATTGAACTAAAGAATGAATCAAAGCGATGAAGCTAAGTGGATGAACCAAATGTTGAAACAAAGCATTGAACCGCTTGATTGAACCTGCCTTTGAACCATTTGACATTGAACCAAAAGATGAACCAAACATTGAACCTGCTGCTGATGCTTGCCGATGGAAATAACTCTTTGAACTAAGTCTATGAACCGATTCTGAAAATGACTAATTGTTAGAAATCGATTCTTTTGATTGAACCCACCTGCAGAAGTCGTGAAGCCCGTTGAACTTGAAGAAATGAGCTTATTTATAGTCCGTAGATTTTTGAAAAGCTTGAAAAATGAGGAATTTGAATGCTCAAGACAAAATTTGGAAAGGGAAGAGACAATTTTGGTCTGTAAGACCAAAATAATTCAAATGTTGTCCCAAAAATAGTTGATATTTTTGGGGAACAATAGCTAGCTCCAATTGGGAAACTTCTATCAATTGTAAAATGAATTGAAAGGAGTAGAATCCAGAATCTCCAGTGTCTTCAAGTATGCCATTGGGTTACAGAGTCATGTTACCCATAAATGAAAGGCATCAAGAATGGAAATAAACAAAACAAAACATAATTAAAAATTATACCAATATACATATATACATATGCAATGATCTGATACTTCAAGAATTGAAGTATTTCAGATGCTACTTCTTGAGAGACAGTGAAAATAGTGCACCATCTTGGTAAACCAGCAAGAAGACATTTTGTCCCCAGAAATGGTTACAGGCAAATGGAGCTCTCCACCAGAAAACCAATTTTTTATGTCTTCCTCTTGGTCTTTTCTTCTTTTTGCTCTATGGCAGGACGTGGTCTTCAAACTGAAAACCATAACTCCTTGCTCTCCCTGCGAAGGATTCCTTTGCCTGATTTTGATTTGCAGTAGCATGGTCCATTACCATAATTGGTTATTCTTCTGGTTCAGTCCAGCATATGATTGGATTGTCCATATCAAACTCTTGACAAACTATCAGATTAACATCTCCATTGATGTGAAGGAGTTTGACTTCTTCATCTTGAGCAATCTTCAATTTAAGCAACAGAGATTCATATCCAGCTGTGTTGTTGGTGTTGCTGACTTGCAAATTACATGAAGGAAGAATATCTCCTTGAGGAGATATCAACATAGTTTCAACTTCATCATTGGTGGAAAAATTGTTGTCATCATCAGAAGCTGATCTTCTATCAGATTTCTCTTCATTAGAGATGGAAGATCCTTCCTTGTTTATACTGCATCCTACCAATTCTTCTGAAGTCTTGTTTGGATCAATTCCTGGATTGTCAGCGATAAGACTTTCATCTATAGAAACATGAACATCCTCTGACGTAAAGAAATAATTACCCCTACCTGAAGACTCAAACAAAATTTGTGCTGCAAAGGCTGATGTTTACGTGACCACGTATTTTGTCTCAGACAAGTCCGCATCTGGTTCTCCATCAATGTCCAATTGCTCAAGATTGACTTGTAGGGATTCAAACTCAGTCATTTGAATTTTGGATTCTTTGACATGATCAATCATGTCAAATGACTGGAATAGATTTGGAAGAGAGGATGGAAGTACATCCTTTTGATTTCTAGGAGGGGAAGGACTAGTTTGCGAAGCTGAAGTAGAAAGTATAGAGATGTTTGATGTACTTACTTCTTTGGTCATCACTGGGTCTTTTGATTGAAAAGGAAGAGGGGTTCTCTGCTTAGCAATTGAAATTGTTGGTTGGGGTATCTCCTCTGTCTTCTCTTTGTCGGCCTACTGGGCTGACTAATTTTTGGACCTGGTGAATACGGTGGATGATCCTTCGACTGCTTCACCTTCACTTTTGGGTTCATCCTGGTAATTCAGGAAACCAATGTGGGAGTCTCCAGTTGATTCTTCTAGATCCTCCCTAAAGAGATCAGTGCCATTTTTTTGCTCTAACTCAGGTTGGAAATAGAAAACATGCTCTATTTCCAGATATCCAACAACTGAGTTTGTTAGAGGTGCTTCAAGGGCAGGATTCCTCTATGGAGGAAGAAGATGATTTGGTTGCCCTTGACTTCTGGCAGCGTTGCCTTGATATGGCTGATTAGGGAATATCCTCCTTGGTATATCTTTATATAGAGGAGCTGAAGACATACTTTATACCTTTTGCCTTTTCAAGGCTAGAAATTCATTTTCCAGCTTTTGCACCATTGGATCAGTGGTGCTTGTAGATGAATATTCAGAAGATGATGAATCTCTATTTCTGTTAAGATCTCTTTTTATCTTTCCTACCAAGATAAGTTCATCTTCTAGCTCAGTAGCCAAGTCTTGAGCAGCCTCAAGGTCTATGTGTCTAGCCCATCTCAACAGAAAATTCACTTCAAGCAGCTGTGAATTGATGAAGAAACACATGAGATTCTGAGGTGTCAGCTGGGCGATCATGGGAATCATGTCCCTCAACTTGTTGAACCTAGTAATGAAGTCCCTCATAGGTTCATGGGGCTCTTTCTTCATCTATGTGAGATGGGCCAACAAGGCATGTGCATCTTCTGTGGGCTTGAATCTTGCTTCGAACTTGGCTTTAAGTGTATTCCAGTTAGTCACTGATCTAGCTTGCAGATGGTAGAACTAGTCTACAGCAGCACCTTGTAGTGTCTCAACAAAAAGCCTAACTGCCACGTCTTTAAATTCCACTCCTATCACACCACAGGCTATGGTGACGGCTACAATGTGTTCATCAAGGTGGACTCTTCCATCACTAAAGAATTTGCGAAAATTCTTCCTTGAACTGAGTGGTAGCTCATGCAGAGGTGGAGTCAAGTTGAGTGGGCCAAAAGAGTTACCCCAAGGGCCTCAAACTGCCATGATTTAATTATGAATAATAGGGATAACACATCTGAGTGGAGTTACTAGATTATAGAATAAAAATGGAAAAGAAATTGGCCCTATTTCAGCTTAAAGCTTGAGGCTTCAAACTGCGCTTTCCTTCCCAGCAGCTCTGGTTTTGCAGACCAAATAATATAATAGAGATGGATGAAAATGGAGATGGATGAAAATGGTAAGGCTATAAATGGATAATGGGTAAGACCCAGATGGGAGTCGCCATACTCTATAATGGATAAGGGAAGGAATTGCTTCAATCTAAAACTTGAGGCTTCAGACTGCACGTTCTTCCCCAGCAGAGTCACCAAAAATTGTTGGTTGAATATTTTGTCGATCAACGTACTGATAAACAAAATAGGTCTGATCAGCCAAAGTAGAAATATTAGTCATCCAAATGTGTAGTTTTACCACATCAGAAAGACACTGATCTCTCCTTTCATCAAGGGGAGGTATGCTATATATATATATATATATATATATATATATATATATATAGAAAATAATACTCATGGGTAGGACAAACCATCCATCTCTCTTTCTTCAAAGATGATGCGTGCAGATCAAAGGAAAAACTCAAGGGAAATGACATATAGTACTCCTCTTTTTTTAGAAGAACTATTCAACAAACCACAAGAATACTCCTGGCAGTAACAACAAAAAGTAGCAAAGGATGTAATAACCAACAAATCAAGATGCAGCACAAAGTCTTCACCTGTATTGCTCAAGAGTAAGATAAGAAGGACAATGAGGGCACAAAGTCGCCTCAAGGTCCTTTACACAGAAATGAAAAGAAAACACACTAAAGGCAATTATGGGGGCACAAAGTCTCTCCACAGTTGACTCTTTAAGACACCTTCTTGACTGTTGTCACTAATTCTACTTGTTGAATTAAAGGAACAGAAGATATATTGAAGAAAAAGACATAAGAACAATTTTCTCAATAACAAAGATATTACAGCACAAAGTTTGAAAAACCACTTGCTTTCTTATTCCAGTAACAAAATATGATCGGCAATCTGAGCTCAAAGTATCAATTATGCCTTACAATTTGGGCAGAGTTTCATTCTAAATGTCAAAAAAGAGATCCTTATTACAATAGAATAAATTCCCTTATATAGCCTCTTTAAGAAGGACTTGGGAACAATCATTACATCATTTTGTGTTGGAATCTATTGAGAAGACATGCTGGAACTTAGGGGCGCTTTACCCATTTGATTTTATCAATGCAAGGAAATAAGTCGCGCTTATTGAAATTTTGCAACTTTCAATGTCCACCTGGCGATCTGATCTTATCTTCATCATTCCTCCTTATCCGGTTAATTGAATCAAGTCTTGGATTTAGTTTACTATTCTTGTTCCTTCTCCACTTTTTGTTGGTTTTGGCTTTAAAATCTGTGAATGTATTCTGATCTGTATGTCTATATATTTAAAGGATCAATGGCTAATTCACTATGTTGAATTTGACATTTTCGGGTGCGTCATTCCTTTGTCTTCTTTCGACTTTTCTATTTGGCACTTTTTTGGATTGAACTTGTCCTTTCGAGCCTTAAGAAATGACCCATTTTGAGTCGAGAAGAGCCTCTCGCAAGGGTATCTACCCTTTGGGCAGTCTTTGAATGGCCTTCAAGCTTCTTTGGAAAAATCTTTGAATTTTGGCGATGAACCAAGTGTTGAATCATTCCATTGAACCAAATGTTTGAACCATTCCGTTGAACCAAGACTTTGAACCATGTGTTTGAACTAACCGTCGAACCAAGGCTTTGAACCTTTTCGTTGAACTAAGACATTGAACCAAATTTTGGTTTAATGGTTCAAACAAAGCTTTGAACCGACTGACGAACTGTTTGATTAAACCAAAGAATGAATCAAAGCGCTAAAGCTGAGTGGATGAACCAAATGTTGAAACAAAGCGTTGAACCACTTGATTGAACCTGCCTTTGAACCATTTGACATTGAACCAAATGTTGAACCTGCTACTGATGTTTGCCGATTGAAATAACTCTTTAAACTAAGGCGATGAACCAATTCCAAAAATGACCAATTGTTAGAAATTGATTCTTTTGATTGAACCCACCTGCAGAAGTTGTGAAGACCGTTGAACTTGAAGAAATGAGCCTGTTTGCAGTCCGTAGATTTTTGAAAAGCTTAAAAAATGAGGAATTTGAATGCCCAAGACAAAATTTGGAAAGGGAATAGATAATTTTGGTTTGTAGGACCAAAATAATTCAAATGTTGTCCCAAAAATAGCTAATATTTTTGGGGAACAACACGTTGATTGACAAAATATTCACCCAACAGTTTTTGATGACTCTGTTGGAGATTTATGTGCATTCTGAAGCCTCAAGTTTTAGATTGAAGCAGTCCTTACCCTTATCCATTATAGACTAGCCATTCCATTCCACTTTTTACCCATTATCATTATAACCTTACCATCTTTATCCATTTTTGTTATATAATCTAGTTTGTAAACTAGATCCACTAAAAAAGAACGCGTAGTTTAAAGCCTCAAGCTTCAAGCTGAAGCAAGGTCAATTCTTTTTATTTTGTCTCATAATCTGGCAGTTTCAAGGTATACACAAAGCCAAAAGGCTAAAGGTATGGTTGACCTTGTATTCGAGTTGGTACAGTAAAGTAACTTTGTTTGTCTCCTTTACCATCTCATCTCCAACGAACTAGGAGCTTTCCTCCTACTAGAGTTAGATCTCCATTACCAAGCGAAGCATCCACTTATGTTGTTAATAAAGCTTTGCCAATAATTACCCCTCTGAGATTTGTTATTACTCCTTTTCATAGTCATACAATTGCAGTTTAAGGCCCTTAGGGTAATTCTTTTGGCCCTCTCAATATTACTCAACCTTTACATGAGCTTCCACGTAGTTCGAGGAAGAATTTCTCCAAATTCTATGGTGATAGAAAAGTTCACCCTGATGAACACATTACATCTTTCAGCATAGCCTGTGGTGTGATAGGCATGGAATTTGAGGATGTAACAATCAGGCTATTTATAGAAATGTTACAAGGTGCTGCTGTAGATTGGTTTTACCATCTACAAGATCGATCAGTAACTGACTGGAACATTCTCAAAGCTAAGTTTGAAACCAGATTCAAACTTGTAAAAGATGCACATGCCCTTCTGGCTCAGCTCATACAGATGAATAAAGAGCCTCATGAACCAATGAGGGACTTCATAGCCAAGTTTGACAAATTGAGGAACAGGATCCCTATAATTTCTCGGCCTACAGCTGAGAATCTCAAATATTTCTTCATTAATTCTCAGCTACCTGAAGTAAGTTTTTTGTTGAGATGTGCTAGTCAAATAAACCTTACTGTAGCTCAAAATTTGGCCACTGAGATAGAAGATGATCTCATCTTGGCAGGGAAGATAAGGAGAGATCCTAATAGAAATAGACCCTCATCATCTTCTGAATATCCATCTACAGGCACCACTGATCCAATGGTGTAAAAGTTGGCAAATGAGTTACTTGCTCTCAAAAAGCAAATGGCGCAAAGAATGTCTTTTGCTCCTTCATACAGAGATATACTAAGGAAGACATTTCCAAATCAGTCATACCAGGGCAATGCTGCCAGGAATCAAGGGTAGCTAATCATATTCCTCCCCATAGGGGAAACTTGTCATTGAAGCACCCCTAGCCAATTCAGCCATGGGATATCTTGAAGCATAATCAAATTTCTCTTTCCAACCTAAATTGAGTCAAGAAAATGACACTGATCTCCTCATAGAAAACCAAGAAAAATCAGCTGGTGACTCCAACATTAGTTTCCTGAACTACCAGGATAAACCCAGAAGTAAAAGAGAAGCTTTTGATGGATCATATGCAGTGTTCACAAGGTCAAAGAACCAGTTAGCCCAATAAGCTAATAAAGGGAAAACAGAAGAGCAACCTCAACCAACAATTTCAATTGCTAAACGTGAAACCTCTCTACCTTTTCAGCCAAAGGACCTGGTGATCACCAAAAAAGTAAATACATCAATTTTACCTTCACCTTTAACTTTAATTTTACAAATCAGTCCTTCCCCCTCTACAAACTAGAAGGTTGAATTACCTTTCTCTGTTCTTAGTCCAATTCAGTCATTTGACATAATTGATCATGTTAAGAAAACCAAATTTCAAATGATTGAGTTTAAATATTTACAATCCAATCCTGAGCAGTTAGATAGGTTAATTGATAGTGTAAAGAATAAGGTCGTCTCTGTAGGATAAGATGCTAAGAAGGTAAATCTTGATTTCCCAAAGAATATGCCCATTCCAAATAATCTTGTCATTACTCCCCTGCTGCCCTTGGGAAAATAGAACCTTTCTATGTTTTTCTATTGATAAATGGTCACAAGCTGAGCAACTATATCATAGACTCAAGTGCATCTGTCAATGTCATGCCTGCCAAAGTGGCAGAATCTCTTGATCTTACACTGACCAAAACATTTGGTAGATTTTTCTCCATGGAGAATAAATAAGTACCTTTGCTGGGAAAAATTAAAGACGCCCAATTTGCATTTGCAGCCTTTCCAGACAAAAGAATCAAGATGACAGTTCTAGTGGCTGATGTTCCAGCCTCATAGGGCATTCTTTTGGAGTGAAATTTCTATAAGGATGTTGGTGGAGAATTGAGCATAGACCTGTTTGAAGAAAGGATCCCTGTCAAAGGCATCATGCAAAGGTTGCTTCTTGAAAAAGAATCAAAATATATTGTCACTCAGACATCAGCCCCTGAAGCTCAAATTCTGTTTGAGTCTTTAGGCATGGGTAATTAATTTCTTTCTATAGATGAAGTTCATGAAACATCTGATAAAGCTCTTGAAAGTGTCAACCCATAAATTAGTTTAGCTGGAACAGCAGATGAATTGGTAGGTTGCAATATAGATGAAGAAGGATCTTCCCTCTCTACTGAAGGAAAATCTAAAAAAAATTAGTGTTTGATGAGTTATGGACTCTAGAATTCGATGGTAGCTGCTCCTCTACCAGTTTAGGACCCAGGATTATGTTAATATCTCCTCAAGGAGATACTTTTCCTTCCTCTTACAAGTTACAATTCAACAACACCAATAACACAGTTGAGTATGAATCTTTATTGCTTGGATTGAAGGCAGCTCGAGACAAAGGCATCAAACTCCTTCATGCCAAAGGAGATGCTGAACTGGTGGTTTGTTAGGTAAAAAACTTGTATCAAACCAAAAATGAGAGATTGCATCATTACCGCAACCTAGTCTAGGATCAAATTGAAAACTTTGATGCTTTCAACATCTATGCCATACCCAGAGAATCCAATGATAGAGCTGATGCACTTATTGTTTTAGCAACTCTCTTAGTTCCTCACTCAGACTTCATAAAAAATAAGTACACTATTGAGCTGGTCTTTAGACCAAGTGTGCCTGACAATGCTAATCATTGGCAAGTATTCAATGATGATCACCAAATCATTGCCTTCTTAGAACAAAAAGACAATTTTGAAAAACTGCATTTTGAAGGCAGTGAATCTCAAAAGTGTGAACCAGCCCCTGAATCAAGTTCAGATGCAAATGAAGAATTCTTACAACTCAAAGGGAATAAAATTTCCAAAGGCCTAGTTTCCATTGAGAAGATGTTTGACAAACATGACAGATTCATCAAACAATAGAAAATAGATTTAAGCTCCTCTCAGAGATTTGATCAAATAAATCTGACTACTGAAGAAGATTCCAATATGGTTAACATTGGTAAATGCTGCACTCCAGAAGACAGGTTCAAATTACTACTTTGCTCAGTCAATACATGGACATCTTAGCATATTCTTATGATGACCTTAAGTCTCTTAGGCCTGATGAAATATGTCATGACATTCCTCTCAAGACTGACTCAGTACCTTATAAGCAGAAATTTTGGTAGTATAATCCAAAGATATCAGGTACTATTCTGTCTGAGATACATAAAATGTTGAATGCTAAGATAATTTTCCCGATCCATCATTCCACATGGATTGCCAACATAGTCTTTGTGAGAAAGAAGAATGGCAAAATTCGCATATGTGTAGATTTCAAGAATCTGAATCAATCATATTTAAAGGATAACTATCCTTTAACCATCATGGATCAAGTGTTACAGACAGTGACCAGCTTAGAGATATTATCAATACTAGACGACTTCTCAGGATATAATCGAGTTGAAGTTAGTGAAGCAGACCAGCACAAGACGGCCTTCACCACTCCTTGGGGCATGTTTGCATATAGAAGGATGCCTTTTGGTTTGATAAATGCTGGCACCACCTTTCAGAGAGCAATGGACCTTACTTTCAAGGATGAGATGGGTAAGTTCATTGTAGTTTATCTCGATGATTTAACCATTTTTTTCAGGCATCGATCAGATAATATATGCCACTTGTAACAAGTGTTGGAGTGCTGCCACCAGAATGGCATTTATTTGATCCCTAAGAAGCCTATTTTTGGAATAACAGAGGGGAAACTTCTCAAATACATTGTGTCTAAAGAAGGCATAAAGATTGACTCAGACAGAGTCATGTCTATTCAAGAGCTTACCTTACCTACAAGTAAAAATGTTGTTCACTCTTTATTCGAAAAGGTGATTTTTTTACGAAGGTTCATCCCCGAGTTTGCTGAGAAGACTCGACACATTATAAACATGATGAAAGGGAAGACCACCTTCAGCTGGACTAAAAAAGACAAGTCGGCATTTGAGGATATCAAGACTACCATTACCTATGCCCCAACTCTGGTTTGTCTAGACTACAACAAAGAGTTTATTATATATAGTTATGCTTTTGAAGACACGCTTTCAGCAATTCTGGTTCAATAGAATAAAAAAGGTATGGAATCTCCCATTTTTTTCATGAGCTGCCCTTTCAAAGCTCATGAGCTAAAATATTCAAACATGGAGAAGCATGCTTATGCAGTAGTGAAGGTAGTCAAGCATTTCCGCTTCTATATCCTGAATTCACACACTACTGCCTTGGTTCCTGACACTACAATCAAGTCCATATTAACTCAACATGAGTTTGGGATGAAAAGAGGCAATTAGATTGCAAAGATTTAGGAGTTTGATCTAAACATCAAACCAACAAAGTTGGTATGGGGAAAAGGTCTATGCCAATTAATTACTAATAACAAACCAGAAGAAACAGAGCATGAAGAAGCAGAGGTAGAAGACACACTGGCAGTCCTCTTTGTCTCCACTACCAATGAGTGGTATTTAGGTATTGTTCATTTCCTTACTTATGGTAAATGTCTTGCTCACTTATCTTACAAAGAAAGGAGGACTATCAAGTTGAAAGCTGTCAATTTTGTCTTTTGGGACAATGGTCTGTACAAGAGAAGCCTTGATGGAGTATTCCTTCGTTGTGTAGATAAAAAATAGCAAAGCCAACTTTTGAAATCTTTCCACAATCTAGCTTGTGGAGGACATTTTTCTGCTCCTGTGACTACTCACAAGATTCTGCGAGCCAGGTATTACTGGCCAACTCTTTTCTAAGATGCATATAAGTGGATGAGAAAATATGAACTCTGCCAGTAGTTTGTTGGAAGACCCAAGTTAGTTGCCCCACCTCTCAAGCCAATGATCATAGAAGAACCATTCTAGCAATGGGGAATTGATTTTATTGGAGCTATAAACCCATCTTCAAGTGTTGGACATGATTATGTCCTTACAACAACTGACTATTTCACCAAGTGGGTAGAAGCTATCACAATCAAACATGCCACTTCAAAAGTAGTGTGTAATTTCCTCAAAGAGAATATCATTTCCAGGTTTGGAGTCTCAACCAAGATTGTTACTGACAATGCAGCTTGTTTCACTTCCCAGGAGATTACACAATTCTATTTCTATTATGGGATTACACTCACCCTCTCTTCTGATTACTTTCCACAAAAGAATGGACAAGCTGAATCAAGCAATAAGAGCATAGTGACTATCATCAAGAAGTTGGCAGATGACAACCAAAGGACATGGCATAAAGCATTGGTTGATGCTCTATGGGCAGACAAAATTACACTAAAGAGAGCAATTGGTATGTCTCCTTTCCAACTTCTTTATGGTATCAATGCTGAGATACCAATCACCTTGGAATTGCCAACATTAAAATTGGATAAGGCAATTGAAGATCAGACATATGAAAGCCCCTTGATAAGAGGATCATGTGCCTGACTGAGCCAGATGAGTAGAGAACTATGGTGGTAGACCGAATTGCTACCCATCAAATTTTGGTGAAGAAAATCTTCCACTAGAAGGCAAAAAACTGTGATTTCCAAGTTGGAGATCAATTTTTGTTGTGTGATAAAAGGAGAGAACCAAAAGGGATGCATGGAAAGTTTGACTCTCTTTGGAGAGGCCCATTTATTATTCATCAGTACAATGGTGAAAATAGCTTTTTGCTGAAGTATCAAGATGGCACACTCTTTTCTCTACCTCACAGTGGGCTGCATCTGAAACACTTCAATTCTTGAAGTACTGGATCATTTCATCTGTACATACATATATTTGTATAGTTTTTAGTTTCGTTTTGTTTTGTTTGTTTTCATTTTTGATGCCTTTCATTTCTAGGTAACATGACTTCATAGCCCAATGGTACACATGAAGACACTGGAGATTCTGGATTCTACTCCCTTCAATTCTTTTTACAATTAATGGAAGTTCCCCAACTGGAGCCAGTTGTTGTCTCCCAAAAATATCACTCATTTTTGAGACAACATTTGAACTATTTTGAATCAATAGACCAAAATATTCTCTCCCCTTCTCAAAAATTGTTTTGGGCATTCAAATTTTTCATTATTCAAGATTTTTTAAATTTCTAAAGAGTCAACATGCTTGAAATTAAAAGGTTCAATAGGTTCAAAGGCTTCTACAGGCGAGTTCAACCAAAAGAATTTATCAGCAAGCTTTTATGCAGTGTTTGAACCATTGAACCGTTGAACCTTGAACCATTTTAGTTCAACAGGTTCAATGTCATCAAAAAATAATTAAGTGCTTTTGTCAAGGTTCAAAGTTCAATCGCTTCAAGTTCAACGGCTTCAAAACACTTATCAAAGAGAAGAAGGCTTGAACCATTGAACAGTTGAACCATTGAACCACTCAGGTTCAAAAGTTCAACGGGTTCAAAGGTTCAACAAGTTCAATGGCAGTTGGTTCAACACAGTTTGTTTCAAAGAGCTTGGTTTAAGCGGTTAATTGAACAAATAGAAGTGAAGGAATGAACCATTGAACCATTGAACCAAAGTTGGTTCAATTGGATGGTTCAAGTGGCAGGTTCAAATGAGTGTCCCAAAAGTCGAAGAGACAAGTGCCCTTGTGGAGGGAATTTCCATGGCAAAAGTGAATAAGGCAAGAAAATCCCAAAGCAAAAGCCCAAAATAAAAGCCCATCAGAACCCAGCGGATGCTGCCAAGTGTCATCTGTCGAGCCCCATTTTACTTTGTTTCTAAGAGCTGCAGAAGCTGCCACATGTCACCTGTTGAGATCAGTGGAAAATTGACTAAGGCAAAGCCAAAAGAAAAATTACCCTTGTGGAGGGCAACGAGCAAAGGCAGACATGAGAATTCCTTCAAAAAAGTTCTCGCAGAAAAATGGTTAATACAAAAATCCTTCAGACTTTTTGTCCGAAGGAATTCACCCAAGAAGAAATCCCGATGGAAAGTAGAAACAAAGCAAAGGAAGATTTCCTTTGAACAAATTGTTTGAAAGAATTCCTTCAGACTTTTTGTTCAAAGGAAAAGTTCCCCAAAATAGAAAACCCATTGAGGAAATAAAAGTTGCAACGAAATATGCCACGTGTCATCTATTGAGACACAATTTCAAAAAGCAGAACGTGCCACATGTCATCTTTAAAACTTAGCAGAGATCACCACGTGTCATCTTCCATAGGAAACTGATGAGTCCCAAAGACTTTCCAAAGGTAGCTAAAGCATGGCAGATGCTGACAAGTGTCAGCATCTGAATAAATCTAAAATGGGTCTCGAATGTTTCTATAGTATAACCAAAGCTCAGCAGAGACTGCCATGTGTTCTCTTCCACAGGACTTTCAAAAATGTTTTTAAAGCTTCTATAGAAGCAGAAGCTACCACATGTCTCGTTGTAACTCCGCAAAGCGGGACAAGTGTCTGCATCTGCATCTCGAGTTTCTTACAGGTTTCAAAGCTTCTTTCAACAAGCATCTCTCAGAGTCCCACGGATGCTCCCAAGTGTCCTCGCTTATTTTATAGTGGAACGTGACACGTGTCAATTGTTAAGACCAACAGAAAGTGACCAAAGAACAGAGGATCGAATTGAACCAAGGACTCGATTTAATAGCCAGGAAAGGAAGAATAATGAAGAAGACTAGAAATATCCATGCATGAAATATGTTTCTAGAAGTAGACTACCAAGTAGACATTGGAGAACACAAACATTCAATGGCTTGACCCATTTCTCTCATTGAAAAAAGCAAATGGGCAAATACGCCTGATTTCAGCATATCTTCTTGACAGAATTTAATGCAACATGATGTGTTACTGCTCCCAAGTCTTTCTTGGAGGGCTATATATTCGACTCACTCTTATTGTTTTAGGGGGATCTTTTTGTTATCAAAAACTAAATTTTGCCTAAATTGAAAGGCATTACTGAGACTTTGAGCTCAGATTGTTGATCATATTTTGTTATTGGAATAAGAAAGCGACTTTTCAGACTATGTTGTTATATCTTGTATCATTCTAGGAGATTGTTCTTATGTCTATTTCCTAAATGTATTCTTGTTTATGCAAGTTAACAAGCAGAGCTAGTAGAGGTGACAAAGAAGGTGTCCTAAAGCCAGTTACTTTCAGACTTTGTGTTTTTATAATTGTCTTCAGTGTGTGTTTATTTTTTGTTTCTATGTAAAGAACCTTGGGACAACTTTGTGCCCTCATTGTTCTTCGTATTTCACTCTTTGACAGTTGAGGTGGTCACTTTGTGCCTCATTTCATCCTGTCGTGTTATTGCATCCTGTTACAGTTACTTATCACCCGAAAGATTCCTTTTGTCTGCTGAAAAACACTTTTGAAAGAAGAGGAGTGTCTTCTGTCATTTCATCAAGATTTTTCCTTTGATTTGTGCACATCATCTCTGAAGAAAGAGAGATGGATGGTTTATCCTACCCTTGAGTATTATTATATATATATATATATATATATATATATATATATATATATATATATATATATATATATATATATATAATATAGCTCCTGCATATCTACAGGGAACCTCCCCTTGATGAGAGGAGAGATTAGTCCCCTTTTGATGTGGTAAATCTACACATTTGGTTGACCAATCTTCTTGCTGTAATTGATCAGATCTATTTTGTTTATCAGTACGCTGATTGACAAAATATTCACCCAATAATGTCGACATCAAAAAGTTTCTAAAAGAGGGTTTTCACATATATTGGGAGTGGGGTATATTTTTTTTCAGTGTTACTAAACTTAGGGGTGGATGTATTTGATTGTGGTGATTTAGGAGATGAACATATGTGGGACGTAGTTGTAAAACTTGATTTCCCTTTGCTAGTAGTATAAGGAAGATTCGGAGCAATGTCATGGCTAATGTATGGGGGAGTGGATTGGGATTGGTTGACACAAGTATTGGATGTGGGGGAGGTTGATGAGGAAGGACTTGAGGTTTTTGTTATGTAGATAACTTGAGTTGTATGGATTTGAAGTCAATGGGAAGATGGGTACCCATATCGAGGAGTCACAAAAGGTATACATCCTTGTTGGCAAAAAAGAATTTCATGACTAAGATAGGGTCCAAATCCATGATGGTGGATGGATGGTACATAAAAGATAGACAAATATAAAGGTAGATTGTGGTGTTAGGTAAAATATGATCCTTGGGAAAAAGGGAAGTATGATGATTGAGCTAGTATGACGGATAATGGACAAGGACAAGATAAACTAAAAGGGATCATGATGTCAAACTAAAGTCGAATTTCAAACTAACAGTATGATGGGTGCTATTACTATATTAATAGTGTTAGGATTTAAACTAGCAAAAGGATGGGGTTTCAACTAGTGCTTAATTTTAAATGAGTAATGTGATGACTTAGATGAGTGCTAGCTATAAATAAGCAAGATGACTAGATTTAAAAGTGATTGGGTGCTAGGTAAAAAACTGACAAAGTAACAAGTAGTGAGAAGAGTATTGACTGAGTATGAAATCAAAGAGGAGGATAGTAGACTAAGGATTCATACAAGGTGTCAAGATGGAAGTATAACCCTGAACTAACTCAAGACTTAGACTAAGTTGCTCAAAATGGAGTAAATGTACGATTATGTGATGAAGGGTAGATGGGGATATATGGAGGGAATAATGATGATTTGAGATTAAGATAAGTTTATGGTGATGAAATGATGATTATGATTTGATCAAGTGTATAACCTAAAGTCCAACTTGATGTATGGGTTTGAGTGTGTAGGTTATAAGGTTTTGCAAATAACACTGGTCTTCCACAACACTCAAGCAAATCAAGCAAACCACAAGCCTATGACTGGTAAACTATTTTTAGGAGTGTAACTCGATGATTGTATCATCTAATGGCTTAATGAGTGAGGTTATGGGCTAGTAACCTGTTACAAAATCTCACAAACCTTCTCAACCCCATTTGCACTTAACGGTCACTTGGGAGTTCATCTTGACTCCAATGGTAAGTTCCCTGTTATGATTGAAGGTCTTATTCTAGGTTTATATAGGCTCACTAAGGGAGTCCTCGATATATGCTAGGTATGGTGGGGCCTAAATCTATGTAGGATATTGTTTATCTACTTTGCATATTAGATCTAAAATGACCCTCACTCCATGAAACCCTTTATGGTGAATTATACTTTAGTACCTAATGACATCTATCTTAATATTTATATTCCACCAAAACATGGAGTGTGGTCTAGTGCATCGTGATGAAATTCACATCACCACCCCTATAGACTAATGATAAGCATGTAGATGTCACTTCCACAATCGTGTTGCACCCTAGAAAGAAAAATGGGGAGGATTTATTAATGGTTTTTCATCTTCCAAAAACTCCATAAGGATGCAAGGACAAGAGCATACACGACTATAGCCCTTGGTTATCACTCAGAAAAGCAAAAGTTCTTTAACCCAATTAATTTAGTGTGTCAACAAGTAAAACAAATAAATATTTTTAAAAAAAATGTTTTAGCCAAGTTTGGGACCGGTCAACCTACAAAATAAATGATTAGTAGTTTGATCAATTTAACCTACAATCGATCACCCTGTCAAGCACATCATTATTATTTTGATACGTAACATCAAATGAGACAAAACTACCACCAAATTTACCCCTATGAAAATCCAAAGAAAATGTTAGTCCAATAAGCCTTAATAAAAACATTAAAAAAATTGAGGGTTTTAGCTTAGTAAATCTGGTGGATGATTTTACAAAAAACAACATTAGTAGAAAAGTGATCTTGCAAGAAATGATATTAGTAATTTGATTTGTACTTTGATAATCAAACCTATAAGAAACAATGTTAGTAGGTTTGAGTGTGGCCTTTGACTGATCATCGTGTAAACACACATATTAGTAGTTTTGACTCAATAATTGTAACAATTTTGATTATTAACCTTAAGGGGAAACTTGCAAAGTGAATGTTATTGGTTTAATAAATTTTTTATTTGAAAATGGTGTACCTACAATTTAGACAAAAACTCTAATATAATTTTACTTATGTGAAATAATTAACCCCAAAAAGTTTCCCCTTTAATCATCAAATTTCATGGATCTGTGTGGACAAATCTACGTTGTCGTTGACGATTGATTATTAAGATTTTGTGATGTTTAAATTTAATTCGTATTGACATAAATTTTATCTAGTTTTGTCGAGATTTGGCCCCAAAAATTCCATGAATAATGGAGTCATGTAAGACAGAGAATGTTGTTGCCAATGGGATACATATATCGGTTGTTGTAAGTGCTTTAGCTTCACAACCTCAGAGGAGCAATATCCTTTCATGTATGTGGAAAAGAATTTTTAGATGTGGAAAAGAAGACTTTAAGAATAAATTATAATACCTTTCCAAGGATGAAGCTGTTATCCATGCTTGATCAAAATGGTGGTCCCAAAATTGGCAAAAAATTACTTGATTTTTTATAATTTATTTTATCATCTTTGAGATAGGGACTCTTGTGATTGGGATAATATCAAAAAGGTCTCTATATTTGACCTGGTAAAAGAAAGCTTTGCATGTACTGCTTGTCTTTGCCTTATCAGGGATATCTACCATTATGTATTCTACATTTGTTAGTTATTTATACATGCATCGTAATAAGGACCAAAAGACACTTGAAAAATTACATGGCTAAAAGGAGAGATAAAATTGATGACGTTAAGGAATGGACAAGTTGTTGCTTGACTCAGTAGCTTATACAAAGTTATGACCTTGATCTTGCAGCAAAGGTAGTTGTTGCTAGCTCTTTGATGTCTAATTGGGGGTATTTTGTGAATCATTTGATGAAATGTCTCAAATAGTTGTGATCTTGTGGACTATGATAACTATGGTATATGGACAAAATGGGGTTAAAAATAAAATGAGAGGAAAAATAAATAGGCTTAAGGTTCAAAACTTGACAACATGGCTTGTATAGCATCTAAATCGCCAAACTATGGCTTACAAAATATGGGTATCTTCACACAGCCTCGACAAGTGGGTGAGTCGATTCATTTAGCCATGGTATGGACATCTATCAAATTATAATTGAATGTTTTAAAATATCTTATATAAAATTTATAAATTAAAAAGGTTGAATAGGTTCGAGGTTCGAACCTAACCACAACACCTGGTTTAAAACACCAACATATTTACACAAAGGCATTTAACTAGATGGTCAAATAAGATGCTTTCACCATAAAGAGTACATAAATTTTGACTACTTTACTGATGCAAATAGGAGATGGTATGATTATATTAATTGCATGGAAACTCTTTCTAGCAACAATGTGTTGTCTAATGAGATATCAACTAGTTATTTTTAATTTTGGGATTCAACTGAGATGATAAATTCAAACCAATATCCAAAATCATCTAGCTTAACAAAATATTATGCAAATGACTATTTCAAAAATATATATACAGACTGTTAAATATATGTAAAATGGTAAAAATATATAAAACACTAAAATATATACAAAATAACTGTAATTTATTGACAAAAATAAGAAATCATATAACTGATTCAAGCTAAAATAAGAAAATAAAACTATTTATATATGTTAATATATACACATCTATAAAACCCAGACACTGGATATTTTTGTGGATAGAAAATTTGAAATACTAAGCCACTAATATTCTTTAATCTGACCTGCAACTTTAAGCAAATACACTGAAAGTACAAAATGTCAGTTCAAGAGGAGGGCTCCCACTGTGGTCACCAAAATGTATCACCCTAAATTTGGATTAAAGTTGTAAAATAACTCTTAATCAATCCAAACTCAAGATAATCATCAAATAAAAATAATTAAAAAGAGGAAGCAAGCAGAATAATCTTACCATCATCTTGCTCTCTTTTGATCTCCTTTCCAAGACTTCGTAATGTTGCTTGAAGATCGAATTGGCAACTTAAAACCTTGAAATGGGATATAGGATTGAAAAGTATGTTCAAGACTATAATGCTAATGGCTAGTTTGGAGATGATCTTGACAATGTATACTCATTCCAGTTCTAGATCAATGGAGGAGAGTGATGGAGGCAACATAGGCTTGCATTCATTCATTGTCCAAATATTTGGGATGCCTCTTGCATTTATGGAGGTATTGGAAAGAAATTGAGGGGAAATTTCCCTCCCAAATTTCAAATTTGAGAAGGGAGAAGGTTCTAGAGATTGGAAATCTCTAGTCTTTTTTTTGGGGGCATGTGATTAGAAAGTGGGTGAATTAAAAATTAGAATATTAGGAATTATGTGGAAAGTGGGATGAATTAGGAATTAGGATATTATGAAATATGAATATGTGGAGAGTAGGGTATTTCATGTAGTTAGGATAAATTGATTAATCGACTTAACAGCATGAAGAGGTGTTGTTAATATGGGACATAACAATTAAGTGTTAATTAGATCAGATGAATAGGATATTAGATGATATCAGGCATAATTTTAAAAAAAAAATTAGTGAACTAAATTAGATGCATACACATACAATGAAAGGAAGTGGCATAGAGCCATAGAACAATGACATATTCAAATCCCCTCGAATAGATGTAGAAGAAAAGAGACACAATCAAGTCTAAACTAGGGCAGTTAGAAATACAAGTATGCATGAACATGTGGTACAAATCTGTATAAGATCAATGTACATAACTGAGTCTATAGGAGTAGTAGTGGGAAAAAAATCTAAGTAGTATAGGATGATCAATATAAAGATATAAACAATGTTAAATATGTGATATAGAGTATAAAAGATGTAAACTGGCAAACTAGAATCAATGTATGTGATGCCCCCAATGGGTGAATGTATCAATGATGAATCTGTGTAGATGTGTATATGCCCCTAGTGGGTAGATAGTAGAAAATATGGATATGTGTGTTGGACCTGAGTCCTATAAGAATATATGAAAAATTAGAAAGAATAAGTGAATCATGTGTGCATGATAAAATCGACTATACTAGCATAGATATCATATGTAGTATCTAACAAATATAAGGAATGTAAATATGGGAATGCATACAATCTAAAATTTGTATTTTCTAAGCATATTTGAATATTTTTGTGTTTTTGAACATCTTATATTGTTTTTATATTTTTTGGATAAAATTTATGTACAAGTATCATGAACATGAAACGAGGGACAAGAAGAAAGATAAAGAAAACTATGTACAAAAATCATGATAAATGAAACTATGTACAAGTAAACTAGGAATGGATGAAACTGTGTACAAATAGGCTGGAAATGAGTGAAACTATGTACAAGGAGAGTGCTAGGGATAATAATATGTGTGATGGTAAGGAATGGTGCTAGAAACCCTACATGTCATCGATGAGATGTTTTTATGTAACATAGGTGGCATCTTCATTTTTTGAATGGTCTATATCATAATAATCTAGGTTGTTCCAATCATCTTATTCTTTTTTATTAGCAATTTATGGATTATTGATTGGGATCTTGCCATCTAAAATTATATCCACTGTAGGTATAGACTGCTTTGAAGACTCTGTCGTTAGAAACCCTCTTTTGAAAATGGTTGTTTGCTTAGCCTAATTCTGGATGTGCAACTTAAATTCTTGCTCTTTTTGTAACATTAGTTGTGTATCTGGACCTTGTGCCTTGATAAACTATATTTATGAATGTTTTGCCTCACTATGTTCCATAAATCCCAAATCTTGTTGACCAACATTATCGATTGCTAGAATAGGAGTAGTGATACCTTGGGCATGTTTGCCCAACCCTTGACCTCGATAACCAAATTGTTGTAGATATTTTTGCCCAACCCTTGACCTTGATAACCAAACTGTTGTAGATATTTTTGACCAAACCCATACTATTTTGAAAGTGGGACCTCATTTTGGAGAGGTATATTTGTATCCTTCTCTTGCTTTACCTATGCTTTTTGTACCATTTCTTGCTCTGATTTTGCTTTGTGAACTTTTTGTTGTTATGAGTTATGCTTGTTGGACATAGTCATTGAGGTCTAAAGAATTGTCATTGATGTCAAAGGCAATATGTGCTATCATATACATTAATGTCAAAGATGTTAAGTGGAATAGACTTGTGTATGTACTTTAAATACCTTTGCTCACATGGTTATCTTGACAAGATCTGGCTATGCACATAGGATGAAGTTATCAACATTTGCATGTATGGCAACATCTAAAGGAAAAGATCACTTTATGATAATCAAGTTTGTGTCTTTCTTTGTCTAAGTTATATCTCATAAGGATGAATAGAGTAAATGTTACAAATGCATAAGGTAACTTCCATAGTCGATTTTGCACCTTTGTATTTGTTGAGGGAATTCTTTTAGAAATATTGGTAAAGATAATTCTCTCAAACAAAAAGCCCACAACAAATAAGGTAATTCTTTTGGAGAAAGTGTCTTAGAGAATTCTTTCAGAAAAATTGTCCCAAACAAAAATTTTGATGGGCACTTTGCAAAAAGTATGAAGGGCAAGTGGACCGTTCAAAAGTTTTGAAGGGATCTTTTCAGAAAGTTTGAAGGGTAAGTGGACCATTCAAAAGTTCTAAAGGGATCTTTCCAGAAAGTCTGAAGGGTAAGTGGATCATTCAAATATTTTGAAGGGATCTTTTCAAAATATCAAAGGGTAAATGGGCCATTCAAAACTTCTGAAGGGATCATTTCAAAAAACTTGAAGGGTATGTGGACCATTGCAAAAGTTTTAAAGGGTATGTGTCCTACACAAAAGTTCTAAAAGATATGAATGAAGACATTTTGTCAGGGAAATTATCTCAAAAGGCACATTGGCAAAAATCCCACATAAATTGTCCCAAAGGACACCTTGACAAAAAGCCCATAGAAATTATCTCGAAGGGCATCTTGATAAAAAGCCTGCAAAAATTATCTGAAAGGGCACTTTGACAAAAAGTGCATGGAAATTATCCTAAAGATCCCTTGACAAAAATCCCACAATAATTTGTCTGAAGGATATATTTCTAATGAAGAGAGGACATTTGTCGAGTTTTTGAAGGACACTTTTGAAGGATAGAGGACACTTACAAAGTTCTGAAAGATAGTTTGAAAATTCTTAAAGGGTACTTTGTCAAAGCTCTGAAGGGCATGTGATCCAACTAAAAGTTCTGAATAGGTCACTTGCAACATTGCCAAAGGATACATGTGGAGTCTTATAGGGCATATTTAAAATATTGAACAGTTAAGGTGTGTTAACATCTGAGCAAGTTTGGTAAGATCTAACAAAGTGAAAGATCTCATGAATATCACAATAAGTGAGATGAAGTCAACATGCTGAAGTTTAACAACCAAGCCAATATAAAGATTATGCATCTCCATAGATCAAATAGGACACAAAAATCTGGATGAGAAAAATCCAACAAAGCAAAATGACATAGTGGGATAAGCTGATTGATGGTTACCAATTCAGCGAGAGATTATAGATCAAGCATATTCAAATAAATCAAAAGGATTCAAAGTAATCCTACTATATGGGAAATAGTGAGATGGAAAAAGTAGCTCGATGGTTAGATATGGCATGAAGAAAAAAATCAAAGGCCTACATTTAATTTGTTTTAACAGTCAAGTGAAGAAATAGACAAGATCTGGTGATAAACTTGATATGGCTACATGAAGTTCAAGATTGATTGATCTAATCAGTCAATGATTAAGGAGGATCGGCATTTATGAGTTGAACCCAATAGTTTCCATAGATACTAAAAAGACTTGAACATTATGGCAGAGAGCATGAATCAAGACATGAAAAATCAATACGTCGATTCATTATTGAGAAGAGTCTAAAATAAGTGCAGTTGAAGTGTGAAAGTAACTGGTGACATGAAACCCTAAGATTCATTATATATACATGACATCTAAAACATTGTGGATGAGATGTTGTTATTGCAAATTTGAGAGTGAATCAAAGGTTGTCTATTGAAGACATATGCAGATAGAGTAAAAGGTAGAGAAAAAAAAAAGGGAATGAAGTGTGTCTAAACATAATATATCCAGATGTATGCAGTCATAGAGTGAAAGTCAGAAGGATAGAGACTAAGCATAGAAAAAGAAAGGACACATAGAAAATGTGAAGAGATTGAGCAGAGAGGAAGAAAGAGCACACAGAGAATGAGAAGAGAGTAAGCAGTTACAGACTAGACTTGTAACAAAGAAACTAAACTGGATTCATTTATGAATCTATTTTGTATGCTGGAGTTGTAGCTTCGTAAGTTTTGATTGGTTGGTGTCATCAGAAAAACTGAGTTGGTGCTTAGTTAGGGATTGGTGTCTCCTTAGGAAGGGCGTCCTTAAATGTAACCTATGAGGTTTTTCTAGTGAGGTGTTTAACTGTGAGGCTGGATTAGAATAATAGATTCTAAGAGCTATTCTTATCGTGGTTTTTCCCTTTAGGTTTTCCACGTATAAATCTAGTGTAATGTGTTTCTATGTGTGTGGGTGATCTTGGCATCTGTTCTTTGATTTTCATATGAATTTGTATTTCCTCTAAAAGTTTAAGTCAACTAGTTTTAGCTCATCTACTGATTCACCCCCTCTCACTAGATAGTTGTGTTCAACAATGCTTTGGTAACCACTTGTGTACTATTTCTAAATTTGACCCTTTTTTAATATGTTTCTGTATTATTATGGATTGCTTAACTCATTTATCTTGTATAAGTTCCTCATTAGCTATGATGTGTTGTATATGCTTTTTCAATGCCAAACATGAATTTGTGTGATGATCATGCATTATATGGTATGCACAATAATATCTGGATCTCATAATTGGATGTAGAGGAGCTAGGTTGATCAATTTAGCTTTAATCATTTGCCTTAAAATATCACTTGAGCTTATATTTGATTTTTAATTACTTTTTGAATCACTAATTATAGATACACTTTGTTGTGACTTCTTGTTTTGATATGTAACATTGCTTGCCATAAATTGACTAGGTGAAGATGCATATACATGATTGAAACTAGTGTGCCCTAGAGGCTTTTGTTTTGTAATATGATTTTACAATACTATAATATTTTCATGTAATATTTGATTCTAATTTTATAGTTCTAAAATTAGCTTGCTCATGCTGATAACTTCATCCCTTAGAGTCTCACAAGTGCAAACCCTAGTTGCTTTTGATTGAACATGCAAACACACATCCTAAATGGGAGATATGAGAAGGGAACAGTTTGAAGGATGGATAAGCTAAGTATATACATTTTAAATAGAATTATAGGCTACCTCACCTCTTGGAGGAGTGATAACATGGACTTGGTTAGAGGGGAAGTAGCTATCACCCTCTTAGAGATGAGGAGGAAAATAATCTTCTTTATCATGAAATTTGGTAATGCAACTTGGAAGAGGGATACTAGGGTAGAATACGTCATGTTTGAAAACCCTAACACAACCACTAAAAATAGGAAATAAAAGGATATAAACCCTAATAACATCTAGGGCTAGGATTTTTGTACTATTTGAAGCAAGTTGAGTTCACCAAATGTTTTAACTTTTAAGGGGTTATGGAATGCAAACCCTAAGTTATTAAAGGTTTTGAGTACAATAAATTAGGGGAGAGATGTGGAATAAATATAGCCACTAATTTGTATAAGAATTGAAATAATCTAATATTTTCAAAAATAACAATGAATGATACAAATAAGTATTTAGCTGGAAATTGATCGAGACAAATGATTTGGAGGCTAAAAATTAGCACATAAGTCGATCAGGATGTCGTGAACAAGGTCCAGGTGTCAAAAATCCTCTTGGATTGTAGCATGGTACCTTGGACATGTAATATACCTAGGGATGGGTAGAATAGTAAACAAATATTAGCATGAATAGTGAAAGGTAATAGTGGCATTGAATATTAGTACCACATTCATATAAAGGAAGAGTTTGGTAGACTAGAACTAGTATAAATATAGAGGCATAGTCCATTGAAAGAGCATCCAAATAAAATACATCAATTAGATCTAAATGTTCTAATAAGGAGGTATCCCCCTTGAAGTGGCAAGCAATTGTGGAGTTATTCCTCATTGACATTACTATTCATTACTATTGCATTCCACTATTCTATCCCAAATATACATTATATTCCCCTACCTAGGTATATTACATTACACCAAAACCTCAAGGCATTAGTGAAATCTGCACATCAATATCATAACATCCCACCACACTTTTTAAGCCCAGACTCTGGTCTAGATTTGTGCCTATACACTAGGATTTCCTACATGTATGAGCCCTAGATGAACACTATAATGATGGCGTAGCCACCTGCTCCATGACTTGAACCTGGGTGGAGGCTCTAATACTAAATATTAAGAACTTATATACTAAAATACACAATAACTACATATATTGATTACAAAATAAAATATTCCTTTTTGGCGAGAAGGAATAACTCCATAATTACTTACCACTTCGAGGGGGCTACCTCCTTATCAGAACATTTTACTCTAATTGATATATTTTGTTTGGATGCTCTTACAATCGACTATGCCCTTATATTTATAATAGTTATAATCTACCAAACTCTTCCTTTCTATGAATGTGGTACTAATATTCAATGCCACTATTACTTTTAACTATTAATTACTATTCATGCTACCATTTTATTACTATTCTACCCCTCCCTAGGTATATTACATGATAGTAGCGCATTATGTTAGTGTCCTTCTATTCAATGCTAATGTACTTGTGTAGGGACTGATGTGAGATTTTAAGAATAGTTGTGTCTAAGTTTGATAGGCCTGTTCTTTTGTAAATGAAACCCACTTCACTCTATGTGACTTGTTTTGGATTGATTTTATATGCAAACCCTATATCTCCATGTTGTTAGGGTATTTGAGAAGTACAAGTAGTAAAAGTGTGATGTTAGCTAAGTAGGTTGGACATCCTCAACACCTCATTATGTTGAGAGTGGCCTACATACCAATACCTCGAGAGGGGATCAAGCCTAATATATTTCTCCCAATCTAAGTGCTAGTGCAAGTGTAAGTGAATGCTAGAATGAGTGTCAAATTGAGTTCTTTGAATGAGGCTTGAGATTGGAAATCTATGTATTCTAAGCTTAGGGTGGTTGTAGATGACTGTATGCAAAATTAGGGCAAAATAGGGATCAATAACCTTGATTGTACATTACTTGTCTTGAGCTTGTTTTATGTATTTTGTATATGATTTCCATCTAATGGATAAAGATCTAACAGTAATGTATTTATACTAATCTAGTGCTTGTACAGAGTGTGAAATAGGTCTAGGTGACCCTAGGTGTCTTAAGAATTGAAAATATATCCATTGGGGTTGAAATTAAAGGCAAGGGACACTAGCACAGTCCTTTGGTCACAAACACGATGCACTAGTGTCCAAAGAACCACACTAGTGTCCATGTGGTAGAATTTGAGGCACTAGGGTCCTGGATCCCTAGGGGAAGGTCTGGGACTAATTTTTAGATGTCTAAGGATGTGTAATGCTCACACAAAAGTTAGATAAGGGTCGAAAGAGACCCTAATATATGTCTAAGGCTAAGCTAGCAATGGGTGGTCTCAAGTGACACTTATTGAACTCAAGTGACATTTTATATGACTACACTAACAACCAATCCATTGTAATGTGTTAGTACTCACATTAATTTGTGATTATTGTAATGTGTATTATTACACGAGTAATAATTCACTATTAGTTGTATGTTATGGTTGGCATGGGCTCTGATCTATGTTATCTTGGACTGTGATGAAAATGGCAGAAAGAGAGAAGGAAGGCGCATGGGGGAAGGAGGGTGCAAAGGGGGAGAGCGCAGGTCACAGCTACAAGGCAGTGTTGGGAGTGCAGTAGTCGGCCCAGGGAGTGCAGCAGTCGGCCCAGAGCCTGAGGAGTGTTGGAATGGTTTTTCCCCCACTATTTCCAAGTCCATGTGATGCTGAAGAGCCAACTGGCATGAGACTTCCCAAGGTCAATAGATGCCTGGAAAGATGCAAGGAGAGGCTCAAATTGGTCATACCTATGGACATGATTGCTGAGGATATCGAATATTATACAAATCATTCTCTGTATTGCAAGTTTTTGGGGCTTAGGACTTCGTTCCAGTTCTTGGAAGCGTGGGCTCAGAGGACATGGGCTCCGAAAGGAGAAATGGATATCACAATGTTAACCAACAGTTATTTTATGGTCACTTTTACCTGCTTGACTGGCTGTAGTAGAGTCTTTGCTGGAGGTCCATACTTTCACAATCAGGTGGGGCTATTTATCAAGCCATGACATGCTGGTTTTATACCTTCAGAGGAATTGCCAAACCGTGTTCTGGTGTGGGTGCGACTGCCTCGCTTTCTGATGGAATGTTGTTGTGAAGATACCCTACAATTGCTTGCATCCCTCCTAGGAAGGCCAGTCAATTTATCAATGTCAATCCTTGGGAAAAATGTAATGACTTATGCCTGCATTTGTGTTGAAATTGATCTTAGTAAGCTAATACCTGATGCTGTTGAAATGAGTGCGGGACCCTTTTGCTGGGTACAAAAATTGGATTATGAAACTCTTCCCTTTCGCTGTCGTCTTTGCCATGCTTATGGCCACTTGCAATGATGGTGTCCCAAATCTAAAACCTTTGAATCTCAGCCTGCTCAGCCTGCTCGTAATCCACCTAGAACTGACAAAAGGAAGGGCCCAATTCCAGGTGAGGTGCCAGAAACTGATGGTTTTATCCTGATTAAAGGGCAATATAAAAGCAGGGGTCAAAAATGGTCTTTAAAGGAAAGATAGGTAGATGACTCGCTTAACATATTTGAAATTCTAGATGACCTTAACCAACAGGAGGTGAACCTAGGGTTGATGATTTTGGATCAGCAGATTGAGGGCCCAGCCCAGGAGAACAATGTTTCAGTTGATTTAATTGAATCACAGGATGTTGGGGATGGGCACATGGATATGGACCAACAGATGTTGATATCGAATGTTGTCACTTCCTCAGTTGTTCCCTCTAAAGAAGATGGGAATTTATCTTTAACAGGGAAATCTGGAGAATTAGGAGCATAAATCTTCTCCTCACTTGGGACTTTTGCAAAAATACCTTAAGAAGGGTGGGGGGAGAAATCGGTCAAGCTTGGTAAAAAAAGACCTGGAAAAGATGAAACTAATGGGAGAGACTTTGGTGGAGTCAGGGTCAGTGAAGACTTTGGATGCTCACTTTCTAAATCCTTTAAAATGATTGTACTATCCTAAGATGTAAGGGGTTTGAACAACAACCCTAAACAAAAGATGTTCACAACTTGATTAGAAGTCAAAGACCTGATGTCCTTTTTTTGCAGGAGACTAAGCTTTCAGTAGACGCTATGTCCAAATTAGCACCTAAGTTGTAGAGACAAGGGGACTGTCAATGCATTGGGGCTACCGGATCTTCAGGAGGATTAGCCTGCCTTTGGAAACCCTGCAAGATCGGCCTCATAGGATGGTTATCCTCTAAGTTTTCCTTGACTATGATGGCTTCCAGATTTGAGACAGGGGAAGTCATTCTACTATCCAATGTCTATGCCCCTACTGACTGGCGGGGTAAATAATCCCTATGGGGCCACATTAGTTTTGTCTACAGCTTGGCTCCCTTCCAACCTTGGATTATGGCTAGAGATTTTAACGCTATTTTGGATTGGACTGAAAAACATGGTGGTATGACAAAGCTTGACCCCTCTGCTTTGCTTATGCAAAATTACATTGAAGTTTTGAATTTAGTCGACATTCGGCCCAACAATAGACAGTTTACTTGGAACAATTAGAGGATTGGCCAACATTGCATTACTGAGAGACTGGATCATTTTTTGGTTTCTGGCTACTGGGTCAGGGGTATGTGGTCTACAGGGTCTAAAATTTTGGACTAGAGAGGATCAAATCATTGGCCTATTAAGCTGAACAGTGTTTCAAAGTACCAGCCTCGCTCTCCTTCCTTCAAATTCCAACTCATGTGGCTACGAGATCAGTCATTGTTCGAATGTGTGGCCAACTAGTGGAGGTGGGGCAGGCCTACGCATGGTACGATGATGTATATTTTTGCTAAATCACTATAGTTTGTGAAGTATAAGCTTAAACATTGGAATCATCAAAGCTTTGGGAATATTTTTCATGCTAAGGCTGATGCACATGCTAAGCTTGATGGTATCACGAAAACAATTAGGGAGGAAGGATTGACTGAAATCTTACTTCAAGATGAAGCTCAGGCTGTGAAAGACCTAGAGGAATGCGAGCTATGGGAGGAAGTGTTTTGGAAGAAAAAAGTTCAGATAGAATGGCTCCAAGAAGGTGACATAAATACTTCTTTTTTATTTCAATCGTCCAAAGCCAGGAGGCACGGTAACTCTATCTCGGTCCTGGTCAATGAAAGAGGTGAGCAGCTTAATTTCTTTCCTGCAATGTCAGATGAGGTGGTGCAGTATTTCTCTACTCCTTTTAGGGAAGATACAAATGAGGAATTACCAAAAGAAGCATAGGTTCTCTACTGCATTCTGCCCTTGGTGACACGTGAAATGAATGAGAATTTAATGAAGGATATCACACTTGGGGAGCTTGAGGCGACTATTTCCCAGATGAAAAAGGGGAAAGTAGTTGGTCCTGACGGCTTCTCAACTGAATTCTATCAAGAATTTTGGGATATTATCAAATTGGATCTTTTAGCTATTGCTCAAGAATCTCAGCGGAATAAGCAAATGCTTAAGGCTTCAAATGCGACTTATCTTGCCCTCATACCAAAATGCGAAGGAGATGATAGGCTAAGTCAATTTCGCCCTATATCTCTTTGTAATGTTGTTTATAAAATCATATCTAAAATCATTGTAGAAAGGTTAAAAACTGGGCTCAGTGATGTGATTTCTGAAGAACAGAGTGGTTTTGTGGAAGACAGGCAAATTCTTGATGGTATTGTCATAGCAGTTGAGTCCATTCACTCCATGGCCAGCTCCAAGGATAAGGCAATGTTTATTAAGCTAGATATGGCCAAGGCTTTTGATAGGGTCAGATGGTCATTCCTGTGGAAGGTTCTCAAAGCTTTTGGTTTTGCAGATGAATGGACCCAATGGGTCATGAGATGCATTTCTTCGGTTTCCTTTTCGGTGCTTATCAATGGGGAACATACGGAGTTATTTGGTGCCTCTAGGGGGCTAGGATAAGGAGATCCCTTGTCTCCGTATCTGTTTCTTCTTCTTGCTGAAGGCTTGGGGAGGATGATCAGAAGGAATAAAGAGGATGGGCATATTCAAGGCTGGCAATGGGGGGTGAACTGTTGGCGCAGTCTCACTTGCAATTTGCTGATGACATTGTTCTGATGGGCATGGACACAATGAGTGAAGCCACCAATTTGTGCAAGGTGTTGGATGTTTATCTAATGGCCTCAGGGAAAAAGGTCAACGAAGATAAGTCATCCATCTTCTTCTTTAATACACCAGCTCCCATACAGCAGCGAATTGCTTGAACTATGCATTTCCAGATTGGGACTCTCCCCTTGATTTATTTAGGTATTCCTATTATAGCTGGCCGTATACGCAAAGAATCCTGGTAGAATATTTTGGATAAATTTTGGGTGAAGGTGAATAATTAGACTCACAGGTGGCTTTCTTTTGCGGGCCGTGTTTAATTAATTCAATCTGTGGTGTAGGCTTTGCCCATTTATAGATGTATGCTTCAGGTTGCCCCAGTGGGAATTGTTAAGGAATTTGACTCGATTACTAGGCAATTTTTATGGGCTGGTACTTTGATGACCTCAAAATGGAGCTTAGTTAGATGGGAGATGGTCTATAGCCCCAACCAACATGGGGGGCGTGGCCTAAGGCAGATGAACTTAAATGGAGTTGCTTTGGCAGCTAAGCTTTATTGGCGCTGGTGTAATGAACAAGACAAGGCTTGGGCCAAAATTCTCTCTCAGAAGTACTATTCGGGGGCCACTCAGAGTGATATTCCTCGTTATCCACTCATTGGGAAAGGCTCAGCGATATGGAGGACTCTCAAAAAAGGGGCTACTCTTATTAAGGAAGGCTTATTCTGGATTTGTAAGCGGGGATCCAAGGCTCTCTTTTGGACTGATTCTTGGGATGATAACCCTCCCATTATTTCTCAGTTCCCTAATCTGTCGAACCTTTGCCAGAGATTCCTTGATGTTGGTTGGTCTCAGGTGAGTGACTTTAAATCATACATTTCCTATGGACACCTGGAGGTGGCAAAATGGAAAGCACCTAAGGTTTGGCCAATTGTTGGAATGTAAGAGGAGCATGATGAGCTCCTAAACCTCCTTTCCAGACGCTAATCTAGCTCCCTCCAGGAGGAAGATGAGCTTGCTTGGTCTCCCAATCCTAAAGGAAATTATACAGTTGCTTCTGGATATCAGGCTTTATTATCTCAAAGATTGGGTAGGGGAGAAGTGCAATGGTGGAGACAGGTCTGGAATAAATTCTCATGGCCAAACTGCAATTGCTTTATTTGGTTGTTGGCTTGGAATATGTGCTTGACCTGGGACAATCTCCAGAAAAGAGGCTTCCAAGGCCCATCCGTTTGTGTTATGTGTGGAGCGGTTGAGGAGGATTATGCTCACCTATTTTTTCATTGTTCCTTTGCTTTGCAACTCTGGCATTATTGGTGGGATGTATGGCAGCGCCCTTGTCTCCATGTTTCATCCCTGGTCAATTTTTGGAGTGGCGTGGGAGAACCCCCCTCAAGGATGGCTTTTTTGTAGAATGTTTGGTTAGGGGGCCCCATATTTTTGTTGTGGCAGCTCTGGTTAGAGAGAAATAGGTGGATATTCTGGAATGAGAGGATTATGGTACAACTAGTATTGCAAAAAGTCGTAGGGATGATTTAGGAGACTGTGCAAGCCAAGAGTGAGGTTTGTCTCCCTTTATCCAAATAGGACGCTGAGGTGGTGACACGCCTAGGATTCTAGCGATTTGTAGGTAATTTAGCTTGTGTTAGGAGAGGTTGACAGGGCAAAGAGAATATTCATAGGCACGGTCAGTGGCAGTACCCTCCCAATGGGTTTCTCAAGATCAATACAGATGACTCTTCCAGGGGCAATCCTGGCCTTGTGGGTACTGGTGGGATAGGCAGAGACTCTGAAGGTACAGTGATTTTTCTCTTTGCAGTCCATGAGGGGATGCAAACCAACAACATGATGGAAGGCCAGGCTATTCTCTATGCTTTTGAGAAGGCTCAGGTGTTGGGTTGCCGTAGGATCACTTGCAAATTGGATTCTCAAGTTGTGATCAACCTGCTTGTTAAGAGGAAAGTGTTGGATGCCAATTGGCAATTGGCTAGGATTGTGCAGTAGATTTTGAGGATTAGCTCGCTCATGGATACAATTAGGTTTGTTCATATTCCCCGTGAATGGAATAGAGCAGTGGATTATTTGGCAAAATGGGCGTCTGAACATTTAGATGGTGGTAATTCTAAGGATTGGGAGTCTCTCTCCCCAGAGCTTCGCTTTAATCTGGAACGTATTTTAGAGGAAGATAGGAAGGCTCATATCAACATATAGGTGGGTTCATCCCTATTTTTTTTGTGCTTGTTGTTTTTCTTTGGGGATTTCGGTCCCCTGTTCTTCTTGTAATGCTCTTGTTCTTTTATTAATATATTTTTACCCTTTTTATTAAAAATAATAATAATAATAATTCACTATTAGTTATATATGGGTAGAATATATTAGGTAATCATAATATTGTTACAACAATATTATGAATATAGATTATTTCTTATATTGTGTATTCATAGGGATATGGTGAGATATTTATGGAGAGATAATCTCCATGATTATAGGAATGACATTCCTAGAAAGATGTAATGTACCAATTGAATTATTAATCATAATAATATACATTATTATTTGTGTTCGGCTCTATGATTTAGCTTCGTTATTTATGTATTTTATTTATACATATTTTAACCATTCTCATTATCTGGTATCAAAGCAAGCATTCTCTAAGAACCTTTGTACAAAATTATTTTTTGTTTTGTAGAAGGGGAAATTTCAATGGTTTATTGCCCTATCCTGAGATCAATTTTGTAAATTATGAAGGTTTAATGTATTAGAAACTAACGACGCAAGTCTTCATTCTTGGGTGAAGTTTATGTAGTCTTCTCTTTGTATGCAGATCTTATCAGTGCATTATTAATCTACACCTTCGCTCAATCTTCATCGCATCAGGAATTCTTCCCAGGTTCAAAAGTATCTATCTTCTATTTGGGAAGTGGCTCATTTATTTTCAAGTGTGAGTCATCCACACCATTATGGGACAATATTGAATATCACATATGATTGGAACCTCAGGATTTGTTCTAGATATCTATCATTGAAAGTTATGCAAACATATTGCAGACCTACATTTTAGTGGATATGCCATTAATTAGCTATTAAATATCTGGTCAAACTTAGATCTCAAGTTATCCCCGTCAACCCTGTGCATCTATTATCTGAAGCTATAGTCTGTTCCATACTAGAAGCCTATGTTTTCCAAATTTTACATGCCAAATCACCTCCATCACTCTCGAGTTATCTAAATGCATAACTCAGATCTGACAAAGTTGGTCACCAACTGAGCAGGTCATCAACTAAGCACCATGAGTTCAGCTCCCTGCACTCTTGAATACATAGCCTAAAGTATATAGATATGTTATTCTACATTGGTTTGGGCTGATTTGCATTTTGCATATTGATTGATCTCAGCATTAATATTTGGTCCAGTTGGCGGTAAAATTTAGAAGGATCAAATATAATCAGATAATCTCATTTTAGACCTGAGAGAATCAAAGTCTCTTCAACATGTGTTTTTTACAACTCTGTGTGTGAGATATAGAAGATTCTCTCCTTTAATGACATTCTAGTTTTAAGGAATTGCATCACACCATTCTTTGTTAACATTTTAAAGCATATTCAAAGTTTTTTAACAGTCAAAGACATACATTTATCCACCTATTCCCTTCTAGTAGACAAAGCTTGTGAGGATTGACTTCTCAAAAAACATGGGAGACTGATTCAGGTTTGCATAAATCTATGGTTTTATTTATTGTAGTATTTTACATAGTACTGTTATAAGTCTAGGTTATTTATATGTTTCATAAAAAACATTATCAAGTTTAAACTTCATAGTGTCACTTAAATTGTCAAATCCAATCTCTAATTGGATTTTGTTAAAATTCATGTATCTTGTTAATGGTGTGTCGATAAAAGTAGGTCATTTATAAAAGTCATTTTTGTTATAGTTTGGTTTCTTAGGTATGGTCATTTCAACAGTAGTTTTATATTTAAGAATATGAAAATATTGAGTCATTGGATTTTATTGTAAATTAACTTTTATTATCAAAATTATGTTGTCAAAAGAGTTATCAAAAATAGAAAAGTTTAAAAGGTATTTATGTCATATGGTTATAGTTGATTTTATATGTACAGAAATCTAAAGTGTCAGTTTAAGTTTCTCCATTTTGTTAATATTGTCAAAATTGTCAAAATCAAAATTAATTGTTTGTACAAGGACACATTATCACTTGTACACAACGTCCAAACTATGGAAGGATTTCTCCTTAGAAAATTAATGCATATGAGCTTCATTGACACTTTTGTTGAGTGAGCAACTTCATCAGTTGGAGGTTGGAGGACACTGGAGGATGGAGGATTTCTATGCCTATCATTAGCCACTAATGAAGAGGCACTTATGCTATAGTGGCACATATATATTTTATTTTTATCACTTATTTGTATGTGTGACAAATAAGAGGTGTATTTCCTATTTTCCCACATAGTATACTGCATAAAAAAGGTGTTTAGGAGATATATGAATGAAATTTGAATAGATGGTTCCTACTAAGAAGTTCCTAGATTTGGTTGATGTAGTTCCCTTTACATGGCTTGTGGTTGATACATGTTCCCACTATGGAGGAGGTTCCCATGATTGGTTGATAGTGTTCTCATTTCTTGGTTGATGGAAGATGTACTTATTTGAAGTTCTCACAGTGATTCGATTGATGTGTTCTCGACAGTGAAAGGTTGATGAGAATTTGATGTGTTCCTTCTCTACTTTCATTAAGTCCTGTGAAACACAAATTACCATGTAATGCCTACGGGGGGGAATCTTAGGAAATAATTAGTCCTCACATTAATTTGTGATTATTGTAATATGTATTGTTTTTTTAGATAAATACTAGGGTTGAGGGGTCCCTTGCCCTATATTAAAATGAAAAGATTTTTACATAAAAGACTCGACTAACAAGCATTTCAAAATGAAATAGAGGTCTGAGACGAAACAAGCCACCTAGTGGCAAAACAAACAAAAAAACAAAATACCAGATCTAGCCATCAGATCTTAAGAAGATAACCAACATGACCACCACAAACAAAAAAAGTTAACCATCCACCATAACATTGAATAATAGTAAGACTTTAACCTGAATCAACTTCTTGCTTCACTTCAATAACTAGGGCACCTGATTAGTGCGACACAACATTCCCTTCACACCACCCACCAATGCCACTCCACGGTTGCTCTCTAAATGCCCTCACATAGATGTTGTGACTAAAATTCTTGGAACTCAAACCTTCCATAGAGGAGCTATTTTCTGGGGGTTTATACACCAATTGGCACATAAAAGACATTGCTTCTACCCTCTCTCTACAATGATGGGCTTCTTTCCAAAATTTTAGGTCCACAATAGGACTCTATATTTGTGCCCAAAGAGGAGGGGATATGAATTGGCCAGCCCCTAGTGAAGGATTGTGAAGCTTCTCCTGTTGTTCATGCACATAACCCTTCAGGGCAACAAACTACAGCTCTAGGGCTCTAAAGACAAAGACTGGGACAAACCCAAAATCGTTATTGCCTAAGAAAGGGAGATCTTGAAAAGGGCCAACATTGAAATTCTTCACACTTTTCATCCAACCTTGTATGTGTTTTAGAGCCACATGGAATTCTAGCATCTTGGTAACCGAATCCTGGTAAACATGTTAATGCATTTATAATAACATATTCACGAGAAAGGAAGGTCTCATGAGTTAATGCATTCTACAAACAATGCATACACTTCAATCTATGTTTTGGAGCCACATAGAATTCCAGCATCCTGGTAACCAAATATTGGTAAACATGTTAATGCATTTATAATAACATATTCACAAGAAAGGAAGGTCTCATGAGTTATTTAATTCTACAAACAGTGCATACACTCAATAGATGGTAGTAATACTAAAAAGTAGAATGCAATAACTCATGAGACCTTCCTTTCTTGTGAATATGTTATTATAAATGCATTAACATGTTTATATATATAAACATGTTAATGCATTTATAATAACATATTGAATTCAAATCAAGACATATTGACACATAGATAAACAATAAAAAAGGCTAGAAAGTTGACAAAGAAGGCATGACTCAATTTTAGAAATGACCAAAATCAAAGTGTTGATCTTAATACACTGACCTAAAAATCTTAAAATGATAATTTTGACCTTCTAGGAGCATTAAGGTCGGTTTGGGGCAAAAAAATAATCAAATTTTGGGTTTTCAAGCATTCTTAATTGAATGGTGGTATTATCATAAAGCTAAGGTGAAATCAAAGTAAATTTGTAAGGACAACACTAAGCAAGGGAAGGAAAATGGAAGCCTAATACAAGGGAAAACACACCAATAAGAACATAATGTGAATCAATTATCTATGTACACAAAAATACATGAATACCTTAGCAAATAACTAGTCCTATACCCAAATTAGGTGTTTACATAATGCCCCACTTTGATGTGTGTGCGCGTACATATCAAAGTAAAAAAAATAAGTGCACTTTTTAAGAATAAGTTGTAGTTTAAACGTGTAAATGTTGCTCAAAGTTAATACCATATATGATAATGAAATGAAAGTCAAAAGGAGGAGAGAGGCTACCTTATCATAGAGACTAACTCATCTGACCTGTAAAATAGAAAATCCATGTCTCTGTGTAATCTACATGAATATCTTGACTGTCATTGAGGGTATATAAATGGGCATCATTACTCATGTTTGACATGTGAATATCTGGTGCACTTATAAGAAAATACATATATTTACAAGTAGATCAATGTCTATATAAATCAATAATAAAGTAACTAATGAAATAATTGAGTAAAATAAAAATGTAGGGATGAATACACTTGGTGGTATGCGAACTTCATCACCATATTTGTAGAATATATGAATGTGTGTAATTTATCTTATGACTCTTTAGTGTGCTTCTCGCATGTAGAAGCAAGTAACTATAGTGTGTCATGCTGGCTACCTTCAAGTAAAATAAAATGAAGTATAATTATCACTCCCAACTATGGGGGCAATTATCTTATAACTATCTAATGTTATAAATCATCATGCCACTAAAGTAGAATAAGAGGATCATATGCCTCCATTTCCAGGTGTGGGATAACATGCATATCACTCATCTCAAATTAAAGGGATTACAAATAAGACATGTAAATTATATAAAATCATAAGCTAATGAAATCATGGAAAGGAGATTTACCACATAATATGGCCTAATAGATGCATGGTATGAACCATGACATTGTAGGCAATAATCATATAAATAAGCAAAAGTTAGCATGTATGATTGAGGTAACATAAAGTATACAAATCAATCAAGGTAAACACACCAAACATAGTGAAATCATATCAAACTTAGAGCAAACAATATTACATGCAAAGTATACCAGTCAAATAATGTCACACAAAGTAAACAATTCAAGTAACGCCAAGTAAAGTAATCAAGAGTAATCAAAGTAACAAAACAAAACATGTGACCTATAGTATACAACTAAATCATCCACTATAGGGAAGGCAATGGATACATGCCAAGCAACATGCACATGCAAGCAGAGTGAAAATAAGAGAAACACATAATGTAGCAATCATGGGAAACAGTCTAAAACTAGATTTAAGCACTCATATAACAAAGCACAAATAATCACCAAAGCAACATACAATATTATTTAATTGAAGAGTGAAATAGCGTAACAAATACTACACTAAACCACTAAAACATGTACGTGGGTAAATATGATCTAAATATAGTAAAAAAATCTACATATGTGCTAAAAGTACTTTGAATGATATTGATGGTTGAAAAGGGGTTTATAAGAACATACATGACTTCTAACTCACCTAAACTCTTACATAGGTTGAGAGTTATAAGAAAAAGGGTCTAGATACAGTGTAGAAGAGAATCTAGAAAGATGACAGTGATATGATAAAGAGACTAGAATCAAATTGTCCTGATAGAGGTTGACCAATATTACACTGTTCTGATAGTGACAGTCTGTTTCGAAAGTGGCATTTTTATTTTTATGTAGGTAATATTAGTCTAAAATTCTATGAATCCCTTCATCTATGCTTGATCGATAGAAACCTCTCATGTATCAGTGAATTGGTGCTTGAAACCACCAAAATTTCTTCTCCTTTGGTCAAACCCAAGTACACACCATAAAACCTTGCAAGGACATTAAAAAGTTAGTTTTTTTAGGGGCCAACTTGAGTCAAACACTTACTTTTTTACATGTTGTAAATTAGCACTCATGTATGTCAATAATCAAATTTGTGTATATGATAATCCCAAACATTATCCCTATCAGATGAGATGCAATCAAGTAGTTGATTACATATGCTCTTTCACTAGTCTTTAATTTAATATAAGTATGAAATAATAACTCTCCAATATAGTAAAGGAAACATATAGATATATTCCCTGTAATTACAATATGATGATTTGATCAATATAGTTTGATGATGTGCTTAAATGTATTAGGGTACTCGTGTATATATAGGCTTCTCAAATTCAATGCATGACTTTATTAGAATGCAATTTGACCTTGTAAAAGTGGGAAAACTGACAATCAAGACACAAAAAACATAGTGAATATAGGGGAAAAAGGGTTAAAGGACCCACATATAACATGTTTCGACAATAGTCAAACCATTATTGGACTATTTTGATAAAAGTGAAGGTGAACAAAACCTTAAAAATAAAGACCTTATGAACTGTAGGAATATCTAGGAGGATTTTGACGTAAACAAATGAAAAATCTGAAGGTGCTCAGGAAAGAAGAGTGATAAGTGAAGGTTATATGGAGCCCAATACAAAGGAAAATGTGCCAATAAGAACCCAATTTGAACTAATTATCTATATGTACAAAAACATGTAATAACATTTCATGTATCGAAATTAAGTGTCTAGGTCATCATGACCATATTGTGTATGGTTTTGGTGTGGGCTTTGTGGCCCTTATTTTAGGTCCCCCATGCCTTGTTTTCCCCACTTTTTTGCCTTTCGTGCCTGTTATGTATCAACTTGTGCACCAATTTAGTTCTAATTTTAATTTGAGAAGTCTATAAATACATAGGGAATTAATGTATATAGATAGGGCTTGATGGGATGAATGAGACATGCAATAAATAATAAGTGAATGTGAAAAGAAATAGTCAAGCATTTATTGAAGAGGTCTATTATGTTGGAATGGAATTCCAATGTTTATAGTATTTTGAATCCAGATTTAAAGTATTTCATCTTCTTGTGCCCCGTGTTCTTGCTAACATGAAAAGTCATATAGGATTAAAGCTTGTATCCATGAATTGTTTGCTAAAGTAAATTGAGTATTGTTTTCTAATTTGTCTCCATATTAGGGGCTTGATAATAATGGAAGGATAACACATGATTCCCATTAATTATCTCATTTTTATTGGTTTGTGATGAGTTGTTAGGATTGTTGAGAAGGAGGTCAATTTTCCAGAGATCTATGCACAATTTAGGGAAAGTGAACAAGGTCTTTAGAGCCCTTGAAGAGACAAATAGAATTATGGAATTAGATTTAATTTTTTTTTCCAAAACTATATCTTTTAGTGCCAAAATTGGTTTCCTTAAAAGCAGTGGGCACAATCATAATATCTTGGGCATACGACAGAGCTTGGAGCTCCCCCTTTTATTCTCATAGAGTTTTTTAACTCTGACATAACAGTGTAGCTAAATTGAGGCCATCTATCACCAATCAATAAAAAAATTGTAGAGAAAGTTATAGTCATTAATCAATATGATATGTGACAAATCCAAGATAGATGCATTGAAATTGATATCTCTTAACATTTCTCAAATAAATATATTTAAAATATTTATACTATTTAAAAAATTGGAACATATAAACTCACAATGAAATTGATCTCTTGACATTTCTCAAATAAATACATTTACTGTTGGTGACCATTTAAATTAATATTCCTTTAAATGGTCATAAACTTTGATATTGCTATTATCTGTTGAAACTTTGAGACTACTACTCTGTGTTGAAGCCATACTTGGTTATTCTTTATAAGGGAAGACAATTTGCAATCCCAATTCACGATTGATACCTGATGATGAATCACAGATTGTAATTCAAAATGCATTAAGCAAAAATACAACACACAATTTTACCTAAAAATCTACACTAATCACTCTTATGAAGTGTAAAAACATTAAAAAACTTACATTTAAAATATTTATACTAAATATATAAACTCGCAACACTCCTAAAATTTATAAACAACACCGGCTCAAATTTTTTAAAACCCTGCATGGGACCACAGCTAATGGGAGCTTTAAAAATAACAAAGAAAGATATTTATGTAGTGGTGGTGAGTTTCTCTTTTTCAGTCTAAAAAATTCCCCTTAAAATAATCATATTCCCCTGTAAAATAATAATCATATTCCCCTAAAAATTTCCCTAAAATAATCATATTCCCCTATAAAATCTAATAAATTATTTCATTCGATCTGGTTATCCTTGTCTGATTCTATTCCCTCACCTCCTCTTGCCCTGCCCTTCCCTGATCCCCACCCCATCTCACCTCATCCCTTTATTCTTGGTTGGATTTAAGAGCAAATTTGAGGGATTGAACGAGCTCAGATCATCAAGTGTATGTGGTGTAATAAGACTTAATCTTTCTCTTTTGGTTGGAGAAAGACAGTGAAATCATTGTGATCACTTTCTCCATAGGGCTTTTCTCGAATTCAGAGCGAAAAGATTTGGGTTTGAGGAGGAATGGGAGAAGGTCAGGCCAGTCTTCTTCTGAAGAAACAACTCAAAGGTAAAGTTTTTCCGATATCCACATATATATTTTCCCCCATCTTTTCTTTTTTGTTTTGAGTGGTGTGGGCATGTTGGTTGATTTGGGTCTATACTGAATCCCGCATTAAAGTGACATTATTTAAGTGTTGAATGTATTTTATGAGATATATTGTGATCAAGTCCCCTCAATTTGTTCCTAGTGTAGGTGGATTGGTGAGGCTCGATTAGTTTTTGAGCTGGGTCATCAAACCCAAGGTGTATATATACAAATTTATATGTATATATCGATGTATACATATAGACATGTACATACACACAGACACATACGCATGTCTATACCCACGCGTTTATATATACACACATAGACACACACGACTATACACACCACATTTATATACACAAATGTCCATTTATATATACACACCTGCGTATATCTGTATACATGTGTGTTTATATATACACACATTTATATCATGTCTATATACATACACGTGCACACGTCTATATATACACACGTATATATGTGAGTATATATATACTATATATGGGTTGTTTTGTTTCCAAATGGGTATCATATGCCAAGTTCGCATGCTCACTAGGCTGGGACCTTTTGTATCTTCATGTCAATTGTAGGGCAATTCATCTTACCTGCTGGGTATGAATAAGTGAGACTAGTGGGATTATACTGTGTGCAGCTCTGGGATGATTCATCCTGCAATTATGAGTCATAACAGGGTTGGTGGTGGCCTGTACAAATCCCCTGCTTGTATATATCGACATAAATAAATGTATACACACACACACACTGAGACACATGCATGTCTATACACACGTGTCTATATACACACACGACTATACACATGCACATTTATATATACACAAATGTCCATTTATATATACACACCCGCGTTTATATGTATACAGTGCATTTATATATACACACGCATTTATATCATGTCTATATACATACACGTGCACACGTCTATATATACACACGTATATATGTGGGTATATATATACAATATGTATGGGTTGTTGTCTTGTTTCCAAATGGGTATCATATGCCAAGTTCGCATGCTCACTAGGCTGGGACCTTTTTTTATCTTCATGTCAATTGTAGGCCAATTCATCTTACCTGCTGGGTATGGATAAGTGAGACTAGTGGGATTATACTATGTACAGCTCTGGGATGATTCATCCTGCAATTATGGGTCATAACAGGGTTGGTGGTGGCCCGTACAAATCCCCTGCTATAGAGTTTGTCTGCACCCAAGCTTTGAATTTGGGCACCCTCATGAGTGGGGGTTTGAATTTTAGCCCTCAGCCTCAGCTTCTCAAAAAAAAAACCAATGAAGCCCGTGTGTACTGTGTGTTATATTCTATCTGAATGGATGTGAGTTTAACTCTATCAGGTCACTGAGGCCTTAGAAGCGATCCTGTGTGAGGTCCCTTTCTTCATGTGGAGTGTCTCTGTGAACATTGCTCGAAATCCTGAGAATGAAACCAAATAGGAGAGTTCCTTTCCATGGGTTCTTGTTTTGTTTTATTGAAAACCGCAACAATTGTTGTCACACAGTCTCTGTCAACATTGCTTGAAACCCTTGGGCCAAAACCAAATACGAGAGTTCCTTTCCACGGGTTCTTGTTTTGTTTTCTTGAAGAATGCTAGGAAGGTCAGCACACAGTTTCTGAGAAGGCATCCTGTGTTCCATCATTGTGCTTTATAGCATAGCTACGTAAGTCTCGGGTATGGGGGGGATGGGGACGCGGGGATGGTTTCTGGAACGGAAAACAATTTTCCAAATTTTGGGGATGGCAGGGGGACAGCTATTAATATATATAAAATTTAATCTATTATTATATATAAAATTTAATCTTTAAATTTTATAACTTTATTCAATGAAATTTAGGGGTTTAAACTTTATTTAATGATTTTAGGGTACTTTTGGGATTAGGGTTCAATGTTTTTGTAAAAATAACAACTTTTTTTTGGGGGTTTCTGTCTTAAAGTAAAAAAGCATCAGATTTTTTTGTAAAAAATTTAAAAATAAAAACTACAAAAAACAAATGGGGACATCCCCACCAATTCCCCAAGTACTTGAAATGTTTGGGGTGTCCAGGACGTCGCCAAAATCTAGGGGATGTGTCCCCGTGTAACACTGCTTTATAGATGCTTAATTATGCAATTGTTAGAGGGCACTGCATAGATAGGCATGCAGTTTTCTGGTAGTTAGACATGTTACATTTCTTGGAAAGTGCCTCTTTGACACTGTTAGTTTTGTTGCTTATATCGTTAGCACCTTTCAAACCCTTAATTATTCCACTGCATTTACAGCATATTCTTGTATTCTAATGGACATTGTGCATAAATAGCAGATATAAACTCTGGAAATGGTGTGGTCTTTGTGTCAACAAGAGTTGGTCTACATCCATTTTTCATTCAGAAAGCATATATTCATATGCAGCACCAGACTGACATTTTGGACAAGTGCAGAAGATTTTCACGTTATATTTAAAAAAACATAGGATGTCATGAGAAGCAAAACTTTCTCTGTGATTTACCAATATTTTTCTGAAACAGTTCAACCTATCAAGCTGTACCCTATCTGCTGTTATTTGTGACTTGGTAGGATCAACATTCTAACGTCATTTTTTTTTTTTTGGGATATTTTTTAATGGTTCCTTTGAGTTATATGAATATTGACATCTTTGTCTTTACAACATGAATGACCTTGGCCCTTTCTGTGTTGGGTGTCTCCGGGGATTTGTACCTTGGTGGATGGCTTAACAAACCATCATCCTCACCAACTGGACTACAATCCTTTTGACAACTTTCTAACCTCATTTTCAAACTCTTGTTTTATTTTTCTTTTTCTGTATCAGGGTCCTTTTATTTGTATATTTTATATAAAGTTCTTTGCCTTTGTTGATATACTAATGCAGATTATTTGTGGTTATTGTTCTGAACAGAACTATCGCGGAATCCACTGGATGGTTTTTCAGCTGGACTTGTGGATGACTCTAATCTTTTTGAATGGAATGTAACAATAATTGGACCCCCAGATACACTATAGTACGTCTGTACCTTAATCAAGATTTTTTCACAGCAAATTTAATTTGTTTTTTTCCAACAGCAGGCACTAAGTACTTGTCATTCTATGTATTGTTGGCTTCAAATGCTGTTGAGTGCAGTGTATATCAAAGAGCTTTATCTTTATCTTTAATGTTAAAGACCGTTCAAAAAACTAATTTACTATATTTAGGTGGTTGAGGTGAATCTGAGAATCTATTCTCAGCATTTGACCTTGTTTTAACATTGTTTCCTTTTGTGGGTACAGTGAAGGTGGTTATTTTAATGCAATCATGAGTTTTCCTCCTAACTATCCAAATAGTCCACCTTCAGTGAGGTTCACGTCAGAGATGTGGCACCCTAATGGTAAGATGGTGTTTAATTTCATTCACGTTGATTTTTTTTACTGATTTGGTAGAGAGGGTTATATTGGCCTTGAAATTCAAGTCCCCCTTTGGCTGCCAGTGGTTGCAAGTGTCAGTTGGACATGATATCATATCACCGTCTTCAAATAGGATATGACTTGTAAAATTGTTTGTTTTTGGGAATTCATAATTGTCTAAGACAGTCCATGAATTGTATTATCTTTACCAATAAACTGTTCTATTTTTGCAGTGTATCCAGATGGAAGAGTTTGCATTTCAATCCTTCATGCACCAGGAGATGATCCAAATGGCTATGAGTTGGCTAGTGAACGGTGGTCACCAGTGCACACGGTACATCCTCCTGACTAAAACAATGTGTTGCTGAGCTTGAACTCCAGTCTATGTAAAGGAGTGATTTTTCAGTACATAATTCTAATTTGTGTCTTGTAAATGGATATTGATTGCAGGTAGAAACCATCCTCTTGAGCATCATATCAATGTTGTCAAGTCCAAATGATGAATCCCCGGCTAACATTGATGCAGCGGTAAGATATTTGTTTGAATTGATGTAAGATTGAAAATACATGTTATCTTGCAAATAAGACACCTCTGTTATTGTGTGTAGAATCCTGAGAAACCATATTTAAGAAGCGTAGAATCATAATTGGCAATTGCATGAAGGACTATATATCCAAACTTGGAAATGTTATTTATTGGAAGCAAGGACATATACAGGTAATGGGGAAAAGAGCTTAGATTAGTATTTTAATAAGACAAAAAGAAAAAAAAAAAAACTACGGAAGTCTGAAATGGGTGTCTCACGCCATTAGAAACATCCAGTACAGTTGTTTCTATTAGCCCAACTAGAAAACTGGAAAACAGTGAATTCTGAAAAACATCCTTGGATGCGTTGAAATCCATCTTGTCAATGGTTCTCATGATAGGCGAATGCATTCTGAGATAGCTTATGATGGTGGGATTTCCTTGGATTCAAGAGTAGAAAATCGAAGAAAATATAATGATTGTCTGATTGAATGTTGGATGGAAAAGAAAATGATTTTTTTTAGAAAACTGGATAAATATAATGTATAAATCTAGATAAATGGAGATGTTAAAGTTATATTGGGAGTATCTTGAAAAGTTTAAATTCAACAGGTTCTGTAGAATGGTTGTGCCTGTTGTATGTCTTTGCATATTGTTATGTTAAAGTTATATTGGGAGTATCTCTGTGATGATTTCATTGTTGTCGTGCAACAACTTTGACTTTTTCTCAAATTCTGTTATGAACCTAACCCTCTGCATATTATTGGGTAATGGAGCAGCAAACTTGTGGTCCGAATAGCTATTTATTAAGTCATATGTCAGTTCATGGATTTATAATTTCTAGGTAGCTGGCCTCATTAAGTTGCTGGAATTGCACAGGGTCAGGGTTGTAACAAATTCTTTTTAACTTGCCCAATGTGTTGAAGTAACCTCTTGTATAGTCCATCTACAAATTGATGGGTAACCCTTCGAGGGTCCTCAGAAAAGATTGCAGCAAGTAGATTTCATCCAATTGACTATCTTTCGTCCATATGGTTTCACATGTAGTACAATGCCGGGCAGGGTGTTCCTTGTCATTGCCATGGAATTTTGGCAGCTTTTGTCTGTCAGATGGAGGTGGAATCAGCTTTCTGCTTCTATTTATTTCTCTCTCTCTTTTAAAGAAAACTTGTGTGGTAGAATAGTTTTGTACGCTCCCATGTCAGAATCCCCTCCCAAGCATTGGTCAACGTGTCTAGGCTTTCATTTTGTGGCTTGATCTATCCTTGCAGCCTGGTCTTCGGCATCTTCAACCACATTGGACTGTATTTCTTGATTTCCATCCGCCACACTTGGAATTAAAGATCCAATGGGTGTCACCACTTCTACCTCTTCACCATTCAACTGTGCTTGCAATTATCTTACGTTTTCTCTATAGCAATTTCTCTCATTGTGCGAGAAGCCAGACACACTTCCTGAATGAGGGATTTTTCCCTCAGCTCGAGAGGCTCATCAACAGTCTTAATTTCTTCTGCAGACTCTTTGCATTGAAAAGGATTTGCACTTACTTTGTCTGGTACGGGCAAATTTATGGCTGCCTCCAATAGTTTTTCTTTTTTGTCTCTGTACTGTTTGTCATGCTAACCGTCTGACTTCCTGCATTCCCTAGAGTTGTTACCATTTCTTTCCTTGTTCCTTCTTGTTCAGACTCACGGTCAGAAATCTTGATTATGTTAAAGTATTTCTTCTAACTTCTCTTGTTCTTCTTATGAGAGTATTTCCTAGTATCTCTGTTAAATTCTTTTGCTCTGGACTTTTTTGTCATCTCTTCATGCAAGTCTTGCCTCAACAGACGACGACAGGCCAAGAGTTTAGGCAAGTTAGTTATGAGCTGGGCAACGTAATTTTTCAACACCAAGTTATACCAAACAGTTTTTGGTGTAACGTAAGTGTCATGAGCAGCTAATTGGTTCTCTATTTCTGGATTTGTCTCTGTTGCCTCAAACTCTTTGCCAGTTAATCTCTTTGGACCAAACCTCGTTAATCCATGTCGAATGCCAACATCATGTTCCTCAGCATTTTGTCAGCAAGGTGATTGCAGTCTATTTTGACCCGAATTAAAATAGACAACAATGCTATAAATGCAGCATAGCAAATAGAAACGGAATTCTGCACAACCAAACCAGAATAGAATATAATCACAAATAAAACAATTCAGATCTAGGAATAAGAACTTGGCATTTATTCATATAAAAAAGCTATGTAGAATTCTCCCGAAACTGACAAGAATGACAAATGAAGAAGTTATAAAGTACCTGTAGATTATTTTGTCTACCCTTGATAGAAAACATATATATGATTCCTAACAGGCTAAAAGAGACTAGGAATCGTCTTGTTTTGAGAGTTTTAGTAGGGAGGATAAGGAATATCTTAGGGCTGTGAAGCCAAAGGGGCCTCTCCTCCCTCTCCTAAGTTGGAGGGTGATGTGGTTGAAATTTATGATATAGATTGCGACCTTAGCTAAAGAACCCAAGTATACCAGAGCCAAACATTCCACTTACAATAATGTTATAGGAGTTATTTATTGTGCCAAAGTTTAATTGACGGGCTCATAAAGGTTGTTAATTCCATGTAAAAGTAAAATGATGAGAAAAATGCCTTATAGGTAGTGGCTTGTCTTCTATTCCTGCCTATGGGGGTAAAATCTGTTTCATACTTGAGAAAGGTGGTTGTAAGCCTGGTCATGCTTTCAGGGATGTGGGTGGCGGGTGTTTTGACACTGGTGAAGGTGAAAGTGGAAAAAGGGAGTAGAACCTCTGGGCAAAATTGACTGATCTGAAACATGTTGCCATTTTTGAGGGCAAAAATTTACTCGTGTTTTTTTAACGATAATATTCTTCTTGTCGTATGTCCGTTGTATCTGTGCAATTTATACATACTATGTAAAACACTTGATCCAATAGGATTTGGGTCTTTGATCAACTCGTGGTATAATGGTAGTTCTCCACGCCATGTGCCATCTTCACCATTAATTTCAAAACCATCCCAAGCACATGTGGCCATACTAGAAAGTCCTAACTCACCTCCATTGATGCGACACAACTCTAATAGTGTCAGCTCCCTTCTTCGAAGAGGTGCAATAGTGCTTCTAGAAAACAACAAAATGGAGAATCTCAATAGTCATGAAACGAGTGGCTGCCATTCTTGTAATTGGCAAACCGTCTCTTTGTCTTCCACACTTGTATAATAGCGTATTGAATATTCCTTCCATTATTTGGTAGGGAGAGGAGATAAAATAGGAAATAACAAGTGGCTAACACATACAACCTTCTTAGATCATTGTACAAAACTATTGCATAACACAATCATGCAACTTACAGTTCTAGCTGGTGTCTGTTGTTATGTTGTTTCTCTTTGTCTATTAGCACTCGGATTTATATCTCGGCCTCTGTTGCTTCATATATGCTTCCACAATAACATTTTTAATCCATTACGTGTGCCATCAATTGGGTTCTTTCCTAGGTTCTGGTTTAGTGGAAGTAGAGTTTCTACACGTCTGATCATATTGTAGTGGTATCGAAGTTCCCATATGAACCCTTTCTATGTTTTTATGCCCACTCATATGAGGTTTGATGAGATGAAGATAGGTCTCGAAACTCATGACACTTAATAGTACCTTCCTGCATGTCCTCAGATGGAAGATAAATCTACTTTAGAGACGTTGACTTTATAATGCTTCAAAGAATGATCCAAAATTTGGATTTTTAATGTTAGTCATATGGGTTAACTTATTCTCTATTCTCTTTGCATGATAATGTAACTTGAAACACTCTTTCTATTGCTCTTTTCTAGATGTAACCATTGGTAAGGTTCAAGAAGAAGTTGCGACACTATATGACCTAAAATGGATAGGTTATGGTACAAAGACTAAAACATTATGAAGATGTCATCAAAAGTAATATTTGATTACATATTTGTGTTCCTCTCGAAAAATTATGCAATTTCAAAAAAAACGCCATGTCAATCCAAGTTCTTATGTGGAAATTATGGCCTCTGGTAGATTGTGCATTTTGCTCGGTGACGAAACCGCCCCGATGGTTTTGTACGCTTCAATGTAACCGCCCCCTGCAAATTCTGGTGGTTCTGTCACTATGCAAAGAATGGTATGGGAAACGACAGCAAACGCTTCCTCTTCATCTTCTGAATCTTTTGGGCTTCTGTTTTGGGCTCCCTTTGGTGCCTAAGTTGTATATATATGTATGGAGAGAGTCTTTGTAGGTAGAGGAGATGTTCTTAGCAAGTAATCTTCTTGGTTGCATGTGGTTTTCTGAGTTGGAGTGTGGAAAGGAAAGAATAAGTGAGCAAGTTGCAAAGCATATGAGTGTTTGAGCATAATGAAATGCAAAGGATGTTCATGAAGGCCTCAAGAAGGCAGTAAGCTTTTATGTGCATAATGAGATAGTGGAATAAGGAGGAGATCCCTCACTTTTGCTGGAGTTTTCTTGATTTGAGTTTCTCTATGGTAATATGGTGTCTCTTTCAATTCTGTTTTGCTAGTTCCTTGCTCTACTTTCAATGTTCTTGTATTCCTTTCCATATGCAGCACTTGTAGTTCATTTCTAAATCACGTTCATGACTGTTTTAAATCAATTTAACATGCAAAATGTGATTCAATAAATCAAGGAGTTGTTAGGAGTCTATAGGATCTATGTTGGTGAAACTTAGTGTGGAATATCCACTTGGTTTACGGATCAGATTGGTATCAAAGTTGGTTAGCGTTCCATCGACTGTGTGGTTTGTTTGGTCATCATTTTGCAGATATATGCCCATTACAAGAGGAACAATTGCTAGGGGAAAAGGTGAATTGGTCTCTTTACAACAAGAGATATCCACAAGAAAGTGTAAGAGAGATTTGAGAAGTATGGCCTCCGAAGATGAGAGGATACTTGAAAATGTTGAATGAAGACTCCACAAATTGGAAGAGGATGTTGCAAGCATATTTGAATCCATGAATGAGCTTGGGAAAATTATGAAGGTGGTCATGGCAAAGTTGGGAGTTTCCATGGATAATTCCGAAGCAAGTGAGGAGCTTAATGCTTCCAACCCATGAGAAAGAGAAGTCTCAATTCGGCCAAGCTCCACCTCCATTCCAGTCAAAGGCAAAGATTGATTTTCAGCCCTATGAAGGTGAGGTAAATGCGGATAAACTTGATCATTGGTTAGTCCAATTGGAAGTTAACTTTAATTTGCATTGAAGTAGTGAAGAGCAACAAATTTATTTTGTAAGGTTGAAGCTAGCTAGTCATGCTCTAACTTAGTTTGAGAGTTATCTTAATTATTTGGTTGTTAAGAAGCTACCATCGATTAGTAAGTGGGATGAATTTAAGACTTTAATTAAGAGGCAATTTTATCCTATTTGTTATGAAGAGGAAAGGTCTATTGAATGGCAATATTTGAGGCAAAAAGAAGGCCAAAGTTTGCAGGTTCATACAAGCTAGTTTCGAAAAAAGGCGGTCCAAATGGGAAAAGATCCATTTGATTGTGATATGCTCATGAAGTATGTTGGAAGGTTGCATAGTCACTTAAGGAGGCCTGATTTACTTGCCAAGCCAAAGGACATTGATGAGGCTTGTTCTCAAGCCCACTATCTTGAGATGGATGAGAGTAAGGTTCCATCCTCCTCTTCAAAGTCTTTCGAAGTTATAAAGAAGAAAGATGGGGTCAATGTTATTTCTACGGTTGCGAAGAAGGATACTCAACAACATTGTGGGCATTGTGATGTTGATAGCCACTTTGAGGATAGATGTTGGAAGTTACATATAGAATTATATCCTTTTTAAAACAAAAAGAAGAAAAATGCCATGGCATCACTTCAAGGTGAAGAGATTCATTGTAGCGAGGATGTGGATGACAAGTTGTGTTGCACTTCCATGCAGAAAAAGCTATGTTTGGATAGTCATCATGCTCAAGACAAAGGTGAACCTTTTAAACTCTTCCATATCAAAGTTCAAATTAAGATGGTCAAAGTTTATGTTCTTTTTGATTCTTGCTCTCAATTAAATTTAATTAGTGAAGAGTTGGTAGAAACACTTGGGTTGGAAGTATATGATCATCCTAATCCTTATGCACTAGGATGGGTGAAAAAGGAATAGAGATAAGGATCTCCAAACAATGCAAAGTCAAGTTTGCAATAAATGAACATTTCATTGATGATGTTGTTTTAGATGTTGCACTTGTTGACATTTGTGGAATAGTTTTGGGCAGCCCCTATTTGTATGTTAGAGATGCTATTTTCAAGACGTGGTCTAATCAATACCATTTGGTTAAGGGTGGGAAAAGATATACCATTCACTCCTATGAAGGCAAATCTAAGCTCTCCTTGGTGAGTTCCACTCAAGGTAACCGGTTACTTAATGCTAGTGGGAAGTTCTCTTTCCTTATTTTGAATGATAAACAAGAATGTAAGAATACTCATGGTAGGTCTACTAATAAAGACAATAAGGTGCAGTTGTTATCAGGATGTTCCCTTTTAGATATGGGTCTTCCTCGCCAAGGAAGTGAGCCACACAAGGGGCATGAAAAGGTGGACTCAGTAGTTCACAAGGCTGATAATTTCATTCAACATATGCACCTCCAAGTACAAGAGAGGTTTAAGGAATGGGGAAAGAAATTTACTCAGCGTAGGAGTTCCTAGGCTTTTGGGGACTAAAATCCTCCAAATTGGGGAGGCATGATTCAAAATTTGGATTTTTAATGTTAGCCATATGGGTTAACTTATTCTCTATTCTCTGTGCATGATAATGTAACTTGAAACACTCTTTCTATTGCTTTTTTCTAGATGTAACCATTGGTAAGGTTCAAGAAGAAGTTGCGACACTCTACAACCTAAAATGGATAGGTTATGGTACAAAGGCTAAAACATTATGATGTCATCAAAAGTAATATCTGATTACATATTTGTGTTCATCTCAAATTTTTTTGCAATTTCAAAAAAAAACGGCATGTTAGTCCGAGTTCTTATGTGGAAGTTATGGCCTGTAGAAGATTGTGAATTTTGCTCGGTGACAAAACCACCTCGACGATTTTGTAAGCTTCATTGGCGGTTACATAACCGCCCCTGTGGATACCGGCGATTTTGTCACTATGCAAAGAATGGTATGGGAAACGGCTTCAAACGCTTCCTTTTTGTCTTTTGAGTCTTTTTGGGCTTCTATTTCGGGCTCCCTTTGGTGCCTAAGTTGTATATATATGTATGTAGAGAGTCCTTGTAGGCAAAGGAGATGTTATTAGCAAGTAATTTTCTTGGTTGTATGTGGTTTTCTGGGTTAGAGTGTGGAAAGGAAAGAATAAGTGAGCAAGTTGCAAAGCATATGAGTGTTTGAGCATAGTGAAATACAAAGGATGTTCATGAAGGCCTCAAGAAGGCAGTAAGCTTGTACGTGAATAATGAGATAGTGGAACAAGGAGGAGATCCCTCACTTTTGTTGTAGTTTTCTTGATTTGAGTTTCTCTAGGGTAATATGGTGTCTATTTCAATTGTGTTTTGCGAGTTCCTTGCTCTACTTTCAATGTTCTTGTATTCCTTCCATATGCAGCAGTTGTAGTTCATTTCTAAATCACATTCATGACTGTTTTAAAGCAATTTAACATGCAAACAATGATTCAATAAATCAAGGAGTTGTTAGGAGTCTATAGGATCTGTGTTGGTGAAGCTCAGAGTGGAATATCCACCTGGTTTATGGATCAAAAAATGAGAAAGGATGCTTTGTAGAGGCAATGAGAAGATTTGGATTAGCACTATGCACCTGAGAAAGTGGGAATTATCAGTCACTTCACCTAACATCTCAAGCATGTTCACATTCCTATTGAAACTTCAACTTTGAGTTGACCTTTTAATGCTCAGATGCCATACAAGGTACAAGTAAATCTAGACATCCCTCTTTTTGAAGGTAAAATAGATGCAGATGCCCTAGGCAGCTGGCTGAATCTTATTTGTTCATCATCTTTTTGATAAAGAAAAAAACTTTGCTGTTTTTAGAGTTTCCTTATTTGTTAAGAAATGTTGGGATAATTAATGCATTGCCATGAAGATGATGACTTAGAATTTGTAGACACTTGTAATGGTTTCATAGAAGCTCTAAAAGCTACCTACATCATGTTTTCACAATTGTGCCAAGGCCGTGATCAAACTGTTCAAGGATAACACAAACACTTCTCACACTTGGGTTTCCAAATTGAATGTTCAAGAATAAGAGCAAATTTTTTATTTTGAAGTATAGGTCAAGCTTAAGGTAATACATCCAATCCGACATGGATATCTTGTAGGTCTCTTCTCTAGGAGAAGCCTAGATATTTTCTTGCAAATTTGAAGCAAAAGCCAACTAGAAGTCTAAGAAAGAAGATTCCAAATCTCAAGACAAGACGTAGTCCAAGAATCTCAAGTCTGGAACTTACTAGAATTCTAAACAAGGAAATGGCCCTTCGCATCCCCAGAAGAAGAATACACGTCAGATAATCAGCATAAGCAGTCCAAAACTGGAAAGTGGTGCTCAATTCACAGCGCTAGAAGTCACTCCAATGAATACTGACATGCCAGGAAAGCTCTACTTGCTCAACTTGAAACAATGGGTACTAGGAATTTGAACCTAGTGCTATGGTATGCACTGTGAACATTTCTTCTTCCTCCAAGCCAAATTTAGAGGAAGCAAAAATATTGTTCTATTCCCTGATGTGGGTCAATGGACACCTGTACACTTCATCATTGGAAACAAAAGTAAAAAGAAACTGATTTCCCCTAAAGTAGTTTGAAGATTGAACTTGCCATTGCCGCCTCAACCACAACCATTCTCCATTGGATGATTCATTTGAGGTTTTTGAGAAATGTGTCACTCATTAGTGTCATCTAGTGTGCAAAATCAAGCATTTTCAAGATGTAGTCCTTTTTGATGCATTACCATTAGAGGTATGTGATGTTTTACTTGGGCAACCATATCTTTTTAATCAACATGCAATTTATGAAGCAAATCCCAAAAATATTGTCATAGATATTGGTGAACATAGATTCCACATATCGTAAGTAGTTCGCAATTTTTGACTCATTAGCACCAAGTAGTGCAAGAAGCTAGCAAGTTTAAATAATAAACTTGTGCATTTGATGGTGGGACCTGAACGTAAGAATGTCCTTGCAGCTTAAACTCATACCGTGGTTCCTTTAGCAAAGACACAACAGTTGATTGACATGCTGGAAGTATACAAGGATATATTTTAGTTACTTAAAGAAGTCCCTATGAATTTCGTGGTAAAGCACACTATTGCTTTGATTCTAGGACTACCTCTACCTAAACCATCTTTACACCGATGATCAATCCTAGAGAATGAAGAAATTTGATCCATGAACTTGTTGATAAAGGACACATCATGCCAAGCTCATTGTTGTGCGTCTGTACCATTCTGCTCATGCTAAATAAAGATGGCACATGGAGTTTGTGCATTGATGATAGAGATCTTAACAAGATCATTGTGAAGAACCACTATCCTCTTCCCAGAATAGAGGACCTCTTTGACCAAATATGTAGCACCAAGTTCTTTACAAAAATCAATCTTAAGTTTGGGTATTATCAAATTTCTGTTAAACAGACATTTGGAAAACAACCTTCAAAGTCAAGGAAGGTTTGTTCAAGTGGTTGTTTATGCCTTTTGGTTTAACTAATTCAACTGCAACATTCATGCGGATGATGAATGTCATCCACCGACCATTCACAACTTCATTTGTTGTGGTCAACTTTGATGACATCTTGATTTTCAGCAAGACACGGGAAAAACATTTGCACCATATTCAATGAGTTCTCAACACTTTGCGGCAGTACAAGTTGTATGTTAACATGGAGAACACAATATCTTGGATACATTGTTGATGCATAGGGAGTTCATGTGGATTTGGCCAAGATCCGTGCAATCCAAGAATGGCCTAAACCAAAGAATCTTACAAATCTCCATAACTTCTTGGGGTTAACAAAATTTTACAAGAGATCTATATTTGGTTTTTCTCAAGTCACTTGGCCTCTTATATCAAGTTACTAAAGGTGGCGCCAAAGCTATTTTCACCTGGACAGTGACACAACAGAAAGCATTCGAAGGATTGAAATGCAGACTCTCTTCCAGGCTGGTGCTTGTGTTATTTGATCAGTTCTTTGGGATTTCCACAGGTAGACGTTATGAATAATATATCTAGATTACACTGTGTTGTATCTTTAAATTTCTGACGTTTCAGGGCCATCCTCTAGACCCTTCTTCATGTAGTCTTAGATTGTTACCAACCATTTGAGATAGAGACTGATGCATTTGAATATGCAGTTGGAGCAATTCATATTCAATTTGGTCATTTAGTTGCTTACCATAGTAAAGAAATATCCCACATATGATCTAGAGCTTTATGCCATTATTCAGGAATGTAAGCATTAGAAAAATACATATTGGGAAAGAGTACCATTATTTGCAGAGATCACAAGCTGCTGCAGTTTTTGTAGATGCAAAACAAATTGCAACAGGAAAGGTATGGAAAATGGTTTTCGTATCCTCATTAGCCTCATTTGAACATTAAAAATAAGAAGGGAAGTTCCAATCTAGTTGTTGATTGTTTGAGTTGGCCTTCGGTTCAAGCTCTCCTCATAGTGCTTGATGCATGTGGACATGAAACAAACACTTGGTTAGAATTGTATATATCTGATGCTGACTTTGCAGATATCTATCAATCATTGCATAGTGGATTATAAATTCCAGATTTTTACTTACAAGATAGACTCCTACATCATTTGGGACACTTGTGTGTATTGCACAAAGTAGAGAGGCAAGAACTAATATGAAAGGCTCATTTCAGCAAGGTTGCAGGTTACTTTGGAGTTGGAAGGAACTTGGCCACACCTTAGACACGATATTGCAAAATTCATTAGATCTTGTACCGCCTATGCCATAACCAAACCAGTTAATCAAAATAAAGGTAAGTACTCACCTTTTCCGGTTCCAACTAGACCTTGGGAATTAGTTTCCATGGATTTTCTCTCAAGGTATCCTGCTACCAAGCAAGGTAATTATTGTGTTTATTTAGTAGTTGATGGATTTTCAAAGATGGCAATTCTCGCACCTTGTAAGAAATCAAGCTCAAGTTTGGAAACAACTCAACCATATTTTCAGAATGTATGGGTTCACTTTGGATTACCATCCACTATCATTTTTGATAGGGACAACACATTATTGAGCAGTTGTTAGAAAGCTATTTGGTCTATGATGGGCACAAAGCTGAAAAAGTGAGTTTCGTTCCATCCTCAAAACTATAGATAGATATAAGTGGCGAATAGGATGATCGTGCATCTTCTTAGAATGTACAATCCTAGGAAGCAACGCACATGGGATGAAAGTCTTCCTTTCTTTTAACATATTTACAACAAAGCTCTACACAATTCTAAAACACACAAGCCTTTCCAGGTTTGCTTAGTTTTCTAACCTTTGGCACCCATTGGTGTAGCTAATCCTATGCCACTATCATCAAAATTGACATCTCTTTTGACTTAAAAGAAAGTCGATGAAGTTGCTAGGTTCATTAAGCACATTCAACAAGAAGTGCAAACCATTCTACATAAAGCTAATGCTAAGTACTATCTACCCCGTGATCAACTCTGAGCACCACACACCTTTCAGGTTGGGGATCACATATAGCTTCATTTGCAGAAGAAAAGACTTAAAGAACCTTACCACAATTGTCCACTTTGGTATAGGCCCTACAGTGCCACCAAGTAGGTTGGAGATATCACTTTCGAGCTCGATCTACCTTATTACCTTGGTCTACATCCAATCTTTAATGCAAAACTCGTGCCATTATTTTCCACCTTTGTTGGGGACACAAAATGTTGTAGAGAGACTTCAATAGGGAAAAGATCAATCCTGATTTCAACTTTCCAGTGGAACCAAATCAAATAATTGACATTAGGTCAAACACACTATACAACAAGAGATCCCTCTCTTTTAGATCATTAAAGCACGGCATGTTCCTTCCCAAAGAAAATGATTTATAGAAGTGCAAGTTCCCAACAACTTTCCACTTCTCATTTGCAACTGCATGCAATGGGGACCATTGTGCTTCAAAGAGGGGCAACTAATCTAGGAAGATTTTTGGCTTTGATTGACTCATGGTATAATGATAGTACTCTATGCCATGAACCGTCTTTGCCATCAACTTCAAGGCCATCCCAAGCACATTTGGGCATGCCGTAAAGTCCTAACTTGTTGCCACTAATGATACACAACTTTGACAGTGTCAGCCTATTTTGCGTAGAGGTGCAACAATGTTTCTAGAAAATGTCAAAATGGAGAATTTGAACAGTCATGAAGTGAGTGGTTGCCATTCTTGTAAGTAACAAACTCTTTGTGTTCCACACTTGCATGTTAGTGTATTCCTTCCATTCTTTGATAGGGAAAGGAGATAGAATAGGAAGTAAGATAGTGGCTATATGTCTTGTATCATATCCGACCTCTCAGAGCATTGTACAAAACTATTGTATAATACAATCTTGCAACTTAAAGTTCTAGCATGGTGTCTATTATTCTATACTCTAATTTACATCTCGGCCTCTGTTGTTTCATATAAGCTTCTGCCATAACATATTTATTCCGTTAAGCGTGCTATCCATTGGGTTCTCTCCTAGGCCTTGGATCAATACTTCAGACAATTTTAAAGCCATGCTGTTCAATAATTGTATCATGGAGCGATTCCTCTTGAGCAATGATCCTTGGATTGATTCTATAGGGGACCTGGTCTCCTACCTATCTTGTAATGATAGGGAATTGCCTCCTTGCCATGGTGCAAGTGTGTATTACGCTTCATTGTGCTACTGGAGCTTGATGAGGGATACTCAATTCAGCCTGCTTCTGGATGAAGCCTAGTGCTATCTTGTGTATCTGGTTGTTGCTTTGCTACTGGAGCTATCTGTACATGATCATGGAGATTGGTGTTTTGTTTGATTTTGGGAAGTTAGTTACTTTTATTAGTATGTGCTATGGTTTGATTTTTGATGTTCATGTTGCTATTAGGAACATGTTGGATTATATATATGCTTTTTAGCTAGTAAGAAAATAATTTTGTTGCGTTTCAAATAACATTAGCAAAACAAAATTGCAAATACAAAGTAAATAAATTGATAAAACAGAAAAGTAGGAGCACTTGCTCACCCAAGAGTGGACTGCATTAGCAAGTGCATTTTTAACATGATTTCTCACACAATACCGACTCATTGTTTGCTTTAGAAGTTGAAATGGTAAAAGACACATCCTTCAAGGTTTCTCCACCATTTATATTAAAACCACAAGAAACCCTACTTAAACTCATGACTTAACTCTTCACTATCTCTAGGCCCCCAAAACACAATTACTTAATAATAAAGCTAAGACTAAAGACAAACTTAGGGACAAATATCCTATAACATATGTTGTTCCTTGTTACACGACCCCCTTTCAACCTAGCTAGTACAAAATTTGAATTTAAGCATGTTCAACCTTAGAGTAGTGCTAGGATGTGCGACCTCTTAGGAACTTCCTTGTGCAAAATTTTGCACTATGGATTTTAATACATGCAAAGGATGTGGGGAGGACAAAAGTCAAGACCAATACATCATAAAAGAAATCTCTAAACAACACACTCTATAAAACTCCTGAATAGAACACATGAATGAGAATGGGGCCTTTTTTTACTCCTTAAGATCCCCTTACATTTTTGGCACAGTTTTCAACAATGTGCCAATTTTGGATGCTTGCCAAGCAGTTCCTCTGTCTCTAGTGTTGCATCCTCTGTTGGTAGACCCTTACACTTAACCTTGAACATTCGCACATCTTGGTTTGGCAGCTTTCTAACCTCCTCCCCAACAATGCACTTGGGTTCCAACACAAGCTTGCCTTCATCTGTGATAGGTACATCTGTTTGCGACACAATATGCACTCCTATCTTCTTCAAACACGACACACATGGACAACTTCGTGCAACCTTCCTTTCTTTGGTATATCTAGTGCATATGTGATTCCCCCACCCTTACTCTCACTCGATATGGGCCATAATATTTTGGCTGCAATTTTTGCTTCCCTATATTCTTCAATGTGACTTGTTATATGGTTTTAGCTGCACAAACATGATGCCCCCGACTTCAAATGCTCTCTCTGTCCCATGTTGTTTTGCCTTTTGTTTTATCCTATTGGTGCTCACTGCCAGGTTGTCGCTCAAAAGTCACAAGGTGTTCTGCATTTCTTACAATGCTTCCTTTGCAACTAGGACCTTGCCCGTTTGAAGTGCCCAATTTAATGGTGACGGTGCCTTGTACCCATATAAAGCCGTAAAGGGTGGTGTTTGATTGCAAAATGATTGGTGGTGTTGTACCAAAACTCAGCCAAATGTAACAATTCCATCCACTTGCTTTGCTTTTCCTGCATACATTGTCAGATACCCTTCTAGCACCTTTTCAACACCTCTGTTTGACCATCAGTTTGGGGATGGTATGCAGTCGGTACTGATCATAGATGGTCTGGTTTGGAATACCCACTATAGCTTAAACATATGTTGGAAATAAAATTCACCAAACTTTGGACCATTTCTTCCCACTTTTCTTGCAGGTATGAAGTGGGCATACTTGGTCAATTGATCTACCACAACAACAATATCATCTTTACCTTCAAAATTGGGTGGACCTGAGATAATGTCCGCTAACACAATTTTCCACTTTTGATTTGGTATAACATTTGGTTGCAAAAGGGATGGGGAAGGAACACTCTTGACCTTATTCCGTCGGCAAGGATTACACTCAGCTACAAATTCTAGAATGTTCGCTTTCATGTTTTGCCAGAAAAAAATACGGATGATGTTTTCGTAGGTTTTTGGGAATTAAACATGGCCTGCAGATGGAGACTCATGCCCATGCTCAAGTGCCCTCTGAACAAGGGGGGTCATTTTTAAGTAAATGCATCCCCAAAAATGATGCCATTCCTAACAGATCAAGCCTTCCCCATTTTTCCATCTTCAGTTTCTTGTCTTAATTTGGTCGTAGCAATATGGGTTGAGTAGGCTTGTAGATATTGTATCCAAGTCGGTTGATTGATGGAAATGGCATGAAAGATAGGGTGTCCTCTAGGTGTGACAATGCATTTGCCACCGCATTCTCGTTTGCTTCCTTATAAAGGATCTCAAAAGTCAGGCTTGTAGGCGATAAATCCACTTCTGCTACTCCTCTGTTAATGTCCTGAGTCAACAAGTAGTTAAGGCCGAGATGATCAATCTTTTACTCCCTAAAAGAAACTGAAAGCAATTTAGCCATTGTGTACAGGATGGCTAACATATCCTTGCCATACGTTGACATCTGTCACACCTTGTCATTCAATTTCTTGCTTTCAAATGCAATGGAACGGTCATCTTGAGAAAGTACTGCACCAAGGCCAGATCCAAAAGGCCAGATCCAAAAGCATCACATTCATGACAAATGTCTTGGAGAAATCAGGAGTAGCTAAAATTGGAGTAGATGCAAGAGCTCGTTTGAAATCCTCAAACGATTTTTGTACCTTAGTAGACCACTTACATCCTTCCTAGTAAGGTTAGTCAGAGGACGAGCTATTGTGAAGTTCCTTACAAACCTTTTATACAATCCTGTCAAGCGTAAGAAACCATGAAGTTTCGTAAGAATCTTGGGCATAGGCCAATCGTATATGGGTTATTATGCACCTCCTCAACATAAATAATGTGACCAAGGCATTTTGAAGATGTCTTAGCAAATTCACGCTTAGATGCCTTTGCAAACAACTTCCCCTTGATTAAGGTATCCAACGCAATGCCCAAATGCTCCAGTTGGGATGCTGATGGATTACTATAAATCAAGGATATTATCAAAAAATACAAGGACAAACTCATGTAAGAATTTATCGAATACCTTGTTCATCAATGCCTTAAATGTTGTTGGAGGATTGCTGAGACCAAAAGGCATGACCCTAACTTGGTAGTGGCCAGGATGAGTTTTGAATGCAGTCTTCTATTGGTATCTGATAGTATTCAAACTTGATATCTGTCTTCTAGAAATACTTTACCCTGTATAACTTATCAAGCAGATCATCAATCCTTGGGTTAAGAAATTTAGTTTTAATTTTGATTTTGTTTAGAGCCTTGTAATCAATACAAAGTCTATGTGATCCATCCTTCTTGGCTAGTACCACTGGAAGCAACATAGGGGCTCTTACTTGGGACAATTATAGTAGCATTCAAGAGTTCACGTACCAATTTTTCTATCGCAGATTTTTTAAAATGTCTGTATATGTAAGGGTAAATCCTAGTTGGACCCTTAATAGAGTCAAGCTTAATAATATGCTCCAATTCCGTATTTGGCGGTGGGCTATTTGGTAGATCTTGGAAGACTACCTTATATTTGACGAGCAACTTTGAAATCCCAGGAGCATGGTCATGTAGGATAAAAGAGTTCACCCCATTTAATAAATGCGAGTTAAACCCAAAATGACCCTTCTTCATAATTTTGTTCATTTGACTAGAATTAACAATTTTGTTTTCCCTTAGGGATAAGGACTTGATGGTATACTTAGGGTTCCTTTACTTGAACGTCAAGAATCTCCCCTGATGATTAGTGGAGTATGTCCAAGCGAGTATAACCATTGAACCCTAAAAACAATGTCCACTCCTGCACTAGTAACAACATAGAATTTATCCTTGTGTACATAATCTGTCATTGGAAGTTCCACATTATGCACTTCTCCTTGGCATTCAATGCTTCAGTGCCTTGGAACCGAAATGGGAAAACTCTTACAGGTGTCTAAATGGAGACCTAGTCTATGGAGTTTTTTCTTATCTAAAATATTAAGTGTACTTCCTGGATCAGCCATGACCAAAACTTGAGCTTTCTTGATATGCGCAAATAACTTGAAAGTGTTTGGACGGTCCAACCCGAACATTATGGAAAGTGACCACTGATGGGTTACCCTAGTTCTATCATAGAAGGGGGAAAATTTTCTGGATCCCACTCTACATCAGGTTGATCGGGGATATTCTCATTATCAGACTTTGGCTCATATGGACACACATCTTCTGCCATACAAAACTTTTCTATGTTACATACTTGACCCTTGTTCCATGGTTGAGAACACTTGCGATAGGGGTTTACAACAATGGATGTAAGGGTAGATTGATGACCAAGGGTTTTTAAACAATGAAGACTCAAATTTTCCCTCATTCTTGGGTTTCCTATCAAAAAGTAAAAGATTTTCAGACAATAGTTCCTACCATTTTATTTTTTAGGGAATCAATATGTTTTTCTGCTTTTTAGCTACAATAATATCCCTTTCAAATTACCTTGGTTTAAACATCCTTACTTCTGTTCGAATCTCAGCCTATAGGTTGGAAATATAGATCTTCTGCACTAGATTTGAAAAACGCTTGGCCTTGGACTCAAAAAATGTGGATGTTTTCCGTATACTTCTCCGTAGACATTTTTGAAAAATGCAATAACTGGCTATCATACTGCTCAACCCAGTTATGATGAGCTCTATTTGTTGAAGTGTTGGCAAAATTGAAAAAGTCTCCTTCGAGGTATGTAAAGATCCATCTCTCTCATGATGTGTGGGCACCACCATCCAAATGTTGTAGGGACTCATTCAGCTTGTCATTGCCTTTTAATCTTTTGTACTCTAAAGGCCAATCTGAACTTGCTTAATCATGTGTGGACCTCCATCCCACCTCCAAAGTCATATCGTGGGATCTTCATTTGTCAATTAAAAGAGGGATGATGCAAGATTCTTCTTCCTCTTCATATCTAGTGGAACATGATATCAGGATTTGCCCAAGGGTTGATATCCTCCTCTTCAGAATTTTCAGCATTTGGCTGCTTTCCCAAGAACTGAATCTCCCTTCGAACCTCATTGGTGAACTCAACAAATAACTCCATCTCATCCTTGGTCACAAACATGGAGTTGTTTCTTGGATAAATTCTCCTGGACATTTTGGCAGCAGCTGTGAAAATCGACTGAAGCTCTAATGCCTCTTGCCACGTTCCAAATGACAAATGAAAAATGAAATTGCAAATACAAAGTAAATAAACTGATAAAACAGAAAAATGGGAGCCCCCGTTCACTTGAGAGTGGACTGTACTGCAAATGTGTTTGTAACACTAGTTCTCGCATGATGGTGGCTCTCTGTTTACATATATAAGTTGATATGGTACAAGATACATTCTTTAGGATTTTTTCATCTTTTATATTAAAACCACAAGAAACCTTACTTAACTCATGACTTAATCCTTCACTACCTTTAGGCCCCCAAAATATAACAACTTAATGGTAAGGGTAAGACTATAGACAAATCTAGGGACAGACATCTTATGACATATGTTGTGCATAGGAATTCAAATTTTGGATCTTTTTATTAATGGTTTCAGCTGGTTATTGAAATCCTATAGGTTGGTTTGGAAAGCCAGTAGACCGTCAGAACTGATCTTTGCTTCCTATGTTAATAGTGTTTTTTGAATTTAAATAAGCTCTTTTTTTCTGTTCCAAAACAATGTCCCTAGATGTTTTATTGAGTAAAATCTTGCTTGTTCTTGAAATTCTTATATTTGGACACAACGATAAGTATCCTAATATTGATTTCATAATTACTCAATGAAAGTTTTAATTGAGAGTTTGTACCTGTTTTATATATACCTTAATAAAACAATGTGGTTAAATGTTGAAAAGAAGAGAGCTAGTCGATTAATTGGATTGGAAAATATATATATCTGATACGTCCCTTGGGCAAGAAGAGTTTTTAAAATGGTATGCTCTGTTTCCTGTTAAGCCTCTTCAGTGATGAGATGCAAATGTTTTCGGAAGCAGCATTGATGAATGACTGTAACGTTTTTTGCTTGTTTGCAGAAGGAATGGCGAGAACATAAAGAAGAATTTAAAAGGAAGGCCAGGCGGATTGTCAGGAAATCACAGGAAATGTTCTGAGATATTTGTTATGGAGATTTGAACTGAACTCTTTTTTGACTGCTGGAAAATTAAATCACGGGGTCTCTATATCTAGCAATATGTTGTGTATGTGTGTTTTGAAGTCTGATTCAATCTTGGAAACTTGTCTTTTTCTGTACCATGTTGCATAAGAAGTAATGGACTGGTAGATGTGCTTGCTAATGACGTATGGTTGATAGTGTTTGTATTTGTTGGTAGCGACATATCGTTACTGATTGTCTTTAAATGTTGAAAAGCAGCCTCAGATACAATCATAACCATCTTACCAGTTAAAAATGTTTTTAAACTGCAATTGTAAATCAAGCATGTTTTCCCAATTCTTTTAAGACCTAAGCCTGCACAATTATGGCGGAAATCAGTGTGCAATAGAGGCTCCTGCTTCCTATGATACCCCAATGTTTTGGGCACATGGGGGTTGGGGCAAATAACCAAGTTTTTGGAACAATCTACCGAGTCCTCCCCCCACAAAAACAGAGGATACCTCCTAAAAATATATATATATAAATAAGAGACGATTCATTGTGCAAGTTGTTATGTACATATGATCAATGTATAAGCCCAATAAAAATACACACATCAAACTAAAATTCATCATCGGGGATATGAATCTTCGAATTTATCATTAGCAGTGAAAATTTTCTAAATGAAAATACAAAGAAAATAAGGATTTATTAATTAAGATTCAATGCTCAGATATCAAAGGTGAGTTCAACTCATTTTTGGTGGTTTATAGCTCCCTATTGTATACTCCTTGATATACTGGAGTCATTACATGGATTTTTCTTGATGTCCCCAAGATGCATGGAAATATATGGGATGTATTTACAACCCTTGAAAACACATTCTCTACAATGCGGCCTACACCCCCTGACAACCAATCAATCCTTATCGTCTTTGTTTTCTAAGATAGGTCCTACAAATTTGTTGTGTATTTTTTTTGATCTTTTGTCATGCCTATCATGGGGTTGGCCCAAATTGTTTAGCTACGAAAGTATTGTGTTTGTCATGTCATTTTGACGTATATGTATATCCCCTTCTATGGGATTTCCTTGTTTCGATGTACACAAGCATTTGATTGGGGCATATACTAAACATAGTTTAATGGCAAATGACATAATAATCACATTGTTGGTGTGTGTCTTCTAGAGGTAAATTACTGACAAGGCTTTGTGCCAAACATGAAAAACTACGTTTGGTTGGGTGTGGCAATGAACAAACTTTTTCGTTATTGTAAGATTAAGGATGGCATTACTCAACACAAGTTCTATCACATTGAGTTGTACAATAGAAATGCCCTCTAATGTATTCTTATTTGGTTAATGATTCACAAAAGTCATTTTGAACATTCAATTGTGTTTTTATTCAAAAGGCATCTATAGAAGTGAAATTTGCCACTACCTTATAGTGTTGGCATGTTAAGTTACATACTTAAGGATACCTAATAGAAATAATAAGGATACCTAATAGATGTGCCTTATGTAAAAGAGACGTTGAAACAATTTACCATCTTTTAGTAGATTGTGCCTTCGCTTGAAATATTTCTAACTTTATGCTCTCTAGGTTTGGGTCAAGTGGGTGCAACCAACATCTATTTTGGATCTTGTTTACCCATGGATCCTTTATTTTAATAATTCTTAGCTATAGACTATTTGGAAATTGGTTCTATCACATGTGTTATGGGGAATTTGGTTGGAAAGGATTTTAAGAAACTTTTGGAATAAGGAATGCAATAACCATAGTGTGGGATCTAGGATTGCACAAGTTATATCAAAGTTTTTTTTTTCGTATCTAGTAATAAGAGGAAGGAAAAAGTTTTGGATAGCGAAATCAAGATCATTGCTAATTGGAACCTTGATATTTCGTTGGGGTTGTTGAATGAGGAGAAGAAGGTTGATAGGAACTTAGTTAAAGTGAAATGTCTTTTGATCAGTTAGTTTAAATTAAAAAATAATGGTGCCTCTAAAGGCAACCCTAGGCAAACAAGTAGTGGAGGCATAATAAGAGACAACAAAAGAAATTTAGTGGAAACACATGTAGGTTGCTTTGGAAGTCCAATGAAATCATTATGTGAAAGCCAAAGTTGTTTTTTTGGGTTTGCATTTAGCCAAATAGATGAGGATTACCCACCTTTCCATTGAGGGGGACACCCTGAACATCATTAGATGTCTTAAGAAGGAAAAGTTATGTCGCTGGGCAATTAAAAATATGATTGAAGATGCTCTCACGATAATACAAGCCTTTCATGAAACCATAATTTGTCATATCTATAGAGAATATAATAGAGTAGTAGATTGGTTTGCTAACAAAGGTGTGTATGGTCTAGGCTTGGAGAAATGGTTTGATTCGCCCCTTGTCAAGACTCGTTGTTAAAATTGTTAATGATTAAGCAAAAGTGTAAATTTCTCCCTTTTATAAGTTTTAGCAAGCCAGGGTGATAGGTCTTTCTAGAAACAAGATGTCTTTTTCAATCTTTCTAAGGATCATTTGGAAAATACAAAGAAAAGTTTATTTGTGCAACTATTTGTTTTCATTTCTTTTCAATGGGACACGTGCCATTTTCAACCATTAAAGCATTAAGGGGTGTTCGGTCAAGCATTTGAGATATCATTTCCACAAAAAGGGGAATCTTAATTTTATTTCTAAAATGATCCTTCTACCTAATTGCATTTATGTTTTCTTCATATCTTGAAATGGGTTTTGAAAAAGGCTTGCAATCACTGTGTAAGTTAAGTATCAAAGAGGGACGTGCGTATTTTCTCAAGTGAGGAGAATTTTCATTAAGAGAGTATTTTGTGGGCTCAATGGGAGGCGATACGTTGAGAACATAACCCTCCTCATGTGAGGGAGTCAAAACAATTCAACAATGTGGCATATTGTACGAAAGGGAAGCTTGACATAGTTAATGGATAGAATAAATGGGCATGATTGTGATGTATAAGGGAATTTCCCAAGTACTAGAAAGTCAAAAAAGCATAGTTAGAGGACTTACATTCAAGGTGTTTAAGAATAGCGTAGCTGATGGATTTCTATAAAGAAAAGAGGCAGAGGGAGTAAGTCATCATAGATTTTCTAAGAGGAAAGGAGATCTTGAGTAAATTTTAGGTTGACTATCTAAGAGACTCTTTCGAGGCCTTGGGATGAGGTGGCACTTCAAATTATGAAGTAAATTACGCTTGAGGGGAGATTCAAATGTGTTTTTTCTATCACTTCACCTTGCTTAGTCATTTCAGACACAAGAAATCGGTGAGCATTCCTTTGTATGTTTTGATGTCGCTCAAAATTTTTGTGATTAATGTTCAACTAGATAAAATACAACTTCCTTTACACCAAGGTCTCATCCTTCTGTTATTTTAATAAGTTAAATCCCATTTTTCTAGGTCTATACACATCCCAAAGATCTCTTTAAGGAGTTCAACCTTGATCAGTATAATATCTTTTGACCTATTAATACCTGATTTAGGGAAGTTCACTCAAACCCCTAGATTTGTAGTTATGAAAGTGCCCTTGAAAAGAAAGGAGACCTCAAGAAGGGAGTTAAAGGTAGAAATGACTAGGAGGGTGAAGAAAGAGTGTCTGTATGGGAAAATTGAAAATGTTAAGCTTTAAGTTTTTGAAATAGATAAAGATCCCCCATGATGCTTTGTTTTTGGGAAGAAGAAAGGTGAGCTAAAGAGGAATTCTTCCTTGGAAGGAGCTGGAATATAACATCCTTGCAAAAATATGATTGCCCAAGAGAGAGAGTTTGCCCAACGATTACATAAATACATTCCTGATAAAGAGTTTAAGAATCAATTTGAGAAAATACATATCTCCAAAGAGCAGGGAAAAGAGAACTTTCCTAGGGGTGAAGAGGAAAAAATAACTATTGAGAAGACGCTGAATATAATTGACCTTCTTGAGAAAGATTACCACCTAAAATACAGTATCCTTAAATGGTTTATAATTGAGAACGCGAAAATGAGAATTGAAATAGAACTTTTGCATCATCGGCTAAATGGAGAACAACCGCAACCTCAAGTTAAGTATTTGTTTAACAAAGATGTAGGGACTTTAATAGGTAGCATGTGTGAACTTAAGGAGGAGATGAACACCCAAAAGGAAAAAATGGGCTAGATGGAAAGGGACAAAAAATCTAGTAAAGGTCCTTTAGTTAAACAAAATAACCATAAAACATTGTGCTACTAGTATATTCATGCTTCACGTAGGTATAAAGAAAAGGAAAAATTACTAAAGAGGAAGGGCCAAGCAAAAGAACTAGGAGCCAAAGGAAAGACAAAGGTTGTAGATAAGGACATGGATTTGGTCAAGACTGAAGAACCATTGAAAATTTTGAAAGAAGAATGAGAAGCAACTTAGACCTTGATTGAATTTTCTTCTTCTCAACTTAAAATTACCTTGCAACTCTATGCTATTTGTTAGCTATTTGTTTGCTGCTACTGTTGTTTGCCTCCAACGTTTTATCAGTCCAGGGTTTGTTTTCGTCCCATTATGTTTGTTGATCAAAGCTTTTGTCCTCTTTTGTGCTATTCTCTCTTATTTTCTTATAAAAGTATTTGGGCCCTTTCAAAAACTCAAATTTACATTTAAATAAATAAAAAATATTAACCTTAAAAATCTAATTTAATTGGCAATCAATTTGTCATCTCTCATTTTTTATATTCATCCTCTTTATTTCCTAACATCATTGAAGAATAGCACATCAAGATTTTGCAATCTTTGCTTGCTTCTCTCATTTACTTGGCATGTTTGAGGATGGGCTGAAATAGGAAGCAATACTTTGTTATATATGTATGTATGAGGGCATAACAAAATTGAGTCAATAAAAAAGGGCACAACTATACAAAGCATCTCAAAATCACTCTAACGACAAGTATTAATTTAGTTTGGATGTTTTAGTTAGTTAATTTTGCTTAATTCATAGTTGATGGCATATTTTTAGTGATAATTTTTTTTTTAAAAGGAAAATTTAAATTTGGATTTTTTTTATTATGAAATTATGTCAAATAACATGTTTATAATACACAATTAACATGCCAACGAACTTCCTTGTAAGCTAAGACGCTAATATTTCAAGTGACAATTTGATAAAATCTGGGGATACACTCACTTGGGAGGTTTTGGAGAATTTATTGAAAAATGAAAAAATCAAAATGTAATGATTGTAGGCTTTTATAATTGCCTTTATCCATGTTCTCCCATAATTTCTTAACCTCTCGATAGGAATGGATGGTTGGTATTTATGACTTGTTCGATCGAGATCAAGTCCTTGCTTTTTATTTCCATTACCTTTTGGTGTGGGTGGCGGTATTGGGCTTTAACAAGTGGCAGGGGAGTTGTTAGACACTTGCGACCCCACAAGCCATCTATCATTCATGTCAGTTCTTTAGCTCTGTTATTATGTTTTTCAATGGAGGGGTCTGACTCCTTGCACACCTTCTCTATCCCCTTCAATGATGGGATTTTGCACTGTTTTTATTCCATCATTTATAAGTGCCTTTTGTATAAATCGATATTTTTCATCTTATCTTTTACCGAAGATATCTTTTGCAGGACTTGTCGATGCATTAATCTCCTTAAGTACACTTCCTAAGGAGTGCATTGGGAAAGAGGTGTGGTTGGCTCGTGGCACTTTGCGACATATGGTTATGTACTATTATGCCATACCTTCATTACCATCAACGTGGCCTCCACTGAGTTTCTTTCTTTCTTTGTCTCTTTTTTTCCAGTTATGCAACCTCCATGTGTTTCCAGTTTGTATCTTCCCTGTTTATCCTTGTATTGGATTGACCCAATTGATATAGTACTATGTCTATGTCTTCTGTACTATATCATGATTGATGATATAGTGTTTGATTGGCCGATACTGTATCAATACCATTGTCTTAGATTATTATTGATTTCTAGGTTTGGATCCATATATATAAGGGTCATAAATACCATTCCCAACACACAAGACTCATCTACTTTGATTGTGCTCACATTTCTTCCCTTAAGTAGCAAAATGAGGAGTTATATGATAGAAGCTTATTATTGTGGAGGTCAAGTCTTGCTCAAGGTCATTGAAGCTCAATAGGAGGAGTTGAACTAAAGAGGCAACTCATAGTATTTGGAGTCCCCAAATAAGGATATATATGTCTTTATCTTTGCTATTTGATGTCATTACCTAAAATATGTCTTGCAAAATGCCACTAGAGCCAAGGGGGATATTGATGCGTTGACAAGTCAACTCAATATAAGTATCTCTATCCCTACTCTATTTTTAATTACTTAGTAGATATATATGTTCTTATTGTTAAAGTAACATGTATGTTGTTGCCCTTGCAAATGTTACCTTTATAAAAAATAAGCTGGTGTATTATAGGTTGCTTAGGATTGCCATTAAAACCATAGTTTAGGACCTAATCTAAGCCACATTTGCTCAAACTACATTACAACCCACACTTGTGGCATTTATTTCTTGTTTAGTTTAGTTAATTTGTCATCTTGGATCTAGGTTACCCTTGTGCGTCAGTTCCCTACATATGGTTTAGTTAGTGCATCATTGATACCCCATTTGTTTTAGCCATTGCCTTCCATAATTGATTTTACGTTGAGACCTAGTTAGACACCACATCTCATATCTTAGGCATAGGCTTTTTAACCGTGTATCCTCAATATTAAGTGTTGATTATTGTCTATTAAATATACAACCACCTCAAGTTATGTCTCTATATTTGCATGTACATAGGCTCTAGATTCATATCTTGTTTATATATTTGTCTATATATATAAATGATATTGTTATATTGATCATCTTAGCCTGCATACATTCTCGTGAACTTGACATGAATCCTATCCCATCACTTGTTGGATTGTCTTCGCATTTTCACATCTAGCTTCTTAGAGCTTTCAAAGTAACAAGTATCTCTTGTCAAATCCTATACTTACTTCTTAGAGTTATCTTAATATTATATTCACTATCATAATACATTCTGGTGAACTTTATAATTTTTCCATAATTTTTCAATCATGTCTTCCTCTAGGGTTCCAATCAATTAAGAAATTTGCATAAGCAAAGATCTAAATCATAACATCACATATATCCTTACTTTGGATGGCAGTTTAAAAATACTTCCCCTCGATCTTAACATTTGTATCATAGTTGAATCTCCAATAGATAATCTTCCCATTTAAGCATGGCCAAAGATACCTTAGTTGATCTTCCCAATCTCAAACCAATTACTTAATCATGCAACACAAATTATATGCCATTAATGAAAATACTGAGTGCTCCCCCAATTAGTGAAACGTAATGCAACATGGATTTTATTTCACCTCCTCTTAACACCAATGTTGGAAATCCTCCCCCTAGCAACCCCCTTTCTCAAAATCCTTTGAATATCTCTCAAGTCCTTGCACAAGTGGTTCAAAAAATGGTCCTTACGCAAACTTCCAACAATAATCAAATGCTCCAAATGTAAAACCACCTTTTGAAAATGGTTGAACAATTTCCTCTAGTCATCATAAATAAATCTATTCAAAATTGCATTCCTCTTCCTCTTAGAGATGCCAATAAAAATCTTATCCTCCAATCTCTAATTCACTATAAGATGCTTCAACATATTCAAAACGAACCTCTATATCCCTTCATTGCGTCTATGGACTTTGGAAGTATTTCTCCAATCATCACATATGATGAGACTACTAATCCTACACTACATATTAAAGTATTTGGTAACCTCTGTAAGGAGTGGATTTGAACGAACACCTATACAACTACCAAGCTTATAGCCAAAACCTTAGTTGGAGATGTGCTAGAATGGTCTAATCAATTTCCAACTCACTCAATTAAAAAACTATAAGACTTAGTCAATGTTTTATTTAAATAAATCCAAATAAAAAAACTTCTTGAAAAATAGCCTTAGCAACTTCATTAACGATAAACAATTATCTACGAAGTCCGTTCATGATTTCATCAAGTGATGGAAGTCATTGATGCATAAATTGGATCATAACATGAGTGATGACAACCTTTACAATTATTTATTACCACTATAAAGTCCCCTCTTCAATACAAAATAAAGTCCTTCTCTCCCAAAAATTTGAAAGAGGCATTTGATCAATCTAAAACACAAGATTTCCATATGAGCTAATTTGAACCATCTCAAAATTCTAGTAGGGAATCTTTTCAAACGTCAACCAATGCAAAACTTTAATACATCTCAAACCAAACCTCCCCTACAATTTGAATCGAGAGTGTCCTCAAACATTGCAAAGTCTTTCCACCCTCCCTCGAGTTTCCAAAAACTCAAGCAAAAGATGCCACCTTTTTGACCCATGAGCTTTGACTCTTCCAAGCTGCCTCCACCATGGTGCAATTCTAATAAGTTTTTTTGGTGGCACACTACTATAAATTATTCTCATGAAATTTGTCGTAAATTTTAAAGATTTGAATTTACTTTCTTGTTAGGTGCACACTTCAACCATGAAGCTATCATCTAAGAACGCTATAATGAATATCTCAAAGCTTCTAAAGCCTAATCAAATCACCCTCCCTAACCAAATAACAATCAAATTCAAACTTCAAATTAAAAACCAACAACTAATGTTTTAGAAACCATGCTTAATCCTAACTCTTTCAATGATGAGGAAAAATTAGCTAACATGAACAACCAGAAGTGTGTTGTATCATTCATCATTTCACAACCTCTTAGGTCAATTCAACCCCAAACCACTCCTAAAGATTACAAAATTGTTCTAGTCAATCCTAGAGGTCCAATTTCAATTTTAGTCCCCTTCAAAACATTAAAATCTAAAAAATCAACCAAGGAAAACTATATCGACGTGATGATATAATTATAAATAAATTTCCTGTCCATAAAAACTGTATCAACCATTACCGAGACTATGCCGATACAATTATAAATCTGCCTCTTGTCACATCAAATTGTATCAACAATAACCCAAAATGTGCCAATACAGTCTTAAATCTACCTCTTATCACATTAAACTGCATCGGTTGTAACCCAAAAATTGTTGATATAATTTTAAAATGGTTTCCTGTATTAACAAACTATATTGACTAGTTTCGATACAATTTTAAAACCTACACCTATCAATTAGAATACCTTTGTTAGATCAAACTATATTGATAGTGCTGTTACAGTAATATTCAACTTAAATCAATCCAATCATATCGATAATGTCGATACAATCAGATCCAGTATAGTCAAATCCAACTATATCTCCCTAACCAATATTTTACAACAAACTTCTGAAGTACCTCCTAAATTTTTAAAAATTACCATACACACTAAATTTCCTATTGTAAGACATATTTATGTAGAATATGAGATAAAATGTAATCACTATTGGGAAATACAACTAGGCCCTCCTAGCAAGTGCCCATTATATTATTACATTTTCTCCTGCCTATGCTCCCAACGTTAGCTAGGTATATTATGAGAAAGATAAAATAATGGTTGAGAGTGGTGTTTTCCTATTTAGGGTCACTTTTATTCTCTTGTGGGAAAATCTATTGCAGTCTATCCACTTGTCTCTCATCCATAGTTTTACACTCTCTTATGATGAAGTCTCAACATGTCTATCATTGTATCATTTCTCTTTATACATTTTTTATGATTGGGGAAACCGATTCGTTCTATGTTCATCTCCATCTTTCCTATTTTCCACCTCTTTTTGGGCTTAGTAAGGTCGGTATCAAGATTTCATGATTTTTTAATGTGAAAGTCTAGGAGTATGTAAGTGTCTGGGCCTCTAGGTTCTCTTTTTTAGTGACTACATGTAATCCCTCTTATATTAGTCATCTTTAGCACCCATCATCGGTCTTTAGAATCTTTATGGAGGAGGTAAAAATAAAATCTAAAAGATCTAAAAACCATAATATCATAGTAAAAAGGAAAAAAGAAAAGACAAAGAAAGAAAATATCAAAAGTTAGATCACACCAAAAGACATAATCTTATTTTGGCACACCCATATCCTAGTCAAAGATCAAACTCTACATTTGGCATCATAATAGAGCTGAGGTCCATTGGGGTACATAGACCAATAGATAGGAGTAGGAGGTCTCATATATTTAAATTTTGATGCCATCTACTTTCTTACACAAGTACCAAATCCTCACAGTAGACTAATGGATTTGTAAGGGGTATTGAAGAGTAGGGAACACATTGTGGGAAGGTACGATCATTTTATTTTTCATGCATACTAGCCTTCATGGAATGATATTTATACTTAACTAGTTATCCCAAGCTATAAGCTTGCTAGGTAGGGTTCTTTATGGCCATTGATGTTGGACACTCGTAGTCTTGTCAAACTAATTAGAATGTCTTGTTTCTGCTAAAGACCAAATTTTTACTTTGGTGATGTTATTTCCTTTTGACAAGCATGTTTGTTTCTAAATCTATCCCATATTTTCTATTCTGATGGGGAATCAAGAACAACACACCTGTTCTGATCCCACTTGTTAGGATCTTGCTCCTCAGAAAGAGCACAATATGATTACCAAATACAAGCAATTAAACATGCGGAATTATCCAGAAGTAACAAGTAACTAGAATTCACAAATAACACAGAATATGAGAGACAATACACAATCTTGTATTCAATACTCATCCAGAAAGAAAATACAATAAATAAGATGCCACTTCTTCTTCCACCTCTATAAGGCTTCCCACACCTCAAGGGCTCCCAGTAATTCTCAATCAAGAGTTCACTCTCCTATAAAAAATGGTCCCAACACACAACTCACACACAGAATTGGTGTTCACCTCCAACCAGTCAGTAATAACCCTGCCAGTACACAAGTACTCAAAGTACTTCAAGTAGATCTCCCATAAGCTTGCAACAACCTGCGACTCAAATGATCTTACTTACACATGTAGATCTTCAAACGTGGCCTTGCACACCTGTTGACCAAGATCCTACAACTAGAAGAAATCCTTTTCTTGCCTTAATTACAATACATGCCAATGGGTCTATAAATAGATCCCACACTTGAACAATAACTTAGACTTCTAATTTACAATAATTAGACTCGCAACTCACAACCAAAAATAGCCTTTACATGCAAACACTCGGTTCAACGAACTAACTATTCTTGCAACGAACAATTATGGAACCACACAGGCAACAGACGTCAGTCCCTGTCTGCCTGGAGGTGACCGACGTCGGTTGGCCTCCTGCCGATGCCGGTTGCCTTTCTGCACTATAGATGACCGACATCGGTCCCACTGCCGACGCCGATATCCCTGGAAATCAACAACCTCCTCCATGTCTGCAACAGTTGAAGCTTTTAGCTCCACAACCTAACAATCTCCCACTTGGAGATAAACAGCTGCAACTGTACCTGTACCTATACATCATCTAGTTTATTCCTTTGGATTTGTATCCCTCTTCAAGATCACTCTTGAAGACCAACCACCACAAATCATGTGGTGCACCTCCTATCATCCAAATCACCTGCCACATCCGCATCTACAAATCCATGTAGAAAAAGAACTTGAACCTGCATAGCATGTGCACCTGCTGCTGGTCCCTCTAAGAATCCACTGAACTGCCCTCCAGTGCTTCTTTCTCGAATTGGCTCCAAACTTGTGACAGCTCCCACTGCTTGGGAAATCTCAGGTCTAGTACATACCATGCACTTAACCTCATTATGTGAATCAAGACACTGTTCATAGAACTGTCCAACCATCGGTGTGCTAACCGGTTTCACACAATCATCTGAAGACAAAGTCAACCTGTGACCTTCCATGTCCCTAGAACACACTCATGCCAAAGAATCTTGCTGCTCCCAGATTTTTCATGACACACCTCTGAACTAGCTTTACCTTTAGTTTAGCAACTCCCTATATGTGTAACCCTGCAACAAGCACACAATACAGTAACAGGATAATGTAGCTAATATTATCCAACCTAGTAAAGAGAAACACAATGATCAAACCTCCATTGTTCTGTAGCTTATTCAAGACCATATACCCTAGCCTTCCGTCTCACGTATCCATTTTCGCTCTTCTTTATCCTGAAAATCCATTCGTCTCTCAATGCTTTCTTCTAGCTGGCAACTCCACCCAAAAACTCTCGTTTGGTTCTTCTCCAAGGAATCACATCTTTCATCCATGCCAAGCTCCCACTGTTTCCTGGATCTACTTGCTCTGCTTCTTTAATAACTTCCTGGTTCTTTACCATCAGTGAGCAACAAGTAGTGTAAAGAAGGGATATGATGAATTTAAGGCTTACTTACCCTTTAAGTCCTCCATATGGGTGCTTGAGACTCCTTGACAGCTTGCTGTCTGCCCAAAATCTATCTCAGTGACTGATGCCGATCACATCTCAGTTTGCACCCAACCGATGTCGGTTCCATGCGATTGTCTCATCGTCGACGTCGATTCCCCCTGACCGATGCCGGTGTTTATCTATCCTGAGTCATTGACGTCAGGCTGCACATAGCCAATGTCAGTCCCTATCTGGATGCCAACGCCAATTTTCTAACCGACGTCGATCTCTGTGTTTTGCTTGTGAGCGATGACATATACCCACGAGCTCCTTTTGGATCAAACCCTTATCCAAATCAACCTTGCTCTGCTCAAAATTCTTCAGCCCCTTACGCTGATCTCTATCCGTTACCTTCTCCTTGAAAACCAAGGCTTTCCTGTTCTTGTCACAAACATCTAATTTCTCAAGAAACGTCACTTTATTCTTCTGCATACAAAAATCTTGATTCATGCTTTTCAAATCCGAAAGCATACCCTTTGACTCAAAAACATGCATCTCCTTCTTATTCATGTGACCAAGCCTATTAAGCCACATCTTCAAATCTACAGCTGAAGTAGATAAACCAGAAAGAGAATCAGTAATACAAGTAGATAGATAAAGCGTACCTACTTTCTTACCTCTTGCTACAACAAGTGCACCCTTGGTAACCTTCCAAGAGTCCGCTGTGAGAGTTACTGTGCAACCCTCATCACCCAAACTTCTTACAAAAATCAAATTTTGCTCCAAAACTAGGACATGCATGACCTCTTTCAACACCCATGTGTTTCCTGTCTGCAATTTCAGCTTCACTTTTCCTTTGCCAACCATCTGACAAGGCTTACCATCCCCTAAATAAATTTATCCAAAGTCTCCCTAGACATACTCATAAAAAAATTCCCTATTTGGGGATACATGAAAAGAGGCACCAGAATCTAAAACTCAAGATTCTACTTTATCTAAGGAACATACCAGAGCATCCTGTGCAACAAAATCGGCAACATCTACTTCTTCTTCATGTCCTTCATGCTGATCTTCACCCAACCAACAATCTCTCTTTAAGTGCCCTTGCTTTCCACATTTCCAGCAGGTTATTTTGCCATACCTAGACTTGGATCTCCTGCCTATCTTGGACCTTGATCTCCCATGCTTGATCTTCTCTCTTTGCCTTCCCCTGCTTTCCACACTCAAAGCATTTCCTGATGATTCACCTGTACTTTTCTTGCGAATTTCTTCATTCAAAATTACACCCACAACATCATCCACTTTTAAGATTTTTGAAGTAGACGCAGTATTACTAAATGCCATTACCAAACTCTCTCAACTTTCAGGTAACGAGCATAAGATTAAGAGAGCCTTAATTTTGTCATCAAAAACAATATTGACTGAATTTAACTGGTTTACCAAATCATGGAAATCACTAAAAGGACTATGAACAGATCCACCTTCCAACATTTGCAAATTAAATAATTGCTTCATAAGAAATACCTTATTTGAAGCTGAGGGTTTTTCATATAAATTTGCCAAAGATTCCATCAACTCTACCGTTGTCTTAGCCTGTGATAAGTTAGAAATCACAGATGATGCAAGACTCAACCTTATAGATCCCAGAGCCTTTCGATCAAGAACCTCTCATTCTTCATCCTTCATATCCAGGGGCTTGCATGCAACCCCACCCAATGGTAAGTATAAATCTTTCTGATACAGATAATCTTCAATCTGCATCCTCCATAATTGATAGTTTTTGCCATTAAACTTCTCCATTCGTAGCTTACTTTCTTCTGCCATTGCTATACTCCCACTCAAACAATTACCCCTGTGAGTAACCTGTAATCAACACACACTAATCATATCTGAAACACCTGTTAGTAACCCAACTAAAAGCTCTGATACCAGTTGATGGGGAATCAAGAACAACACACCTATTCTGATCCCACTTGTTAGGATCTTGCTCCTCAAAAAGAGCACAATATGATTACCAAATACAAGCAATTAAACATGCAGAATTATCCAAAAGTAACAAGTAACTAGAATTCACAAATAACACAGAATATGAGAGGCAATACACAATCTTGTATTCAATACTCATCCAGAAAGAAAATACAATAAAGAAGATGCCACTTCTTCTTCCACCTCTATAAGGCTTCCCACACCTCAAGGGCTCCCAGTAATTCTCAATCAAGAGTTCACTCTCCTATAAAAAATGGTCCCAACACACAACTCACACACAGAATTGGTGTTCACCTCTAACCAGTCAGTAATAACCCTGCTAGTACACAAGTACTCAAAGTACTTCAAGTAGATCTCCCATAAGCTTGCAACAACCTGCAACTCAAATGATCTTACTTACACATGTAGATCTTCAAACATGGCATTGCACACCTACTGACCAAGATCCTACAACTCAAAGAAATCTTTTTCTTGCCTTAATTACAATACATGCCAATGGGTCTATAAATAGATCCCACACTTAAACAATAACTTAGACTTCTAATTTACAATAATTAGACTCGCAACTCAAGACCAAAAATAGCCTTTACATGCAAACACTCGGTTCAACAAACTAACTGTTCATGCAACGAACAGGTCTAGAACCACATAGGCGACCGACGTTCGTCCCTGTTTGCCTGGAGGTGATCGACGTCGGTTGACCTCCTGCTGATGCCGGTTGCCCTTCTGCACTGTAGATGACCGATGTCGGTCCCACTGTCGACGTCGGTATCCCTGGAACTCAGCAACCTCCTCCATGTCTGCAACAGTTGAAGCTTTTAGCTCCACAACCTAACATATTTCTTAAGAGGTGTTTGCATTATGATAACATAAGTGTTCAGTGGTTACTTTTTGAAATTTTCATTTTTGAATAGAAGATGCATCTTTGAGTTCTTGCGAGATGATCTCTTAGTCATTGCCTTTTATTTCTAAGATTTATCTTAGTTATGTTTGAGACCATGAGTTTTCTATTCGCTTTTTGTAGACAATCGGTCCCTTTTATCCCTTTCAAGCTTTTATGTTTCACCTTTTTGCAGGCAATTTGATCCTATTTCTACTTTTCATGTTTTAATTTATATCACTCATTTATCTATTCCCTTGGGTTTTTTTGTTATAATCCAGCCCCATCATGATGGCCTATCATTTTTTTTGGGTTTTACAATTTATTGACGACCCTACATATGCACATATTGATTTTATCTATTTTTATACGTATATCTTTAGGGTTTCTAAATGTAGTTTTTGTCCTACCATGATTAAAACTATGACATGGGCATGCAATCACATAAGTGGGAAGATAAGTCAAGGTATGTATATGTTACTTTTAGTTGTTCACTTATCAACATTTATTTCAAAATTTATTTTATGCTTTTTGTGTTATGTATTTTCTCAAAAGAACCATCCCACATCAAATTATTATGACACATGACAAGCTTTGGGTGGGGCATATGTATACACCAATATTTTTCATCTTTATCTTTTATTGACGTTCTCTTGGTAGGACACATCGACATATTAGTGTTATTGAGTGCACAACCTAAGGAGTGCACAAGGAAATGGGTTGGGTTAGCTCATGGTACTTTTTAAAAATATGTTTGCGTACTATTTTGTCATACCTTCATTAATATTATCTTGGATTCCTCCTAGTCTCTTTCTTTCTTCCTTCTCCGTCTCCTTTTGTCCAATTATGAAACCTACTTATGTTTCCTAATGTATCGACACTATCAATATAATTTTTTCCCTACCTATTTATCCATGACTATATTAGGTCTACTAATATAGTTCTAAGTCTGTCTATGTTTTTTGTACTATATCATTACCAATGATATAGTGTTTCGATACTACCACATTAGAATTACATTTAATTTTTAGGTTTGAAATTACATATATAAGGGTCATATAAATCATTCCAACGACATAAAATACTAATTTTCTCTATTCATGATCACATTTCTCCCCTTAACTAGTAAAAGGAAGAGTTAAAAGATAAAAGCTTATTCTTGTGGAGGTCAAGTCTTGCTCAAGGTCATTAAAGCTCAATAGAGGAGTTGAATCAAGGAGGTGCCTCATAGTATTTGGAGTTACAAACTAAGGACATCCAGGTATTCATCCTACCATTTTAGGTATTCACTTATTACATATCTTGCAAAGTGCCACTAGAGCCAAGGAGAAGATTGATGCATCGATAAGTCAACTCAAGGTAAGTAACTCTATCCCTACTCCGATTCCTTTTATTTATGTAGTAGATATATATGTTATTCTTATTGTTAGATTAACATGTATGTTTTTGTCCTTACATAGGTTACATTTATTCTAAATAAGTTGATATATTATAATATGCATAGGCTTGCCATTATAGCCATAGTTTATGACCTAGTCTAGGCCATATTTGCTCAGACTAAATTATAACCAGCCCTTGTGGCATTTATATATTGTCTAGTTTATTTAAGTTGTCATCTTGAATATATATTACCCTTGTTTGTTAGTTCCTTGCATGTGGTTTCCTTATTATAGCCTCGATACCCCCTTTATTTTAACCATTGCTTTCCATCATTGATTTTACCTTGAGACCTAGTTAAACCCCATATCCATATCTTAGGCATAGGATTTGGAACTCTATACCCTAGATATTGAGTGTGGTTTACTACCTACAAGATCTATAACAACCCCAAGTTACATCACTATATTTTCACACACACAAACTTTTTTCGATCTCTTGTTTATATCTTAGTCTATAGAGAGACATAGGAATGTTATATTTATCATTTTAGCCTGCATACCCTTCATCTCATTAAATCCATTCTAGGTGAGGAGATGATTGCTAATGTGGATGGTACTTGGATGAAAGAGGACTTGGAGCATATTTTCAAGGATAAATTGGAGATGAAGGTTTTAAACACAGGTATGGAATATTTCATCCTTCTAGTGGTAAAAAATAGAATAAAACAAACTTTTAAGTTATAAAATTTAGAGCTAGTTTGTTCTGATGCGTCTAAATGTAATATAATTGAAAAAAAGATGTTGGAGGTTAAAGATTTGGTGAAAAATCTAAAGGATTATGTATCTACTAGTGTAAAACCTAATGTTCTAGAAGTTACCACCCATTCAAGCTTCTTGAGTGCTTTTCTATCCATAATATGCCTGTCATCTTCTTGGTCTACATGTTAGGAAAGCTATAAATGTATGATTTTCTTAATGAAGTTTTTGAGGTTTTTCCAGACCTATTAGACAATACCTATGACTTAGATATTTCTCAAGCTATGAAATGTGTTAATACTCCACTCCTTATATGGGCCATGTTGAACCAACTTGTACTTGTAGGTTTAAGGGCCGAATAAAGTGGAGAGTATGTGAGTTTTACTACTATCACCATCTATTGAAATTTGAAAAACCATAGATTGTTAAAAATTCTGGACCTTTTAAGATAACTCTTTGTGTGCCTCCCTAACACATCTTCATTAGTGATTTCAATCTAAAGTTTTTTTGAAAAGATGTTATAGGTTGTTTGTGGATGCATGGTGTTGTTTTTCATTTATTTTTATTTTCTATGGTTTTATGGATTGTGTTTTGTAATGCCTTTTGGCATATATATTTTCTTTCTCATTATAGTTATTTTGGTGGTAGGATTTTTTTTGCTAGTTAGTTTGTGAGTATCTACTTATAGTATGGGTTGGCTGAACCTTAGCATTTTCATTGCAAATTTATAGTGGCCAAAGTAGAATTTATTATTATTATTTCTCTTCTCATATGGGTGAAGGCCCTTCCCTTACTAATCAATAATAAAATCATGTTTATAATCCATTGATGAGTTGATGTTAAAAGGTCATGTGTTTATGTAAATAACTTGGAATGAGCCAAAATAGGTTTTCCAAAAGTGTATTTCCTATATAAACTTATCTCAAAAAATATAATTATAAAAAAATAGTTTAGGAAGTGTTGGCGCTGATAAGTTTAGGTATGTTTAAGGGTATCATGTTATTTTGTTGCATGTCACATCTTAGATCATCGATATTTAGGGGAATTTTATAGATATAAGTGCATTTATTACATTTAAGTATAAATAAATGTAAGTTTCCAACTCTTTGTAATAGCTTTCTCCTTTTACATGCATTTATTGATGTAAGTGTGATTGATGGAGCTATCAACAACTTTGGAATTAATGAAAGACCACAAGTTTGTGTCAAACATTTATAATTAGGTAATGAGCTTCACCTTAAGCAAATTTCATTTTAATGTTTTGAAAATGCATGAAATTTATAATATGTGTAAATGTGTAGATACTAAAATTAACATTTAATGCTAAAATAATGCACTCATTTATATCCCCTATGCACACTTAACCTATGTTCAATTCCAAGGTTTCAAACCATTTTTATTTTACTTATATGTGAATGACCCTCTACCTTAAATAAAATCTAATACTAATTCTCCTATTCCTCATTCAAAATAGCCTAAGCTCATCCCTTTATTGATTCATACTTCCAGTTTGGATGTCTTTGCTCCTTAGATGAAACCAAACTTTTAAGGTAATCCTACTAGCCGATACTATATGAATCCATTGATTTCATCCTCTCACCAAATAATGACTACTTTCTCAAATTCAAATTTGCCCCAAAGGTTCATCCCACATGTTTTAAAAGGCTAATTCAAGGAAATTCCAAAAGGATCAATATATAAACACATTTCATATTCAATTTTTCACTAGGAGGCTTATATATTACAAACACTAGAATTATTCTAACTGCACATTGAGAGGAAAACATAAATTCTTCCCAATTATAAATTTCTACAATTGAAAAATCCTATAGCTAGGTATAATTACACCATCAAATTCACAAGTCATTGTTCAAGCACCTAATTGCACTAGGATTTCACCAACATATAACATTACACCACCATAGCATGGGATAACTACATGGAGTATGATCCCTCTTCAAAGTATTGGTATGTAGGCAATACTCAACACATGGGGTGTTGAGATCAAACACAACTTCCTCCTTTAACCACTTTTTCCCTATTTTACATCGATGTTATTCACTCTTGTCATTTAATCTAGGGTTTTGAGTGAAGAAAAGGGCACACAATGGCTCCCATGATAGATCAAAGACACTTTCATAACACCCATGATCTATAGGTGAATATGCACCCATCAAAACTTTCATAGGGGGTAAAAACCCCTTAGGACACTGGCACACCTTACAAACACCTACACAAGCTGACCTTATCCAAATAATGTGGCCTTATCCCAAAGTAAAACAAATCTCTATTCTTGATTCACAGTGACCTCACACAATCCTACAATTGATTACACAGTCTCTGTTACAATTATTTAAATCCAAGTTCCATATAAATTATTTGTCTCTAGTATTTTCCCCTTTTAACACATTTATAAAATTAGTAAGTTAAATATTAGTCATGTGCGATAATTTTATATCTTAAATATTCTGATTTACTCATTTGTTTGTCTTAATTAGACCAATTCACTTAATCCACACCTTCAATAAAACATATTGGTGAATCTGTTTATTGACAAATATTGTAAAACCCTAATCATTTATGTTGCTAGGGTTTATTTCCTTATTTTTAATTTTTTAATTAAGATTTTTAAAAATTGATAAATTCTTTGTGAGTAACAATCTATCAAGTTTATATTTCACATTTTATGAAAATTTATAAAGTTGTTCATATATTTCTTAGATAAAACATTGGCCTACATGCCCTCAAAATTGAATCTCAAATTTACGTTAATAACAACACAATGGTAGTATTATTTAATAGATTTAATGATACCAACAAAGGATAATTAAAAGTGTATCTTGCAAAGAATCATGATATGTAATATGTGTTTATAAAAAATGTTAGAGAGAAAATAAGGAAAGCATATGAAGGCCAATCCTCTAATACTTCCATTGCTATGGGTTCCTTGCCTTTCTCTATATTACTACATACAAATTTTATACCAACATATACTATGGGGTCAATACAAGGGTTACAAAGGATAAATATGCTAATCTCTACTTAGCCAATTTTTATGCCACCTTTAGTTAACACAAATTCTATTCCTAATGTACAATCCCTTATGTAGACTATTCTAGCTCTATAGAATAAGGTGTTACAAATAAAACAAAGTGATTCAAAACCTAATGAAAAACTTAATTCATAGACTTTACTACAGAAGACATTGACTCATCATATTTCAACATATCCTATAGCAATTGGTTTTATGGCACCTAAACTTACATTGTATGATGGAAAAAGTGAACCGGAGAAACATTTGAGAGCATTTCACACAACATGTTTGGACTATGCATCCAATAATATGTGCTTGAACAAGTTTTTTCCCATAAGTTTAAAATACTATGCTCTAATATGGTTTTAATATTTTTCCTATCAGTTAGTTCAGACATTCAATCCTTTGAATTTTTTTTCCTTGCACATCTTTTGATTACCATAAGTGAACAAATTTCATACATTCAGATTGCTAAGATCAAACAAGAATCTAATGAGCCTGTTGTAGACTATTTATTACAACATAAGATTAGGTTATCCAAGATGATGAATCATATGGTAGCCAAGGAATTAAAATACATATTTAAATAGAGTTTGCTTCCACCTCTACATGAGTTTATTATGTTTAAGAAGTTTTATCATTTGATGATTTATGTCACACACTTAAGGACAAAGAGATAAAATTATTGGAAATGAATAATCTCAAGTACATGACTAACCTAATATATACTTGTAATACAAATAATATGATTAAGCCAGCCTATAATGTAAATACAAGTGATGATAAGAGTGATCCAAAGACAATAATGAATATAATTTCAGAACCTACTCTGCGTATTGAATTATCAACTTCTTTAAGGAGACAATTTTCCAACTTATGAGAAACTCTGTATAAGGTGTTATAAAATTTATTGCAATTTTAACTCCTATCACTCTATCCCATTAAATGGGTTGATGTGAGTAAACCTCTTCCAAAAGGATTTGATCAACATGATTTTTGTGATTTTCATAGAGTACCATGGCATACTACAAATAAATGCATCGATTTGAGACATAGGATACAAGATTTGATAGATGAGAACATCATTGGTGTGGGAAAAGACAAAACCAAGTGACAATATAATGATGAAGATATTGACTTATCCTTTCCCTAAGCATACATATCAAGAAATAACAAATAAATCAGAGGTGCATTACACAAATAATTACCATCTTCTACCAGCTTCTTATCATCCTTATATAGAGACAAAACATCATTTGAATGGAATAATGGATACATATCATGTTTTACTACCATTTAGACCACTTATCACATTCTAGAACATGAGATAGTAGATGATGATCTTGATTTTCCCTCTTTGTTCATTCAAGCCTACATTGATCATCAACCTATAAGAGTGATATGGTTGATAATGGTTCAAGTGTGAATATATGCACTATCACACTTGTCTTACAAATTGGATACACAAATAAGGATATATTTACTATAAAAATAGTAGTTAAGGGTTTCAATGGACATATTCAAAGTTATATTGGTGAGATCACATTACCTCTCTAGGTGGGACCCACACATGTGGTCACCAAGTTTATAGTTGTTCCTAGTGCAAGAGTCTTTGATATATTATTAGGACATCCTTAGATTCAATAGCTTCATGCAATGCCTTTTACAATGCACAAATGTTTGCAATTCATTTTTTCTAATGGGGTTGTCACAGTTCATGGTATATGATATGAATACCCCCTCAAACTAAAGATCATTATTCCTACATAGAAGATATCACTTGAGAAAACTAAAAGGGTTAAAAATACTCAAAGAGTTTAGAAGTAAATGGTTAAATAACAAGGATACTATCCTTGCAAAGCCACTAAATCAGTGATTTTTTAGAAATTCTAGAGAGTCACTTTCTACTCCAACACATCCTATAATGGTATTACAAGAAATTAAGAGTGTTCTGTAATGAACACTAAAACAAAGTTCTTATACTATAAGATAGGTTACAAATAGTCATAGAGTTCAAAACGATAAAAAACATATGTATAATACTAAAAATCATTATCATGATAGTGGTACTTATGTTATATAACCAAATCAATTTTTAAATTCCAAGTTGAGACCAGATACTTCATAGTGGCATGATACTTTTAATTCGTGAGAAGTCATCCTTCTTATGTTAGATACATGACCTATTTATTGTGTGGATATTTCAGGAGTCATTAGTTACTATTTTAATTTTTTAGTTAAATATATTAAAAATATAAAAAAAAATAAAAATAGAATATTTCAAAAAATTCTAAAAATTAGGACCTATGCATGACATGTAGTTTATTTACATTAGTTAATTTGTGCTTCAATAAATGCAATACTTCTCTATATCCAATTTTATATCAAATATGCCTCATACATATATTTTAGTGAGTTTTATAACATACATGTTGTCACTTTTAGATGCAATTGCAGATGGTGATACTGTTTCATGCTCAAAAAGTTTACACAAATAAAACCACACTATTCAAGTAGTAATGCATTGCAATGTTGTTTGATTCCATTGGTCTTGTCTCAGTAAACATAGGCTCTATTTTATTAGACTCAAAACAATCATAGGTATTATATAACTTGTTTTCATCATAACAAGTTCACTAGGGACATCTTTTACATAGGTTTATTCACTCTATGATTGTCCTTTTTATTCCTACTATAGTATAGTACATTGCACAAAATATTTTGTGACTTGATCACTTAATTTAAAATTGATATCTAAATAAATACTTGAGTTAATAAATATGATGATGTCATAAATTTATTATTTAGAATAATTTTAATTTATCATGCATGCTTATGGTGTTTGATTTCTTTGCTTCATGCTTCATGTGTATTCATTTTCTCTAGATTGTGGACATTAAACATGTCTTTGTTTGTGGCTTTAATATTTATTTTACACTTATATGCATGTGAGTTAAATTTTAACATGTACCTTTTATGTGGCCCTTTAGCATTATTTTGTATTTCGTGAGCTCTTGTGTGTACTCTTTGTGTAAACATCATGGCCATGACTTTTGATTGTTTTATTTTACTCAGTTTTTGATGCCACGATGGATATCATGCATCCTCTCAATTTTTGATGTCATGATGGATATCATGAATATTATCCAAGTTATTATATATCAATTTATCATATTCAATATATCATCATTTTTCATTGTGTGCCTTATTGATAACATCTATCTAGACATGACACTATGTATGCTTAGATATACAAGTATCATATATTACTATTTTGCTCAAATTATAAATATTATTCCAAGATTTATAATTTTTTTTTTATTATTATAGATTTAAATATTTTTTATAAAATCATTCACATAAATTTAGCTTTTGAGATAAATTATTACATAGGCTTCACAACTCACCTCAAAATATGGGGCATGCACAATGGCTTGTCTTAGAGACTAAGTTGAAAAAACCAACTATGCTTAGTTGATCACAATGCATACTTAGTTTCTACTCAGAAAATATATTCAAATAGAACCTCACCCTAAAGATAATAATACAAGATGTAGTTATCCAAAACAATGCACTTTTATCCTAGAAGTCAAAAATAACATTTTCTAGATTTATTAGAATGATGTTCACTCTATAGATCAGTTTCAATGGTTACCTACAAACATTTTAAGATATATACATAGGTTATTACATAATTTTACTTATATATTGGATTAGGGGTATCATGTGTGGCATGTGTTCCATAATTTTACATAGGTTTACTCAGAAATTGACTAGTATTACTTATGTCTATCAAAATCAATATACTCAAATATCAAGATTGGGGGCATGTGTACGATATATGTCACTTTATTGCTTAGTTTTTGCACTAGTTTCCACAGAATAAATGATAATGTATGTCATTATCTATGTTTTATATACCAAACTTAATTCATACTATTTTTCACCATCTTTATACTAGGTATTTCTCTAGTTTTGCACCAAAATGAATCTTATTCTATTTATAGTGGTTGATTCATTTTTTCACTAATTTTGCACTAGAACGTTTTACTAGAATTCATATAGGCAATCCAAGCTATTTTTACACCATGAGTTATGAAATTATGGATTCAAATGCATCTTAAGTTATTAAGCACATTATCCTACCAAATAGGATTTGGGCTTGCACAGTCTAATCCAAATGTTTCAATGAATAAGTCTCCAAGGATTTCACCCTCTCTAGTCACCAATTTTGCACTAGAAAATGCAATGGTTTGGTTACATGAAAATGTATATTCATTTATTTTTATTTGATGTATAAGTTTCTTGTATTTACTTTCAAAATTTTATCCTAAATAAGGATTGATTTATACATGTTTTATTGTAAGTTTGCATGAAGTACAATTCAACATGTGGTCTAATTCCAAGCCTACTCAGCATAAGTAAGCTCAGGTATAAATATCTTACTTTTACTCTAGTACTTTTGATTTTATGCATTACTAAAATAAAATGGGGGTAAATGTAGACACTAAAATTAACATTTAATGTTAAAACAATGCACTTGTGACTATCCCCTATGCACACTTAACCTATTTTCAATTCCACAATTTCAAACTTATTTTATTCTACTTCTATGTGGTTGACCCTCTACCTTAAAACAAATTTGATATTAATTATTCCTATTCCTCATTCCAAATAGCCTAAGAACATCCCTTGACTAATTTATACTTATAGTTTGGCTGTCTATGCTCCTCAAACAAAACTACAATTTTAAGATAATCCCACTGGCTGATAGTGTTTGAATCCACCAAATTTTTCCTCCTTCCAAATAATGGCTAGTTGCTCAAATTAAAATTTACCCCAATGGTTCATCCTGCACATTTCACAAGTCCAATTCAAATAAATCCCAAAAGGATCATGATATAAACATATTTTATATTCATTTGTTTGCTATGATACTTCTATATTATAAACACAAGAATTATTTTAATTGCACATTGAAATGAAAATACATATTCTTCCAAATTATGAGTTCTTATTGTACCTTAGGAGTTCAAAGAGGAAACAATATGTAGATTAGTTTCTTGTTAGTCCAAATGAGAAAACACTCAAGAATAATAATTCACTAAGATTAAACCCCCTTGCCTAAGAACTAGGGGGAACATAACATAATAAGCAAAAACACAAAATAAATATGAAGACAATACAATTTTCTTACCTCTATTATCACATATGATGCTTACTTATTGGCATAAAAATGTTCATGCTCGGCCTATGATGATTGTAGTCTTTTAATAATGTTCTTCCATGGTGGTAACATCTCTTCAATAGTCACTTGTGGCTTGGTGTGAATCTTAGCATAATTTTGGCATAATAACACTACTCTTATGGGGCTTCAAGAAGGTATTCCAGTAGAATAACCTTACAGACAAAAGTTTGTTAAAAAATGGTGTGGGCACTTGTATTTATAGCTGAAAGAACTAAATCTAACCATGGATAGGTTAGGTTAAATTCTAACTTGGGTTGAGTCTAAATTAACCTAGTTTAAGATAGTCTAACTCTAGGAGGGGTTAAGGCACTCATGAAATCTTGAAACTTTAATTTCTTATATTTGTGAGGTATAAAAACTCATTTTAGATATTTGTGAGGTGCGAGTCATATTTTTTAATATTATGAGATAATAAATCACTTTATTCGCTCATTTGACTCTTTGACTTAATTTTTGGTTAAAATTTATTTTTTAGTAAATGAAATTCACTAATTTGATTTAAATTTTTTGTTTATGTAATTTAATTAGGATTTTAAATATAATTAGTCTTGCTTAGTGATTTTTAGCTTTTGAAAATTATTTTAAATGTCATGAATTAATAGCTTAACAAGCCAAAAGTGTCAAATTACTAGGCCATAATTTGAATAAGATTAGAACTAAACTAAGTTAGTGATGTATACATGATAATACATAAAATAATCTAGCCTTATCATATTTATATGTAATTAAATTCCTTACATAGATGAATTTGGGCAATTTAAGTGATTTCTAGGTTTAAAATGTGTCATTTGTTAGAAATCGAACTGAATCCCCAGTTTAGGCATGAATGTGGAAAAAATTAAGTGTTTCTAATTTACCCCTATTTGAGAAGGCATTGTAAGACATAGGCACAATAACATCTTTTCAAAAAATGAAAAAGTTGTTAATCCAAACAGTTCATGCTCCAAAGAGTGGTTGATAAGCCCTTGATGCTCCCTCGAGGGAGTGAGCAAAAATAAATAGAATCATTGAATGTTACTTCAAATTGAAGAAAATGAAATGATATAAATGGTAATGAGGGTGGCATCACTAAATTATCCAAAGGTAGTTATAGACAGTAATAGTGGTAGAGTTATCAAGTTGCCTAATGATAGTTATAATTAGTAACGAAGGGTGTGACACTGGTTTGCCCAAAGGTGGTTATAAGAAGTAGCATAAATAGATGGCCCAATAGGATGCTAGGATGGATACTAATTTATTCAAAGTTGGTTATAATTAGTAATCAAATAAAAAAAAATGATTTTACTAAAGCTAGTTATATAATCAGAAACAAAAAGGGAAACACTGATTTACCTAAAGGTGGTTATAATCAAGACCACAAAGGGAAACACATTGATTTACCTAAAGATGGTTATAATTAGGAACACATAAATTGGCAAAGGATAACAACACATTTATAGCCTAAATGTGAGTTCAAAGATGCACCTTTGAACAAACATGGAATATAGGTAGAGAAAAATCATGTTGGTAATATTGATTTTAATTAGAGATAAAACAAGAAGCCAAAGACCAAACACTAGAATATCACACAATATCAATTTTCTATTTCCCTCATTAAGACGTTCAACTTATTACATATGACATATTACAAAGATATATAGGAAATATGTTTCCTATAATCAAGATAGTGATATCCCTATAATCTCTCACACACTAACCAACTAAATATATAAAACTACCCCGTCTAATATTTTTATTATTCATAATAGTAATATACCACACAAACATATTAGGACTAACATAACCCCATTTAAAATTTTTTGGGACCCTTGAGAAACCCTAAAGATTAAACATGAAAATTTGGCATGTTAGGGTCATTTATATAATTTAAAGATCATCCACTTTGTTAAGATCAAGCTTACTTGGGTTTGTTTTGATTCAATTATGGATAATAATGGTAATAAATGATATTTATGGATTTTAGTTACAAGTTTCATGGTGTTTATTCTTAGGAAGTCCATACTCCAAAACCCTGGCAAAACCTTTGATTCAAATTTGAATACCGGCGAGAATTGATTGGTGGAATCCTTTTTAAATCCATTTTGGACCTAAGTATAAAGTTTATATTTTAAGCTTAGTCATGTTTTCAAACATGATTGAAACTTAGCCTAAAATACTTGGTCCCCTTTTTTATTTCCCCCTTTAAAGTTCCTGGTATGCCTAACTAATATCCATTTTGCAGGGTCCATCTTAATATTTCCTAATCTAGTCTAATATTTTAACCCTAAGGCCCCATTATATTTATTAATACAAATGGGACCTTAGTCTTAGCATCTTAGCTTAAGTCTTGGCTCCTCGAGTCCAATTTTATGTTAGCTTGGTCCCTTCAATGTGTACCTTAACCTAAGGTTTTAATCCTAAGGCCCTAACATATTTATGTATACAATCATGACTTTAGTCTTAAACACCTTAGCCTAAGTCTTTTTATATCATCATGGTCCTAACTTAACTTCCTCGCATCTTTCAGGATCCAACGACCCTCACTTTATCATGGCATTTGATCCAATGGAATGAGAAAAGCCCAAACTTTAACGTAAATAATGTGCATCTCAGATGATATAATAGTTTGAATTTCTTGATGGCATTTTGATTGGATGACATGAGGGAAACCTGACAAAACTTTACACAACCCCTCAGACCAATCATATTTGAGCCCACGAATCATGATCAATGGTTCTCACTTCATTGTGAGGATCCAATCAGATGGATAAAAGCATAGTTGAAAGGTCAAAGGATTATGAAAATCCTAAATAATCGACATGAAACACCCTTGCATTTGAGGATTAAAAGTAAAAGGGGCCCACCTGATTAGAACAACCAATCATGAGCAAGCTCTTAGATCATGATCCTATGGCTGATGCTTTGTCACTGATTTTGATCTGATAGAGCGAATTAAGTCTAAGATCCTTAGAAGTCTCATAGAGGTGCCAAGTGGCACTCTCACATTGGGTCACAAGAATTTGATGAGCTTAAAATTTATGTTCTCATGACTATCATTTGATGTCTGTGAGGACATATTTGACATCTACACGACCATCAACTTTAAGCCCATCAAATTAAAAACTTTATTAGCTTAAAATAATGTTTGTGCAATTGTCATTAGATGTTCATGAGGACGTATTTGACATTTTTAAGACCATTAAATTTAAGCTAAGGAATTATTATGCTCAGGGTCAAAATATACTCCAAAATCTTGCTGGAAGGCTTAAAAATGGCTTTACAGGTTGAGGGAAGTGCTCAAAATATGCTTAAACACTAGAAATCTTCAACTGTAAAATGTGAAAATGGTCTACTGGTCTAAATATATGGAAAATAAGATTTAGTCTAAATCTATACTTTAAGGTCTCCATGGCATTTTTTTAAATATCATGAACCTTAAACTATAGACTTATACTAAATCTTATTCTAAAAGGGGATCTTTGTTACATAGGACTTATACCAAGTTACTTCTAGCTAAAGGCTTTAATGTGTTTTGTCAATTCAATAAAATATTAAATATTTTAGATCAATATACCATTCTTAACCCCTTTAGGCATGTTTTGTAAGGCTTGGCACAAATATTTTAGACCAATGTATACATTGTGTTTATTAAACACAACACAAACATTGGCTTAAAATATTTAGTCTTGGTCCCCTTTACATAAATTTGGAAAACTTAGGCATAAATTTCTTAGCCTAAGGTTTATTCCATGTTTAATAAACACACAATAAACCTTAGCCTAAGGAAATTAATCCTATGTCCTATTTTAATAACATGCTAATTTAAAGTTCAAACATCTTTGCAAATCCATGGTTCACACTGTTGTTGGATTTTGATCCAATTACATGAGGCCCTCAAAGAATTTTTAACAAGACTCTAAGAGCCCATGAATTCAATGCATGGTGAAAACTCATTCGAGGCAGAGCTGGCAGGATGATCTGAGAGTTCACACTTTGTTGTTGGATTTTGATCCAACAATGTGAGGGTGTTCATGACTTTTTAAAGGCTTGCAAACTCATTGCATGGCCAATGTTCATTCAACAAAGCACTAACATAGAATTTGAATCATGGGGAGGCACATAAAGACACCAAGTGTCATAACCATGGGGCTTAAAATAGAAAGATCCTATCACAAGTAAGGGCCCATCTTACAATCAATGGCTCACACTAGTCTATGATTTTGATTCTATGATGCGAAATTAAAAGAAAGTATTTTAAATACCAACCTCAAATGACATTTATGAAAAATGTCATAAAAGTCCTATATCAATGCCACATAGGCACCACATAAGTAGAAAAAGACAAAATACAAGATTTGTGGGATCAAAAATGCAAAAGTATAAAGGTAAAGGTCCAAATCAAATCTAAGACACGTATAAGTCAAAGCCTAGATATATTCTTCCATTAAAGCTCCAAAATCCTAAACCCTTCATAAAATAAACCCAAATAGAATTGATTGGTTACAATTTGATCTAAGGAGAACTTAATTGTGTTTTTGAGTGTAAGAGATTTTTCACAAAGATCATTTGCAATCTGGTGTGAATAATTAGAAAAAATAGGGACCATAGTAGCTCATAGACAACAATTAAAGGAAGAGACCAAGCTTTACCTATCGACAAATAATGAAGGTCAAATCTTCAAAGATACCAAATTAGACCTTACAACCCTGAATGTCTCAGGCATTAAGAATTAGTCTGAGCTCTTCTTCATGGCAGAGGAGTTACCACCCATTTCTAACAAAGAACAGAGGATCACAACCACAAGCAGGAGGCACTATGACCTAGTTGTAATCCAGATGGTTGGTCTTCACCATGCCATGACAAAACCTAAGGTATTACATTATATAGACATCCTTGACCCCATCTTTGTTGATTGTAGAGTAGATAATGAATGGATCATCAAGGAGGGAAATTCCAAAAAGATAGCCTATATTTCCTTTGTTGCTTTTGAGAAATATTATAAGCTCCCTCTTCCACCCATGGACTTGTCTAGGATCATAGAATGGACTAGCAACCATGACCTAGATTCCATTCTTAGACCTTGACTACATCAAGGACCCCATATCTTCAAGGAATTTGAGGGTAAAATCCCAATAATCCAATTTAAAGATGGCATAAAAGTTATAATGACCCTATTGAACTGAGCCTTTGGAGCCCCCTCAACCACCTATGCAAACAAATTTGGGTTCCCTTTGTACATTTCATGGTGGAAGAAAAGCTCACCCCTCTAATTGGAGATTTAATCAGTGTTTTCCTATCCAAATAATTTATTACCATTAAAAGGAAGACATCTAAGCAATTTTACATGATGTCATACCTATTGGATGCCATACTTGCCTCAATCAACTTCCATGGTATTAGAAATTGGTCTCCTAAGAGAAAAACCACATTTCCCACCATTACTAAAAGTTGCATATCTTTAGGTATAGAGAACCATATGTAGTTTATATGTGACTGTGTCTAGTGGAGGCCATCACAGGTATTCCCATGCCTAGTATCCATCCACTCATCAAGGATTATGTTGAAATGATGGGGGACATATGTTATTACCCTGATTTTATAGTTTTCAAGATTGAGGGGATCATGTCCCAACCCTATAGATTGCTAGTATATGTTCCAAGTAAGCTTGCAGAGCAAAAAATTGCCTCCCAGATCATCCATGGCATTGATGGGACCTACAAGGAGAAGATGAATGGTCTATTCCACCGATTCCCCTTGATTATTGGGAAAACCATATTGAAATACTAGAAAAAGGTGGAAATCATGTCTACACATAGGGGTTCATTTGGCTTTCAACTAGATGAACTCAAAATATGAGATCCAAATAACATAGTGGGTGAACATTTGAAGGGGAAGAATCTCCCCAAGTCTAAGTATGTACATCAAATTAGTGTTCATGACACCATATATATTAAGGCTAAGAACTATTGGCTAGGATCCAAGGCCACAACATCAAGCTTGAACATAGGTTAACCAAGGATGACAAGCCATCAATAGAAGCATGGCAAATGCATATTTTTCAATACCACTTACTACTTGGACCATCTGGGATAACCCAAGAACAACCCCAAGTATAACAACCACAACGACATCCTTAGGGGAAAATTGTGCAAGTCCAAGTTGAACAAGGTCATGGTAAGGAGAAAGTAGGGGAGGTGAAATTAGAATAGAGACCTAGAGAGGGGCCCTCATCTTCAACATTGCCCCAAAAGCCACCTTCCATTGTTCAATACCTAGATATGATTGCCTTGGATCTAGATGATACACTTAAGGGTGATCTTAAAAAACTTGTAGAGGCATATGATATAGATAGGGAGGAGGAATAACTTTAAGAAGCCCAAGTCCAAGTAAGAGAGCCTAGGGATGATCTTGATCTAGGTATGGTCCCTATGCCATCCCAAGAAAAGATGAAAGTAGAGATAGCATTGGTTCCTATAGGACCAAAGAAGAGGCCAAGATTAACCATATCTCACCCAACAAGTGAGATAAATTTGTTTAGTGATGAATTACCCATTTATGGGCCAGTTATCCCAGACTGGTTCATTTATGGAAAATTGCAAAAGATTCACTCTCTCTCCCATTCATGGGCTATGATAAGAGTTGCTGATGTTGAGATACAAGATGACATGAAGCCATGGATAAGGGCTATGGTGAAGTATCAAGAATAAAGGAGGATTGTGGTCACTTAAGGACTCGAAATCAAGAAGATGGATGCTCCTAGAGCATCAAGAAGCATAGATGTATAGGTCCCATAACCTTTGAAGTTCATAGGCTCATCTACCACTGTTCAATTTAATCCAAAAATAGATGGATTGGAAAGAGTTACCACACAGATAGCTATGGTTGGAATAGAGGAATTCACCTTCCAAAAGGTGGAGCCCTTTGTAAGATTAACCCCTGTGGGAGGTCAATAGCTTGGTGAAGCTACCATTCATGAAGAGGATGTGAAAATATTGATTGAGGTTCAATCAGCACAAGCTAAAGTTGGGATCCAGGGCATGAATTAGAGGATCCTAAATTTATAAAAGGAAAAAAAAACTTGGAGACAGGCAATTCTATCAGTTCTTGAAGCAATGACTAAGATGCTTAATGAGTCATTTTATCACATATTTGAGGCACTTAAATCAATGAAGATAAGGTAGAGTGCTTTATGGTGATAGAGTACATTAGCCAAAATCTTGATCAACCAATGGCAAGCTTCAAAGGACAAAATAGCCAAACTTTTCAACATCTAAGCAAGGAAATAGATCCCAAGCTTCAAAACCATCAGTTTGGAACACTTGAGCATAATTCTGAGAATTGTAGTTGACAAGGTTCAAAGTTTGAGTGCATGGCACAATGATGTGGAAAGACTCCTAGAAGATAATAAGGAGATAATTACAAGGATTAAATAGCTTCTTGGGACTATACTTATAGACACTGCACAACCCACTACCCTTGGAATCATAAGTGATGAAGAATTCAGACATAGGGCTACTTTGGTAACCCAAAAAATCAAAAGAAAGGGCTGAGGTAAATCTGGGGCTGATAATAGTAAGATCTTAGATATGATATTCAATATGGGAGAAAGGATAAATGAAGCTAGGAGCATTAAAGAAGCCATGGCCAGAAATGACATAGAACTCAAAGACTTGGCAGATTAAGAGGAAGAGCATATCCTAAAGCCTAATATGGATCTAGAGCTAGTTGATGAACAACATGCTAAATCCATTAGCATCCTCCAAAAATAATAAGCAGAGGGCCCACCAACAAATTAGACAATATTCTATTTTGTAAAATTTTGTAACATTTTGAAATATAATATTCCATTGTAAATGCATGTGATAGTTTGTCAGCATATTGCCCCTAGGTTAGTCTAATTGTAGAAAGCAAGTGTATTCTAGAACCATATTAGTAAGAACAACTATCCTTGTCTTTTGTACACCTATGTATTGTAACTAACCGATATACTGCCTAATCTTTATATAAAGGCATACATTATCATTTGTAAAGGTAGATATTTTTGAGCAACTTTTGTATACTTGAAGCAATCAATATAATCAAGGAATTATGCAATAATTGTCCACATTTGATATATCAATTGCTAATATAACTTTTCTCTCAATTACTAGTTTTATGTCTTGAATTTGAATAATGTCTTTGAATTTTAGGTTGCATTTTCTAATCACAAGGTTTCTAATCTGTGCATATGCTAGATTAGTTAAAAGATATCAGGTTTCACTTCATTTCATTTTGCTCTATATTCAGATGTGCAAATGTTATTTTATTATAGTAGTAAATCCTTAAAGTAGGCCTGGTTCTTACTTGTGACTCTTTACATTATCCTTTGAAGTTTGTTTGATACATAGTGAAATTTGAGTGGAGGCTATTTTACATTGTATACTGGTTTGAATGCATACTCAATTACAATTGATGCTTTGTCATGATAGTTACGATTGAAATTGGTAATCACTCATTCTCTTTCCTGTTCTACCCTTATCTTCACTCCTTTTTTATACCAAATCACTTTAGTTTTAATTTTATTATAAATATCCATTTAGATTAGTTATTAGCTTAAATATATAATGTAATTCACTAAGTATTAGCATATATTCTCTGTAATTCATAAATAATAGGTCAATGTGGCTCCCAACCACCAAATCATATAAATATTATGGAACAATTTATCTTGCTCTACTGCTATTTCACCATAGGCAACTAGATTTCCAAAACTTGTAACACATGCTTTGAATTCTCTAAATTCTAAAATGAGAAGTATTCTTTAAACACTAAGAGCACTTGTGGTTCATTTAGAAGCATCAATAGGAAAAGCTCTACTAGCACTAGAAGGAGGGCCAGATCTTGGTGAATTCTTTGAATCTTTGTTGTTCTTAGTCTGTTTGATCTAAAGATCAGTATATATTTGTGTTTTTGAGTGAATTATTTGCTTCAAAGTATAAATATTATCAGTCTTTTTCATTTGTAACACATCTTTGTGCTTCCTTAGACAAAGATTGAAGTTCTTTGGGATTTGATGCTTGTTGTCAATAAAGTTAGCTTAAACTTTGAAAATCCATGATATCTGAGATTAGGATAACTCATTTTGATCAAAGGTTGGCATATCTTTCATAGATTTGAGTTCCTTTAGGCTTAGACTTATAAATATAGATAATATTCTTGTAATTGAATGCATATTTGAGATAATTCAATCAAAGATCAATGTCCTTTGCATTTTTTCATACCACCTTTATAAAATAAGCTCAACGTGTAGGTATGACTCTTAATATTTATAAAAGTTAGCTTGATACATTGTATTTTAGGTAGGATATTCAAATTTCAATCTATAATTGCCTAGGATTAGAACAAGATCACACTCAGAGACCAAGGAGCCTTTTCTAGAGCTTGAGGTTCACAGAAAGGCTAGACGTGACAAAGGTAGACATAGAAGATCCAAATATTTGCAAACTTCACCTCTCCAAGGTACATGTGCAATCAATCTTCATCTAGGTATGGCTTGGTTGGGAGAATCTTCAATCAATGTACCAGATGTAGTACATGACCTCCTATGTAACCTTGAGAAATATCTACCTACATTTAGTCTAATGGGTATAGTAACTAATGAAGAACATATAAAATATTTTAAAGCTATGTTAAGATTTCTAAATTTTATGCATGAGGATGTAGCTTGTAGGTTATTTCCTTTCACCTTTAAGGATGCTGCTTATGAATGTTTTTTAAAATTGCTTAATAATTACATCACTAACTGGGATGAGTTCAACAATGTGTTTATAGATCAAATTGGTAAGATTGTTAGTCCTTATGTTATCTACCATTAGTTAATCACCATTAGAAGAGATGAAAGTGAGCCTATTAGGTCTTTTAATTATAGATTTTATAAAATGTTTAAAAGGAGCATAGACCCTTATAAGATTGATAGTGTTTTATCTCTAGAGATTTACATAGATGCAGTAGATCCTATGACCTTTGTATTTTTGAAGAGATCTATGCTAGACATAACTTCATTAACTAGAGCCTATGCCAATGTAGTAACCATCAATGATTAGATGTAACCCCAAGGGAAAATATCATATTCTGTGCTAAACATCAACCCTCAAATTCCTGTGAAGAACTTATTCCCAAATAATAACCAAAATTTCCCAGCCTTAAATAAACTCCCAAAACTTAGTTGCCATTGAGTCATGCAACTCACAATCATAATTTAAGATTATTAAATCATCCTACTAATGGCTTCAATCCAAATGATCAAAGGACTTTGGTACCAAATACTAACAACAACCAGATACATACTTCTAAAACTTCTAAAAATGAGAATGAATCTATCTTAAAAATGGTCCAAAAGTTGAGCACTGATTTTATTCATTTGAAAAAACAAGTTACAAATATTGCTAAAAGTTTAGGTAGGAACTTCTTATTTCAAAGGTATAATAGGCCAAAAAATATATTTTAGAATGATATTTTTCATAATAATAATAATGATGACCCATCTTTTGAAAAAAAGACCATGGACATTAACCTCACTGATATTGCATTACTTGATTATTTTAGGGTACATTACACAACCAAGCATGGGGAAATTAATTTTATAGAATTTTGAAAAGCCTTTGAGGATTTATAAGAGGAGTTGGATAATTTGAAGTGGTCCCTAACAAGGATAATGGTGCAAGTACTCTAGATCCAAGTCAACTGATCAAGACTTCATCATGGACATCTTTGATTTCCCCTTTCAAGAGGAGAATGAACCTAGTGAGATCCCTGAGGAGATCTAAGCCTTTAAATATTTCTTGAAGAAGACCTATCACTTGAGGAATATAGAGTAGAGGCAGCCCTTGACTACCTCAATGCCTTTAAATAACTTTGGAACACCTCTAGACACTTCTTCAAGCAACAATCCTAAACCACCTAAAGGGAGTACTTCTGAACCCAACATTGAAATTATTAGTTCTTATAAAATTGGATATAACATAGTTAAGGACATGAAGAAAATAAAGGATAATATCACTTTGAATTAACTCACAAAAATTATAGAGCAAAGGGACGTCCTGCTAGAGTCATTGTCAAAAAGGTCCAACAATCCACCCAAGGTTGATCATGCCAATGTGACTGGACACAAAGCAAAGGATGAATCTCCTCCTTAATCACTATCAAGATTTTTTGTAAGAACTTACATAATTACTTGCTAAATTTTGGTGCTTCTACCAATATCATGCTTGTAGGTATATGCAAAAAACTTGGACTCCCATTAAGTTTGATAGGGTTGTCATCCAATTAGACAAATCTAGAGTTAGGGTAATTGGGAATATTTTAAATGTTTACATGCAACTATATTCTAAACCTAAGGTGCACCAATTCATTGATATTCAAGTTGATATAACTAATGTTTATGAAATATTATTGAGTAGGGAATGGACACCAAAGCTTTGAATGGTTACATGTCCACAGATTGATCACATATGTGGCTATTTTAGAAGGGAGTTCCTAATCAAATTAGGGTTGAAAGAGAACCAAGGATGAAACACATGATAACTAAGTATAATTATATGAATGAGAGGGTCAACATAATTGACTTAAACTTAGGGGTTTTTACCCTAGAAACTGATAAGGTATGTGATCTCAAGAGTACTCATGTTGTTCCTGGACTATGGAAATTACATTTTGATAGTGCTAAGTGTAATGCTAAATCAGGTGTTGGTGTTGTCTTAACTAACCTTAATAATATAAAGTACCATGATTTTTATAGGATCCAATTCCATTGTACTAATAACCTTACTAAATATGAAACCCTTATCCTAGGTTTACAATTTGCTATAAAAAACAAGGTCAAAGAACCACTAATTTATGGAGATTCAGAACTAGTGGTCAACTAGGTAAGAAGCAAATATGCTATGTATCTAGGGAAATTATATATTAATGTATATAGGTTTATGGAGATACTGACATGTGTCACACATCCCCCTTATTTAGTTATATGGGTCTAATATATTAGGATAATGGAGTAACTTGTAGATGGGTAATGATCGGCCTTTCATTGGGATTAAGAGCTCACCCATCCATTGTTAGTTAGATAGAGGTATATATAAAGGAGATGATTATCATTTTAAGGGTATAAATTAAGCATTGAGTCTTTTATTTTTAGAGGATATTGGAGGTTTTCCCCTTGAAGAGACATTGTGGAGTTATTCCTTCCTAAAAGAGTATTGTATGGTGTTGCCCTACCTTAAGAGTATTCTATTTCTGCATATATTGATTATATATACATCTTGGTCCACCCATATCTATTATGTTGTATTTATCTATATTATATTCTATATTACTTCTAATTATTACAAGTGTGGATCATAACAAGTGGTATCAGAGCTTCGATTTGGACAATTTGTGTGGAGTGAAACCCTAGTTTTTTGGAATCATCAATATATTTCAATCCATTACAAATTTTTGTACAATTTTTTATTGGATATGAATAATATTTCAATAAAGTCTCATTAAAAAAATTGGGCATTTTTTTATCAGTTTTGAGGGACTTATTCATATTTTAGGGTTTGTACTCATTTCATCATATCTTTCAAAATATAGATAATTTTTTGGTGAAAGTTTTAATGGTGATATATCATAATACAAGAGATATTTAAAAAAAATTTCATATTGTTTTGATATGTTTGGAGTGAGTTATTATAATTTTAGGGTTTTTAATATATTCACACTATAGACCGAAATTTGTAGAATTTTTTTACACAATTTTTACTAAAATTCCACTATCATAATATGAAGCTACAGTTAAAATTTGAAACTATTTTGATTAGTTTTGAATGTGTTATTGACATTTTAGGGTTTTATGAACCCTAGTTTTTTTTGTGGATCATGAAGTTGCAAGTATTTTTAGAAGAGGATGATATTGATGCTAGAGAATGCTGTATATTTTTTAAGGAAAATAATAATCAAACAATTTTTTGTCAAACATAATTGTCTCTTTCTTTGTCTAGGTCTGCACAATATTGGTTTAATCAATTGAGCTTCACACAAAAGTATTCTTCATGGGAAAAAATGGAACAGGTCTTCCTAGATCAATGGGATATAAAAGAAAAAGAGGATGAAGAAGAGGAATACAATAATGATGGTGATGAAGAAGAGAATGAAGATGTTGAAGAATAAAAATTAGTGGAAGAAAATAATGACAATGAGGAAGAACATGCAGGTGAAGAAGAAGAAGAAGAATTGGATGATAAGGGTTCAAATAATTTGGCTCTAAAAAAATCTAAGTCAATTTTTCAATTTCATGGATGCATTCAAAAGAAGAAGGTTATTGTGTCCATAAACCCTATCAACAAATATAACTTCATCAACATGAATGTGACCAAGCATCTACATGTTTAAGCAAATAATATCAAGGAGGTTCAAGTAGATGGTAAGAATACTCGAGTGTTTGAAGATTTGAAACTTATTATGGAAAAATATGTTTTACATTCATTTTTTGATGATTTGGATATGGTTCTAGGATATCCATGGTTAGAGACTTTGAGAAAAATTAATATTAATATTCAAAATAAGTTCATGAAGTTTTTGTATAAGAAAAATGTCACTTTACATGATGTCATAGTGGGAAAGGTACCAATAACAGTCAAGGTAGATCATGAGGATGAGATTGAAATAGGTGATGAAGATCATATGAAAGATTCATATGAAGACATAAATGAAAAATAATACAATCAAATAAAAACACTTCATCTACTCAAAAGACAAAGGAACCACCAAAGCAAAAGGTGGAAGAGGTAGAAGAAAAAGTTGATAAGGTCAAAGTATCAAAAAAAGTTGAGGTATATAGACACCCACATCATCATGAGAGGAAAAAACAATAGAGCCATGTGAAGGAGTGTAATAATAATAAGCACTTTGGATATATAAGAAATCAAAGTTCCAATAACTCTGACTATGCATGGAAGCCAAATAATACCTACTATGGTCATGGATAAAATCAGAGTAGTGCAAAAAAATATGGTACATGGAATCACTAGAGGAATAATTATGCATGGACATGAAAGTAGTATAATTATTATCATAAATGGAATCAAAATAGCATAAGGAAATTTAGAACAAATCTTGGAGAGCTATTACTTGCCAGGATCACATATGGATGTCTAGATGATTGAGATTGGAGACAAGTGTGCAATGATTTGAAGCACACTCATTATTTGGTTTCTTTCTATGTTTCATGGATGAAATATGTTAAGGAGGGAAGTAATGATATGTATATAGGGATATGATATATTAATATATATGGATTGATGGAGATTCTAACATGTGGCACACATCCCCCTTAGTTAGTTAAATGGGTCCAATGTATTAGGATAATGGAGTAACTTGTAGAATTAGTGCATTAGATAATGGTTATCCTACATTGGGATTATGAGCTTACCCATCCATTTTTAGTTAGATATAGGTCTATATAAAGGAGATGAATATAATTGTAAAGTTATAAATTAATTATTGATTCTTCTATTATAAGAGGATATTGGAGGTTGTCCCCTTGAAGAGGAGATATTGGTGAGTTATTCCTTCCTAAAGGAGTATTATATGGTGTTGCCCTACCTTAAGAGTATTCTATTTCTATATATATTGATTATTTGGACATCTTGGTCCACCCATATCTATTTTTTTGTATTGATCTACATTATATTTTGCATTGTTTCCAATTATTATAAGTGTGGATCATAACAAGTAGTATCAGAGCTTCAATTTGGATAATTTGTGTGGAGCAAAACCCTAATTTTTTGGAATCATCAATATATTTCAATCTAATATGAATTTTTACATAATTGTTTTATTAAATATAAATAATATTTCAATAAATTCTCAGTAAAAAAATTGAGCCTTTTTGATCAGTTTTGAGGGACTTATTCATATTTTAGGGTTTGTACTCATTTCATCATATCTTTTGAAATATAAAGATTTTTTTGGTGAAAATTTTAATGGTGATGTATCATAATACAAGAAAGCTAAGAAAATATTTTAGATTGTTTTGATATGTTTGGAGTGAGTTATTACAATTTTAGAGTTTTTAATGTATTCACTCTATAGAACAAAATTTGTAAAAATTTTTCACAAAATTTTTACTAGAGTTCCACTATCATAAGATGAAGCTAAAATAAAAATTTGGGAATATTTTGATGAGTTTTGAATGAGTTATTGACATTTTAGGGTTTCATGAATCCTAGTTTTTTTAATGGATCATGAAGTTGCAAGTATTTTTAGGGGATGATGATATTGATGCTAGAGAATGGTGAATCCTTTTTAAGGAGAATAATAACCATTTTTTTTTTTGGCAAACACAATTGTCTCTTTCTTTGTCTAGTCCTACACAACATTGGTTTAATCAGTTGAGCTTCACGCAAAAATATTCTTCATGGAAAGAAATGGAACAGGTCTTTGTAAATCAATGGAATATAAAAGAAAAAGAGGATGAAGAAGAGGAAGAAAATAATGATGGTGATGAAGAAGAGAATGAAAATGATTAATAATAAAAATTAGTGGAAGAAAATAATGACAATGATGAAGAACATGCAAGTGAAGAAGAAGGAGAAGCAGAAGAATTTGATGATAAGGGTTCAAATAATTTGGCTCTAAAAAAATCCAAGTCATTTTTTCAATTTCATGGATGCATTCAAAAGAAGAAGGTTGTCATGTACATAAATCCTACTAGAAAATATAAATTCTTTAACATGAATGTGGCCAAACATCTACATGTTCAAGCAATGAATATCAAGGAGGTTCAAGTAGATGGTAAGAATATTTGAGTGTTTGAAGATTTGAAACTTATTATAGAAAAATATGTTTTATATTCAAATTTTTATGATTTGGATATGGATGATGTGGATATGGTTTTAGGATATCCATGGTTAGAGACTTTGAGAACAATTAATATTAATATTCAAAATAAGTTCATGAAGTTTTGGTATAAGAAAAAGGTCACTTTGCATGATATCATAGTGGGAAAGGTACCAATAATAGTCAAGGTAGATCATGAGGATGAGATTTAAATAGGTGATGAAGATCATGTGAAAGATTAATATGAAGACATAGATGAAAAAATAATACAATCAAATAAAAACACTTCATCTACTCAAAAGACAAAGGAACCACCAAAGCAAAAGGTGGAAGAAGTAAAAGAAAAAGTTGATAAGGTCAAAGTATCAAAAAAAGTTGAGGTATATAGACACCCACATCATCATGAGAGGAAAAAATAATGGAACCATGTGAGGGAGTGTCATAATAATAAGCACTTTGGCTATATAAGAAATCAAAGTTCCAATAACTATGACTATGCATGGAAGCCAAAGAATACCTACTATGGTCATCGATAGAATCAAAGTAGTGCAACAAAATATGGTACATAGAATCACAAGAGGAATAATTATGCATGGACATCAAAATAGTACAATTATGATCATGAATGGAATTAAAAGAGCACAAGGGAATTTGAAAATAATATTGGAGATCTATCACCTACAGGATCACATATAGATGGCTAGATGATCGAGATTGGAGACAAGTGTGCAATAATTTGAAGCACACTCATTATTTGGTTTCTTTTTATGTTTCAAGGATGAAACATGTCAAGGAGGGAAGTAATGATATGTATCTAGGGATATGATATATTAATGTATATGGGTTGATGGAGATGCTAACATGTGGTAGACACCCCCTTAGTTAGTTATATGGGTCTAATATATTAGGATAATGGAGTAACTTGTGGAATTAGTGCATTGGATAATGATCGACCTACATTGGGATTAAGAGCTTACCCATCCATTATTAATTAGATAAAGGTATATATAAAGGAGATGACTATTATTGTAAAGGTATCAAGTAAGTATTGATTCTTCTATTGTAAGAGGATAGTAGAGGTTGTCCCCTTGAAGAGACATTGTGGAGTTATTCCTTCCTAAAGAAGTATTGTATGGTGTTGCCCTACCTTAAGAGTATTCCATTTATACATATATTGATTTTTGGGACATCTTGGTCCACCCATATCTATTGTGTTGTATTGATCTACATTTTATTATGCATTATTTCCAATTATTATAAGTGTGGATCATAACAAAATACCAATGTAAGCTCTCATACCTAAAAAGGTATAAGTTCAAAGTTTAGGATTTGATTTAATCCTTTGATGCCTTTGGCATCATTTTCATCCCAATAGGAGAAAACCAAGCTATTGATGGGTTGGAATTTGTTACAAACAACCTCATGTCCAACCAAGATTCCCCTAATTTCAATGTTGAGTTGATCCATTGTCCTTTAATTCTTGATAATGTTAACCATTTCCAAGTTTTCAATGATGATCAACAGATATTGGATTTCATGACTAATTTTAGAGAATTTGATTCTCATATTATTGATGAGACTAATGAAAATACATCTAAAGAGGATAAGTTTGATGGTAAAGTCATTCAACTGAATGACAATAAGATCCCTAAGGGGATGATTGCTTTAGAGAGACTATTTGATCAGGATAAGCTGACTAAAGTTTCTAAGGTTCCCAAGGTAAGTGGGAATGATTATAATGCTATTGATCTTGACCTCAAAGATAAAACCTAGTTCGTAAGCATTGGAAAAGCTTGCATAAACATTGAAAACAAGAAAGCCAAAGAGATCCTTACCCAATACAAGGATGTTATAACATGGTCCTATGATGACTTAAAGATATTTGATCCAAGGGTCATCACACATACTATAAACCTTAAAGAAAGCTGAAAACCATTTAGGTAGAAACAAAGACTAGTAAATCCTATCCTAGAACCCATGATCTTCAAGGAGGTCAAAAGATTACTAGATACTAGGATAGTCTTCCCCATCAGGCATTCCACTTGGGTGGCTAACTTAGTGCTAGTCAAGAAGAATAATGGTGAGATTAGACTTTGTATTGACTTTAGAAACTTAAAAAAAGCATCATAAAAGGACATATATCCTCTCCCTTCTCTATACCAAGTAATTCAAGTTGTTTTGAGATCAGTTATGATATTTTTTCTTGATGGCTTTTTAGGTTAAAACCATGTATTGGCTGATAGAGAGGATAGGATGAAAACAAATATTACCATCAAGTGGGGAACATTTGACTACAAGAGGATGCCTTTTAGGCTAATCAATGTAGGAGCTACCTTTCAAAGAGCTATGGACCATGCCTTCCAAAGCTTGATTAGTAAGTGCATTATTATATACATGGATGATCTAAAAGTTTTTTCTAAAAATAAGGAAGATCATTTCATACAATTACAACAAGTCTTTGAGAGATGTGGGAGGTATGAAATTTCCTTGAACCCTCAAAACAATATCTTTTATGTTACAGAAGGAAAATTATTGGGTCATGTTATAACCAAAGATGGGATCTCTATAGATCCTGAAAGAGTGGAGGCCATATCTAGAATAAAGCTTCTCCTGTTGATGCTTTTAAATGAACCATTGGTTCTCTTAGTGTTTAAAGAACACTTCTCATTTTAGAATTTAAATAATTTATAGAATGAGTTGTAGGTTTTAAAACTCTAATTAACTATGGTGAAATAGTAACAGAGCAAGATAAACTATTCCATAATATTTATATGATTTGGTAGTTGGGAGCCACCTTGGCCTATTATTTATGAATTATAAAGAATCTATACTAATACTTAGTGAATTACATTCCAAATTTAATCTACAAACTAATATAAATAGATATTTATAATGTAATTAATACTAGAGTGATCTGGTATATAAAAGGAGTGAAGAGAAGGGTAGAGTAGGAAAGAGAATAAGTGATTACCAATTTCAATCTTAAATATCATGACAAAGTGTCAATTACAATTGAGTATGCATTCAAACCAATATACAATGTAAAATATCCTTAGCTCAAATTCCACTATATATTAGGGAAACTTTAAAGGATAATGTAAAGAGTCACAAGTAAGAACAAGACCTACTTTAAATATTTACTACTATAATCAAATAGCTTTTGCACATCTGAATATAGATCAAAATGAAATGAAGCAAAACCTGAGATCTTTTAACCAATCTAGCATAAGCACAGATTAGAAACCCTTTAATTAGAAAATACAACTTATAATTCAAAGACACTATTCAAATTAAAGACATAAAACTAGTAATTAAGAGAAAATCTATATTAGCAATTGACATATCAAATATGGAAAATCCTTGCAGAATTCCTTGATTATATTGATTGCTTCAAGTGTACAAAAGTTGCTAAAAAATATCTCCCTTTAAAAATGGTAATACATACCTTTATAAAAAGATTAGGTAGTTTACTGGTCGGTTACAATACACAGGGGTACAAAAGATAAGGACAACTGCATTTCCTAACATGGTTCTAGAATACACTTGCAATCTATAATTAGATTGACATAAGGGCAATATGCAGAAAAACTAGCACATGCCTTTACAATGGAATATTCTATTTCAAAATGTTATATATTTTTACAAAATAGAATATTGTCTAATTTACTGGTGGGCCCTCTATTTGTTTTTTTTGGAGGATGTTCATGGGTTTAGCATACTTCTCATCAACTAGCTCTCGATCCATAACATGTTTTAGGATACACTCTTCCTCTTGATCTGCCATGTCTTCAAGTTCTCTATCATTTCTAGCCATGGCTTATTTAATATTCCTAGCTTCATTTATCCTTTCTCTCACATTGAATATAATATATAGGATCTTACTGTTATCAGCCCCAAATTTACCTTGACTCTTTCCTTTGATTTCTTAGGTTACCAAAGTAGCCCTATGTTTGAATTCTTCATCACTTATGATTCCAAGGGTAGTGGGTTGTGTAGGGTCTATAAACATAGTCCCAATAAGTTGTTCAATCCTTGTAATTAGCTCTTTATCATCTTCTAGGAGTCTTTCCACATCATTGTGCCATGCACTCAAAATTTGAACCTTGTCAACCATAATTCTTACAATTGCGCTCAAGTCTCCCAAACTGATGGTTTTGAAGCCTAAAATCTATTTCCTTTCTTGGATGTTGAGAATTTTGACTATTTTATCCTCAGAGGCTTACTATTGGGTGATCAAGGATTTGGCTAATGCACTCTACCACTCTAATGCACTCTACCTAAGCTTCATTGATTTGAGTGCCTCAAACATGTCATAAAATGACTCATCAAGCATCTTGGTCATTGCTTCAGGAATTGATAGAATTTCATATGTCTCCAAGTTTTCTTTTTCCTTTTCTAAATTTAGGATCCTTTGCTTCATGACCTAGATCCTAGCTTTATCCTATGCTAATTAGGCATCAATCAAACTTTTCACATCCTCTTCATGAATGGTAGCTTCACCAAGCTACTGACCTTCCATAGGGGTTAATCCTACAAAGGCCTCCACCTTTTGGAAGGTGAATTCCTCTATTCCAACCATAGCTATCCTGATGGTAACTCTTTCCAATCCAACTATTTTTAGATTAAATTAAATAGTGGTAGATGAGTTTGTGAAATTTAGAGATTCTAAGACCTCTACATCTATGCTTCTTGATGCTCAAAGAGCATCCATCTTCTTGCTTTCTAGTCCTTGAGTGACCACAATCCTCCTTTCTTCTTGCTCCTTCACCATAACCCTTATCCATGGCTTCATGCCATCTTGTATCTCAACACCATCAACTCTTATCATAGCCCATGAATGGGAGAGAGATGTAATCTTTTGAAATTTTTCATAAATGAACTAGTTTGGGATAATTGGCCCATAGATGGGAAATTCATCACTGAACAAATTTATCTCACTTATGGGGTGAGAGATGGTCAATCTTGGCCTCTTATTTGGTCTTCCAAGAACCAATGCTAGCTCTACTTTCCTCTTTTCTTGGGATGGCATAGGGACCATACCTAGAGCAAGATCATCCCCAGGATCTCCTACTTGGTCTTGGGATTCTTCAAACTAATCCTCCTCCCTATCTGTATCATATGCCTCTGCAAGTTCTTTTAGAGCACCCTTAAGCATCTCATCTAGATCCAAGGCAATCATATCTATGTACTGAATAGGGGAAGGTGGATTTTGGGGCAATGCTAAAGATGAGGGCCACTCCCCAAGTCTCTCTTCCAATTTCACCTCCCCTACTTTATCCTTACCATGGCCTTGTTCATCCTGACCTTACACAATTTTTCATTGAGGTTATGGCTATGGTTGTTCTACCTGGGGTTGTTCTTGGGCTATCCTAGATGGTCCAAGTAGCAAGTGATATTTCAAAGGATGCATTTTCCATGTTTCTCCTGATGGCTTGTCATCCTTGGTTAACTTGTGTTCAATATTATGTTGTGGCCTTAGATCCTAGCCACTACTTCATAATTTTTATCCTTAATATATATGGTGTTATGAACACATAGTTGATGTACATACTTAGGCTTGGGGAGCTTCTTGTCCTTTAAATGCTCACCCACTATGTTCTTTGGATCCCACATTTTGAGTTCATCCAATTGAAATCCAAATGAATCCCTATGTGTGGACATGATTTCCACCCGTTTCTAGTCTTTCAATATAGTTTTCCCAATACTCAAGGGGAAGGGGTGGAGTAGACCCTTCCTCTTCTCCTTGCAGGTCTCATCAATAACATGGATGAGTTGAGAATCAATTTCCTACTCTGTAAGCTTACTTGAAACATATACTAGCAATCTATAGGGATGGGACATGATCCCCTCAATTATGATAACTGTACAATTAGGGTAATACCATATGTCCCCTATCATTTCAACATACTTCTTGATGAGTGGACGGACCCTAGGCATGGGAACACCTATGATGGCTTCCACTATGGTTGGGTAGACATAGTCACAAATGAACTGAATATGGTTTTGGAACTTAAAGATATGAAACTTTTATTAATGGTGAGAAATGGTAGTTTTTCCCTCAAGAGACCAATTTATAATACTAGGAAAGTTGATTGAGGCAAGCAGGGCATTCAATAGGTATGACATCATGTAAAATTGCTTAGATGTCTTCTTTTTAATGGTAGTGAATTGTTTGTCTAGGAAAACACTGATTAAATCTCCAATTGGAGGGGTGAGATTTTATTCCATGATGAAATGTACAAAGGGAACCCTTATTTTCTTTACATAGGTGGTTAAGGGGGCTCTAAAGGCTCAGCTCAATAGGGTAATTATAACTCTAATGCCCTCTCTAAACTAGATTATTGGGATTTTACCCTCAAATTCCCTAAAGATATGAGGTTGTTGATGCAACTAGGGTCTAAAGATGGAATCTAGTCATGGTTTCTATTCCATTCCTTGATCTTAGATAGGTCCACATGGGGAAGAGGGAACCTATAATATTTATCAAAAGCAACAGGGGAATATAGGCAATTTTTTTGGAATTTCCCTTCCTAATGATCCATTCATTATCTACTCTATAATCAATAAATAAGGGGACAAGGATATTTATATAATGTAATACCTCAAGTTTTATCATGGCATGGTGAATGATAGCCATCTGGACTGCAACTAGGTCATAGTACCTCCTGCTTGCAGTGACAATCCTCTATTTATTTTTAGAAATGGATGGTAACTCCTCTACTATGAAGAAGAGCTCAAACCAATTAGTAATGCTCAAGACATTTAGGGCTACAAGGTCTAATTTTATATCTTTAAAGATCTGACCTTCATTATCTGTCGACAAGTATAACTCGATCTCTTCCTTTAATTGCTATCGACGAGTTGTCATGGTCCCTATTTTTGCTAATTATTCACATCATATTGTAGATGATCTTTGTGAAAGCTCTCTTGTACTCAAAAACATAATTAATTTCTCCTTGGATCAAATTGTAACTAATTGAGTCCATTTGGGTTGCTTTTATGTAGGGTCTAGGGTTTTGGAGCTTTAATGGCAGAATATATCCATGTTTTGGATTATACATGCCTTGGATTTGATTTGGACCTTTGCCTTTATATATTTGCATTTTTGATCCCACAAATATTATATTTTATCCTTTTTTACTTACGTGGTGCCTATGTTGCATTGGCCTAGGCCTTTCCTGACATTTTTCATAAATGCCATTTGAGCACTAGCTGTTGGTATTTAAAATACCTTCTTTTATTTTGCATCATAAGATCAAAACCTTAGACTAGTGCAAGCCATTGATTTTAATCTAGGCCCTTGCCTGTGATTGGATTTTTTTGTTTTAAGTCCCATGGTTGTGACACTTGGCATCTTTATGTCCCTCCTCATGCTTGAAATCCTATGTCAGTGCTTTGTTGAATGAACATTGGCCACATGGAAAACTTGCAGGCCTTTGAAAAGTCATGAGTGCCCTTAGTGCTGTTAGATCAAAATCCAGTGAAAAAGTGTGAACCATCAAGTCATCTTGTCAGCTCTACCTCAAATGAGATTTCACCACACATCAAATTTTTGAGATATCGGGGTCTTGTTAAAAAGTCTATGGGGGTCTCACGTCATTGGATAAAAATCCAATGACAAAGTGCGAACTGTTGATCTATAGAGATGTCCAAAATTTAATTTATCATGTTATTACAATGAGACTTAGGCTAAGGTTTATTGCATGTTTATTAAACATAGAATAAACCTTAGGCTAAGAAATTTATGCTTAAGTTTTCCAAATTTATGCAAAAGGGGACCAAGACTAAATGTTTCAAGCCAATGTTTACATTATGTTTAATAAAAACAATGTATACATTGGTCTAAAATATTTATGCCAAGCCTTATAAAACATGCCTAAAGGGGTTAATAATTGTATATTGATCTAAAATATTTAAGATTTTATTGCATTGATAAAACACATTAAAACTTTTAGCTAGAAGTAACTTGGTATAAGTCCTACGTAACAAAGACCCCCTTTTAGAATAAGATTTAGTATAAGTCTATAGTTTAAGGTTCATGATATTTATACAAAACATCATGGGGAAATTAAAGTATAAATTTATAATAAATCTTATTATGCATATATTTAGACCATAAGATCATTTCAACTTTTTTTAGATTGAAGATTTCTAGTGTTTAAGCATTTTTTGAGCACTTCCCTTAACTCGTGAAGCCATTTTTGAGCCTTCCAACAAGATTTTGGAGTGTATTTTGACCCTGAGCATAATAATTCATTATCTTAAATTTTTATGGTCTCAAAGACATCAAATATGTCTTCACAAATGTCGAATGACAGTCATGCAAACATCAATTTTAAGCTAGTAAAGTTTTTAATTTGATGGGCTTAAAGTTGAAGATCATGAAAATGTCTAATATGTCCTCATAGATGTCAAATGATGGTCACATAAACATCAATTTTAATCACATCAAATTATTATGACCTAATGTGAGAATGCCACTTGGCACCTCTGTGAGGCTTCCCAAGATCTAGGACTTAATTCGCTCTGTCAGATCAAAATCAATGATGAAACATCAACCATAAGATCATGATCCAAGAACTTGCTCATGATTGGTTACTTTGGTCAGGTGGGTCCTTTTAATTTTAATCTTCAAATGCAAGGGTGTTGTATATCAATCATTTGGGCCTTTCATAATCCTTTAAATTTTCAACTGTGCTTCACTATGTTTGATTGGGTGCTCACAATGAAGTGAGAACCATTGATCATGATTAGAGGGCTTGAATATGATTGGTCTGAGGGGTTATGTGCAGGGTTTTGTTAGGTTTCCCTTATGCCATTTGATCAAAGGCCATCAGGAAGCTTGAACTATTATATCATCTAAGATGCATGTTGTTTAAGTCAAAGTTTAGGCTTTTCTTGCTCTGTTGGATAGAATTTTATGATAATGCGATCACCATTGGATCCTGTAAGATACAAGGAAGTTAAGTTAGGACTATGGTGATATAAAAAATTTAGGATAAATTTTTTAAGAGTAAGGTCTTGATTGTATAAATAAGTATGTCAGGGCCTTAGGATTAAAACCTCAGGCTAAGGTATAGATTGAAGAGACCATGCTAACATAAAATTGGACTCGAGGAGCTAGGACTTCAGCTAAGATGCTAAGACTAAGGTCCCATTTGCATTAATAAATACAATATTACCTTAGGTTTAAAATATTAGGCTAGGTTAGAAAATATTAAAAGGGACCCTGCAAAATGGATATTAGTTAGGCATACTAAGAATTTTAAAGGGGGAAATAACAAAGGGGACCAAGTATTTTAGGCTAAGTTTTAGTCGCGTTTAAAAACATGACTAATCTTAAAATATGAACTTTATACTTAGGTCCAAAATGTATTTAAAAAGGATTCTCGTCAATTGGTTCTTGCTGATATTTAATTTTGAATCGAGGGTTTTATTAGGGTTTTGGAGCATGGACTTCTTAGGAACAAACACCATGAAATCTACAACTAAAATCCCTAAAGATCATTTATTAGCACTGTCAGCCATAATTGAATCAAGATAAAACTAAGTAATCTTGCTCTTAACAAAGTGGATGATCTTTAAATTCTATAAATGACCCTAGCATGCCAAATTTTCATGCTGAATCTTTAGGGTTTCTTAAGGGTCCCAATTTTTCAAAAATGGGGGTATGTTGGGCCCAAAAAAACCTATTTATGTAATATTGTTTTAACAAAAAATATTTATGTTATTAAAGACTTATTAATGTGAACACACCCTAACATTCAATGCCTTGTGAACATTATTAATACCTACTATACACCATCTTAATGTGAACACAGGGAAAACATCAATCCTATATCTGCACCTGTACTCATGATTGGATGATTTTCATAGAATAATCATAAACCTTACTGATGGTTTTAAATATGGATTACCAACAAATAAAATGGGATGGTTTTCAAGTGGATTACAAATAACCACAAAAAAATGGTTTTAAAAGTGGTTTACCACAAACCATATCATGATGTGCAATATAGTTACGAGCTTTTTTCACTATCACATATTCAGAGAAGTTATAGAGGAATTTTTAGTTCACTTATTACAAATGTGAACAAGTATACATCATCTATTCTTATTCACACAAAACTAAAATCAAACACATAACTAAAAAGCAAATGCACCACTAAATTATAAGTGGCCTTGTCGCTAGTGGCTAACAAGAGGATCTGAAACCTCCTACCTCCATTACCTCCAACCTCTAATGAGTGAATCTACTTACTCAACACATATGTCGATGAAGCCTAATTGTATGAGGATTTTGAGGAAAACCAACCTTGCCCCCCGCCCCCCACATTCTAGATGTCAAGTACATGTGAAAATGTATTCGTAGATTAAATATTTTTACAATTTTATAATTTTTGACAATGGACCCAAAAAGACTTTTGACATAAAAATAAGACTCTTTTGAAAAAATTGACACGTCTAATTGACATGGACCCAATTACAACAAAAAATAACTAAAGGACTTAATTAAGACCAAGAAATGACACAACTGATTCTAACATTCACCTAGACAAGACTCTTTTATTTCACTTTTGTCAATCTATAAAGGATAAAAGATCTTGAATGAAATCCAATTAAAGATTGGATTTAACAAATAAAAAGACATAAAGATTAAACATGTTTATTTAAATAAAATAATTGATGACTCATTAAACTATGACTAAATATAAATAACAAATCTTATAAAAAATGAAGTGATCTTGACTTGTATGAACTAACTAATAGCTTGATAGTTGCATGGGATATGCATGCTACACTTCAAACTCTAACCCAATTGTGAAAAAGTTTCCTTTGTGATGCATGGATGATGTGTGTGGCTATGAGGTTGAGAGCAAAGATTTATAAAGAGATGTCAACTCAAAAATAATGAGTTAGATGCATGTCCACTGAGTTGTCGAGGTGCAATAGAAGACATCAATGTAATTGCTAGCAAAATATGTGTGGCTAGATTAAAGACAAATCTCCACAAATTGAAAACCTGATAAAAATGTTTGAACACTATAAATATGAGTGGAGATGGTTGATATTTACATCAAATGACAAAACATCGATCTAGTTAAGTGGTTGGTGTTGGGCATGCTATAATGTCTGTAGTCTTGAATTTCAACTCCTAAGGATTACATGGCCTAAAACCAAGTTTGAGAGAGGAAATCATGTGCTAATTTGAAGAGGAAGTTTGAGTGGAAGAGATCTATAATATGGCCTAGATTAAAAAGAAGAAACTAATTTGAATAGGTGCTTGAAGTGATAAAATCATAGGTCAACAAGTCAATGTAGATAGCTCACCATCGATCTCCCCTTTTAGATATAAAGTACAATCAGATCCATTCAAATTTTTTTGTCCAACAAGCAAGACGTAGGATGCACAAAATTTTGACTTATTTTTCCATGGTGATCATATATGAGTTATACGACAAAGATAAGAATAAGTTAATAGTTGTTAATGTAATTGTTGCTATCAAGACTAATGCTAGGACACCCATACAACATAGATATACCATCCCTAGACACTGCTCATAAAATAAACAAATGTTGATCTAAATGTTGAGTGGATTAAAATTGAGTTTGAAGCCAAATCAATATTGAATGGTATTGTACATATTGAGCACTATAATTTAAAACTTGGTAAAAAGCATCATTCAATAGTGCACAATGAAGCCTAGCTTCACACCTCTAAGATACCTCCAAGAACAAATGAAAAACCTAAAAAACTAGTAATATACTAAAATTATCTGCTCTTTCTCATAGGGTTGAATGAGCCACATAGATTTAGTGCCTTTTGTGGAAGATAATGTGATTGAGTAGGATCAAAATACGCTAAACGCAAATCCAAAACTAAATGGATTTGGTGAATGAACATAGACCAAATCACAAAAAAAATTGTATCTATTTTCTACGCTACTCTGATGCATTTTTAAAGAAGACATAATAAAAAAATACAAAACTCTCATAGAAGGGGTAACCATGATTAACAATGGATCTACCCCATACAAACTCATAATTCCATATGGTGATTTGATATATATCCCTGCTCTGATACCAGATATTGATTTTAATCAGAGATAAAATAAGAAGCCAAAGACCAAACACCATAATATCACACAATATCAATATTATATTACCCTCACTAAACTCTTCAACTTATTACATATGACATATTACAAAGTTATATAGGAAATATGTTTCCTATACTCGGGATAGTGAGATTAATTAAGGGAAATTTAGATGTAAAATGGGCCTTATGATAAATATTAAAAATGTTTTTATTTCAAAAATTAATTAAATACAAATAATAAAAAATCACTTAACCACATGGGTTAAGTGGGGCCACATATTTATATAATAAATGATAAATAGACTTTCTCATTATACTTTCTATATTTTTTAGATAGCCTTTAAGATTTTTTAACTCTCAAAAAATAAACTCAATATTAAGTTTCTAATTTTTTTTGGAGCTCTCATCAATCAATGAAAAAGAAGTTTTGATAAAATATATTTTGAAATATAGTAAACAATTTTTGTAGCTTCAGCCGATCCTCCACCATCCATGCACTATTTTATGGTTGAATAATGCACCACATAATTTGTGGAAGATCTGCAACTATTATGTGACTTTAAGGGTGTCAACATCCTTGACCCCATGGATGTGGGCATCTCGTTAACCCCAAAATTTTTGATGGTGGACTTGGATTTTTGTTGAAAATTCACAACTCTCTGCTCACTTTTCCCAACCATTACACATTCATGGTAATTGTACGAAACTAACCCGTTAATAAAAGAGTTGCACAACGTGTAATTATTAGGATTCCCTTGCTTGAGATGCATATATTACATATTCATGGGAGGTGTTAAGATTAACCCTAGAGTTAATATTTGATGCCATTTCAAACATATTTTATTGACCAAAGGAAGTAGATTTGATGTCATGTTTACCTTAGATTTAGAATTATGTCTTGGAGTGGAGAAATCAATCCACTATAAATTCTTGACAGAAGTAGATTAATAACCCTTTTTCTATGAATCGTGAGGTTTTTCAGAGCTGAAGATATTCTGGTAAGTGGACCATAAGTCAAATGAGTTCATTCTCCATGAATGTAGCTTTTCATTTAACAGAAATAGATTTTAATGACATGAATTTTATTTTTTTGCATGAAAAATTTGTGTTGCATTCACTATCACATATGTGCATGGTGATTGAAAGGAGGCATCCTTGTATTAAAAATAATGTATTGAGGTGTCCTGTTAATTCACAATAACATAAAATCAGATATGCACCGACCAATGTATAATGAAACTCGTGATAGAATCATGATATAATTGTTAATTACAGGAAATAGACGTGAAGCAACTTGCACTCCTGGAAAGAAACATGACCATAATACATATACATTATATATGTCTTATCAAGACATGGAGATAAACACAAAAATAGATAAGTGTTTCAATTCCATAATGTACTCATATCAACCATATATCTAACCTTATAAATATACAGGTTCATTTCTGTATCAAACCTCCATTCCACATCAAAAAAGATAATTTTACATTTATAAATATACTTTCAAATCTAATACCTTAATGGTGTTAAAGAAATGGAATGATAGTAGACCTATAGTATAGGCTCTACCAATATTCTAAAAATGTGAAAATATGAACATATAATATATGTGCAATTATCCATTTAATATTTATATAAAATTATCTAAAATCGTATAAAATATTATTCTATTTATCTATATACGTGTATAGTATTCGAGTATGGTCCTTTCTATGTAATCATTTGGTATGAATTTTAATCAGTGAGGAATTTAAATTTTTTTATTTTGATTGTTAACTATACAAGTACATAAGTTCAATAATAATACCTTATTTAATTTGTGATGGTTTAGTTCATTTGAGAGAACTTTTATAATGAAGTTAAAACCAGTTCTTGCTTTAGTAAATATATAAATGATTTGACATTATAATTTATAATCCATGAAGTATTGCAAACAACCTCAATAGTATTCCTATTGATGTCATAGTTGATGAAAGTTTAGAGAGTAATCAATTATACAATGCATATGATCCCCAGTTTGATTTATTGACCTAATGGATTTGTGTAATTATTTACATTGGTAAGTTGTTATTACTAGTTTAACAATAATTGCAATTAATAGATTAGTAATAGTAAGTTGTTATTACTGATTAGCCATATGTATTTTGTCATTAGTCACTAAATTTAATATTTAAAATTATTTATTAATTTTAAAAAATAAAATGGTTGGGGAGTATAAATCCTTGCTTAGCTTTTAGCTGACCCCCTTTGTTGACCATGTCCTAATGCAGGTGGAAGAATTCTAGTACTGTAGTCAGCAAGATAATTTAGTACTATTGTTAGATATGATTAGAGAGTAAAATTGAGTTGTTTTATTGTATTAGTTTTATATCCAAGGTTTTGTAAAGAAATTTTCTAATAGGTTAAAGTGGATATAGTTGTAAGTCTTGTTTGTATTCGTAGCATTTAATCCTTATAGTGGTAGCTTTAGCATGATTTTATATTGATTATAAATGAATTCACAATAATATTTATGTACTGAAAAAATTGATATTTAAAGGTTAGACAATTTAACCTCTTTGTATCTAAAACTTATTTGGACCAAGTTAAGATAATTGAGATCTTAAAAAAAAAAAAAAAAAAAAAAAAAAAAATGTTAAATTGTGAAGATTATGTTGGTGGATTATTGATATATGATAGATGAATATATTTTATATTTGATAAAAGTGTATTAAATAATAATAAATTAGTGTATGATGTTCTAGTGTTATGAATAAGTGTGTTGATATGCTGTTGTAATATCCCATTAGACCATTAATAATATTAATTAATATTAATTTTTTTTTAATGTATCTAGTATTGTGTTTGGTTTTTCGTAGCTTGTTATTGTACAAGTAACTTTATTTAGCTTCCATTGGATTGTTTCATATTTTTAGAAGGCCCTTTTACATTGACAATTTATTCCACTCTTCTTTGCAAATCTTTCCAAGTTGGCTTTGAAACATATTTGGTTTAAGTGATGAACTATCAGATTTATCAAATATTGGTTTTGGAACCTACTTACCTATCATAGGAGAGAACAAAACTTCAACTAGTTATTTTTTTACTTGACCTGACGTTGATTTGGAAAACCATTTCTGGATGACACTAGTTGGTTTTTGCCTACGCTATTTTGTCTTGACTGTGCAAAGTCATTTGAAAATCAGTTTACCATGAATAGATAATTGAATCTTTTAGTAAACTAAATGTTGTTAATGTTTTATTTTTACTTTAAAATTGTACAACAGATTTATTTTCTCATTTTTAGATATTTTTGTTATTTTTAGCAGTTCAATTTTGAACCCAGTTTATTTAGGAAATTACCAGGGAAAATAATTTCACTGTGTGAAGTCAATTTGAAATCAACTAACTAAAAATAGTTAAAGTTATTTTTATGTGAAAATAAAAGTTTAAATTTATTCTTTTTAGCTTTATATGGGTTTTAGATCTTCTTTTTGGTCCTTTGGAATCATTTTCTATTTTTTCTGGGCTCTTTTCAAACGCTATTTACTCTGTAATTCTGAGTTTTTCAGCCCTTTTGTTACCAAAACCCGTTTGGATTGTTAGCTTATTTTGGCATCTCTTCTCTGAAGTTATGTTTTGTAGGTTGAAATATCTTATTTTGAGTTTCACCTTTATATTTAACCTTTTATTTTTAGTTTTCAACCTCATTTGATATTTTTAATAAGGTGTTATTGAACCTTGTTTGTCGTAGTTTTCTTGGGTGAGTCAGTTTTCAGTCATCAAGTGCGGTTTAGATTGATAGTTTGTTCTTTGTTCTATTTGTTAGGGTGTGGAGCTAAAAGCTTCAACTGTTTGCAGACACAAAGAAGAGGATGCTGAAGAACTAGAAGCACCGGCATCGGCAGCATGACCGACGTTGGTCAGATTCAGTGCAGAAGGAAACCGACGACGGCAGGGAGTCGGCCATTGTTGGCAGCACCAGGCAAGTAGGGACCGATGTCGGTCGCCTGTGTGTTCCAGAACTGCTGTTGACGAATAGTCAGTTAAGTGAAGCGAGTGTTTGCATGTCAAATGACTAATTATAGTCACGAGCTGCGTGTCTAATTATTGTAGTTAGAGTTCTATTTTTGTAAGCATGGGATCCTATTTAAAGACCCATAAGGCATGTATTGTAATTATCAAGAAGGCAAGTAAAAGCATTGAAGCAAGCAAGGTCAAGGAGATCTACAGGTGTAAGGTCAAGGAGATCAGCTGAAGCATTCAAGGAGGGATAATAACTTAGGCTATAGAGTTGTTGTGTTGAGCAAGAGAGAGAGAGAAGAAGGTCTTGAGGCATGGCAAGCCTTTGAGGTGGAGGAAGAAGTGGCATCTTCCTTATTGTATTTTCTTCTAGTAATATTTAATACAAGAGTGTGTATTGTCTCTCAAATTCTTTGCTGTCTCAAGTTTCTAGTTACTTTATCATTCTGGTATAATTCCGTGTTTAATTGCTTATAAGAAAGTAATCAATTATGCTTCCGTTGGATAAGGGGTCACCTAACAGTTGGTATCATAGCATATTTATTGTTTTAGGTTCCTGACACTATTCACCCTAGAACTCAAAAAATGATCCTTTTGAGAGGGTCTAAATTTCAAAATTTATTCTTGGCTTAATAAAAGTACATTAATTTATTTAGGTATTTATTCTATCATCTAATAGTCTGTTTAGCCATATAGAGTCTTTTTAACCTTAACAATACATTTTCCTATTTAACTGTATCGTTGACTTGGTTAGTTTAGGTTGTTACGTTTATCCTTACCTCAATATTTTTTTAATATTACCAGTGTCTTTTATTGTTTATAAAAAACAAATTGTGGTTTGTGTGTGTGTTCGAGATGCAAATTTTAGGCATTACACTTGTAGTCTATTGAAAGCGCAAAGGGGCTTTCTGAGTCTGTTGAAATCCTTGACTAAAATGGAATGCGGTTCCACTTGAGTTAAAAATATTTGAGATAAAAAGAATGGTGGCGGTGTTGCTCTTAGGCTGATTTAAAGAAAAGAAAAGAACAAAACTTGATATGGAAACAACGTTAATGTTGTTGGATGAAAAGGCTGGTTTGAGAGGTTCGAAACAATGTTAATGCTGTTGGATGAAAAGGTTGCTTAGCATCTATGATTAAAAGGAGGTATCCTTGTATTAAAAATAATTTGTAGTGGAATTGAAAGGAGGTATCCTTGTATTAAAAATAATTTGTAGTGGAATTGAAAGGAGGTATCCTTGTATTAAAATTAATGTATTGATGTATCCCGTCAATTCAAAATAACATAAAATTAGATATGCACAGACCAACATATAATGAAACTTGTGATGAAATCATGATATAATTGTTAAACATAGGAAATAGATGTGAAGCAACTCATACTCCTGGAAAGAAACACAACCACAATACATATACATTATATATATGTCCTATCTATACATGAAGATAAATGCATATTTGTAGTCTGTTGAAAGTGCATAGGGGCTTTCTGAGTTCATTGAAATCTTTGACTAAAATGGAATGTGGTTCTGCTTGAGTTGAAATAGTTGAGATAACAAGAATGGTGGTGGTGTTTCTCTTGGGCTAATTTAAATAAAATAAAAGAATATAACTTGCTATGGAAATAACATCAATGATGGTGGATGAAAATGCTAGTTTAAGAAGTTTGAAATAATGTTAATGCTATTGGATTAAAAGGCTGCTTGGCATTTGAGATTGCAAGAGTAGAAGTGACTTCAAGAATATATTATAATGGCAACAGTGGTTGCATCAACTAATAATACCTTCTATGTACATTAATATGAAAAAAATAAAAAATCTTTACACTTTCTATTAAAAGTGAAGAGATTGGAATTAAGCAAGTAGGGTTATTTTAACCAAAGTGGGTTAGTTTAGAGGATTTAGTAAGTTTTATATAATAGATAAAAAATAATATATTTTTTAAAGCAATGTCAGGCCTAAGGGATGATGTCATATTTTAATTGATTTACATTGTTTTCATATGTCATATTTCACAATTTAATAATTTATTTTGGAGGCCCATTTTTTATTAAAATTTCCCCTAATAAGTACAATCTCTCACACACTAACCAACTAACTATATAAAACCATCTCATATAATATTATTATTACTCATAACAATAATATATCACACAAACCTATTTACTTAATATTATTTTAACTAACAATATTTACGTTATTAAAGACTTAATAATGTGAACACACCCTAATAGTTAAATGGGTCTCAGGGGGAGGCCCAAAAGCATGGTGCTGGAAAAAGATAACAACACAATTTTAGCCTAAATGTGAGTTCAAAGATGCACGTTCTAACAAACATAGAATATAGGTAGAGAAAAATCATGTTGTTAAACACGTCTCAGGGGGAAGCCCAAAAGGATAATGCTGACAAAGGATAAAAACACATTTATAGCCTAAATATGAGTTCAAAAATGCATATTCGAACAAACATGGAATATAAGTTGAAAAAATATTGTTTTTAAATGGGTCTCAGGGGAAGGCCCAAAAGAATGATGCTGATAAAGGATAAAAACACATTTCTAGCCTAAATATGAGTTCAAAGATGCACGTTCAAACAAACATGGAATATAGGTTGAGAAAATCATGTTGTTAAATGGGTCTCAGGGGAGGTCCAAAAGGATAGACATGGCAAAGGATAACAACACATTTCTATCCTAAATGTAAGTTTGAAGATGCATATTCAAACAAACATGGGATATAGGTTGAAAAAATTGTGTTGTTAAAATTGGTCTCAAATGGAGGCCCAAAAAAGATGGTTAGGTTAGGAGATGTTATTTTGAGATTATCATATTATTATGTTGTATGACTCATATGGGTGATTATTTAGAGATTATCATCTGTATAAACATATAATTGTCAAGCACAAGCTTATATTGAGAGGGGGGTGAATCAGTATAAGATATTTTTTCACTTTCGACTATTAATCTTAAATAAAAACCTCAAATTAATTCGCAGTTAATATATTCAAAGCAATCAAAGAATACAATGCAAAACCACACAATGCAAATAGACACAGATTTGCATGGAAACCCTTTCAGGAGAAAACCACATAGAAATTCTATTAATATAAATATTCGTAGGCACCAACCTACTAGGGCACCAACCCTAAATTTTTTTTTGTAGGCACCAACCTACAGGATCACCAACCCCTTTCATCGAGCACCAACTCAGCAAGAGACACCAATCTCTTCAAAAGGAAGGCACCAACCTTCTCAGAAACAAATCACTCTTCTATCTCAAATTTGTTGTCAAAACAACGGATGATAGAACACTTGCTTTATCTCCTTTAGATTCGATTTACACTTGAGTGTTTTCACTACTATACTCTTCCTTATACTTGCTGATTTTTTATTTTTAATATTCTCACAAAAATTTTCCTTTAAAAATTCTGCTCTTCTTTTATATATCTTCCACTTTCGAATCTACTTTTTTTTGCCATTCGTTATGCACTTATTTATAACCCATAGAAAGCCATAAATTGAGGTCGTGACTCTTCAAGTGAAAAGGTCTTTTCGAACGGTCACAACTCCTCCCAATAGGTTGGCCAAGGTTGACAATTCCATCAATATTTTCGTCGACACTTCTGTTCACTTTTGTCGACATTTCCATTCACTTCCATCGACAATTCCATTCACTTCCATCTACAATTCCGTTCACTTCTAGAAACATTTCCGTTCACTTTCGTCAACAATTCCGTTCACTTCCATCGACATTTCCATTCACTTTCGGCCATCAATTCTGTTCACTTTTGGCAGTCAATTCCATTCACTTTCAACAATAGTTCATTTGACATCAATGACAATATTCCAACAATCTCCCCCTTTGTCATTGATGGCAACCACATACTGAAACTGCTCCCCCTTGCTGCACTGTCTCTTCTGTCTGAATCCTTCTTTGCTAGAGCTCCCCCTTTCTGTGACATCCTCTTTCTGTACTTCTCCCCCTTTGACATCAATGGCAAAGGGTCTATCCAAGAGCTTGTACTTAACTCCCCCTTAGCTGATGCTTCCCTTCAGTGGCAAGATGCAAAAGAAATTACTCCCAACTTCTGTCATAGGTACTCAAATGTTTTCTTTGGAAGTGGCTTAGTGAAGATATCTGCCATCTGTTCGGATGTGGAAACATATTCCAATTTTACTTGTTGTTCTACCACCTGTTCTCTCAAGTAATGATACTGTATAGGGATATGCTTAGTTCTAGAATGTATAACTAGATTCTTTGAAATACTTATCGCACTAGAATTATCACAAAATATGGAGATTAGATGATTATACTCTACTTTGATATCTTTCAAGGTTTGTTTCATCCATAGAACTTGTGTACAACATAGCACTGCCACTATGTACTCTGCTTCTGCTGTGGATAGAGATACAAAATTCTACTTCTTACTCAACCAAGATACTAGGATATCTCCAAGAAAGAATGCTCCTCCACTTGTACTTTTTCTATCATCTACACAACCTGCCCTATCTGAATCTGTGTATGCTACCAATGTGAAGTATTTACCTCTTGGGTACCACAACCCATAATCCAAGGTTCTCTTTAAATATCTAAATATACATTTTATGGCTTGCACATGTGTTTCTTTTGGAGCTACTTGAAATCTTGCAACTATACCTACTACTTGCATGATATCTAGCCTAGATGCTGTCACATATAGTAAACTCCAAATCATTGATCTGTAAAGAGTTTGATCAGTATTCAGAGATTCATCATCTTTGCTCAACTTCGTACCTATAGCCATAGGTGTGCTAACAGGGGCACACTCCTCCATATGGAATTTCTTCAACATCTCCTTCACATACTTGCTTTGGGATATGAATATTCCTTTGTTAGATTGAGAGATTTGTAAACCAAGGAAAAATGACAACTCACCTAACATGGACTTCTCAAATTCCTGTTGCATATCTTTGAAAAATATCTTAGACATTTCCTCATTGTCTCCTCCAAAGATTATATCATCTACATACACCACAACAATTAACTGGTGATCTCCTTCAGTTTTGATGTAAAGATTACTATCAGCATATCCTCTCTTGAATCCTTGGTCTTGTAGGTATTTATCAAGCCTAACATACCATGCTCTAGGAGCTTGTTTCAATCCATATAAACCCTTCTTCAACTTACACACATAATTTTTTGTTTTATGATAAGAGGAATCCTTCTGGCTGTTCTATGTAAACTTCCTCTTCTAGATTGCCATTTAGAAATGCTGATTTAACATCCATTTGATAAACTTTGAAATTTTTGAATACTGAAAATGCAAGAAATATTTGAATTACTTCTAATCTAGCAACAGGAGCAAAAATTTCTTCAAAATCTACACCTTCTACTTGAGCATACCCCTTACATACCAACCTTGCTTTGTTTCGAGTGACTTGGCCATTTTCATTCAATTTGTTTCAAAAAACCCACTTAGTGCCAATTACATTTTGATCCATTGGCTTGGGCACAAGTTCCCAAGTCTCATTCTTCTCAATTTGATCTAACTCTTCTTCCATTGCTTTTACCCAATGTTTATCATGACTAGATTCATAAAAATTCTTAGGCTCTACCTTGGATAACAAAGAGAAATTTACATGCTCAGGGATACTTAAAATTCTTCTTCTGGTTGCACCCTAGCATCAATGTTGCCAATGATATGACTTCAGCATGATTCTTCTGAACAAAGCGAGATGGTGCTTTGGTGTCCTGACTTTCGATTCACTCAATTTTTCTACATTTTCTTCCTCCCCTTCTTCTTCTACAAGATTGGGTATTTCTAGAGGCTCTTCTGAAGGTTATTTTGCCTTTTGATTCATGATCTCATCTATTCTAACACTAGAACTTTCTACTATAGTTTGTAGCCTTTTGTTATAACATATATAAGCTTTACTTTTGATGGAGTAACCAAGAAAAATTCCTTCATCAGCTCTTGAATCAAATTTGCCCAAGTTTTCTTCATTCCTGTTGATAAAACATTTACTTCCAAACACTTTGAAATGTTTGATCGAAGTTGATCTTCCTTTCCACAATTCATAAGGAGTTTTGTCATTATTAACTCTAATTTTCCCTCTATTCAAGATATATACTACTTTATTAACTGCTTCTCTCTAGAATGTATCTAATAGCTTAGATTCATTCAACATAGTTCTAGCCATCTCTTCCTTTCCACCACTCCATTTTGTTGTGGAGTCCTTGTAGCTGAGTATTATCTCTTAATTCCATGATATTCACAAAACTCAATGAATTCATTTGAAATAAACTCACCTCCTCGATCTGACCTTAGACATTTTATTTTCAGCTCTTTTTCATTTTCTACAAATGCCTTGAAAGCCTTAAACTTTTCAAATGCTTCTAATTTTTATTTTAGAAAGGCTACCCATGTCATTCTAGTATAATCATCAATGAGCAACATAAATTAGCTCTCACCTTGCATGCTTTCAGTTCTGGTGGGACCACAAAGATCTGTATGGATCAACTCTAGTGGTTTGGTGGTCGAATATTCCTTTGTTCTGAACCTTGTTCTGGTTTGCTTCCCTTGTTGGCATTGCTTGCATAGAGTGCTTGAAGGTTTTGTTATCTTGGACATATCTCACACAGCCTATTTGTTTCTAATTTTCACAAGATTATCAAAATTTATGTGCCCTAACCTTCTATGCCATAGCCAACTTTTTTCAACTTGACTCAGACAACATTTCTCTCCTCTCATTTCTCCAAGCATGTATAGGTTGTTTGTGGTTCTATGAGCATCTGCAATTAGTTCTCCCATGTCTCTTTTTCTGATCTCATAACCTTTAGAAAAGAACTTGAGTGTGTGTCCTTGATCACACATTTGGCTAACACTTAGAAGATTATGCTTTAACCCTTCCACATATAACACATTTTCTATTTTGGTTTTTCCATTATCTAGACTAAGTGTACCTTTTCTTATTATTCTGGATATAGTGTTGTCTCTAAACTTCACTGTGCCTTCATTGACCTTTTTTAATCAGATGAATTTGATTTTATCTCTAGTCATGTGTCTCCAACATCCACTATCAATGAACCATTGTTGACCTTCATCTCTAGCATGGAATGCTGTTTGAATAATCATGGATTCTTCTTGCTTCTTCTTCCATGTCTTTGATGGTTCTCTTTTCTTTATCACTGGAGCTTTGAACTTTTGATCTTGCCTTACAAATTCAATAACACTTCTAAAATAGTGTGATATATGTCCATAGTTGTTGCACTTGTAACAAACTATAGCTTCATCATAGTTTGATAAGGGAGCAAACGAATCATAGTTTTTGTTCGAAGCTCCATAGGTTCTTTTGTTTCTGCTCCTAACTTCAATATCCTTGGCTCTCTTTCTACAATCTAATTTCTTATGACCAAAATGATTGCAATAATAACAATATCCATCAAAATAATTACCAAACCTGGTTTTATTTGCATATCTTGGAGCAAATGGTCTTCTGAAGTTTTGTTCTCCTTTGCTTTCTTTGTTGATAGAGCTAGTTTTTGTATTTTGGGCTTCTTCCTTCTTGGTCTCCTTTTTCATTGGTTCCTTAAGAGTTTCAACATAGCTCTTAGCTTTCTCTTTTGCCTTCTCATACCCAATGCTTGACTTGTTAGATGGTGATCTTTTACTCTCTAGAATCTTATTCAAAACTTGAGTGCTTTTCTCAGATTTCAATTCACTTGCTATTTTAGAATTCGCCTTTTCTAGATCCCTTTTTAAAACATCTATTTCAGATTCATACCTTTCACAGTCTTCTCCTTTCTTCTCTAGCTGATCCATTAGATCTTCTTCAATTTTCTTTGCTTCTTCGATTTGGATTTTTAGGTCAGCAATTACCTTGTTTGATTCCTCAAAGACTTGTGATGTCTTCACTTTGAAGTCTCGATTCTCTTCTTCATATTTTCAGAGTTGTAACTTTAGTTTCTGATTCTTTTTCTTAAATGCTTTTATTTCTTCCAATGCACAAATAAGTTCTTCAAGGTTCACTTCACCTTCTTCCATGTCTTCGTCTTCCTCCAAATTCTCTTTACTGGTGGTGGCATTTTCTTCTGTAGCCATGACTAGAATCTCTTCATTATCACTCTCAACATCACTTTCTTTGTTTTCTTTAGATGAGCTAATATACCTCTTGGAGTATAGACTTTTCTTTTGTTTCTCAAATCTTTGCTTGTCTTTACTCAGCTTGAATCCCTTTTTGTACTTTGATTTATTTCTCTCTTCTTTGCTATTTCCTTTATTTGGACATTTGGCTGCAAAATGACCAATTTTACCATAATTAAAGCATTTAAATGGTAACTTTCCTTTATATTTGATTGATCCTTTCTTTAGCTTTCGAATGAATAGAGCTTCAAATTCATCTTCTTCACTACTTGAATTTTCACTTGATTCTGGTTCTTTGATCTTCTCTTTCTTCAAGACCTTGAATGATGCTTCCTTCTTCGACTATCTCTCAGATTTGGTTCTCATTTTGTAGGCCGTAATAATTCCATGGAGCTCATCCATTTTCATCGTGTCTAAATCATTCATTTCTTCAATGGTGGAGACCTTTGCATCAAATCTCAATGGTAGGGATCTTAGGACTTTTTGAATGATCATAGATTCTTCAATTTTCTCTCCGAGTCCTTAAATAACATTAACAATCTCATCGACATGAAGAAGATACCCAACAATGTTTTCATCATTCTTCATTTTTAAACTTTCAAACTACCTCCGGTGGGTTTGGAGTTTTGCTTTTCTAACCTTACTATCACCTTCATAAATAGTGTTGAGTTTATCCCAAATCTATTTTGCAGATTCACAATGCATAACCTTAACAAACTCATTTTATAAAAGCTTGCATAAGATTGCATTCATAGCTTTTGCATTGTTCTCACTGGCCTTTTTTTCGGTGGCATCTGTTGGTGCAATTTGTGGCATTGTGTATCCTATTACCAGTAATTGCCAAATATCGAAACCTAGGGCCATCAAGTAAGTCTTCATTCTTATGCTCCAAAATGCATAATTCATTCCATCGAACAAAGGAGCCTTGTTAGTGGAGAAACCATCTAGCACTTGAGATCCTGCCATATCTACTTTCCAAGATCTACCTTCTAACAGTTGTGCTAACACCAAAGGAACCAGCTCTGATACCAATTGTTAAGCACAAGATTATACTGAGAGGGGGGGTGAATCAGTATAAGATATTTTTTCACTTTCAACTATTAATCTTAAATCAAAACCTCAAATTACTTTGCAATTAATATATTCAAAGCAATCAAAGAATACAATGCAAAACCACACAATGCAAATAGACACAGATTTGCATGGAAACCCTTTCGAGAGAAAACCATAGATAAATTATCTTAATATAAATATTCATAGGCACCAACCTACTGGGGCACCAAACCCAAAAACAATTTTGTAGGAACCAACCTACAGGAGCACCAACCCCTTTCATCGAGTACCAACTTAGCAAGATACACCAATCTCTTCAAAATGAAGGCACCAACCTTCTCAGAAAAAAACCACTCTTCTATCTCAAATTTGTTTTCAAAACAATGGATGATAGAACACTTGCTTTATCTCCTTTAGATTAGATCTACACTTGAGTGCTTTTGCTGCTATACTCTTCCTTATACTTGCTGATTTTTTCTTTTTAATATTCTCACAAAAATTTGCCTTTAAAAATTTTGCTCTTCTTTTATATATCTTCCACTTTCGAATCTACTTTTTTTTTTTCCATTCGTTATGCACTTATTTATAACCCACAAAAATCCATAAATTAAGGTCATGACTCTTCAAGTGAAAAGGTCCTTTCGAACGGTCACAACTCCTCCCAATAGGTCGGCCAAGGTTGACAATTCCATCGACATTTCCGTCGACACTTCCATTCACTTCCGTCGACATTTCCGTTCACTTCCATTGACAATTCTGTTCACTTCCATCAACATTTCCATTCACTTCCGTCAACAATTTCGTTCACTTTCGACAACATTTCCGTTCACTTCTGTCAACAATTCCATTCACTTCTGTCGACATTTCCGTTCACTTCTGGCCATTAATTCTGTTCACTTCTGGCAATCAATTCTATTTAATTTTGACAATAGTTCATTTGACATCAATGATAATATTCCAACAATAATAAATCATTTATTGCACTTATTTATTACTCTTAGATTGAAGCATGTGTTTGGGTAGCTGGCTGGGTTTTGTGATTACCAGAGAGATGCTACCATTGCTAGAAGACTTTGTGTGAGCATGATTTTTCTTTAGCTTTAGATATTATGCATGATAATTATGGATCACTAAAATGACAACATATATCATAAGCATGGAAAATTTACTTTAAATGTAAATATTAAAAAAAGGAATAATATATAAATAATTAAATCCCAAGTTTAAATAAAATAAATAAATCAAGTGTAGACTAAATACAAAAAGTCACAACTGAAGTACATGATATGGATAATCAAGACTTACATGCAAATAAAATGTAATATTCTTATGACAATTGAGAAATAAATAACAAAAAGATAATAATGAATAAAATATAAATAAACAAAAATACAATAAAACACCAATAAAAACAAATAGAACACCAATAAACAAACAAGACACACAAATAAACATAGTGAACAAAGCAATAAAAAATAATTAAACTATCTAAAGTAAATAAAAGAGTAATAAAAAAACTTCTCTAAACACACAAAAATAAACACACTAAAGCTAAACAGACAATGAGACACAAATAATGGTTAATCACAATGTTAGTGCAAACATAAAATAAATTATTCGTGTATGTGTAATAAAAGTGTTACTCTTGGTGATAGGGTGACCCCTAAGCTAGGTATAAATGACATTAGTACAACACAAGAATAATTGGCATAAGGTTTCCCTTAGGCTATAAGAATACAACAACATAAACAAGACGACAACATTATCCCTAGGTTATAGGAGATGATGACACAAACAATATGACAAACAAAATGGGGGGGAGTAGAGGAAAATAAATGGGTAATCGAGATGAATCAAGATCCAATAGACAAGTGGATGCTACCTATATAGTTCCAAAGACACAAGATACAATTTGAACTTTAGGCCAAATGTAGTTCTTGTTATGACATGAGATTTCACCCTTGTGGAGGAGTTATTCAGTCTCCCCCACTCCCAGTCAAAATATGGGAGCAACCCCAAGCTATGGGTATCTTATAATAGGGTTGAACCTCTGGAGAAGGCTAGCTTCCTTATGATGAATCACCTAAAGTAATGTTGTCACAGGGAAAAGGGTTAGAAAGGGGAAAAGTGCTCTTAAGAAGGCTAAAATGTGATGCACCAAATAAAAATGGGAAACTCTGATAAGCTTGACCCCACTCTAGATTTGCAGAAGATAATGCCTACTCACACAACCTCACAATCTAACTCAGTGCATAAGTGTTTCATGGACTAGGTTTAGGCAGATCACTAATCCAGATCTACAATAGCTTGAAAACACCTTAAAGGAGATTAGAAAGAAGGACAATGGACGAGGAAGATTATCCTTCATAATGCCATCATGCACAACTCACTCAACATAGATCCAAGTCAAGAGATAGGTAAAGCAAGTCTTTTATTGCATCAAGAGTTAATTATTACAAATTATTGATAGGGTTTAGCCTAATAAAGATGAACATATTTTTCAATATCTCAAAGAGTCCCCTACTCTTCAAAATCAAAGAGTCTTTGTGAGAGTTTAGAATTCAAGAGAGAGAGAGAGTTACCATGTGGAATAAGATGGAAGATATAGAGAAAGGGAAAAGAGAAAGAGGGACCACACCATCCAAGATCATTAAATAAGCTGTCACCTTTTGATGAATGTTCTACCACCTTTTTTTTATCAAATCAGCACTAGTTCCCTTTTGACAAGCAATCTTCATTTTGTCCCAATAGCCTCCAAATCTCATCATTGGTCAAACAACATGCTAGAGGACAAGAATGTGTCTCGGGTGACAAGTCATAATCCTACTATGAATAAAAAACCTTAGAGACCCTAAAAATCTATTAAATATTCCATCTACTTTCTCTAATCACTAGATCTTAATTTTGGGATTTTACACCATCTCCCACTTGACTTGCTTGTTAAGATAAAATATTCATATCTTTTGATCAGGACAGAGCCATGCCATGTCTTCTTTGAGCAGCTAGTACCTACTTTGTCAAGGATATAGCCATGTTGATAGACAAGACACTTCTCCATAATCACACATATGTCCCTATTTCAATATCTGAGCATATGTCTTACTATAGATTGAAAACTAATCCAATTTATTGGTTTTCATATAGTCAAAATATCCTTGAAAATCCACTAGTTGTTTAGTCTTGATTCAACAACTACTGGTCCATATTTGATCTCTATATTAGGCCCTAAAAGACTTATTCTACCTCTACTGAGCTTTAATGGTGACATTTGATCCTAAAACATCTGCTCTAGTTTAACTTGGATCATATTTCAACCTTCATTTAAAGTCACATATCTTTGACCTTTAACATCAACCATTGATCTTGATTTGGGCCTTCTCAAATTATGCCATCTATTAGATCTACATTCATCTTGTGGGTCCTATAATTAGTTCCATCTTATTCCTATACTTGCACCATGTGTTGGCCTTGTGTTCATCCTGAGCTTATTGAATTATTGACCTTATGTGAATCATAGATCTTCCTTTGCATGAATTAAACACATACCATTGATTTACCTGATATTTTCCATGGTCATGACACTTGGAAACTTTTCGTTCATTCCTAGCATCTATTAACTAGTTGACCTTTCACTCATTGTTGATCTGCTTTGGTATGATGGATCATGTACCATTGAATAGCTTGGACCCACTAGATTTATCAGTATCTTAACACCATTATATCTTCATATGGGCACCCAGTATCTTTCCACTTATTAGTGGTGCATTCATATTTAGGATACATTGACCTTTTGATTGCAAGCTCACCGTTGATCTTTGATGTATGATTTAATGCACTCCATTGGATCTTTGAGACCCATGAACACCATTTATTGCCCACTTGTCATTATATCTTGAATCGAGATTCCAAGATTTAGATACTTGTTAGTCACAAGTTCATCCTTGAAACATTTGAATTCAAATGGCTATTTGCCACAACTTTAACTTGACATCCTTGTACACATCCCACTTTGCACGTTTAACTTTGGAAGCTTATATATTGAAATAGAAAACTCATAAATATATGAAATTTTTAGAGGATGTTTATGGGACTAAATCATCATGTGTATGTATTCCTTTATCTCTAATCAACTTTCTAAGAATAATTATAAATGAATAATTGAGCTAACTAGTCCATTTCTTCATGATGTTTGATGATGGCCTGGTTCTTCTAGGCTTGCTCTTTCCATATTTTGATCATAATTCAATTATAAAATCTACTCAGTTGATCTATCCAGACAAAATCTTGGTATGTGGACCAAAATGGTGACTCAACTAGGAAGCATGCTTGAGAACCCAGAATAGTTGCCTTGTCTAATCTATTGGGCATGGAGTCACAAGTCTTTGCTCTTAGCTGAAATGAAATGATGTAATTTTGCCTCTTTAGATAAATTCCTCTTGAAGAAAAAAGGACAAAAAGAACAAAACAAAAAATGATAAGTATACGTAGGCACTTGGAAGAAAAAATAACTAAACTAATAAACAAATCTGCACACAGACACTTAGAGAAAAGCATGAAATCTATTATGTGCACACAAACACTTAGAGAAAAGCATGAAATCTATTCTAATATATACAATATTTTACAATAATTTAAAATCACCTCCTTCCTGGGTTAAATGGGAAACTTATAGTATCATTCACTTGTAATAAACCAAGATGAAAAATACCTTCCTTTAGAGGTATCAAAACTGGTGAACCAAGTAGCTTGATGGCCAATCCCTTTGATGTGCTTTCTAATGGATGAAAAGGAACAAACATGCCTCTAATGTAGACATACTAGTCCAAGTACTCCAAGCTTGGTTCATGTTGGACTGTAGGAGCACTTGCTTAATGTTGCTCATCACCCTTGAGAAAGCTTTACATGAAGACTTCATTTAGGCTCTTAAGAGTAACTACACTTGGTTTACTTGGTGGTTTAAAAAATCCATATCCTCCCCCCTTGTCCTTGTACAAATTAGGACTGATCATGCTTAGTGAAACATACTCACAGGTTCCTCCTTCATGTCCCTTAATCTCTTCTGAATCTTTAGTTATGGCATTGAATTAATGCCACAACCCTTTAAATTTTTCACTGGTATGTTCATCAAACTGCATCTCTTGAGCATGTGAGATGTCTCTTTCATCAAACTCACTCAAGATTTCATCTTGGTCTTCAAATGTAAATGAGGGTTGACTTAACCATCTAAGGTCTGAAATATCACACCTATCTTGCTCAAGCTCTAATATGCTTTCCTCTTGCTCATTTATGCATAATGAACCTTCAATAATCTAATCAAAGTCCGCTTTACTTTTAGTTACTTCATGAATACACATCCCTTCAAATATGAAGGCATTAGTACTACCTTCAAGCTATAATTCATCAAATCCATGCCAAAATATCTGATCCAAACTTGATTATCCTCTAAATCGATTGGGATTCCTTTGACCTCCATAATAGGGTCATGAGGGATGTTCTTGATCATATGTATGGGTAGAGAAAAGCATACTAATCAAAATATGATTGATTATACATATACATTTATGATGATTAGGCACTTTTTTAGGTTGCTTAAACTAGTTGATAGATGCTCTAAATCACTATTGATGTTTGAACATTTTCCTCTGATGTCTGATTGAATGAAGAGAACATCAAAAAATATTCACCAATGATCAACATAGTAAGTCCCATTAGGCATGCCATAAACTATTATGACATGTTATTGCATCCTTTGGAGGAGTTATTAAGGTTGCCCCACTCCCAGTCATAATATGGGAACAACCCCAAGTTATGGGTATCCTATAATAGGGTTAAACCTATGAAGAAGGCCAAATTCCTTCTGATGAATCACCTAAACTAATGTTGTCATAGGGAAAAGGGTTAGAAAGGGGGAAAGGGCTCCTAATAAGGATAAAAGGTGATGCACCAAATAAAAATGGGAAACTTCCATAAGCTTGAACCCACACTAGATTTGTAGAAGATAATGTTAGCTCACACAACCTCACAATCTAGCTCAGTGCATAAGTGTTTCATGGATTAGGTTTAGGCAGAAAACTAATCTAGACCTGCAATAAATTGAAACCACCCTAAAAGAGGTTAGAAAGGAGGACAATGGATGAGGAGGATTCTCCTTCATAATGCCATTAGGTACAACTCACTCAACATAGATCCAAGGCAAAAGATAGGTAAAGAAATTATTTTATTGCATCAAGAGGTAGTTCTTATAAATGCTTGACATGGTTTAGCCTAATCAAGATGAGCATATTTTACAATATCTCAGAGAGTCCCCTACTCTTCAAAATCAAAGAGTCCTTGTGAGATTCTATAATCTGAGAGAGAGAGTTACCATGTGGAAAAATATGGAAGATATAGAGAAAGGGTGAAGAGAAAGGGAACACACAATCTAAGATCATTAAATGAGCTACCACATTTTGATGAATGCTCCACCACCTTTTTATCAAATCATCACAAGTTATCTATTTAAAAGCAATCTTTCTTTTGTCCCAATAGCCTCTGAATCTCTTCATTAGTTAAGCAACACACTAGAGGACAAGAATCTATCTAGGGAGATGAGTCATAATACTACTATGAATAAAAACCCTAAAAATCTATTAAATGTTCCAACTACTTTCTCTAATCACCAGATCTCCATTTTGGGATTTTATGCCATCTCCTACTTGACTTGCTTGTGAAGACAAAATCTTCATATCTTTTGATTTAGATAGAACCATGCCATGCCTGATTTAAGTAGCAATAAGTACCTACTTTGTCAAGGATATAACCATGTTGATAGATAAGACACTTCTCCAGAATCACACGTCTATCCCCATTTCAATATCTGAGCATAGGTCTTACTATAGATTAAAAACCAATCCAATTTATTGGTTTTCATATAGTCACAATATCCATGAAAATTTGATAGATGTTTAGTTTAGCTTCAACAACTAATAGTCTATCTTTGATCTCTATATTAGGCCCTAAAAGACTTATTATACCTTTACTGAGCTTTAATGGTGACGATTGATCCTAAAATATCCACTCTATTTCAACTTGGATCATATTTTGACCTCTAGTCAAAGTCTCATAATTTTTACCTTTAACATCAGCCATCAATCTTGATCTGGGCCTTCTCAAATTGTACTATATATCAACTCCACATTCATCAATGGGTCTTGTAGTTAGTTCCATCTTGTTCTTGTGATTGCACTATGTGGCAGCCTCACATTCATCTTGAGATTTTTAACTTCTTGACCTTACATGCACCATCAATCTTCCTTTGCATGAATTAAATGCATACCTTTGATTTAACTAATAGTTTCCATGGTCATGATACTTGGTAGCTTTTCATTCATTCCCAAGATTCATGGACTATTTGACCTTTTTATCACCATTGATCTACTTTGGTATAATGGATCACACACCATTGATCAACTTGGACCCACTAGCTTTGTCAGTCACCATGCATTGTTAAATCTTAATATGGTCACCTGAGATCTTTTCACTTGTTAGCCATGAATTCATCTTTAGGATACACTGAATTTTTGACTATGAGCTCACCATTGGTCTTTGATGCATGATTTAACATGCTCCATTGGATGTTCTGGACCCACTGACATCGCTAATCGCCCACTCACCATTAGATCATGACTCAAGATTCCATGATTTGGACACTTGTTAGATGTGAATTCATCATTGGAATATTTGAATTCAAATGGCTATTTTCCACAACTTTAACTTGACATCCCCACACACATCCTACTCTATAAGTTCAACTTTGGAAGCTTATATCTTGAAATAGAAAACTCATCAAGATGCAAAATTTGTAGAGGATGTTTATGAGACCAAAATCATCAAATATATGCATTATTTTGGCTCTATTGAATTTATAAGCATACTTATAAAATGCACAATTGAGCTGACCAAAATATTTCTTCATAATGTTTGATGATGACTTGGTTCTTCTAGGCTTGATCTTGCCATATTTTGATCATCATTCAATCAAGAACTCTACTCAACTAATCTATCTAGGCAACAACTTGTTATGTGGGAAAAAATTGGCCAATAGTTCTCCTAAGATATAGGATAGAAGAAAATGAATGATATTAAAACATGATTGTCTTATAGAGGAAAATAGGAAAGTTCTCATAAAATAGCGAGTGTGTGATAAAAGAGGAGATGATGATCCATAATCATGAAAATGTTAACACAAAAAAAATGTGAATGCACGAGAGTATGATTTAGGTTAAAACCACACTAAAAGTTAAGAGATGAGTATCCATAAAGGAATCAAAATGGTGATTCATAGTGTCTACTATATTTATGGCTTGGAAGGAGAATGAGCTCCCAAAATGGTGAGAGAGTTGAAATAAATAGTACTCAAAAAATGGTGAGAGTGTTGAAACAAAGAGTACTCATAAAATAGTGAGAGTGTAAGATAAAGCTGAGTGGTCATTAGTGTATCAAATTTGAATACATAATGCTCACAACATGAATTCATAAAATGGTGAGAGTGTATGGCTTAAGGCCAATAAAGATGGGGAATTTAAATGACAAGTGGTTACTCATGAAATAGTTTGGGGTTTTAGGATCCTTAAGGCAAAGAAGTGGTTGAAAAAGAAAAGAAAGTGCAATCAAGTGAATCTGAGATACCCCATGTATCCAAGTGCTGCCTACATAGTCCATGCAGACCTCAGGTCAATGTAATTCTCCCATAAATGGGAGGAAAAAGACCAAGGTGGTATAGAAATAAACCGAATAAACAAGATGGCTCATCCTTGAAAATTTTGAATGATTTATATCTCACATGGAAATTCTAAGCCAATTTTCATGATTTTGTGACTTTTAGGATTTTAAATATCTTTACGAATGTTTAGGGGTTTTGAAACTATTTCAAATGTTTCTATATTTTTCTAGGCATCTCAACTCAATCAAGACTTATGAGATACATAATAGTACAACTCACAAAATAATGAGATCATGGTTTAGATTGCTCAAAAAATGGAAAGAGCATTTAAAATTAAAAAATGCTGACAAAATTATGAGATCATGGCAAAGGGGTGATTGAGCCAACCTCAATGTTAATCGAGTGCTGCCCATATTGTCCCATTAGGACTTCAAATCACTATAGTTCCACCTATTTGAAAGGTGGTGAATTACTTCTAATGTTTTTGGTGTTTTCATTGTCTAAACTTAATCAAGAATTACAAGATACAACATATTCCAAACTCATAAAATGATGAGAACATAGACAAATTGTGAGCAAGATGATCTCAACATTCATAAAGCACTACCTACATAGTCTCGTAAGACCTCAAGTCACTATAGTTACACCTTTTCTAAAGGCAGTGAATTGCTTCCAATGTTTTTGGTGTCTTTGGTATCTCAACTCAATCAATAATTATGAGATATAATCTAAGATCACAAAATGGTGAGAGCATGGCAAAAAGATGATTGATTTGACCTTAATGTTAATCGAGCATTGCCTACACAATCCCATAGGACCTCAAGTCATTGTAGTTTTTCCTATTTGAAAGGTGGTGAATTACTTCTAATGTTTTTAGTGTTTAAAATATCTCAATTCAATCAAGAATTACAAGATACAATATGGCCCAAGCTCGTAATATGACAAAATCATGGCAAAAGGGTGATTGATCTGACCTCAACATTAATCGAGCACTGCCTACATAATCCCATAACACCTTAAGTCATTATAGTTTTACCTACATAAAAGGTGTCCAATTAAGTACCAAAAAGTTTAGGTAAAAGGTAAATGGCAAGGCAAATGATAACATGAATGGCAAGGTGATGCAACAATGCATGGTAAAGGGTGTTGATCCTGATTTGCACATAGGCAGTTATAATTAAGAAATAACAAAAAAGGGTTAGTGGTACTAATTTTTCCATAGGTAGTTATAATTAGTATCACAAGGTGGGATAATGATTTACCCAAAGGTAGATATAATTAGGAGCACTAGTCAAATTTAATAACAAATTAAAGATGCAATTTCCAAGAACACTATCATACTATTTCTATCTAATTTTTGCTTTTTTTGAAGTGTGAAAAGAAAAAAACTAGGAATAGGGTGTGTAGAAAAACCCATTGAATGTGCATGTGTTGAATCTAGATGATTGTGGAGATCTTCTCTTTGGCTTGGGAGGATGAATTGTAAATAAGAAAACACTAAAATAAACTTATTTTTTAAACAAGTAGATGGGTGGATTGTCTAGTGTGAGCTAGATTTTTAGGAGGCTGTCAATCCACCTTCTTCAAAACACTTACGTTGGAATGATAAAAGAAGTATATTTTGCATAAAAATAACAAATAAATGATACTAAAATAGAAAATAACTAAATTTGATACAATAAATTTAAATGCTTTGCAAAATATAACTAAATGAACACAATAGTTTAATTACTACTAATGTTGAAAATTGGTAAGGGTTATGGTTTTGGTTTGGTAAAGTGGTGAGGGTCAAAAGGATTATTTTTTTAGTTTGGGTAGATGGTCAAGTATAAAATTATATAAATAGATGAATATATAAATGAGGCAAATAATTAAATATGGCAAAGGAAAAAGAAAGGTAAAGATGGCAAAGAGGGAAAAAAGTTAAATGAGGCAAAGAGGTGAATGGGATAAAGGGGATAAATGAAATGGAAATAACCAAATGGATTAAATGGGATAAATGGGATAAAGAGAAAGAGGTTAAGGGATCAATAGTATGGAGGTTAAGAAAAGAAAATGCCAAAGGGAAATAAAGAAAGAACTGAAATTACAAAACAAAGTAAATTACCTCAATGTTGTTGAAGTGGCTTGAAGATGTTGATGATGGTTGAATGTTGATGAAGCTTGAAGCAATTTTGGTAGAGATTCATTGATTTGATATTTTCTCCTCAAATATTATGATGAAATCTAAGATGATGATCTCTTCCAAAAACCTACAACAAGATGTTAAAAACCAAAGACTAACTTCTAACTCCCTTTAGTGAAGGAGAAGGGGGGGTATTTATAGCATTTGACGTTGGGAAACATGCCAAAAGAGTGGAATAGTGAATAAATTTGATTTTTTTCAAGTGATGCATGATTTATTAAAGGTGAGGTTGATGGGGATTCCCATTTAGGTTATAAAATCTCCCTCTTTGCACATGAATCCAAGTTTGAATGGTAATCATGCACATGGGTTTGAATGAGATTGAAGACTTTTTACCACCTTTATTTGTCTTCATTCAAGCACTTAAATATGTGGAACATCAAATGTAGCACAATTTTATATGTGGGTGATGAAAATTCTAAGGTGATGTTGGTGGGGATTCCCATGTGGGTTGGAAAGTCTCCCATTTGGGTTGGTGAGCCTCCATTTGGGTTAAAAAGTCAAAAATGGGTGCCTTTTGTCTTTCCCAAAGTCTTAAAGAGGTAGGTATTTATTTTAAAGTCTAATTTCATGTGGGAAGACAAAAATACATGTTGAATAATGGATGCTTAAGGGGAAATTTGACTCATTTTAAGGGGGTCCCTTGTGATGCTTGAATGAGGTCATCAAACACTTTGGGAAGGGTCCCATGTGGGGTATGATGTCCCACATCAAGCCACATCACTTCTAAGCCATGTCACTTGCCATATCACCTCTCAAATCACCTCCCATGTCACTTGACATGTTACATGCCATGTCACTTTCCATGTCATCATGAATAGTGATAGTGGGTCCCATAATGAATAGTGATAGTGAATAGTAATTTTGAATAGTACCTTCAAATAGTGATTTTGATGATATTTTTGACTAGGAGAATAGTGATTTAGTTGGGTTAAGGGGGGTTTTGGAAAGGTTTAAAATTTTTTAGGGGATCTTGAGGCATTTAGTCAGCAAAAACTGTAAATGTGCAATTTTCTAGTGTCTACATTTTACACCTTTTTGTTATGTAGATTTGAATTAACAAGTTGCAAAACAAAAAGAAATCACTTGGTTGAAGGTCAAGATGCGCCAAGTATGGGAGGAGGTGTTCCCCCTCAAATTGAGAGTCAATGAGGAAAGGTCAAATTGGGTGTAGGTTTGATAAGCAACTGATGGGGAGGCACTAGGGGTGCCACAAGGTAGGTAGGTATGTGAAATGCCAATGGGTTCACAAAATATGACTAAGCACAATAGTCAAGATTACGTAGATACTAAAGGTACCAATGTTGATAATAAAAAGGTCAAGTTTTAAGATAAATGATAAGGTAACTAGTCTCGAGTGTTGTTCATAGCTAATCAGGTTAGTCTTATCAAAGCTCCTAGATAGGGTCAGTGTTGACTTAGGTATCTAGGGTAGGAAGTGCTCTTGAGAAAACATTAATGGTATAGATTTTGCATGAGGTGGTGTAAATGTTTAAAAGTTCAACATGATAGGGTTGGTCATTATGGGCAAAATTTATTATAAAAAACACCAATGTTCTAGGTCAAAATTACTTGATGTCAAGGTGGACATGGTGAAAGTGTGGGTGGATTGGGTATGGGTTGGAAGAGGATGGCCGAGATGAATCCAAATTCATGAGGCAAGTGGATGCTACCTACATAGTTCCATGGACAAGAATCCAAAAAAGAACGTCAGGCTAAATGTAGTTCCTTTAAGGTGAAGGGTGTGGGTTAACTTGGTTGTCCTAATTAGATATCATATAGGTAGGGGTGGGTGAAGGACATTGGAGAAAGGGAAGCACCAAAGGGTGGAAAAGATGGCTATCAAATAGTTTTTGATGGGTGTGGTATAAATGGTGGATGAGATTACCTAGGATGTAATTAGATGATTACGTTCACTATGCAAAAGGAATCTATAGCCATGGATAGGCAGGTTGAAGCATGAAATTGTGGCCACCTTCTTAAAGAAAAGAAAAGGGAGAAATATGCTTTACCAAGCTTTAGAAAATCTGGAACTACTTGAAATGTCATGGTGATTTGATGGGTTCTTTCATCACCATCCTAATAAGCTGACATTGTGCACATTCCACAATAATGTCATTAACAAGCTATGAAATTTTATTATTCAATGATTAAGGGAAGCAAAGTAGTAGAGTTGGTAAATGAGAAGTGGCAAAGATTCAAACCAAGGACTCTTGAGTCAGTGGGGCCCCAAAATAAGTAAGCATTGAGTTTTTGAGGGAATTTAGAGAAAGATGCTGATGGGTTTTGGAATATGAAGTGAGGTGAATATTAATATTAATTAAATGAGGGAGCAGGTTGTGGATGGTAGTTAAAGAGTAGGTCTATTACAAGGCATAATAAGATTTAATTTGAAAGGGAGAATCAAGGCAAATTATTGGTTAGAAGTTTAGGGCATGCGAGAGCTTGTAGCTATCATCCCCACATGGGTATCCCAAATATTCCATTTGAAGGTGGTTTTTTAATTTTGATTATAACATCTTTGAAGGTCAAAGTAAAAGGGGTTTAAAATAGGCAAGACCAGAAGAGGTGGGGAAGGAATTTTCATCTTGATGGCTGAATGATGCTTAGGTTTACTAGTTGGTCGTATGAGCCCATGGTCCTATCCAATTGTGTTATAGAGCCATAGGATTAATATATATCTTATAGTAAACCAAAATTGAGTGGAAGACCTTGGAGGCCATAACATGATCAAAATGGGTAGAGGGTTGAAAAGGAAAAAGGTGATAGGGAGGGTGAAGGGAGTAGTTAGAGGGGGAAAAAAAATAGAGTCTGAGTGCAACATACATAGGTGTTAAAGGAAGAAAGGGGTGTTCTTGAAGTAAGGAACCTAACCAGATTTTGTGCATTAAGGTAAGGGCATGGAATATATAAGTAAGTAGACAAGGAGATATATGCAAAAGTAGTACAATTGGTGACCACACTTTAAAGAGGTGGAGGTGAAATTAGAGAACATAAGGGAGATCCAACAAGGGATGAGGTAAAGGTGGACCTAGATATGGATAAAGAGAAAACAATGAGGTCATAGATAAAGATTAAGGTAGAGAAGGATGTAAAAATATAGGCATGGTCATATAGGTTAGGAAGAATAAGGAAGGGCATTAAGGGAGGCAAAAAAAATGAAATGAAATGGAGAAAAGAGAAGAAAAATAAAAGGTAGAATATTGGGGTGAGAGATGCATTAAAGAATGATAGATTGGAGAATTGAAAAGGATGGGGAGAGAAGTGTAACAATCATGAAGGGTAAGGAGAGAATGAGGGATATGGACGACCATGAAAGGTTTGAAAACAAGTCTAAAAAGGACAAAAGAGAACATAGTTTGGTGATGAAAATGAAAAACAAGGAAATAAATGAAAGAAAAGGAAACATGAGATAAAATGGAGTGAAATGAGGACATAAAGAGGATGACAGGAGAGTGAAGAAGTAGGTGGTATTTTGACCAAGTAATCATGGGTGATGATATGAAAGGAGAGGAATAATGAAGCAAGGCAGATAGTGGTTTTGGAGATGAGAATGGGAAAGGGGGAAGAATGAGGGGAAGCAAAATTTGGGTGGACAAGTAGGTGAAGAGAGAAGGTAGGTGTTAATCAGCTTGTTAGAAGAGATTGACAAGCTGAAGGGGTGATTAGAAGAGATCTACAAGCTAAAAAAATGGTGAGGTGATGAAGAAATAGGGGGACATAATGAAAGGGAGTGAAATGAAACTAAGGGATGATAAGAACAAAAAGAAAGAATTGAAGCAGGGATACAAAGCATGGATACTCACACAGATGTAAAAGATAAGTGAGTACCAAGATGGAAAGAGGAAAAAGGGAATGCAAAAAGGACCATAGGCCAAAAGAGATAAGAAGAAAATGGAAATTATGGAAGGCTTCTCAAAGGATAAATACCCAGGGAGAATTAGTTGTGGAGGAAAAAGGGGAAGATAAAAAGGATGGAAAAAAAGAAAACAAGAAGAATGGAAAATGGGTACGGTGGGAAGAGTGGTGGAATGACAAAGAGTGGTGGTGAACATAAATAAAAAGTTTAGCAATAGAAGAAACAAAAATCTTTCAAGATGAACAATATGATGTGGAATAGGTGAGGGAAAGAGAGTGATAAAGAGGGTACAAAAAATAGCCAAGGGTGAGGGGAGATGATGAGGATGGAGAAAGAAGTTGAAGGGGATAAAGGGAAAGGTTGGTAATAAGGTGAAAGAGAGGTATAAAATGCAAAACGTATGTGGGTAAGTGAGCCATGAAGCATACACAAGGAAAGGTGATGGGGAGGCCAATGAAGCAGAGTTGGAGGTGGCTTTATAAGAGGTAAGGCGGGTCAATGGGGAACACTATCAATCCTTGTGTTAAAAGAGATTGAAAAGCTGGAGGTAGGGAGATGGTTAGGAGATAGGAAGAGAAGTGGAGGAAAAGATATGAGGTGAGGTGAGAAGGGGAAATAAAGTAAAGAAATTAGCTGAGCTAACCTCAATAACTGAGTGCTACCTACATAGTCCAAAAATACCTCAAGATAATGTAGTTATCCCAACAATGGGGGAAAAATTTAAGAGGATGTATTAGATGGTGTTAAAACATAAGGACACTTAAAAAAGAATTCAAATCTTCCTTGATGTAAGATGCCCTAAAAAAGAGGGTGCTATTAGCAGTGGAAATGAGTGAGAAGAAAAAGGGGATGGAAATTAGTAGTTAGTAGCTGAGCTACCCTTAGAAAAATGCCTACATAGTCTATGGACATTAGGCCAATGTAGTTAAACAAGGTTTGGGTGAGTGGTGTTCAAATTGGTTACCCTAATTTGATGGACCACATGGGCTAGTTTGGGCTGAGGGCGAAGGTTTGGTAAAACAATAATTTTTATTTTTGATGAAGGTGTCGATGAAAGTGAATGGGGTAGGTTGGTAAATAGTTACCATAATGATCCCACATTTAGGAGGATGGAAGATACAGATGGTCAAGGTAGGATAAATTATAAGGGAACATAATGCTAAGTGCCATAAATGACCTTTAATGGAGGTAATCCAAAGAAGAGGTACTTTTGTGAGGAGGTTGTACCTTCTAAAATTATGTGAGGGTAGGAGTTTAGAGATAATGTCTACCACTATGAGCTGAGTTTTAGGAGGTGAGGGTCTATCCATATCTACAGAGTCATTATGGCCAAGATTCACCACCATTACGAGATGAGTTTTAAGAGCAATAGTGAAGTGATGACCTGCAAATAATTTCTTTAATGGTCAAGTAGATTCTATAAGTAAGGAAGTTAGCAACATGGTGAGCGATAGAGGATGGACCTTGCCTGACCCAAGAGCTACATGGGTAGGCTAGAGAAATGGTGGCCATGTATACATCCTCTATCCTAGATCCATAAAACCACTGACTTATTAGTTTTATAAGTTTGGGCCTAACCAACAAGAAACTAGGTGGTCAGGAGAAGATGGTGGTTCCCTTGCTATGGATGAACATTTAGCTAGCACAAAATAAAGGACTACCATGTTCAAGAAGACACTACCAATGGTTGGAGTCTGATGCTCAGAACATGTGGTAACGGGTTGGTAGGAATAGGAGGGTAAAAAAGGCAAGAAGGTGAATGTATTGCTATGAATTCATGGTGGCCTACCTTTGATGGAAGAGTTTCCATAGTGGCAAGGATTTGGGAGTTACCACCACCAACAACAATGGAAATTTTGAAGGCATGATCATTACAATGACCCATGGTTGGAAGTTAATTTACATCAACTAAGGTAATGGTGATAATGATGCTAATGACCACCAGGCCAAATAGAAGTGTAAGATGACAAAACAAGAAAATACATTAGATGCAAATCAGATGATAAGGTCAATAAAAAGATATCTTGATGGTGCATAATGGATTTATTGAGGTGACCAATTGGATTGAAGGTGATGTATCCACACAAAAAGGTAAGTAGAAATGACCATTTCAAGTTGGAGGAATGTGCGAAGGAATAAATGACATCATGTGACCTTCTTCATCAATGGAATGGTGAATCATGTTGGTGAGGAAGAATGGCCAGGTATTCTATTTAAAGAATCATGATAAGGATGAATGTCTATCATTAAGTCATTGGTTTTGCAGGTTATAGAGAGTGAAAAGAACTACACAAGGTTGATGATGGTGAACAATATAAATAATGGTGGAGATGATCAATAACCTCTATGACCTAAAATAATCATTATGGTGAATGTATGGATCTACTAGATACTACAACATGTAATGGTGATAATAGAAGTATTATTAGATCAACAATAAGAAGAAAGACACCTACAACTTGAGCTTGATTCTAAAATATTACCTCTATAGCAACAAATAATGTGGGAGGTTCACTGTGCAAGATGCAGGGTTGGAGAACATGACCATCAACCTGTCTTGGAGGGAACCCTCACTATCTAAGGGGATGTGTGATGAGGCAAAAACTAATGGTACCTATGAAAGTAGAACAAATAGAGTAGAGGGATGTAATGGTTGTGATAGGCAAGTAGGGTGAGAGACCCAGAGCAGAATATGATTCTTATCTTGTGGGGATGAATGTGGGAGAGGAGAATAGAGTACACCCTTTAGTGGTCATAGATATAAGGAATGGTACAAAGGTTAGTTCAGGGAGCAATCAAGTAGAAGGATGGCTGAACATAAATCTAGAGTCACAAAATAATTAGCCGAGTGCTTAGGTAGAAAATAATCTATGTAGGGGCTTTAGGTGAAGCATGGATAGTTTAAAAACTTTGTATGTGTCATCTGACTCCTCACACCCTAAATAAAATATTGCATAGTTCGATGTAAACATGTATAAAATGTGTTGGATGTTTCTAGTTGAATGTTATGGTTATGGTTATGATTGGTATGGTTATGGTTGTTGTAATCTCACTTAATATAAAAAGAATGACTATTATTGTTACAATGTTAGATGGTACAAGTCACAATGAAAACATCAACCAGGCACATTAAGATAAGAATAGGCCCTGATGCTTTGTTTTTGAAAAGGACTAAAAATAGACCCAAGGTGAGATCAACTTAATGAAATAATACCTTAAAATGTTGTGCATGAGTGGTCATTATTTGATAAAGAAGGTTTCTTGGTCATAGGGTGTTAAGTAAGCTCTAAATCCCTTGATGTACAGATAGTCTAAAAGGGAGATGGGTGATAGGTGGTATGAAGGGTAATGGGTGATATGTATGATAAATTCATGTGAATTATTTTACCCCTTCTATAGGTGGCCTAAGAATGATAATAGACAAGTCCATGTTGCATGCTAGATGTAGACTGATCAAAGTGGGAAGTCTATATGTGAAATTCGATTACGGCTTTAGATTTTTTTGTGATAGTGGGTATTTTGCTTTATTGTTGTATATAGGAAGTTGATCGAGGTAGGAAACTTTCATCAAATTTATCTACTTTTTACAAAGTTAACTCAGCCATCCTTCAAGGGGTTAATCTAAGCTTATTGGTTTTGTTTTAATGTTCTTGATAGCTATCCTTCAAGGGAGCAGTCTACCTTACATGTGGCAATTTTTATTTTGTTTTTGGGTAGTTATCCTTCAAGGGAGCACTCTACAATGCTTAATATATTGAACCAATTAATTATTTCAAGATGAAATATGTTTAGACATGGACCAGTCTAATGCGGTTATGAGGTTTACCTTTATGAGGGCAAAAATTTACACTAGAAGGTCAATGATATGTGAAAGGGTGTGGTTTTGAGAGATAATGACCATGGGATTCCATCTTGTTAGAGATGAAAAGTATCTATGAGAACCATGCTATGGGTAGAGCCATGGTACCCATATTTAGGATTAGGCCATGACTATGATGGTTAATCACATGGTTCTATGCTGTAATCAATTGCCCTCAAAAGGGGAGGAGGGAGGTGGGTGAAGGTTAAAATCTCATAATCAAGGGATGAGCATAATTTAGACAAACAAGTGAGCTTGATCCTCCTTTAATAGAAAAATAAGATGCAGATGCGAAGTGTTGAGAGGCTCAGGTTCTAGTTTTCCTTTGAGAGAGGACAAATGATAAGCTCCTGATCCATACTTATGGGTGATGATGTAGGTTCCAAGCCAACTGAAAGCAAACTTTCCTCATTTACTCTTCTCCATGTTGGTCACATGTTAGTTTTCTTTTAGGATGAGATATTAAATATTGAATTCCCATTATTTTAGGTGCTTTTTATAAGCACGTGTGATACACTCTTGAAGATACGAAGGTGGGTGAGAGTTTTTAAATGATGCTCATCAAGTAGCTCAAGTTGAGCTAAATGATGTTGATGAAAATGTTCCTTAGAAATGAGTTCCTTCAAAGATATGTGAAGAGAGGGGATTTAGACTTCAAGAGGCAAGACCGCCTCTACTCTAAAGACTAGAGAGAAAGAGGTAGCACCAGTGGAGGTTTGAATGCTAGTGCGATAGGCCCATAAGGTGAACAGGATGTGCAAGTGCCAATCCTGACTTGAAGCACTAACAACTTTGGTTAATATTTTAGTGAGGGTTTTATTAGAGGCTTTTTCTTGTCCATTTTATTATTTTCAATAAGGTAAGGAAAAAATTAAATTGATGCCAAATGCATCACATAAACCTTAGACTTACTTATTCTTAAAGGATTTGCCATTATCGGTGATGATCTTATGAGGAACATCAAAGTAACAGATGATATGGTGGTTGATAAAGTTGATAATATTTTCTGCTTTGGTAGAGATTATAAGAATATCTTCCACCCACTTGGTGAAGTATTTGATGGCTATGATGATGGAGCTATACCATTGTGAAGAATGCGGGTTAATTTCCCCAATGAAATTGAGCCCCCATTGAGAGAAAGGCCAAAAGTCCTTAGATACTTAGAGGCTATTAGCTGATGTATAATGTAAATTAGAACGTTGTTAACATTTAACACACCTTTTTACATTATCAAAATAGTCTTGGTTAAGGGTGGGCTAATAATAACCAAGGTGAAGGATACATTTAGTGACTGCTAGGCCACTAGATTATCCCCCACAGATCCCATCATGTGTTTATTTGATGGCATGGGAATCTTTATGGCTACATAGGTAATGAAGAAGGAGACCATCAAATCCATGTTTGTAAATTATTCCCCTAGTATGGTGTAACAAGAGGTACCCTAAATAAAATCTTTTCGAGCATTCCTAGAGAGGTTGGGAGGAACAATGCCTAGGTTGAGGTAGTTGAAAGTTTGGTCATACCAAAAGGTGGATGGCGATTAATCTACATTAAAAATGGTAGGGAGGTTAGAATAGACATAAGAGGGTGTGGTAAAATGATGAATGGTGACAAATATTTTGGAATTGGAAGGATGAGAAGGGATCTGAGAAGCAATGTAGGCCATTGTATTTACAAATTTATTGGTAGAATAGGGAACGGATTAGACTAGGTAATGTTCGAATGATTTTAAGAGTTTGTCAACTTAGAAATTATATTTTATAAAGACATCATACTTACATTGATAGGATCCATTGACTTGGTTGACCACAAGCTAGGAATCACCAAAGACTTGGATTCTCTTAATTCCCAAGCTTTGAGTAGTTTGGAGAACTATCACTAGGGCTTCATACTCAACCATATTATTGGTACATTCAAAGTCAAGTTTTAAGGAGAGAAGAAGGGGTTAACCATCAAGAATAATGAGAATAACTCTTGCACCCCCTCTTTTTTGGCATTTTGAGCCATCGAAGAAAATGGCCTTTTGGTAGGTTATGTCATCTTATTGAAAAAGAGTCACGATAGACTCATCTATAAAGGTAAGAGGGGGTGGTTGGTTATTTTATAAAGGAGCTTCAGCTAATTGATTGATAATGAACTAAACTTTAATTAAATTTTATTGGAGGAATTCAAGGTCAAATTTTACCTAGGAGCATGAGCCACTTAGCCATATGCTGATTTTGGTATAGTTTAGAGTGCAAGTATTTAAGCGGATCAGTATTAGTGATGAAATAGGTTTTATGGTAAAGAAGTTAGTGGTACAGTTTGTTGTCCACAAAGGTTAATACTAAGTAGAGTTTCTCAGTGTGTGTATATCAAGTTTCATATTCTACAATCATACGGTTAATGTAGTATACAACTTGCTCTTTATGTTGTTCATCTCGATGAGCCAACATTGCCCCTAGGGAATGGTCGATGGTAGAGATATATAGTTAAAAGGGGTGGTCATCCTTAGGAGGGGTGAGGATAGGTGGTGACAAAAGGTAATATTTGAGTGAATCAAAAGCCTTTTGATAATTACTACTCCATTTGAAAGAGACATCCTTCTTCAGAAGGTGATGGAAAAGTTGGCACCGATCTAAAAGTTGGGAAATGAAATGGTGAATGGATTGAAGTTTTCCATAAAGGATATGGAGCTATTTAAGGTTGGTTGGAGAAGGCATGTCCAAAATTTCTCTAACTTTATTAGGGTCTACTTCAATTTCATGAAGAGATATGATGAAGCCAAGAAGCTTTCCTGAAAGGACCCCAAAAATGCATTTCTTGGGATTTAGTTGATTATGAAAATGGATGAGGCATTCAAATATGATTATAAGAATAGTCAAGTGATCTTTTTAGAGTTTAGATTTCTTGATAAGGTCATCCACATAGTCTTATACAATCTTATGGATGATATCATGGAAAATATAAGTCACGACACATTGGTAGGTTGTACCAACATTCTTTAACCTGAAAGACATGACTCTATAGTAGAAAGTTCCCCAAGAGGTTGTAAAGGTAGTTTTATGTTGATCTTTAGGAGAAATCAAAATTTGATTATAACCTAAAAACCCATCCATGAGAGATAACATCTCGTGGCCAGCTATAAGATCAATAAGCTGGTCAATGTTAGGTAGAGAGAAGTCATCCTTAGGGTGGACAAGGTTAAGGTCATAAAAGTCCACCCAAATATGTCGACCCCTAATGATTTTGCTGATAGTTATAATGTTTGAGGCCTGTTGACACAGTGGATTACACCTGGGGCAAGATGCCTAGCTCCTGCCTTCCACACATCAAAATGGAAACTCCCCTCTCAATTGTGGGACTGGCGAAGCTGGAGGGGAGAGTCTTTAGGTAAGGGCTAGCTCCCTTTGATGCATCTAAGTTGTTTCAATAAGTGCTAATACACACACACACACACACAGACACACACACACACATATATATAATGGGGGGGATGAAAAGGGAGAAAGATTACAGGAAAATAGAACCTACTCTAAAAGGGGTGATGCACTAAATGATTTGACCTACTCACACTCACACTTGAAACCATACAAACACATACATGCACTTTAAACTAGCAAAAGGACCAAGCCATAGGAAGCTTAATAGGGAGGCTTTAATGGAACACACAAAAAATAAGGACTCACCATAGGTGCTGTGGAAAAGGCACACTGTATAGTAGATTCTTTCTATCTTTGCATTTCTAGGTGTAGCTCTCCTTGTCACTTGCAGAAATGGCACCTTATAGACACTAGGTGCATTGGTGTTAACCCTGTGAACGCATTAGAAAACAATGACTAAACACAAAACTAACACTCAGACACACATAGAGATATCTAGCCAGAATAAAGGTAAAAAATGTGTTTATTGATTTTAGGTGAAAATTTGCTAGGGCTTCACCTTATAAATGTGAAAGATGCTTTTCCAAATGACAAGTCTACAATATATAGAGGAATAAAGGAGGCCTTTTGGCACCCTTTTTACAAATGACCCATGTGCATTCTGATCATTGGGAAGATCAAGCTGCTTAAACATCATATGAGAAATTATGGGCCGTGCCATTTGTCTGAAAACAAGACCACTCCTTTAAGATGATTACACGGCTTGTCTGATCATTAATGCAAAATGATAAAATCAGGTCACACCACTAGCTATTTGTGCCTCTTGATGATCAATTTGTAGACACTATATCACCTACTGGAGTAACTGCTTGAGTTGATACCTTCTTTCGCCACTTGGACTACTTTGTCTATTTATAAAATTGGTCCTTCTTCTACCTTTAAGCCTTTAAATTCCTTCAGGTTCATGCTTAAGTTTACAAAGATCAACAACTACCTCAATTCCATAAAATTTACATCCTCAGGTTTGTCATTCTTCTTGACAATTCATTCATGTCTTTCCCACTTGCATTGGCTATTTTTTGTTGATTCTAATAAATGACACGTGGCATGTTCTGCCACTGAAATAGGTAGGACACATGGCAGCGTCTGTTGAATTTATAAAAGCTTCAAACACCTTTGGAGAGTTCTACAAAAAAGGATGCGTGGTGGCTTCTTCTCTCTTTAGCAGTTTGTCAGGGCCCACCATAGTGCTCATGGGACAAAAAGGGAGAGACGGTGGGTGTTGACACTTGTCAGCTTCCACCTAGCCTTGCAAGGAATACGTGGCGCATTTTGCTTCTTTTAGAGAAAACATGTCAAAGCTTCTGCGGTTACCACTTGGCACTTTTCGTACTCTGGCTTTTCCTGGTTTTGTCACTTTCTAGCTCCCTCAGCCCTTGAGCTATCTTCTTGGTGGGTCACTGGCTCCTTGGCTCTTTTTTGGTTGGCGCTTAGGCATTTTAAAAACAAACAACTATTTTACCATCTTAAATTTGATGTCCATGCACCCATCACTGTGTTTGAATACCCAATGGCTAGTTTTCTATGTTTAACTTCGACATCCTCAGGCCCGTCACCCTTGGACCTTTCTTCGGCTTTCTGCTATGGCCTTTTTACCTGCGAGCCTTTTCTACAGGTTTTTTGTGCAGACAATTTTCCCACGGACAAAAAGTTCATGAGAATTGTCTCAGCCACTTTGATTTCTTTAGAATTTTCCCTGGGTCCTTTTGAGGTCATGGCCTTCTGAATTCCTTTAGACTTTTTGTCTAAAGGAATTCCTTTGGACAAATGTCTGAAGGAATTCTGCCTTTGCCTTAATAAAAATTTGAAGGAACTTACCCTTACAGCTTTCTTTGGCTTCTTTGAAGTGCTCCCTGCCCTCCGTAAGGGCTCTTGAACCTAGAACTACCCTCTGCAAGGGCACTTGTCCTTCAGGAGGCTTGAAATTTCATTTGAACCACTCCTTTGAACCAACCATTGAACCAGTTCAACGGTTCAAACAATTTTTGAACCAAGGCATTGAACCATTGGATTGAACCTGCTGATGAACTTTGCATTAAACTTTGCTAATGAACTTTAACATTGAACCAAAAATGTTGAACCAATGCATTGAACCAAGCCAATGAACTAACTGAGTGAACTGAGTGATTGAACCATCCGATTGAACTGAAACATTGAACCAAGGCGTTAAACCAATGCATTGAACCAAAGTGATGAACTTGCCGATTGAACCAAGGCGTTGAACCAAGGCATTAAACTTGCCAATTAAACCAAGGCATTGAACCAAGGCATTGAACTTGCTGATTGAACCAAGGCATTGAACCAAGGCATTGAACCAAGGCATTGAACCAGTTCAATGGTTCAACGATTCAAAGATGTTAACCATCCTTGTGAATTTTGACAAGAGTTCGAAGAAGCTTTACAAAACCTTGCACTCTTTAAACTGGTTCTTCATGTGCTGAAGGACTCGCCAGCAGAGTTCGTAGAAAAATCTTCTTTGTAGAATTTGTAGAAACTTCACCTATAGAGTCTGCTGAAACAAGCAGGACACATGGTAGCGTCTGCTAAATTTATAGTTGCTTCAAACAACTTTAAAGAGTTCTACAGAAAAGGATGCATGGTGGCTTCCACTCTCTTTAGAAATTCATCAGGGCCCACCATAGTGCTTGCAAGACAAAAAGGGAGAAACAACGGGTGTTGACACTTGTCGACTTCTGTCAAGCCTTGCAGGGAATACATGGCACATTTCCCTTCTTTTAGAGAAAACATGTCAAAGCTTCCGTGGTTTCTACTTGGCACTTTTTGTGCTCTGGCTTTTCCTAGTTTTGTCACTTTCTAGCTCCTTCAGCCCTTGGGCTATCTTCTTGGTGGGTCGCTGGCTCCTTGGCTCTTTTTTGGTTGGCACTCAGGTATTTAAAAAACAAACAGCTATTTCACCATCTTAAATTTGACGTCCGTGCACCCGTCACTGTGTTTGAATACCCAACAACTAATTTGCCGTGTTTAACTTTGATGTCCTCAGGCCCGTCACCCTTGGACCTTTCTTTAGATTTTTGCTTCGACCTTTTTGCACTCGGGCCTTTTCTGTAGGATTTTTGCGCAGACAAAAAGTTTGCAAGAATTGTCTCAGCCACTTTGATTTCTTTGGAATTTTCCCCGAGTCCTTTTGAGCTTGCAGCCTTCCAAATTCCTTCAGACTTTTTGTCTGAAGGAATTCCTTTAGATAGAATTTTGAAGGAATTCTACCTTTGCCTTAACAAAAATCTGAAGAAACTTACCCTTGCAGCTTTCTTTGGATTCTTTGAAGTTCTCCCTGCCCTCCATAAGGGCTCTTGAACCCAAAATTGCCCTCTGCAAGGGCACTTGTCCTTTGGGAGGCTTCTTTCATTTGAACCACTCCTTTGAACCAATTGATTGAATTGGTTCAACGGTTCAAACAGTTGTTGAACCAAGGCATCAAACCGTTTGATTGAACCTGTTGATGAACTTTGCGTTGAACTTTGCTGATGAACTTTAATATTGAACCAAAAATGTTGAACCAATGCATTAAACCAAGTTGATGAAATGACTGAGTGAACTGAGTGATTGAACCATCTGATTGAACCAAGGTGTTGAACCAATGCGTTGAACCAAGGTGATGAACTTGTCGATTGAACCAAGGCATTGAACTTGCCGATTGAACCAAGGTGTTGAACTAAGGCATTGAACTTGCCAATTAAACCAAGGCATTAAACTGGTTCAATGGTTTAATGGTTCAAAGATGTTAACCTTCCTTGTGAATTTTGACAAGAGTCTGAAGAAGCTTTGCAAAACCTTGCACTCTTTGAACTGGTTCTTCATGTGCCAAAGGACTCGCCTGCAGAGTTTGTAGAAAAATCTTCTTTGCAAAATTTGTAGAAACTTCACCTGCAGAGTCTGTATAGATTTCCAAACTTGTGCAAAATAAAAAAAATGAAATGGCCCAGAATAGCAGGGGAAGAAGGGGACCGATTTTTGGCCTGTTGGACTAAAAATGGTCAACAAGGCCCATTGGGGGTAGTCAATGGGTTGAATGAAGTTTACAAATAGGAGACACTAAAACTCTTCTTTAATGAGAAGGGATATATGAGGATGCATGCGTCAAAGCTTTTGTTTAACATGCTTGGAATCATGGTAAGTGACTATATTATGGGTAGCAATGGCGGGGTCAATCCCAATCATATCATTGTAAGACCAATTGAATGCTATGCTACAATCTTGAAGGAAAGAGGAGAAATCTTGAAGTTCATTGGTATTCAATGATTGGCCCAATTTGACAATATGGGGGTTATTTAGAGTGCCCAAGTTGATATTGATGGTAGATTCATTAAACATAGTCAGGGCCTCAAGAGGAAGGGATTTTTGGATAGGAGAATCTTCTACACCAAGGTAGGTAAGAATGGCATCATCGTCTTGATGTTGGATGGTGTTGATGGTGGGAGAATCATTCTCTACCATTTTAGGATGTACAAGTGGAAGGATTTTGGTTTGGACACTCTTTTGGTAGATGAGAGGGCCTAAATTTATAGTATTGATAAAAAAAAGTTAGGAGGGATAATATCAGGGTCTTCAGATGGAGCAAGTGGTTGGGTTGGCAAGTATGGGATATCTTCCTCTGTGGTGGCAATGGGTTTGGGTGAATTGGTGGATTATTGAGGTAGTTCATACCTAAAACCAAATTACTCCTGAGGTTACAAATTTTTGAGATGGGATAACTCATGAGGCCCTTGTTCATAGCGATCGAGGATGAATCCTTTCCAAGCACACCTATGGAGATATAGTCTAGCAAACTCTAGCTTGCTAAGGTAGGAAAAGTTAGAGGTACATGGTTGGATGTATGAAGTGGTGGTAGGGGCTATAAGTGGCTGATCAAGTCCCCCATAAATGAAATTTGTTTGATGGTTAGGAAGACCAACAGGATGATGGTTCCAATATTGGGGTCGTACAAAGGGTCATGTCTGAGATTCCCATATTATTAGGGAGTAGTGAAGACATCTAAGGCTAAGAGTCTATACTCCCTAAAAGAAAGATGTTGGAATGTGGTTTTCATGGGGTCTTCTATAGGAATCTGAGAAGAGGGGATAAATGAGCTAGTAGAAGCTTCATCAACATTAGGTATGGAAATGCTATGGGTTTTGGCTGGTGAGGTTGTGTTGTTGGTAGATGGTTGTGTGGTGGATAAATGAGGAAGAAGGATGTCATTAGGTCGATATTTCATATTGCAAGATGTAAAAGGACTAGGGTTAGATTGGATAGTCACAACTTGCCCTTCATGTTCAAACTTGAAACATCGATGCAAAGTGGAAGGAACACAAGTCATGGCATGAATCCAAGGGAATTTGAGTAAAATGTTGTATTCAAACTCTCCTTCTACACATAAAAGAGTTTGGTAATAATACAAGGTCGTACATGGATGTGGAGGATAACTATGCCCAAAGTGGTAGCCATAGTATCATGGAAAGAATGAAGGACCACTGAGCTTTCAAATATGATGTTTTTAGGTAACTTCAACTGGTCATAAGCATGGGAGGAGATAATATTGATGCTAGCTTCCCCATTGATCATCACCATTTTGATGCAAGTTTGATTGATGTATGTTGTAATGAAGAGGGGATGATGAGGATCCTTTGAATAAATAGAAGGTATTTTTGAATTCTTGAAGGTGACAAATTTGGAAGTACAAAGGGCACCAAAAAAAGTGGCTAGAGGTTGAGGATCATCGGCCTGGACCTCAATGGATTGTAGAGCCTCTATGAGTAGTTGACAGTGATGGGGAGAGGTAGGGATTAACTCATATGAGCTCCTATTTATTGGAGTTTAGTAAAGTTGCCTAAGGATAGATTTTCAGATGGATATTTCATATGGGTTAGGATATAGAGCGTTATATGGGGAGGCACCTAAGATATACACCTTGGGTTTGTTTGAATATGGATAGGGTTAGGTATTATTTTCTTAGGAGTTTAGAGAAGTGTAAGTCCAATGAATGGTTGCCTTAGTCTTCCTTTTATCCTTCTGTTGGGCTTGAGATCATGTAATCATGTGAATAGTGTGGATAAGGGGGTTCTCTGGATTAGATGGTTGCTTCGGTTCCTCCTCTTCACTTTTGGGTGAGATCAAAGATCAGATGGGTTGAGTCGGTGGTTGGATTAGCAATGGAGATGAAGGAGGTTTGTCTGATAATAGATCATCATCTTCATACAAGTTGTGAACAATAATTTGTAGAGATTTATAGTTCTCAATGTCATTTCTGGTGCCCTATGATATGCACATATCAATTTATCATTAAACCAAGAGGGTTTGATGGGTGGTAAGCTTAAGGAAGAAGTTTACAATAATTGCTGGAGAATGATCATGTAAGATTTGACTAAAGGTGCTAGATGTTTAGTGGTTTTTATTTTGGGTGTTGAAGAGGGAGGTTGTGTGGATGTAGGTTTGGTGGTAGGTGTATTGGATAAAGTGGTATGCTTGGTTGATGGTTTTGGTTCAAGCATGATGGTTGATGGGCTGGTGGCAGAGGAGGGCAAGGTAGGTAACTTAGGAATTGTTGGTGTAGTGGGGAAAGGTGCTTTAGAAAGTAAGTATGAAGGTGTGACCAATAAAGGTGATGGGGTTTTGGTAATGGAATTTATGTTTAAGGTACAGGGATGGGGACCTATAATAGATGGCAAGGTTGAGGGAGGTAAAATTCAAGGTTTTGGGCCCTTTGCTGATTTTACCTTCTTGGTTGTTTTAGTTGTTCGGTTTGGAGGGGATTTGGTCACTTTAGTTTTCTTAGTGGGTTTAGGTGTTTGAGGGTTAATAAATTTGGAAGATTTTTTGGTTGGTTGGGTGGATATTTTTGTTGGTTTAGAAGGGCTAGGTTGGTCTACCAAAGAAGGGGTTAGAAGTTCCAGTTTGGTTCCCTTATTTTTATCTTAACCTCTGATAGAAGGTTTTGCAATTAGAGGTTGGGTCTATGGAGCCATATTATCTTGTGAGATAGATTCCAAAGAGGGGGTGGATGGTTCTACAATAGGGGAGGTAGGTGTGGTATCCTCCAATGGAGGTGTGGATACATTTGCTTCTTTTGTTTGGGTGTCCAAATAAATAGAAGGCAATATTTTTTCTTCTATTAAGGGAATGGGGAAAGAAGTGGTTGAGGTAACATTTCCTTCATCAATGGGTTCAATAGTAACCACATTAATAGTATGTGCCTCATGAGATGGTTCAGATTTATTTTCATGATGAGGGGTATAAGGAACATGATTAGGGAAAGGCTTATGGAATATGTCGAGGGCTTGGTTTGGTGGTACATTAGGATTGTCCAATGTGAGCTCCCCCTTGTAAATGAGGGATTGGATAAGGTATTTATAGGTATTGTACCTATTGATGTCATGTCTTATGACTCGCTGAAAAGTGCAATGGTCATTCTCTTATGCCAATCAGGCATAGGGCGAGAAGTATCAAACTATTAGGGAGGTTTAATTAGTGGAAGTTGGATGATTTTGGATTTTAGTAACTTTTTCAAAGTAGAAGGATAAGGATCCCCATGTGGAGTTAATGGTTTATGGTTATTCCAAGTTTGGTTCTTTTGGTTTTGGTTTGGATAGTTAAAGGGGTTGGAGGTTTGGTTCCTTGGGTTCTATTTGTTGGTAGATGGTGGAGGTATGGCTTTGAAGACAATAGCATTGGCAATGGCTTTGCTCTTGGAATTGGTATTGGTTGGGTTTTTGTTCTTCAACTTTAATCTTCTCTCATCAATGGATCTATTCTTTAGTTTGTGAGCCATGGTAAAAGATTCATTGAATGTCTGGAAGCTTTGGACATGAAATTTAGATGAGATGTGTTTTGCACATGCCTAGGCAAAGAGATCTATAAGCTCAGGTTGAGACAATGAAAAATAAATTTGGTTTATTAGGCTCCTCCAATGAGCCTCAAAATCGGTAATAGATTCATCTTCAAATTGCTGAATGGAGTAGAGGTCAGTAATAGAAACTTTCTTAGATATATTGATCGAAAAGTGATCCAAAAACATTTGCTCTAGTTGGGCGAAAGAGAAGATGAAGTGTTTTGGGATGGAATTATACCAATCTAATGCTAGTCTAAATAAGGACATAGGAAAGGTACGGAGGAGAAGAGCATCATCATGGGCAATAAAGTAACATGCATGCATAAATGATCGTAAATTCCCATTGTAGAGGATATGGTTGGAGAGGGATAGATGGATGGATGGGTTCATTATAAATTTGGTCATAAGAGATAAGGTTAAATGATCTCAAGATGGATGACTCAAGGGTAGTCATCTTCTCCATTAGCATCTTGACCAAGTCCATTTGGGGTTGATGGGTTAGATAGGTATATGACACATTTTGTTGGGGTTGGGTGACATGGGAATAACTAGTAGATGGTTGGGGTGATGTTACGTGTGTGTGTGATGTCACTTAAGGTTGGGTGGAAGGTGAAGGTATGTATACTTGTGTGTTAGGAATATATTCATAATATGTCATGGGTATGTGTTAGAAGGTTGAGGTTGGGGGGTTTATGTGTGGCATCGAAGTGATTAGTGGGTTAGTTGCTTGAAGGTGGGTAGTGGCCAAAGTGCTTATAGGGGGAAGTGTTTTTGGTATGGAGAGTGCTAGATTTTGAAATTGGGTTTTGGTTGAGGTATTGGTTACTACTAAAGGGAGGATGGAAGTAGGATTGGAGGATAATGACATAGTAGGTGGGGGGTAGGTGACTAAGGGTAGGGTTTAACCCACTTGGGGTGTGACATGAGGTGTTTGGTTTGGGGGTGGAAGGTTGGTTTGGGTTTGGGTAGATGGGATGTTGGAAGAGGTGTGGGTCAATAATGGTTGGGTGGAAGTGGTACCCACCATAAGGTGGGGTGGCATGCCAAGAGGGGGTTTGGTAGAGGAAACTAAAGCAAAAGGGGTGCAATGTGGCATGGTATTGAGGTAGTGCTGTAAAGCCCCCTAATTATTATCAAGGAAGGCAACGAAGTTAGGATCTCCTTTAGATATGATTGGGACCTTAGAAGGAGAGGGAGGAGGGGAAAAGTGAGGGGAAATATCAGCATCCAAGGTATATTCCATAGGTGTGGAAGAAGATGAGGGATGGTTAACTTAATTTTTGAGTTGTTGTCTCATAGTGACTATATGAGAAAATAAGGAATGAAAAGGTGAAGCTCTAAATTTAAACAAGAAGAAACCAAAAATATTTAAAAGAAATCAACATAAACACTAGAAATGTGTTTAGCCTAGGATTACCTTTAAATCACTTTTGGCTTATGCTTTAAAGAGTGTGAAGCGGAAGTTGGTTTGGTATAGGTACTAAAAAGGCAAACTATGGTTAGTTTTAGGTTGTTTAGGTACTCAAAAGAAATATCTGTGTTGAACTTCAGTACATGGCTTGGTATTAGGGCCTACCCCTCACTTAAAAATCCCAAAAATATAAGGGTGATAGGTGCTTAGCCAAGATATACTGAGTCCAGAGTTTATACTCAACCAGAGCGCTGAGTTGGTTCTCCCCTTGGTGGTGAAATCCAAGTGGGATAACCGAGAGGGGGTAAGGTTGCCAACAAGTGATGAAATCCCAATTGGTCCTTGTCTAAAGTATTATTTTTATGTGTTTATTATTCAATGGTTTGGTTTAGTGTGTGAATACAAGTGAAAGCTATGATAAAATTATTATTCCTCCTAGTTACTAGATGAACTAAGATCAACAAGTAATTCAATGGATGCAAAGTGTTTGTTTTAAACCCAAAATAAAATTTCAGATTTATTTAAATGCAGACAAATTATCTAAATTCAATCTAAATGAAAGATGATAATGAAATTCCTAATACTAGGATGATTTCTCTTTTTCTTTTTTTTAAAGATGAAACGAAAATAAACTTTAACTTTTCTAAAAATGCAACTAAAACTTGTGTTTTTGTTTTTTTATTAAGTAAGAAGGAAAACTTAATTTTCCTAGAATGCAACTAAATGAATTTCACTAATGAAATTTTAAATGTCCTAAAATATATATGAACATAAAAAAACTAAAGGCTCCCACCGGGCGTGCCAAAACTTTTCTATCTAATTTTTGCTTTTTTTTAAGTGTGAAAAGAAAGAAACTAGGAATAGGGTGTGTAGAAAAACCCGTTGAATGTGCGTGCATTGAATCTAGATGATTACGGAGATATCCTATTTGGCTTGGGAGGATGAGATGAAAATAAAAAAATTCTAAGATAAAATTGTTTGTTAGATAAGTAGATGGGTGGATTGCCTAGCGTGAGCTACATCTTAGAAGAGAAAGCTTTTTTGGAGGCTGTCAATCCACCTTCTTCAAAACACTTAAGTTGGAATGATAAAATAAGTATATTTTGCATAAAAATATAAAATAAATGGTACTAAAACAAAAAATAACTAAATTTGATACAATAAATTTAAATTCTTTGCAAAAGATAGCTAAAGGAATGCAATAGTTTAATTAATACTAATGCTGAAAATTGGTAAATGTTACGGTTTTGGTTTGGTAAAGTGGTGAGGGTCAAAAATATTGTTTTGTTGGTTTTGGCATATGGTCAAGTTTTTAATAATAAAAAGAGATGAATATATAAATGAGATAAATAATTAAATATGGAAAAGGAAAACGAAAGGTAAAGATGGCAAAGAGGGAAAAGAGGTAAATGAGGCAAAGAGGTGAATGGGATAAAGGGGATAAATGAAATGGAAATAGCCAAATCGATTAAATGGGATGAATGGGATAAAGAGGAAGAGTTTAAGGGATCAAGATTATGGTGGTTAATAAAATAAAATTCCAAAGGGAAACAAAGAAATAACTGAAATTACAAAACAAAGTAAATTACCTCAATGTTGTTGAAGTGGCTTGAAGATGTCGATGATGGTTGGATGTTGATGAAGCTTGAAGCAATTTCAAAATAGCTTCACTGATTTGATATTTTATCATATAAGATGATGATGACTTACAAGATGATGACCTCCTCCAAAAACCTGCAATAAGATGTTAAAAACCAAAGACTAACTTCTAACTCCCTTTGGTGAAGGAGAGGGGGGTATTTATAGCATTTGATGTTGGGAAACATGCCAAAAGAGTGGAATAGTGAAGAAATTTGAATTTTTAAAATTTTTGTATGATTTAATAAAGGTGAAGTTAGTGGAGATTCCCATGTGGGTTGGAAAATCTCCCTCTTTGCACATGAATCCAAGTTTGAATGGAAATCATGCACATGGGTTTGAATGAGTCTGAAGACTTTTTACCACCTTTATTTGTCTTCATTTAAAAACTTAAAGAGGTGGCACAAAAAATGTGGCACAATTTTATATGTGGGGGATGAAAATTCCAAGGTGATGTTTGTGGGGATTACCATGTAGGTTAGAAAGTCTCCCATTTGGGTTGGTGAGCCCCCATTTGGGTTAAAAAGTTAAAAATGGGTGCCCTTTATCTTTCCCAAAGTATTAAAGAGGTAGGTATTTATTTTAAAGTATACTTTCATGTGGGAAGACAAAAATACATGTTTAATAATGACCCCTTAAGGGTAAATTCACCACATTTCAAGGGGGGCCCTTGTGATGCTTGAATGAGGTCATCAAGCACTTTGGGAAAGGTCCCAGGTGGGGTATGATGTCCCACATCAAGCCACATCACTTCTAAGCCATGTCACTTGAAATATAACCTCACAAATCACCTCCCATGTCACTTGACATGTCACATTCCATGTCACTTGCCATGTCACATGCCATGTCACTTGCTATGTCATCATGAATAGTGATAGTGGGTCTCATAGTGAATAGTGATGGTGAATAGTACTTTCAAATAGTGATTTTGAATGATATTTGTGACTAGGAGAATAGTGATTTAGTTGGGTTAAGGGGGATTTTGGGAAGGTTTAATAAGTTTTAGGGGATCTAGAGGTATTTAGTCATCAAAAACTATAAATGTGCAATTTTTTGGTGTCTACACATACTGCTGTTATATACTTCCATTCGAACATGTAATTATGAAACAATTGTTGAATTGAATCTATCATTAACCATTTAATGTGATTGAAGTAAAAATAAATTAGAAGCAAGGCCAAACATGATAGGTGGGGTTTAGGTAAAAATAACTGGTTGAAAAAGGGTACAGTATATTGGTAAGGGGTATAGTACAAAGAAATAGGGATAATGTGGAATAAATTAGATAATATTTTTAGATAATAATTTGAATACCTCAAATGTAGAAACATTTGAGGTGAATTATATTCATTGGTTCATCAAGTTTATCTCCCTATGACATAGCGAGCCTGTATGCTCCAAAATCGTAGTTGGCAACAACTATATAGGGCCCTAACTATAGAGTAGGATTAAAAAGTAGGATAGTTCATGCATTAGTAATGAAAATTAATAATAATCATAATGAACCTAACATGCTAAGGCCACTCCTTCAAGGGGCAGTGTCAATAAACTAAAAAAAACTAATGAGAAAATCAAGACAATCAATACCCTCCTAAAGTGGCTCTCCTTCAAAGATGATCCATAAATGTGTTTGTGCCCAAATTTAGTGCTCCAAGTATTTATCAATGTGGATTGGCAAGTGACTCCATCATATCTTCTAGGAACAATGGCTTTGGCTCCTTAATTGATCAATTTAGAAGAATTAGTGAAGCTCTTTTTTTCCATATTTTTGCATAGTTTATTTTCACTAAAAAATTTCTTTTTATTTATGGTGAGTCATGTATTTATACTTTTATAGAAATGTTGAGGATCAACCGTGATCATCCATCTTGAGATCAAGATGTGTGGTCAATGATCAATTCAATTTTGAAGGACAAAATAATTAATATTTTGGAATAAGAGAGTATTAATGAGGCATGGATGGCCTTGAACCTGATATTTATCTCCATTAATGCTTGGTTTTTGACACCCTTTTGATGATGTCATGGTCCAGATATTTTAAATTATGAATTTCCAATAATAGATATTCAATAAATTTCCATGGATTTTTCACTTAAGCTCTTAATCTGATTTGATTTGCTTAATGACTTTACTTAGTATTTTGTAATTCTTAGAAATTGGTCACATATTTAATTAAAATGGTCGAAAATGTTAATTTTATTGGTCACAATTTTGCTAGAGTTGAATTAGAAGAAGATAACAATTTTGAATGATGCTTTGCCCCATTCAGAGATACATAGGCATAAATCAACACTTGCAAGTGACATGTGCAAATGAATTAGAGTGTTTAAATAGTCTAGAATAATAATTTACTTGGTCACAAACTTGATGTGAAGTGAATTAGAAGAAGATAATGATTGCATAAAATGCATTGCCTCATTCAAGGATACATGAGCATAAATCAGCTCTTGCACATGATGTGTGTGGATGAATTAATTTTTTTTAGTGATTTTGGTCTAGATTGTGCATTGTTGTAGAATGTCATTTAGATTTGCAATTTTAACACAACAATGATAAGAATTGAATGTCTACAATAACTAGTTTTGTTAGAAATTTTAACTTTTCTTGGTTGCAACATTTACATTTTTTTGATTCTCTTTTAGTACCAAGTCACCAAGCTCAAATTCATGATGCTTAACATGCCAATTTTATTGGCCTTTGAGTTGATTCTGATAAGCCTAAAGATTACTTAGGGTGGCCAAACATTTACCATCAAATAGGTCTAGCTCCTGCAAGTGATCTACTCTATAGTATTCATCATTGATGATGTGTTGCAATGAAATTTGAAGAGAAGGAAACTCAACCTCAACAAGAAGAATGGATTCAATTCCATAAACTAGTGAATAAGGTGTTGCTTTTGTTAGAGTATAGAATGTGGTACAGTATGCCCAAAGGGAATTAAATAACTGAAAATGCCAATTATGACCAATGCCATTGATAATCTTTTTCAAAATATTGACAATGGTTTTATTAGAAGCCTCAGCTTAGCCATTACCTTACAGATAATAAGCAGTAGAGAAATGTTGTTTGATGTGATACTAAGAACAAAGTGCTTTCACATTTTTATTCTTGATTGATCTACCATTATTAGATATAATGTCAAAGGGGATGCCATAAAGGCGAATGATGTGGTTGAATATGAATTTGGATATCTACTTACCAATGACATAAGTGAGGAGAATGGATTCCACCCACTTAGTGAAGTATTTGATAACAGTTAAGATGTGTTTATGGCCATTTAAAGATGTTGGATTGATCTTCTTGACAAGGTTGAGTCCCCACATTGAGAATGACCATGGTGTTGTCAATGGTTTAAGTGTCTTGGATGAATCATGAATCAAATTGGCAAGGTTCTGACACTTGACACTCCTCTTCACATATGTAGTTGTGTTTACTTCCATTATTGGCTAGTAATAACCAGTACATAGTAAATTTTTGGATAAGATTTCCCTATTGGTGTGGGATCCACACACCCCTTTATGGACTTACCTCAATGCTAGTCTAAATTATATCAAAGATAAATAATGAAGTAGAGTTCCATCATAGCTTATATGATACAAAGTTGGTCTAATTAGGGTATAGTGAGAGGCTTTATGGAAAAAAGGATTTTTATTTTTTATGTGATAAATCAGGAGGCATGGTTTGGTTTTGAATATAGGCATATGTATGAGTACCAAGGAGATGTGAGACCAAAAATGTCCCAAAGCAATTTGATGACTGACTGTTCATATGCCGATGATAAGAGATGTTCAACAAGAAATTGATAATCCCTAGCCCTATTAGTGATCTAGATCATGAAACCAATAGTGGCCATGACATCTGATGTTCTATTATTGGCTTGAAGTATTCTTTCAAATTGGATGTTAGAAATTTGATTCTTGAGAGTATCGACCATTAATTTATAGGGTACAAACTTCTCATCCTTGGTCTCGCATTAGTCCATGGACTAATTAATGATTAATTGATAATCACCATACACTAATAAATGTTAAATGTTATACTATATTACTTGAAAAAGCTCTATAATGAGTGATTCATAGTTAGCCATTTTATTGGTACAAGGAATTCCAATATGAAAGGACTTAGGAATGAGATCCACTTATGGTGTAAAAAACAATATTATGGCCCTTAATCCATCAGTCATGAATGATCCATCAAAGTACATATTCCACTATTTGTCCTCAAGAGGTGCATCTACTTCTTTAATGATCATAATGGCCTCATCTAGAAATCTAAATGTAAGAGGTTGAGTATCTTTAATAGGAGCTTCAACAACTAATCTGAAAGTACTTGCCCTTTTATGGATTTATATTTGGCATATTATATTTCAAACTTGATTAATGGTATGAACTATTTTCCATACAACCTTGTAGAGCTGATTTGGAAAGTAGATATTTGAGTGGATCTACTTTGGTAATAACAATGGTCTTGTTGTTTAACATATAATGATGTAATTTTTAGGATATGAACACCATTTATAAACATGATTTTTCAATCAATGTATAGTTGTGTTCATATGCGACCAATGTTCAACTCAAATAATACATGATAGGTTCCTTTTCCTATTTATCATGTTGTGCCAAAAGTGCCCCTAGGGCATTCTCAGTTACTGATAGGTACATAAGTAATGGATTATTTGGTGTTAGTGTCAATAAAATAGGTGGGTTGGTATGATACTATTTAAGATTATTGAATGCTTTTTGACACTCTTAATTCTAGGAGAATGTAACACATTTCTTTAGCAAGTGCATAAATAGATGCCATTTATTGGCTATTTGTGAAATGAAGTGTCTGATAGATTGAATCTTTACCTATAAACTATGGATCTATTTCAAGGTGGAAGATGGTGGTATTTATATGATTTCCTAGACTTTGGATGGGTCAAATTTAATGCTTCTATGAGAGATAATGAAAGCTAACAGTTTGCTAAAAGTGATGCTAAATACACATTTCTTTAAATTAAGCTTGATGTTGTACTCATGAAGTCTCTCAAAGATTATTTTTAACATGGTTGGGTGATTGGAGTAGGTCTTTGATTTACCCAAAATATCATCAACATAGTCATCAACAATGTTATGCATCATGTCACGAAAAATCACTATCATAGCTCTTTGGTAAGTGGTTCTATCATTATTAAGTCCAAATGACATTACTTGATAACAAAATGTTCCCCATAGGGTGGTGAAATTTGTATAATGCTAGTCTTTTGATGTGATCCTAATCTGATTATAACATGAAAATCCATCCATCAAAGCTATCATTTCATATTCAATCATTGAGTTGACTATCATGTCAATATTAGGCAAAGAAAAGTCATCTTTCAGGTAGGCTTTGTTGATATCTCTAAAATCAGTGTAGATATGAATATCTTATGGATTTTTACTTGTATAATATTTGAAATCCAATCTGAATAGTTAATTAGCTTAATGCATTTCATGTCTAAGAGTTTTTCGAACTCTTTCTTTACTAACATAACAATAACATCTTACATAACTTTTGTTTAACATGCTTGGTATCAAGATATACAACAAGATGGTATACAACCAAGGTAGGGTTCAAACCTGACATGTCTGAGTAAGCCCATGCAAATATGTTAACAAATTTTCTCAAAAGTGTTGTTAAATATTTATGTTCCTCCTTAGTGAGGGACACACCTAGTTTGATCCACTTTGGGTCCTCTAGAGTCCTAATATTTACCTCTAAAGTGTCCTCCACAAGAAGTGTAGAACATCATCTAGAATAGTTGGTAAGGAGTTGAACTAATTAAAAATGGCAAAGTACTTTAGACAGGCTGTATCCTCTAGTTCTCCTAAATAGGAAGAAGTAGAATCTTTTAGTGTTGACATTGGCCATGATACAAATACCTCAAGGCACTCTTAAAAAAATTGAGAATAAACTTGCCTCTCCTCCATACTTATATCTGATCCATAAATATATTATGGGATATAGGTCTCTTGTACTTCATGATAAAATGAGTGAACATCCCCATCTAATGGCACCACAAACTAGTTTTCACCAAAAGACTTGCCTTTCTCTTTACTTTTCACCTAGTTAGAAAACACCCCAAAGAGGTTTTCACTTTTAGACCTCAATGCTTGATTTTATTTTTGTTTTTGTCTAGGGAAGTTCACCTGCTCTCTAAATTAGGTAGCGAAATCCAATTTAATGACAAAACCTTGCTTTTGGTCTCCAAGAGGTATGTGACTCCAAATCTCATAAATTTGTATATGGCCTCATCATTTTTGAACTTGTCTAATGGTACTGTTGACTCTTGTTGGTTTCAATCTATCAATTGGGGTTAGTAGAGAGTTAAATGTGAAGGTTGATAAATAGGGATAATGGTGAAAATGACATGGGGGTTAAATTTTTTTGTAGTGACAAGGTCATCACAGATGCTAGACTTGGACCTTGTATTACTATTAACATCGTCATTGCTATTAATTGGTTTTGGAATGCAAATTAGGTATGTGGGTCACCCGTAGATGGTTTAAATTTGATACCATGAGTTCCTTTATATTTGGTCATTGAAATTGGTTTAATAGTTCCTTATTGATGTAACCTAAGGCCTTAGCCTTTATAAGCTAGGTGATTCATAATCTAGTTAGAAATAGGATACTTAACACTTTGGTAACAATCAACCAACTCATTAAATAGAGCCATAAATCATGTTCTACTAAGGGATTATGTTATATGCCAGAGGCTAATTTAAAAATAATAGGCTTGTTTAGCTAAGATTTCTCTTTGGTGTCCCATGCCATACGAGTGGTCTTGGCCGTAGGTGTCCCACACCATATGAGATTTTCCTTTGGTGTCCCATGTCGTAAACTTTAAGACTTTTAGGTAATTTGGAAATATGTAATGCATTATGGGTGCTATATTATCCAATGCCTTTGTCAGTAACATAGAAGTTTTTAGAAATCTCTAGTGGAGGCATAATTGAGTTAGAGGCTAAGCCATCTAGGTTAATGTAATTATATTATGGGCTTGATTCAATGGATTTTATTTTTTTGGATTTTTATACATTGAATTTGGGTATAGGACTCATTATAAGCTAGTATTTTTAGATTTTATCCTTAGCCTCAAGGTAATTATAATACTAATATGGATAAAGATCAACATGTATAGTCACTTTCATTCCTGAGTGTGGAAATTTTATACACTGATGCAATGTAGAAGTTATGGCCTTGATTTCATGGATCCAAGGTCAACCCAATAATAAATTATAAGATAGAACCAGGTCCAAAAGATGGCACACAGTATCATGAGTCAATGGCCCAATGGCCACTGCTAGGTTGATAGTTCTTTGAGATTACCATTATTAGTTATCATATGCCTTGATAAATATGGTATTTGGTTGTAAATCGGCTGCTGTATATCTGAGATATTTGAAGAACTTTAGAGACATAATGTTGAGACCCAAACTAATGTCTACAAGGACACATTTAACTCTATGGTTCATTATACAAACTTAATGTACAATAGATTATTATGTAGAGGGACCAAAGAAGACATATCACTTTGGTCAAAGGTGAGACATTGGATAGGGACCGAGTGTCCTACCATAGCTTGGAATTTGTCTAGAGTGATATCATCTAACATCAGGGATTGGTTTAAATAATTGTTTAGGATGTCTTTGTGGATAGTAGATGTACACAATAAATCCATGATAGAAATGTGTGCAGGTGATTTCTTTAGTTGTTACATAATATCATAGGTTTTCTTGATTGTTTTATTAGTTGGTTTATTTTTTATAGGCACATAAGGTTTATTAGGCTCATTTGTAGTATCTAGCTATGATCCTCTAATAATGACTCTATCTCAGTGAGTTATGATTGCATAATATTGATCAAGAACTTAGCTTTGGTAGTTATCAAGGTAGATAGGAAGGCTTAAAATGATGATTCTTGGATGATATGGTGGCTGATTATCAATATAGCCTATAGAGTAATCACTGGCATAAGGAGGTTGGTAGGCATTGGTTGGTAGATAGGTATTATTATACAAAGGTTTAGGTCTATTCATAGTTGGTCTAAGTTTGATAGTGATGGTGGCAACATGACTACCTAAAACATGTCCTAAAACAATATTTTAGGTATATGCAATGACATAATGCCCTCCTTGGTTGGTTTAATCATTTTTTCCCTTGGTTTTGACCATTTTGTTGTTATTATTGAGGTTGGCATTATTTTTGCTGATTATGTGGTGGAGTTCTCTACCATTGTTGTTGATGTTATTGGTACTACTGATGGTTGTTTTTATTTTTATGTCAAGGAAATGGATTTTGGTAGATACCCAAGTTATGATTATTCATAGGAGCATGTGTGTCTCAATCTATCTCTCTATTTTACATGTTCTCAATCAAATGTCTAAGTTGTATATACCATCTTATGGAATGTCCTCTAACACAATGGTACTCATAAAATTTGTTTTATTTGTACCAATCAAGAAAATGAGTATCATCAAGAAATGGATTTGGTATAGGTTAACTGATCATATTTTTATTGAACCAATCTGAGAAACACAAACTCAATAGGCTCACCAATATCACTAAATTGTTGGGAAATGTGTGGTCTTCTCCTCAGAAGAGGGGTTTGTAATTGGTTTTTATTTTGTGGCAGTTGGTTTTATTGAGGTCCTGATTAAATGTATGAAGTGGTTGTTGATTGGGTGGAGGTATATAGACAACTAATGTTTAAACCATCTAAATTTTTTTATTATAGTTATAGGGTTTAGGTATTTTATTATTGTTAGATTGAGGTGGTGTTGAAGCTGGTACTTGAGTTTGATTCTAATTATGGTTCTGGCCTTGATTCTAGTTTTGGTTCTGATTAAAATGAGATAGATTGATTATGCCTTTGTTGACAAGGGCTTTCTGAATATGGATTCCTTTTTTTATGACCTCTTTAAATGTATGAGCACATTATAGCTCAAGATTATAGGATATCTCACTATGTGATATCTTAGTAAATATTACAACTAATTATTTATCTGGCAGATTATGTGTAAATTTGCTTGCTAAGGCTCTTCAATGTTGCAAGTATGTAGTGAAGCTTTCACTAGTCTTTTATTTAGCTTGACCTAGATCCACAACAATAATCTCATGCTCAATATTGTATGAAAAGTATTGTACAAAATTATATAAGAGATCATCAAATTTAGGTGCAACTTTATTCGGTAATTTCAATAGCCATTTCAAGGCTTGTTTATCTAGACTCATTAGGAAAAGTAGAAGTAGGTATATATCCCTATAAGCCACTGACTAGTAGGTAATAAATAATTGTTTTAAATGTTCTCTAGGGTCACCTTTGCCTTTGTATTTATCAAATTTAGGTAGCTCATAACCTGGTGGAAATGGTATCTACAAATATTCTATGTTGAATGGGTAAGATCATATCTCCTCTAGTTTAAATTTCTTCATATGTTTTCCCACCTATATAACTTGAATTGTATCCTTCATCTATTGTAACTCTTGGGCTAGGAATCAGAAGGAGTGGCCTATTGTTATTGGGGTTGCATGGTCAAAGGTGGATTATTTTGATCAGGGTAGGTATATTTTGGGTTGCTGGTTGAATTAGTTGATTGACTAGGTATGTGTATCCATGCATTAGGATTATACTGTGGGTATGGAATGCATTTCTATTGAGGCACATTTTGATTTGGGTTGTCTATATAACCCTGGTTAGTGAATTAATGTTGTATTAATGGCATTTAGATCTATAAAATGTGTTGTTATTATTGGTATTGGAAGGGATCTTGTTGTCTAATTTTTGAAACATGTTGGATATAAGGAACATGTTGTTGACTATATCCATACTATTGAAGGTGTTGGTAATTGAATCCTTATTACACATGTTATACCCATTAGGTGAAAGGAAATTATTATTGATCACCTAGTACCTATTATGTGTAAGAACAATATTATTGGCTAAAAACCTATTGTTGGATCGATACTTGTCGAAATGACACTTATTATTAAAGTGACACTTCTTGTTGATTTGGCATATGTTGTTGGGATGACACTTGTTGGTTTGGAAACTATTATTGTTGACCAATTGGCACATTCTGACCAATAGGAATGCATTGTTGATTAGGAAAAATTTGTGATTGATAAGGTATATTGATTTGTGCTTATTATGGTAGAACATTCATTATCACCCGTTGAGGTGGCATAATGTTATGTACTTATTGCGATGGCAAGTTAGTACATTGTTGGCTTGTTTCCCCTATTGCACATTTGAGGAAGTAACTAGTTGAAGAGTGAAGGTTTCTTATTGATTTTGGGAAATAAGCATAACTATTTTATGTTATTGTAATCCCCTCATGGCATTATTCAAAGTAACCTACTATGTATTATTTGGTGGTAGATTATAACCACTTTCATTAAAATTGGACTGCACTCACATGCTATCCACAATATTTTGAGTGGCGTCTTCTGTTTGAGAAATATTATATTCTATCAAAATATGGGCATTATACATATCACCCACTAATATGCTCTAGATAAAGGGGTTTATTTTTTGACTTGCATAGCCTGAGGCATCTATTTGTTTCCCTATTGAAGGATTTATCTCAATAAGTGACATGTTAGAAACAGCCCTTGCATTGAGGTTACGAGATAGATTGAGATAGGTTTGGTACACTTTTTGAAATTGTTCCATTTATTCATCTATAATATCTTTTCCTTTTATAAATTTATTTTGGGATTGTTATGGCATTTAGACCAAATCTTGGCTATAACTAGTAGATCCTATTCAAATGGTTGAATTCACAATGCATTACTAGGTGTTCTAATCAAACTACTCAAACTTTCATGTGAGAAGTCTAATGAAAACTTGGTCCCTATTTCAATAGCTCTAACTATCACTTCATTTTTGTTTTCCAATAAATGACCTTCAAATAAGTATGGATCATAGTTTGTTTGTGTTGGCATTATAACATAATAGGGGTCTTGTTGTTAGTTTTGTTTAATGTTAGGCTTCATTGAGCAAGGTAATATTATATTTATTCTAATTATTGGCTTGGATAAAGAGGCATAATTACCAAATACTATGCTAAAAGTTCATGCCTTTGTTTAACATATGAGATGTTATAAGATTGATAGGGATCTATCTTATAAGCTATGTTGTCATACAACTCTTGAATAAAAGGATCATTGGTCTCAAATTTCCCGTAGCTAGGATTATACATGGTCTCACTACATGTATAATGAGGTAAGTTTAGATCCATGGATAGGTCACGTGACAAATAAAGGCTCTAAAGGTAAAGAACAACTAATGTCTAAAAAGAAAGGGCAATTGGCTCTATAAAAGAGATACAAATGGAAAATAACTAAATTAGGCAAGGGTAGGACAAAACAAAAAGTAAGACCAATCTAAGAAAATAATATTTATTTTCTCAAAGGTGGTTATAATTATCAACAAAAGTAACAAAAAGGCTTAAACTAGTTTATGGTTAGAGTACTGATTTGCCTACAAACAATTATAATCAGTCATAAAAGTGTCTGAATGAAGTAGAACAATTGTGAACTAGAATCAAGAGATAACAATGATTTGCCCAAAGGTGGTTATAATCATGCTAAAACAAGGATAGATTTGAAAACACAAAGCTCAAACAAGAAATTAAAATCAAACTAAACTAAGGAAATTAGCTCAGGAGAGACTCGATAATTGGCTCACTTAAGACTCATATTTTGACTCATGTAAACTATTAGAATAATGGAATTAGGACACTAAAAATTTTGACACAATAAACTTCAAACAAAGTACATGGCAACAAATTGGCTCAAAAGGATGCTCTAAACAAGGTACAAAATAAACAAAAAGAACTAATTATAGGCAAAGGGGTCTTTTAGTTAAAATATGAAACCAAACCAAGTAACATAATCCAAACACAAAATAAAGATGACCTAAGCCCAAATTAGATGAATCTTCGGTGTGAACCTAATTAGTTTAGGATTTGCACTTTGAAAGGTTGAATTTCAGATTTAATCCTAAAAGAATTTAATGTTCTAAGGCAAAGGCTAGAGAAAAATGGATAACATAACCACATGTTTGAAATAAGAGAGGTACAAAAATAGTTTGAAATTTGGTTTCAAAAGAAACAAGAGATTGGAATAAATTTTGCTAGCATAATAATGTTCCTTCAAAAAAATGACATGACCAATGGCTTTGGATTAGAATATCCAAGGCAAAATTTTAAGATGAAATGAATAGTGTAAAGATGCCTTGTTGAAACAAGAGACACACAAATGGTTTTACAACAAAAGTGCAAGGCACAAAGTGAAACACAAACAGATAGAGTAACACCTCTTAGGCTAAAGGGGTGTATAAATAACGTGAATGTTTTGAACTTATTTTGATGCAAAAATAAAAAAAATAGATATAGTCTAAAAAAACACATGTAAAACAAAGAAAAAATAGAAGTATCTCTCATGGCTCATCCTATTCCCTATAACTAACACAGGGGTGCATAGCTTTAGCCAAATTTTTCACTGATATACAAATGCTTGTGAGGAATTAAGTGTTAATCCAAAATAGAAAGTTTAGGTCTTGGTAGTGTTTTTATGCCCCCTATGTATCTCAAGAATTGATAAATGGCATGAAATTAGAGCAAGGAACACTTGACATTTGGCATGAAATTCTATGGTAAGTGGGGATTTGCCCAAAATCTATAAGTTTCATGTGTACTAGATGGTCCTGAGTGTGGCTAACACAAAAGCACAAACATGTCAATTGGGTTTATACCTACTAAATTACTATGTAAGGGTCTATTACTTTTCATAGAGACTCCATCCGTGTACTTATTGGTGGAGTCTTATGTTTAGCAAAACTTGACCTAGATTTTTATTAGGATTAGAGAGGCTAGCCACTCAGCCCCTTGACAATCTTAGTATCGCTTACCTTGATTTGTATAACCCATCATGGCATGGGGTTAATATGATGTTAGGAGATGAAACCCCAGGTCAACACACCCATAAAGAACTTGTGGGGAGGTTATGAACTCTTTCCCACAATCCAAATACATAAAAATAAATAAATGAAAAAGGAAAGACTTTAGAGGTTATTTCTGGGTCACCCAAGTTACTCAAAGCTTGGGGAGAGTATACACAACATTATTTTTGACACAAATTTCAAACAAAGATAATAAACTAAGTGATTTTGATCACTCGAGTTCCCTAAAGGGGATGGGGGGAGAACATACATGCAATAGTTCATAGTTTTCCACAAATAAAGAAACTAGACTAATGAACTTTGAAATTTAGCTAATAATAAATAAAAAAGCATAAAGTGAAAAAGATATTAAGATATCTAACTAATAAGTTTGTTTCTTTTAATAACACTAAATTGAAGTGTGATTGAAAATTTGGCCCCTTAGCCTTGTTTACACTTGTAAAAATTTCAAAAATAATTAAAAGACAAATACAACTAAGTGGATTTTAAGCACAAAAAAAATGTTTGTAAGATTTTAACAATGCTTAAGCTTTGATATTTCCACCTTAGTACCTACAAATTGTTAGAGGGTTTGCCTACTTAGAAGCCCAAAATTAAGTGAGAAAATAACAAGTTAATTTGTGTTCTTGAGTTTCTAGCTTTTTGTCTAAGAGAAAATTGATAGCGATCACACATAGATTGACGTTGATTTCAGAAATCGATGTCAATTTAGTCAAATCATTGACATTTCTTACAATCACACAAAAACAACTCTATTTTGAAGCAAAATTGGTTAATAAACAAGGTCATAACACAAATATCTCATGGCTTTTGTAACAAAAAGTGTTAGATAAATAATAAAGATGTCATTAAACACAAAATAAATCAGACAAAAGACAGGGGAGTAGCTTTTATAATAAAGGTTCTCCTCAAATAGGATTTAAACCTACGACCAATCAGTTAATAGTCGATCGATTGCCATAGAAATGTATTTTAACTACGCTCACCCCCACCCCATAGAGAGATTTATTAATCACTAGATAGAGTTGGGGCTGGGACCTCACCCTCTTGCTAGAGTCTATAACTCATCCCTATAGATATCCACCTGAAGGTAAGGAAAATTAGAAAAAAACATTGTTATCCATATACATGCCTTACTCTATCTTGTACATAGAGATCATGGTTGATTCCTATAATTGATGTTGATCTAAAAAATCAACGTTGATCACTACAAGATTGTTAAAAAAAGACATAAAAAACAAAGTTAAAACTCTAAACTTGAAGATTTAGATGCATCAATTAGGAAAACCAAAACTAGCATAGTAATTTCCTTGGCCATACAAAATGTTTGGTCCCACAGGGCATGCCATTCTGTACCTCAGGATTTTGAAGAGGACATAATATGTAGATTAGTATCTTGTTATTTCAAATGAGAAAACCTCAAGGAAAATAATCCGCTAAGACTAAACTCTCCTTCCTAAGAACTAGGGGAGCATAACACAATAAATAAGAGCACAAAATAGAGATGATGACAATACAATTTTCTAACCTTCCTTGTTGCATATGTTGCTTACTTGTTGGCATAAGATTGTTCATGCTTAGCCTATGATGATTTTAATATTTTAATAATTCTCTTCCATAGTGGTAGCATCTCTTCAGTAGTCACTTGTGGCTTTATGTGAAGCTTGGCATAATTTTGTCATAATACCACTACTCTCAAAGGGCTTCAAGAAGGTATTCTAGCAAAATAACCTTACACATAAAAGCTTGTTAAACAATGGTTTGGGAACTTGTATTTATAGATTAAATAAATAACTCTAACCATGGCTAGGTTAATTCTAACTTGGGTCGATTCTAAATTAACCTAGGTTAAGTCAGTCTAACTCTTGGAAGGGTTAAGGCACTCATGAAATTTTGACACCTCAGTTTCTAATATTTATGAGGCATGACAACACACTTTAGATATTTTTGAGGTGTGAGTCATATTGTTGAATATTTATGAGATAATAAATCACTTTATAAGCTCATTTGACTCTTTGACTTCATTTTTGGCTAAAATTATTTTTTTAGTAAATGAAATTCACTAATTTAATTTGGATTTTTTGTTTAGGCAAATTAATTAGGATTTACAATATAATTAGTCTTTCTTAGTGCTTTTTAGATTTTGGAAGTTGTTTTAAATGTCATGAATTAATAGATTAACATGCCAAAAGTGTCAAATTACTAGGTTATAATTTGACTAAGGTTAGAACTAAACCAGGTTAGTGATGCATATAGGATAATACACCAAATAAGTTAGCCTCATCACGTTTTTGGGTAATTAAATCCCTTACAAGGATGAATGTAGGCAATTTGGGTGTTTTTAAGGCTTAAAATGTGTTGTTTGATAGAAATTGAACTGAATCCCTGATTTAGACATGAAAGTGGCCAAAATTAAGTGTCTACACTTACAACCTAAGAATATTAGATCTAATTTTGATTATACCATAAAGGTCATAATTCATTATTCAATCACCTAACCACACCATGATTGTACCATCATATAACATGCCATAAGTATTTTATAGACACCACTATAGCATGGGTTAACTAAATAGAGTTTGATCCATCTTTGGGGAATTGGTATGTAGACAATGTTCAACACACAAGGTGTTGAGGTCAAGCACAATTAATCCCCTAAATCCATTTTCCCTATTTTACATTGGTGTTATTCCCTATTGTTATTTAAGTTAGGGTTTTGAGTGAATAATAACACACACAATGGATCTTGAAATAAATTCAAGACATTTACATACACACATAATATCTACAGGTGAAGATGTACCCATTAGAAATTTCATAGAGGAAAAACCCTAAAGGATGCTGATGCACCCTATAGACAATAGTGTAGGATGACCTTAACCAGATAACATGAACTTATTCTAGAGTAAATTAAAGCCTTGTTATTGATTCATAATGACCTCACATAGTCCCACAATCGATTACACAATCTTTGTTGTAGTTCTTTAGATTTAAGTTTTATCTAAGTTATTTATCTTGAGTATTTCCCCTTTTAATGCATTTCTAAAAATAATAAGTTTTAAATTAGTGTGTGATATTTACATATCTTACATATTATAATTTACTCAAATATTTATCTTACTTAGATTAATTCACTTAATCCATAATTTTTATAAAATAAAATGGTTTTAGAATTATACTTTGATAGGCTATTTTTTGGAAGAATCCCTTCCAAAACTCAAAATACATGTATGGATTGAGTTCCTTGGTTTCTCATTACCCATTTGTGTCTTAATAGATATTATTTTCAAACCTTTGGCATTTTATTTGTCATAATAAAAATAATTTTTACATAGATCATTCTTAAAAATATGTTTTTGTCAAGTTGGAGTTATCCTAAAAGCTTAAAGGGTCCATAGATATCCAGTTAGGTGATAAAATTTTAACTAGGAGAGTCCTGCATATCAATTTACCTAATTATTTAACCCTAAATTAGATGTGGATCCTATTAGGATAAATAGGGTTAAGATTATAAATTTATATATTTATGGATTATAAAACACCTCAGTCTTGTATACTTTGCAATCTTAGACCTTGGTTGTTTCTCTCAGTTATAGACCTTTCTCACTTGCAAATGTCTCACATCTACTCTATCTTATGCCCCTTGGCCTATGTCTTTGTCCAAAAAGTCTTATGTTGATGACCCAAACCTTTTATTTTTACCTAAATGCTTAAAACCTACTTATCTTCAACCTTTATAAGTTTTGAGTTTGTACCGACTTTTGTATTCCTAAACACTAGCATCTTAGACAGACACCTACATCGACGTAGGTGTCCTACTCTGATTCAAGTGTCTAGTTACCTAAAGTCATCCAATTTTAAAATAAAACATATCCTAGTGGTAAGACTAAGTGTTTTAATGTGATATACTTCTCCAAAGGGATTGATATAAACACAAGATCAACACTCATTCATTCCTCACTTACAAGAACTAGAAAAAACCTAAGGCAACTTATAAAAAGACATTCAATCAAGCACTCAACTAGAAAAGCTTCCCTATTTTATCTTATTTACATATTGGTCATAGATAAAACACATACATAGGTATGAAGTACTGAAGGAGTAGCCCAAGATTTTGATTTTCCAAGTTAGAAGATGGGTCACTGTTATACTTAATTTTCACATATTGCATGATTCACACACAAGACAACATGTAGAAAAGAAATACATTAGTCTAAATACCTCTTTAGAGTATTGGCTATGTAGAAAACACTCATTGATATAGGGGTCTTTGGGATTAATTTGGCATCATGTGTCCACTAACCCATTTTTTCCAAGGTCACTATGAAGATGAAGAACTAGGGTTTTGTAATTTCATGAGGATAAATAGTCCATGACCCATATGTGAATCTACCAAAGCAAAGGCAAAGACAAAAAAAAAAGAATATAGGTGGCCACATCCTTTTTTTAGTAGGTATTTATTATGGGACACTTGTGTTAGGTTCATACATTAGCATCAACATAATCATCCTAGGCCGATGCTAGTGTCTACAACTCTAGATGAGCTCAAATCAGAATCTGATGACTATTTTAGAACCCTATTCTAGTCTTATTTCTACCTATTCTAGATCTGAAATTATGTTAGCATCAAAACCAACTAAGTAATTTATTTATTTATCATTTTTATATCTAACATGGTTGTCCTTACTATTTTTAGCCTATCTCAGTTTAATGAATTCATCATATATTATACCTAATTTTAGCATCTAATTGGCCTGCTTTAAAGATAGTTTACCATCCTTATGCCCTAGGCTATCTCTACCCCTTTAACCCTTAATATCCCAATTTGGATAATTTTAGAATTAAATATTTTCTAAACTGGATCTTTGAACATCAAACCTGAAGTAACTTAAGGTTTTTTGATATTTTTTGTTGTTGATCCCTAGCTAAAAATTCAAAAAATTTCATTTGTGAAGCAATGAAAAATATTAATTCAAAAATTTGATTCCAAATAGAAGACAAAGAAGCATTGATTATCCATCTAAATAATAAAAAGAGCTTAATAGATGCATTTTTATATGTTAAAAGAGATGAAATAAGTAAACATGATAAAATTAAGATTTCTTCACCTAATGATGGTGAGTCCTTAGAAGGCACTACAAGTTATTCCATATCAATCAATCTATTGATGTGGGTTTTATGTACACCATAGTTAAACAAGGTATCTTATAATGTTTTAGGATATCAATGGAGGTAAACTCCACTCCAAGGCATGAGTTGTATGTATGTGATTTATTACAACCTATTTATGAAATAGTGGGTAGGGCATGCAGGTTGTTGACAAAGTTTTTGTATAGAGGTGTGGTTCCTAATAAGGGTAGTGAATCTCTATGTGATTTGGATGGGTGGATGGTTACTAATCTAGAGTGGGTAGATATCAAAATAAACTCAAAAATAAGGGAAGGGTAAGGCAAAAAAGAAGGCTCTATGGTTTTCAGGAACTACTTCCTTGGTTGGTTTATAAAATGATAAGTGCTCTCAAAACCTACACCTGTAGCTAGCAACAATTTTCACACACATAATCAAATGTGGCTAATAAGTCTAATGAAATAATGATGCATGAAATTTATAAGCCTTAGACAAATATTTCTCCTTTTAGGGTAGTTATTGCACACCGTTAATAAAGAGATTATGGATCGAGCTAGTGAAGTATTTGAGGTAGCTTTTGCACACACATAGAAAACTACATCCAAAAAAGCACTCATGCATAATCATAATTATGAATCAATTTAAAATTAATTATCTTAATCGATATATTTTACCAATCTCTTAATAGCTATTGCACATATATAGATCAATACATCAATCAAAATAATCAAGAATCTATTCACAACTATTGCACACTAAATATTATCGAAACATATAACCAAGAAGTAATAACTAATTACACAAAAGTTAGAAAGAAAATATATTAACACATTTTCTAAAAATCAAAATTGATGTTGCTCTTGTATTCAAAATTATCTGACCTAAAATACAATTTAGATTATAATTATTTATATAGACTTGAGGAAGGGGTCACCTCATCCTCTAAGTTCATGTAAGATCATTACATGTGATAGTCAAAACTTTAGTTCTAACTATGGTATAAAATTGTATAAGAGTCTACTTGCAATTATCTGTTAAAATAGCCTTTGTAAAAGCTATGCAATATGTGCATGTCTATGAAAACAAAGCTATTTTTTTACAATTATAGCTTGAACTACATGTAAAAATTAAAAATATATGCACTATTTACAAAACTGTACATGCACAAAGTGTTAGCCTTTTAAGGATGTGTGGTCTAAATGGCCAAGGTGGTGAAAAATAGAACTGTAGGTTATTTTTCAAAGATAAGTATCACTGTTTCAATACTTTAAAACCAGTGCAATTATGATTAAACAAAAATAACTATGCATTGCATGTTGCCTGTGCCTCTCACTAAGTTTGGATATTTGAAAAGTCCACCTAGGACTTGTACCATCAATTTTATGCATGATGGAATGTAAGTGTGAAATTTGATAGCTCTACAAGGGACTCTATACTCTTTATAGTCCTAGCTCAAATGTTTTTATGCCACCTGATAGTCTTTTTCTAGTTTTTTGACCTTTAAATTTTCCATGTTGATCTTGCACCATTGATTTTATGTGCTTAAGTTAACATGGTTCATAAATATTAGTGCCTTGAATCATCAACTCTTGCAAACTTGATCCTTGTCACATATTCATTCCTTTAAAAAGTATTTATTGATCTCGCACCATCGGATCAACTATATAGATCAATGCTGGCCATCAATCTTCTTGGGCCCACTAACCTTTGATTTTAAAATGGCTTATTTATGAGCTTAAATTTAACATTTGTGTGACTATCAATGACATCCATGTGACCATCAATGACATCGATGTGACCATTAGAATTTAATCCCATGTCATTTTCTTATCGATCTTAAATTTGACATCCACGTGATCAACAATGGCATCCTCGTGACCGTCAATGACGTACACATGATCATCATAATTTAATCTCTTATCATTTTATTATTGAGCCTAATTTTGACATTCACATAAATGTCAAATACATCCATGTGACTGTCAAATCGGATCAACTTCCTGCAATCTTGACACTTGTCATTTCTAGATTCACTCCTATAATCATAAACATAGAATGACTTAGCACATATATATAGTAAAGAGCTTGATTGTAGGCTTCCCACTTGGTAGTAGGGTATTATTTTAGGGCTTTTGTTTGAGGGAAATGTTATGGGACTTTTGTGTGGGGTATGTATATCATTAGACAAAACGTTCGTGACACAAAACCCATAATTTATTTTCATTAGATAAAATGTTTGAGACATAACTTCCAAAGGAATTGGTCTGAGGAAAAAGGGCCGAAAGAATTAGTCTAAGATAAAGTCCTGAAGGATAGGTTTTTAGGGAAAAATGCCCAAGACAAAAGTCTTGAAGGGCAATTTTTTTAGGAAAAGGCTTAGGATAAAAGTCTTGTAGGTTAAGTACATTGGGTTTGAAGGGTCTTCTTCATGGAGAAAATGATTAAAGGGTCTACTTTGTAGGGTACATTTTGATGGAGAAAGGGATGGAGACAAAATTCCCAAAGGGTAAGTCTGGTAAGGCAAAGGGTCAATGTAAAAAGGCTGAAGGGCATTCTGTCGAGCAAAATGGATGCAAAAAAAAGGCTGAAGGGAAATTAAAAAAAGTTTGAAGGGTCACTTAGAGGGCAAAGTGCCCAGGACAAAATTCTCAAAGGATATGTTTTGGCCTGAAAGAATAAGTCTCCTTGAGGAAAATGTCTTAGATAAAATGTCTGAAAGAATTCAATTGGCTTGGATAAAGTGTTAGATAAAATTCAACTAGCTCAAGGAAAATGGCTCAGATAAAATGTTTGACAAAATAAACCCAAATACCAATTCATGTGGAATAAATGTTCCAAAGACAAACTCAAAAATATAAGTCTATTTCATCAGGAAAAATGCCCGTGGCAAAAAACATGTAGACCCAATTCCGTCAAGGGAATTGTTTCGAATAAAATGTCTAGAATAATGTCTTTGACAAAGATAAGTCCATGGAAAAAAGTTTACAACAATAATTCCAAAAAAAAAAATCCAAAAGAGCTCAGTAGCTTGGAATAAGATAATGGAAAAAATATTTGGTAAAGACAAATTGCATAAGTCCAATAAATATAAGCCTGAAAACATAAGCCCAATAGAATAAGTTTGATAGAAAGAGTTAGTCATAAAAAAATATCAATGTCATTTTGACAAAGTACAAAAAGGCCAATAATAAATATTCTCTCAAATTTTGCATAAAAATATAGAAGAGGGGCTCAAAGTCAAGATTATAGTCTGAAAAAAGTGGGTCCCCATTTTTGAAAAAAGAGAGGGGATGTTGGGTACAATAAATGATGACTTACAGAGGGAATACTCCTAAGTATTCAGGAACCTAGAACTCTGGTTTGTAATTTTAAATCAATCATGAAGTGTGTCATAGAAGAATACTTAAATTAGAAACATGGAAGAGAATCCTAAGTTCTTTTACACAACATACTTACCTTTCAATTTATTGGATCTATGTGTGTCAAAACATGTAGTTTATTTAACCCTTGTTGTGATGAGTTTGTCAAAGGCTTTGATGAGGCTACATGTTTTGTTTTAGTGTCTATTAAAGCTAAAAATAAGATAAGCTCAAGCATTTCTCTACTGCTAGTCAGGTTTCCATATCCTTGATAGAAATACCTTGGGCTCCCTCTCTTCTCATTCTATTATTTTATTTTGATCATGATGCGTGGTACATTTACCATATTACATCATGTAAGCCTTTTATTTTATTTTGATCTTTTGAACTCATTGGTTATTTTTTATTTTTATTATTTTTGTTCTTGAATGGAAAAGAGAAGAATTGGAACCCTAGTGAGCTGGTATAATTATAAAATATATCATTACTAAAATGTCCCTACCAACCACACCTATACCTAAAATTATCACTTTTAACAAGTATTTAATGTGATAAGTGCATTTGATCCAATAAAACAAGAATAATTTTTAAATTTGTATGAATTTCTCTGAGAGAAACTTCCACATGTCTAGAAAAATTATTTAATTATGACACCATTTAGAATAATCCATGATTACCTACCTTCATCCTAAAGAGTCAAAAACACAGAAATACACCTAATCTGTAAACTAGTCTCAAATTGCCTAATTTTTAATTTCATCCCTTTTCTACAAGTCATAAGCTCAGTTGGTTTAGATTTTAACTTGTTTATAGTTATGAAATACACAATTCTAATCATCAGAGAAATCAAAGAACAACTGATCTAAGAATGTGAGAAACCTAAACCAAGAAAGCAAGAATCTAATCTAAGAAAGTAAAATACTGAAAGCAAGAAAGATTAATCTAAAAATCAGGAAACTAATTTATGAAAGCAAGAAACTAAACTAATAAATCAATAAATCTAATCTAATTCTACATCTAAATTCATCTACTTTGTCAGTTAGTAACATCAATAGATGACATAGCCCTAAAGTAGTGCTTAAGGTACTATTCATTAACTAGATACATAAGCTCATTGCATTGGAGGTCCTTTAGATGAAATCTATTATTGACCATGATCTCTAAAATTTTGTGTGGTCCAATCCATAATGGGGTAAACTTGTCATGCTGTCCCTTCTTCTCATGGGCTTTATCCCAAAGTATCACTAGATCTAAAATTTTAAATGCTTTAACTTTTTCTCTCTTATCAAACTAGCTCTTGACCACAACCTAGTGTTTGCTAAATGTTTGTAAGGTCTCAGTCTTTGAATCTTCCATTTCTATTATGTCCAATAATATTTATTCTACTTTATTGCTAGATTCCATATATTCCTACATGAGCTGATAAGTGGGTAACTTTAGCCTAATTAGGAATAATGGTTTGCATCCATACACCAATATTTAAGGTGAAGCTTTAAGGGCTTGTTTATATCTTGTTCAGTCTACCTAAAGAGCATACTTCAATAAATTGTGCTAGTCCCTAGGCTTATCACCTATTGATTTTCTAATTGCATCGATCAAATTTTTGTTCATTGATTCTATTAGTCTATTTCCCTAGGGGTAATTATTTTGATCTAGGAATTTGACTCAAGAGAGGATGGTTAGTATCGTGTTAGTTTCAAAATGAAAACAAAATGAAAGAAACACACTAACTAATATAACATTTCTAGGCCTAGACACTAGGAAAATCTTAGTTAATAAACATGAATAAAACACACAACTAAAATGCAAAAGAAACCCTCTTTTATCTTCCTTGGATGATCTAAAATAATTGTTGTAGTGGCTTGCTCGGCTTGTGCTCATGAAGTCTTTATCAAAGGAGGCTTGGCTATCTCCTCTTCTCCTTGGCACCTTGTGGATTTGGCTTGGCTTGGATTGGAATTAATTTTTCATGGTAACACTAATTACAATAACTTTTGGAATCATTTTTGCATTATAACTTTGCATTATCAAGACTTATAAATGATGTTCATGGCCTCTCTATTTATAGATTTTTGAGATTGATCAAAATCAACCTCAACCATCCATCTCAAGATTGAGATGTGTGGCTAAGGATTAATCCAATTATGTAATTAAAATCCATAAATAGGTTCATCAATATTTTGGATAGAGGAGCAATTAAGAGGCATGGAGGGCATTGATGAGGCATGGGAGACCCATAATCTTGATATTTATGGCATTTATGGCCTGGGGATGTCTTCCCAAGAAATGAGGTCACTTGATGATCCACATATTCAATATTCATTTCCAAAAATAAGTATTCAACAATTTTCCATGGAATTCTTAATTAGGCTCTAATTTGGTTTAATTAGCTCTAAGCATGATTAAGCAATTTGTGCATAAATTACTCAAATTGATCAGAATGCCTTGTTATTAGTCCAAAATTTGACTGGATTAGAATTAGAATTCAAGGTTAGATGTGCTGGATCCATTATAAAATTTAGGATGTTATAAAAAACAAATAACAAAAGCATACATCTTGTTCAAGAGATTTGATAGGAAAGAGCAATCTAGAGCACCCAAGTGTAAAATTAGCATTTTGACTCAAAATGAGCTGATCAAAGTTAGCTGGCCCATAAATGGCATTGCCCCATTTTATGATACTCTAGCCAAAATTGGCACTTGCCTAATTGGAGGTCATTGGTGGCCAGATTTATGTGTCTACAATGATTTGAAGTTGACTTGATAATAATTTGGTTGTTGTGTGTCTATTTAGTAGATTATAATGATATGAAAGTTGGTCTATTATCAAAAACCAAATAAATGAGTGTGCTAAATCTAGTTTTTATGTGTTTTTCTAAGAAGCAAATCACATCTTATGCTCTGTAATTCTTTGCGGCTATGGCTTCAGTCCATCTAGTGCAGTAGTATATGATGATGAGCATGAATTTATGGCCTACTGAGGAATTTGGGTTGATGATGCTAATGAAGTCTAAACCCCACTAATAAAATGACCTTCCTTCAACAACTGACTATAAAGGCATTGCTACATGGATTATTTCTTGGCTAGAGATTGACATTCATGGCATGTTCTCACATGAGTATGAGCATATTTGAAAACTATTGGCCAATAGTAACCCATTCTTAAGATTTTATGAGTTGTGGTATTTTTAGATGGGTGACCACTGCCTATTTTCTAATGCAAGTTCTCTAGAATTTATTTAGCTTCATTTGGAGATACACACCTGAAATAAATACCTTCATAATTTCTTATGTAAAGGACTCCCTTCTTGATCATGTAAAAAGTAGCTTTGAGCCTTAAATCTCTCCTCCTCTCTCTATTGAACTCTGGGGAATAAGTTCCTATAAGTAAATACTGTATTATATCAATATACCATTCTGCTTTAAATACTTGAGCTTTGCATACCTCTTCAATGGTGATGCATGGATCTAGTTCAGTCATAATCTAAATAATGCCTTGGCCCTGAATGATCTTTGCAAAATTTATTTCTATATTTAATTCTTGTAACTTGGCCATCCATTTAACTTGAAATTCTCCTAACTCATTTTGTAATAGGGAAAGCTTGATAGTAGGATTGGGCATGATGTCAATTATTTTATTCCTCAAGATATAATGCAAAAACTTATTCATGACTTTGACAAGGGAAAAAATCTATTTATCAATCATAGAGTATCTGAGTTTTGCATATTTCAATTTTTTTTATAAATATAATCAGATACTCAATTTCTTCCTTATGCATGATAACAACAACACTCATATGCTCTGAAGTGAATGAATATAGGTAAAAAAATTTCATAAAATCTAGACTGATTAGCATTAGAGCCTGTGATATCACATTTTTAATGTGCTAGAAGGACTTTTAAGCTTCAACTATCCATTATATTTTGACATCCTACTTAAGCCATGGTGTTTATAGGTCTAACTATTTATTTAAATCCTGAGATGAACTTCATCTTTCTGAAGAATGATTTAAGCTCCTTCTTTCTGTTTGGTGGCTAAATTTTTGAAATCGCCTGAATTATATCTGGATGAATGGTGATCCCATCCTTAGTGATGATGTGCCCCAAAATATTACCTTTAGTCACTCTGAATATGCTCTTTTTTGGGTTAAATAAAATACCAAACCTTTTTCATCTCTTGAATATGGACTGTAGATGACTAATGTGATCCTTATTATGCTTTAAAAACATCGTAAGATCATCCATGTAGATGATTATGCATTTTCCTGTCAGTCCTTTGAATGCATGATCCATAGCTCATTGAAAGGTTTCTCCCACATTTATTAGGCCAAATGGTATCCTCTTATATGCACAAGTTCCCCATTTCATGGTGAACACCATCTTCATTTTGTCCTCAAATTGCATTGGTACTTAGTTGTAGCCTAAAAATCCATCCAAAAAGGACATCATTTCAGAACCACTTACTATTTGTATCACCTCATCCAGATAAGTTAGGGGATAATTGTCCTTTTCATAAGCCTAATTCAGGTTCCTAAAATCCACACATAGTCTTATCTCACCGTTCTTCTTTCTTACTAAGACTAAATTGGCCACCCACGTAGAATGCCTTATTAGGAAAATGATTTTTGCACTTAAAAGCTTCTGCACTTCTCTCTGAATGAGAGGCTCCATAATAAGATTAATAAATATTTACCTCTGTCTGAGTGGCTTGTGATTTCAATTTAAATGAATTGCATAAGTAATGACCTTGAGGTCATAAACTTTCAAGTATTCATATGTCCAAGTAATGATGTCCCTGTATCAAATGATTAAATCCTTCACTCATTTTATTTCTTATGGGGTGAAGCTAAGGTTGATATTAACATAATGTGGGCTATGTTCATCTCCTAGATTTTCTCTTTTGAAGTCTAATTCATTGATCTTGGGTTGCTTGAGTTATCGAGCTTGGGGGTTATGTCAAATGGCATTTACAAAGAGACTAACCTAGTTGGAATTCAATTCCCTTTGAGCTAGAGAATGCCTTCTTTGTCTAGTTCCTCTTGATAGAGGTGATTAATGTCCTTATTATCGATGATTTAGGATTTAAATTCCTTTTAATTAGTTAAAAATTGGATAATCTACTAGCCATCATCAAAATCTTAGAAATTTTCTATGTCATCTAGAATAGAGGGGTAAGGTACTAATTTAATTGAGAACATTTTACCTTAGATTCTTGTAGTGGCTCTAGATTAGTAACAATAATAGCTAATGAATCAATGGTTTGATTATGATCTCTAGGAAGGGCTACTATGTTGAAATATTCAAAGCTTTTAATTAGGTCCTATACTTTATGTTTATATATCTTTAAATAAGATAGATTGCATTGATATTTATTTTTGACTTGATTGACCACTATCTCTAAGTCACCAAATACTGATATTTGCTTCACATTATTCTTGAGTGCAAACTGTAGTCCCAAAACTAAAGCTTCATACTCAATTTTGTTATTAGTGCATGGAAATTGTAACTTGTATGCTACCAAGAACCTCTTGCTTGATCTTTGCTTTGATCTAGAACCATCAAAGTGTAAAGTACATAATTGATTTGAACCTTCAGGTTTTGGATTTTATAATTAATTTTGCATAGTAAAAGTATAAATACCAAGCTGGGTGACTCATACTTTACCTCTTCATTCTTGACATTATATTTTGTAATGGGATATATCATTCTTGGTTCTCTATCAATTATGATTTGATTTGAAATTTGCCTCCATGGCAACCATATATGAGAGAAGTCTGTAGAGAGATATCCATTGAGGGTTTTGGACCAATCCCTTGCTTAGAAATAGTTCGTATCCTTTTGGTATGTCTACCACTAGAATATCAATGGTCATCTAGACTCTTGGATCAAATGCTATTTGAATACACACATTGGTCAATTCTCCAACTACTGGTACTATTATTTTATCCAATTGTGAAACAGTTCTATTTGAAGGACTTAAAGTGAGACCTAGATTTTCACATATAGATGTGGGCATGATAGTTATAGATGCTCCATAATCAACTAAATAATTATGAATATTATTATAGGATGCTTGAATAGTCATCAAGAAGGGTGGAACTTTTAGCTTACTTTTATAGATGATGTTGGCATCAACAAATTTCACTTTGTCTATAGATGCTTTAGTTCTTTCCATAAGATCTTTTACAACAATTGACTTCCATAGTAGCTCCTTTTGTATGGGGGTCTAAGCTAACTCATAAAGAGTTATATTTTCCTTGATCTTTTTCATATCCTCTACAATGCTATATCCTCTTTTTCTTGGTTTTTCCTTGTTTTATGGCTGATCATTCCCTTTTGGAAGGGGTGGATTATTGTATGCTTTAGGATTAAGAGGAATCACCATGGTATTTGAAAGAGTTGATGTTGAAAGTGGTTGATTATTTCTTAGATTGTATGCACCTCTCTATAACTGATAGAAAGCATGAACTTTATCCATGTTGTGTTCTGGTTCATTATTCACTTCACTTGGAAAGGAAACTTACGAATTTCAAAGAACATGGCAGTGTTGGAAGAGACATGATTTGAATGATGCTCAGGTAGATTATCCATCTAATCTTATCTAACCATCTCTCTTTGAAAGATTTTGAATGCTGCACAAAACTCAATGCAGTTAAGCTCACCATGCTCAGAAGTATTGTGAATTCTACACAAATTGGGAAGGGTCATTTCTACCATGTTAATCTCTATAAGTTTGTTATGCCACTCAAGCCTATTGAAAGGTCTATTGTATCTTTACAATCTATGTTTCTGATTGTTGGTTGGGACATTAGCATTGCCCATCTTCCTTTTTATATTCAAGAAGTCATTGCTCAACTTTTGAACCATCTTCTAAATAAAATTGAGTTCTACCTTTGTAGAGTCTATACCTTGTATAATAATAGTGGAAAGTGTAGCTACTTTCTAGATCTGATGGTAACCATTACCTATCATATGATTGTTCAAGAAGCTGAAGTTTGGCTATGTTGTCTATGTCAATAGAGGCAATGTGTATAATTGGTTTTGATTGAATGTGGGAACATTTTACATTATGTGTGGTACTAGATTTAGTGTTGGAAAAATATTGTTGACATTAAGTGCAGTAGGTGTCTAAGAATTAAGCTTCCTATCTATGTTGATAACATCTTAAAATTCTAACACCAAAGTTTTGTTAGAAACTTCACTTCTGAAGAACATGGCAGTGATAGGATCTAAGGCATTATTTTACATTTCCAACACTAATGCTACCTCTAGTTTATATCTCAGGATCAACTAGTTGTAGATCTTCTAGAACCTTGCATTGAAAGCATAGATGGGCTCGTTAGGTTCTCTCCTCATGTTGGTGAAGTGATGGTATACCAAACTAGGATTGGTGATCTATCTAAATTGTGCAAGAAAAGTTGCTTAACATTCATCCCAAGAAGTGATGAATTTTTTATTAGATTTAAATACCAATCATAAGTGGCATCCATTAAAGTAAAAGGGAGTAATTTGCATGTAATATCCTCATGGATAACATTAATTAGCCTTAATGCAGCTTTAAAAGATCTAATATGTTCCTCTGTTATCCTTATTCCTGAAGGAGCAAAGGATGGCAAGTACTTTTTGAGATTCTGAGGCAAATCATGCACATCCCTTAGGATGGTAATAACATATCCAACTAACCAAGGCTAAGACATTGGTTGGTTAATAGGTAAAGGGTTCTTTACAGGTAAGGGGTTCCCTACTAGAGGAGGTAGATTGTTCTAAACTATGATCATTAACACAGTTTTAGGTCTCCTATGATTTGTTAGGGGTGAGACTAGAAAACCAACCTAGGAATTAGATCTGGTCACTCTCCTGGGTGACTCTAGTATAACTCTATGAAAAGGATAAATACTATTATTAGTGGTATGACCCTCTTCCTAGCACCAATGAAACTGTTGATGCAGGTTTTATGCATGCCATAGTCAAATGAGGTAGCCTATAACATTTAGAATCTCAATGGAGGTAAACTCCACTCTAGGGCATGAGTTTTAGGTATGTGGTTTATTACAACCTATTGATGAAATAGTGGTAGGGCATGGAGGTTGTTGATAAGGTTTTTAGATGGAGGTGTGGTTCCTAATAAGGGTAGTGTATCTCTATGTGAGTTGGATGGGCAACTGGTTGATAATATATAATGGGTAGATCTTAAAATAAACTCAAAAAGGAGGGAAGGGTAAAGCAAAAAAGAAGGCTCTATGGTTTTCAATAACTACTTCCCTTGTTGGTTTTTAAAAGGATAAGTGTTCTCAAAACCTACGCCTATAACTAGCATCAATTTGCACACACACAATCAAACATGGCTAAGAAGTTTGAGGAAATAAATATGCAGGAAATTTGTAAGCTTTAAATAAAGGTTGCTCCTTTTAGGGTAGATATTGCACACCCTTAATCAATAAATTATGGCTTAGGCTAGTGAAGTATCTAAGGCAACTTTTGCACACACACAATAAACTACATCCAAGAAAGAACTCATGCACAATCAAAATTATGAATCAATTTGAACTTAATTATCATAACTGATATATTTTACCAATATTTCAATAGTTATTGGACATCTACAGATGAGTAAATCAATCAAAATAATCAATAATCTTTTCATAACTATTACACATTAAATATTATTGAAACATACAACCAAGAAATAACAATTAATTACATAGAAGTTGGAAAGAAACTACACAAACACATTTGTTGATGATCAAAATTGATGTTACTCCTGTATTCAAAATTCTCTAACCCAAAATCCAAGTTGGATTACAATTATTTATATATACTTGGGGAAGGGGTCTCCTCATCCTCCAAGTTCATACAAGGTTGTTATATGTGATAGTCAGAAATCCAGTTCTAACTATGGTCTAAAACTGTATAAGAGTCTACTTATAGTTATTTATTTAAAATAGTCTTTACAAAAGCTATGCACATGTAGTATGAAGACAAAGGCAATGTTTTAAAATTATAGCTCAAACTACATGCAAAACTTTAAAATATATGCACCATTTACAAAACTATACATGTACAAAGTATTAGCCTTTTAAGGCTATGTGGTTTAAATATCTGGGGTGGTGGAAACTAGAACTGCAAGTTATTTTTCAAAGATAAGTATCACTATATCAATACTTTAAAACCAATGAAGCTAAGACTAACAAAAAATAACTATGCATTTCATGTTGCTCATACCTCTCACTAAGTTTGGATCTTTGAAAAATCCACCTAGGACTTGCGCCATCTATTTTATGCATGATAGAATGTGAGTGTGACATTTGGTAGCTCCACATGGAACTTTGTGATCTTTATAGTCCTAGCTCGAATGTTTTTGTGCCACTTGGTAGTCTTTCACTAGCTTTAAGGCCTTTTGATTTTTCATGTTGATCTCACATCATCTATTTTATATGCTTAAGTTAATGTGGTTTGTATTCTTAGTGCCTTGATTCATTAACTCTTGCAATCTTGACACTTGTCACATCTTCATTCATTTGAAAAGTCTTTGTCAATCTCACACCATCAGAGCAACTGTACAGATCAATGCTAGCCATCAATCTACCTAGGCCCACTAACCTTTTATTTTAAAATGGCTAATTTATGAGCTTGAATTTAACATTCACATGATCGTCAATGACATCCACATGATTGTCAATGACATCTATATGATCATCAAAATTTAATCTTGTTTCATTTTCTTACTGATCTTAAATTTGACATCCATGCAACCATCAATGACATCCTCACGATCATCAATGATGTCTACACGACCATCACAATTTATTCTCCTATCATTTTATCTCTAAGCCTAATTTTGACATTTGCATGAACATCAAAGAAATCCATGTGATTTTCAAATCAACTCAACTCTCTATGAGCTTGACACTTGTCATTTCCAGATTTGCTCCTATAATCATAAACATAGAATGAATTAGCACATATATATAATAAAGTGCTTGATTGCAAGGGTGATATTTAGAAGTAGGGTATTCTTTCAGGGCTTTTATCTAGGGGAAATGTTGTGGGCCTTTTGTACGGGGCATGTATACATCGGATAAAATGTCTAAGACATAAATCTCATAGTTTATTTTCATTAGACAAAATTTATGAGACATAACTTCTGAAAGAATTGGTTCAAGGAAAAAGGATTGAAAGAATTAGTCCAAGACAAAGTTGCAAAGGATAGGTTCATATTGAAAAATGCCTAGGACAAAAGTCCTGAAGGGCAATTCTATCGAGAAAAGGCCTAGGACAAAAGTCCTGAAAGTAAGTGCATTAGGTCTGAAGGGTCTACTTCATGGAAAAAATGCTTGAAGGGTTTAATTTATATGGTATATTTGGATGGAGAAAAGGCCCTAGACAAAATTCCTAAAGGGTAAGTCCAGTAAGGTAAAGGGTCAGCGCAAAAAGGTTGAAAGGCATTCTGTCAGGCAAAATGGCCATAACAAAAAGGATGAAGGGAAATTACAAAATTTTTTAAGGTTCATTTAGAGGGAAAAGTGATCAGGACAAAATTATCAATGGATATTTTTTGGCTTGAAAGAATAATTTTCCCTAGGGAAAATATCTCAGAAAAAATGTCTAAAGGAATTCAACTGGATCAGGGAAAATGTCTCAAACAAAATGTCTGACAAAATTTAACTAGCTTGGGGAAAATGGCTTGGACAAAATGTCTAACAGAATAAACCCAAAGACCAATTCATGTAGAAATTTTTTTGAAGACAAAAGCCCAAAAAAGATAAGTATATTTCATTGGGTAAAATGCCCATGTAAAAAAACCTACAGTCCCAATCCCATCAGGGGAATTGTTTTGAATAAAATGTCTGTAACAATATCCTCGATAAAGATAAGTCCATAGTAAAAAGCCCAAAAAAATAAGTCTAAAACAAATAAATCTGAAAGAGCTCAGTAGCTTGGAATAAGTTAATGGATAAAATACCTGACAAAGACAAATTTCATAAGTCTGATAAAGATACACCTGAAAACATAAGCCCAATTGAATAAGCCTGATAGAAAGAGTTAGCATGAAAAAAATACCAATGCCATTTTTCCAAAGTACAAAAAGTTGAATAATCAATATTCTCCCATATTTTGCATAAACATATAGAAGAAGGGCTCAAAGTTAAGACCATACTCTAAAAAAAGTGGGTCCCCATTTCCATAAAGAAATAGGGGATGTTGGGTACAACACAATATACTTATATATAGTGAAGTCATATATTGTCTTCAAACCTTTATTTCATGAAAACACTATTGTTACATCTACCATGGAATTATTAATTATTTTAACTCAAATGCTAGTTTCTATGCCTATTCAAACCATGATTACATCCCCTTTGGTGACTACTCAACTTGCTAATCTAAATGATAAGGGATCTATAGTTCAAACACTCCTTCAAGTTATAAAGACCTTAGAGGACAAGGTTACAAACATTAAACAAAATTATTTAAAGTCTCTTCATGCTATTAATTCTCAAGATGTATTACATAACCCTTGTGTACTTGAGGTATCTTTGTACCCTTTTCCAACTAGTTTTTTTGCACCTAAGTTCACATTTTATGATGACAAGGGTGATTTTGAACAATATTTTCTAACCTTTTATGCGACATGCCTTGATTATGCCTCTGATGATAAAATTTTTACCAAATTATTCCCAAGAAGTCTCAAGGACTATGCTTTTAGGTGGTTCCATGATTTACCTCTCCAATCCATGAAAACATTCAAACCTCTTGCAGATCAATTTTTAGCTCATTTTTCCATTAGTGTTTTTGAAATGGTTTTCTATGCTCAAATTACCAAAATCCAACAAGGAACAAATGAACCTATCAATGAATATATCTTGAGTTACAAGATAATGCTAGCTAAAATGACTAATCTTATGGAGGATAAGGAGTTATAAGACATATTCAAGCAAAGTTTGCTTGCTCCTTTACATGAGTCCATTTTTTTCAAGAAATTCAAATATTTTGATGACATATGCCATGTCGTATGAGACTATGAAATAAAGCTTATTTCATTGAATAAGCTCAAGTATGTATCAAACACACTAGCTACATCTACATCTAATACCAAATTTAGAATCAAACCATGTTATAAGGTAAAACCTCCTAAACTTAAAAAAGGAAGCAACAACCATGGTTAACACAGTTTCATAGTAGCCTAATTGGATTGTCCTATCTCATGCACCAAGGAGATAGTTATCATGTTTACCTGAGTCACCAACTTCATTACTCCCATGGTTAATAGAGTGTCAGCTTATATATCTCCCTCATCCTATAGAGATTGATATGAGTTAACCTCTACCCAAAGGATATGATGCAAATGTTTATTATAATTATCACTAGGGACCAAGACATTCTATGAACATATGCTTTACCTTGAAGAATAAGATCTAAGACCTTATTGATGACCAAAATATTACATTTGATGATCCTCCAAAGGAATCAGGTTTACAACCTAGTGATCACTGTAAATAAAAAATATTTAAGAATCCTTTGCAAGACCATTCAAATAAGGAACCATAAATACAAATGGCATATAATGCACATCCTCCTCAATCACATTATGGGTACCCATTAGACGAGATTGTTGGTACTTATACACAACATACACCTCCTATGGTTTAGATACCCTCTATTATTTTGATGACATTGAGATTAAGGATGATGACTCTGATATTCATTCTTTATTCATTCGAGCATTCCTTGATCACTACCCTATACATAGTATTATGATTGTTAATGGTGCAAGTTAAAATGTTTACATCATGACATTACTTATGTACTTGGGTTATACTCATCATGATTTGCATCCTTCTACTAGATCAGTTAGAGCATTCGATGGGACCTCATAGAAGGTCCTTAGTGAGATTGATCTATTTTTACAAATTGGTCCCATACATATGGTTACCACCTTTTTAGTTATACATTCCATGAGAGTCTTTGGTATGTTATTGGAAAGACCTTGGATCCATACAATTTGAGTAGTACCTTTTATAATGCATGGGTGTGTTAAATACATTCATGTCAATCAAGTAATTACAATTTTCATAATCCCATATGAGCATCCTCTTGAACAAGAGAAACTTATATCCAAATAGTTAATTACCAAGCCTACTAAAGTTAATTCACCATAAAAGAGTAAGCAATAGACAATTACCTATACTAGGTATCCAATACTTAAAAGACCATTCAATCAGGGACATATAGTGAATTCCATAAAATCCTTATCTACTACACACCATGTTTAGATATCCAGAGAAACTACACATGTTCCTATTACTGATATTCAAAATAAACCATAGAGGACTTAATGATGGGATCTATGAATTCCTACTTCTATTACTCCTACTATTTCGACAAGACCATAAATTATTATTTTACATATGCAGAGCACTATAGACACCATAGTGACATATACTAAACCTATACATGCCCCTCAACAGAGTCACAAGATTATTACACCAGTTTTATAGTGAGGAGATATCTATGACCACCATTTGGATGGGATCATAGGATGATATCTCCTCTCCATATATTCTAAAATACCAAAAAAATATAAATAAATCTAAAACATTCAAAAATCCAAAAATATTTTTGGTACCTACATATTCTATTAGCTCTTTAACATCTATGTGTTAGTTCCATGTTGATGGATGGAATATTAGTTACTCCTACATACATATGTGTGTCACACTTTGACATGAGTGTGATACAGGAATACACAAAAGCATTATCTATTCCCATTTTAGATGTTGGGCCTTTCCTCTACTCATGTCATATCGACATTCAAGACATCTACCTCTATGATCATGATACTCACAGGTTATATCATTCTATGGTCACTTTATGTTATCATGTTTTGATTTCATATATTACACATGCCTTCATCCATGATTATATCTTTCACAGGGTACTTGATAGGTTATGCACTTGACATTTTTTGCTAACACATTTGATCCATGAGCTACTATGATAAATTTATGTTGGTTGCTTATGATTTCATTTATGCACTTCTTTAAGTATCTTGTCTTGCTATTATCTTACTTACTTGAGAATTTGAATATGCTCCCTTGTTTTCAGCCCTTATGCTTATGTGTGTTTTCTTTGAAGTTTTAATATGTCATTATTTTTTGTTTGGACATTTGAATATGTCATCCTTATTCTTTTGGAAATTTGACTAAGTCATTTCCATTTGATTCAGTTGTATTTGAAAATGCCTCTTGTTTGCATTCTCCTTGGACCATTTCCTTTTGAATTGCTTCTAAATGCTCTTGTGTATGCAATTGATTTTATTTTTGAGCTTTTATTGTTACTATCTAGATGTTTCCATGATATTTATCATGCATATTAGGCCTTCATGTGATCACATTATTCTATACTATATTTACCTAGCCATATTCCATATATGTACTATATGGTTGTATTCATAGATTATTCAGTTATCTTATCCTTTTGAGGTGAGGTAACTACCAGTTTTATTCTTACCTCAGTCAAAGGGGAGAGGGAATATTAGTGGGGGCATGTCATAGAGGCATGTACTTCACATTTGGCACAATTTTTTAGATTCAGTGGGGCATGCTTTGGATACATGTTATTCTCACTTATTCAATATTTGACACTTATATCAATTTTTATATTCAGTGGGGCATGTCATATAGGCATGGCTTCCACACATTCACAATTTTAGATTTAGTGGGAGCATGCTTTGGAAGCATGTTCTCCACACTTATTCAATATTTGACACACCCAAATTTACTGGGGGCATGTTTTGGAAACATGTCCTCCACATTTTTATATTTCTCCATATATAATGGGAACATGATTTGGAAGCATGTTATCCACACTTACATAATTTTTGAATCAACCAAAGCACATAGTTATATAATTCATATTCATAATTGTGGCATAATTATATACATTGGTACCATTGTTATACATAGTTTTAGCATGAGACATATCTAAGGTGCATATACTATGTAATGTGCACCTAATATTACAAAATCTAAATCAATTTTAGATTTTAAAACACTCTCAAGGACTGTCATCACCTCTTAGGATGTAATTTTATGGAATGTATCAAGCCAATCTACTACTATAATTAGTTCATTTTTGGTATGGTTGAGGTGATTAATCACTCAATCTTACCAAGTTTTTAGGTTGGATTTGATTATATCATCCAACCTTACCAATTTGATAGTATGAGTTGACTTTTTTCACTCATGTTCACCAAGTTATAAGTATGATTGGATTACACAGTTGAGATAATCTCAATTTTTGGGTGGAAACTCTCATTTTCTCCAAGGTTGGGTTATGTGCCTTCCAATCTCTCTATCTTCTTAGATATATGTAATTTATAGATTTATATATATTATCCTAATATCAATTTGAGAGCCTTAAAATGATATATATTTTCAAATCAAATTGAAAATAGGCAAGGTAGTTACATCGATACATAAATTTACTCCTAAACCTTATTCTTTCAATTTGACCCTTTTCAATACTTTTAATTCCAGATTATATGCGCCGCTTATATACTGTAACATACTATTGGTTTTAGGTTAATCACAAATAAATCACTCAAGTTGGACTCAAGCAAAGGCAAGGTGTATTGTACACACCCATGTACACATTCTTTTCCTTTAAACTAGCAATTCCATTACTATATTAAAGGGGGGAACATGTAGATAATATTTATGGATTATATAACACCTCAATCTAGTACACTTAACATACTTAGACCTTGGTTGTTTCTATCAATTATAAACCTTTTCTACTTTTAAAAGTATCACATATACTCTATCTTGTGTCCCTAGGCCTATCTCTTGGTTCGAAAAGTCTTATGTTTGATCCATACCTTCTATCTTACCAATAGTTCTTAAAACCTATGTATCTTCCACCTTTACAAGTTTTGAGTATATACCTACTTTCTTATTACCTGACACTAGCATCCCAAATAGACACTTACAACAACACAACTATCATTTTTTGACATAAGTGTCCATTTCCCTAAAGTCATCTAATTTAAAAATGAAAGATATCGTAATGGTTGGCCTAATTATTTTAATGTGAGTTACTTCTCTAAGGTGATTGATATAAATAAAAGATAAACTCCCATTCATTCCTCACCTACAAGACTTAGAAAATACCTAAGATAACTTATCAAAAGGCATTCAAGCAAGCACTCAAGTGAGTAAAGCTTCCCTATTTTTGCCTATTTCTATATTAGGCATAGGAACTATTGGCCAAAATTGGCTTACATACAATTTTTTCCCCAGTATGGATCAAGCCACTCTCCTAGACCATTCAGTGACCTATTGCCTTCATGATTGGTCACTTTGTAGTTATAACTTGATGATGCAATGTAGTATCTTGGAAGATCTTGGTGTGGTGTTGGGAGCTGTACAAAGTCTTAGTGTAGTGGATGATCCAATGGTGGAAAGAGGACATTTTCTTGGACCTACCTCATGTTCCTTGCACTCTTTGGAAACACTTTAACAAGGTTTAAAGTAAATTTGAAAATTTTAAGGAAAAGGCTTAAAAATGGGTCTTGAGCTACAAGTGAAAGATCTATCTAGTTTCTAAGGTGTTTGAGAATTCACGGGCAAGAAGGATGTTTGTACAAAGCATCAGAGATTCTAACAAGTCAAAAATGATGTCTAATGAAGCTAATTTGCCCAAAAGACCCTCAAAAGTGCATTAGATGACTTAAAGAGATTTTAAATAGAAATTTTAAGTGAAAAAGTGACTTTTTGGAGAAGTCAAATTGGTTTTGACTTCTTTACACCTATTTATGGCATGTTTTCCTTATTTAGACATGTTCAAGATCATTTCAAGTCATTTGGAGTGGAGAGGAGTTTGGGTGCAAGAAGATGCAGTTTTGGGCCTTTTGGATCCATGGTTGAACACGTTTTTGAGGATTTTGCTTAGTAAAAAATTTAAACTACCATATGAAATCATCTATAGTGCCCCCCTAATATCCCCTCTTAGGATTTTGTAATCAGATTCAAGCATAAGAACTAGTAGAGGTAAGAAAAACCTATTGGATGTAGAATAAGCATGAAACAAGTTTTTTTCCATTAATGGAGATTCAAGAACTTCAAAAAGTTTTCGAAAAGAAGGAAAGGTCACTTGCATCATGATAAATCTTATCTAAGTGTTAGATTCTGAAGGCAGGTTTTCCTTGATTTTGGCCCTTCATGGCAAAAATTAATGCAATAGACTTTGATAGGGTTGCATATGTCCTCACAACTTATTCACATCATTTTAATCCTATAATTCACATGTGTTATCCCTAAGAGGCAAAAAACCTTCATGGTGAAGTAGTCCATAGGTTACCAACAAGCATTTTCTTGAGGTCTTCTTGGAGTTTTTTGGTTCATGAGAGAAAGAACATCAAGATTTGATGGATTTTTGTTTGTAGGGGTCTCCTTCATGTTCATGTGTTTCTTATTCAAGATTCTAAGAGATTAATCAAGACACCATAGAAAAGAACCCATCAGTTTTCTCTCAATATTTTCATGGAGTCTTAGTTTAGCAAAGGATAAGGAAAGTTAGCATTCTTTAAGGTATTTGATGATTTCTAGGTTTCCATTTCCAGAAATATATGCTTCTCTAAGATCTCAAACATGGTATAGTTTGTTGAGGCATATGCCTATACATCATTCATGGTCTTTATGAATATTAAGGTATTGGATTTATGATCTTTTTAGCTCCATCTTGTTTCATTCCCAAACACAATTTTCACATTACTTTTCATCACTGTTTCAAGCCTTTCATTCCATCTCCATTCTCTTTCCTATCACACATTCACCTATCACTACCTATCCACTCACTTCTACCTCATTGGTTCACTATCAAGGAGTTAAAATCATTTAGAAATTATCATGGCTATGAAAGTAGGTATGCAATCTTAAAACCCTACTAAGAATGATCACTTATAGCCAATAGAAAACATAGTCAAGAGATTTTAAAGGAAGGTTGTAAGAAAGGAAAGAAAGAGGATATCTAATTGAAGGTTTTGGTTTAAAATATCTCTTCAAGTTGACATGAAAGAATATCAAGCTCATAAATTCTATTTTATGACCTTATTAAGGTCTAATTCCACATCTATACATATATAAGAGCCACACGTAGTCACATGAAGGTACGATACACAATCATTATAAAGGAATGATCATGGCATAGATGCATGAGTGAGAGTTAGGAAAGAGTGACAGGTTCTTTATCCCTATTTTTGAATTCATTCATATCTCAACCCAAGGTGGAAACCATGCCATTGTAGTCAATTCCTCATAATATACCTATACGTTATAATTCAATAGCTATGGCTAACAAGTACCTTGGCAGCCTTACGATCTATCTGAGGTCTTGAATGCTAGTTGAGATAACCAAATGAATGGTTAATATGTGTTTGATAACCTCAATGAGTTAATCCAAATAGAATACAAGTTCAAGGTCTTTTCTATATTAGGAAACACTTCAAGAGAGGCATACAATCATATCTACAAAGACACTCAGCCATAAGCCAAGAAGTGGATGAGCAAGGAGTGAGAAACTTCAAGGTAAGAGAAGCTTCAAATGAGCTTATGACTATATGGAGACCATTTATGAAATCATGAGAGGATCATAAGATACATCTTTGACCTTCTCAAGGTCCAAATTTATCTTAGTTCGTATAAAATCCTAAATTTCATTCACAGTCAAGCTATGATGGAGAAAGGTCTATGTTTAAGAGGTGGATTATTGAGCATGAATAACATAATATTTCAAGGTGGTGGACATGAATATTGACTCAAAATCATAATCTTGTATTTATCAAACTTATATTAGGTTATTTTTCATTAGAATCTTCACCTACAACAGTGTTGGATATCTGTTAAAATATGCCAATATTATAGTAAAATGTATTGATTATGAATAAGATGCTATCATGTTTTAGGTTTAATAAGGTTTATGCATAGGTTTTAAGATTCAATTGGAATGGTTGTGAGTTATATCAATCCATGAGGCCCAAATTTCAAGGTAACATAGTCATTCATCTCATGAATGATGACTTATAGCCTTGCCAACACAAACCTGTCTCCAATTTGCAAAGAGGATTGAAAAATAATAGTCTAATGAATGAGTTATATGATCAAATGGATGATTATAAGGAAAATAAAGACGTGAATAATTTAAATTAATATAAAATATTTTCTTAATCAAATTCACTCTCCAAGTTCAACCTTTAAATGTTCACCTACAACCATACTAGGGTATACTATATTGACATATCTACATACCCTAGACTGTTGAAATTCAAGACATATTAATTCAATAAGGAAACATGTAAGGTAATATATTATTTAAATTGATTAGTTTATGTATTCAAACATTCACTAAGATATAACATCTACTACCAAATCATGAAAGTACATAGGCTTGGATATGAAATTAGAACTGCAAGAGGCCTGAGAACATCCTTGAAGAGTAACTATGCTAAAATAAGTGATGAGAGGAGGATTAAAAATGAATTATGAGGTATAAATATTATAAATTATGGTGGAATTAATTTAAATCACTTAAAATTATCAAATCATCATCTATAATAGGTTTAACAAGGTATTTGTATTGAAAGAAATGAAGAGAAATGGTGTTTGATAGGGTGCAATAAGACCGAGTTTGACCAATGAATGATAAATAATATTGAATTAAGGTCACTAAAACATCATAAAATACTTTTTTAAACTCCCATTTCATATTTACAAGAATGAAAAGGTCAGAACTCGGTTGGTGTAGTTGAAAAACCATGAAAATTGCAAACACTTTCAATGCTTAATAGGCAATTTTGAGAGAATTTAAGGTTTTAGAGCTTCTTCAAGTGAATTTAGGTTTTCATTTTTGGTAAATATTATATAAATGACTATATAAAACTATTAACTACATCCTAAAGGTCATATTGTCACTATAATTAGAAAAATTTTGTCACAGACCTCCTGCAGTTATGAATAGTCATAAAAGAAAAAATAGACTCAGATTGAAGTACTAATGAGAGCAAGACAGAGGTTTAAAATTAATGAAAGGTTTTGAATAAATAATATATGATATTTAAGGTCATAATTTTATATTTTAGGTATATTAGACTCAGTTTTTCAAGTTAAAATTCCCTTGAGGGTTAGCTAAGGGATAAAGATCCAAAACAAGCAACCCACTAGCTAGTTTTGCAAAAAATGAGTTTTAAGGCCTCTATAGGCATAATCCAAATATGAAACTTGGTGTATGTGGTTATATTTAGTGGTTATAAGTGTAAATAATATTTTTTATGTCACAATAATAGTGGAATCATCTTTTATTTTGTCACAATCCTATGCTTGTCTGTTGACAATCAACATGGAGTTAGGCAAGTTTCTCAGAAGGCTATAAGGTATGACAGATGGTTTGAAAATAATGTGAGGGTTTTTGAGGAATTTTAAGGTGATTTTAAGTATTAAAAAACCTGGTTAGAGTGATCAAATTCAAAATTTAAAGGTAAAATGAAGACAAGTATAAATTTACAAAATTGAGGATTTTGGCATGCAAGTGGAGATAGTCAAAAAAGAAGTTTTTAAGAGATTTAAAAGATTTTATGATGAAATAAAATGATTTTATTATTTGTGGGATATTTTAAAGGTATTAATAAAAAAATAATGAGGTATTAATACCTTATAAATCTAAATAGATGCCTATTTTTCTCTTCCTAGGTTTCTTGGTTCTCATTTTATGAGTGTGTAGCATGCCTAAATTGGTGATTCCAGATGTTTTTATTGATTGAGAATGGAAAAAAAATTATTGTAATATTTTGGAGATACATAAAATTAATAATTAAAATATAATTAGATATTATTACCTCATAAAACTTGATAAAATGGAAAAACTTAGACTTACACATGCTCAAAAATTTCAAGGCAAGTTGAGGCAACCCCAAAAGTTGCATTTTTTGAGTTATAATTAATGAAATGACTTGAAATTCTACATGGATGTATGTTTTGGTGTATTTTATGTTTTTAAAGTGTTTTAATTCCCATAATATACTTTATGAGAGATAAAAGGGTAGATTATAGGTCTGCTAAACAAGCATGTGAAGAATTCTCACTTGACTACTCATACCTTGGAGTGAGAAACTAAGTGACTACTTGTAGTTTTTTTAGAGGATAATAGGAATAAATTTATATTAATGGGGATTCAAAAATGGATAATTCATATATAAATAAATAATAATATGGATAAAATCTGAAGTAGGCTATTAGGCCTATTAGAACTAATTAGGCATACTCAGGCCTAAAAGTGAAAACTTAGTATTTGACCACTTGAGAATGTTTTGAGAGGTTTTAAATCATAAATAGGGTTAAATGGAGAGTTTATAATGTGAATATAGTATTTTTGGACCTTGATAATGTGGAAAATTACCAAACCTAACCATAAGGGTTACATAGGCTTCATTGCCAAGAAACCCTAAGCTAGAGAGATCAAGGCATACAAAGCATAAGGTGACCCTGAGACTTAGAAAAAAGAATGATTATAAATATAATATAATTTTAATAAGTTTTAAACTTTATAACTCTATTTATGAAAGAGGAAGGACTTGATGACCTCTGACTTCCACATACACACAGACTAACAGTGTAACCCTATAGGCAACCTCATGAGGTGATGAAGACATAGGAGGTTTTGAGAAGATTAAATAGTTTTTAAAGGTTTAAAACAAGTTTAAATAAGATAATATGATTATTTTTAATCCCAAACTCACCTACAGGTCACTCAAACCTCTAACATTCAAATTTGGCCAAATTAGGCCTAAAAAACTTATATCATTATGAAGACACTTGTGGACCTTTATTATAAAAGTAAGATAAGGAGAAGGTGTGAAATGTTTATAAATATATAATTAAGGTTGTTTAAATTAGATAAGGATAGGAGAAAATTAATTTTAGTCTTTAAGGAGCAAATTCAAACTTTTTAATCTTGACAGTCGGTTCGAATGGCCTTTTTAGATACTCATATCTTTCACCACATAAGGAATTGGAAAAAGTGATTTTATAATTATTAAAGGAACCATATGAAATTAAACTCAATTAATGATTGAGGTTTATTAAGGATCTGAGGTTTATGAACCATCTCTAAGACTCTAAGTAGGTCTAGAATGCATGCAAAACCTTATAAGCAAGTTTCTCTATGTACATATCTTTTCACACCTTTTGCTTGGGAACCAAATATTATAAATAAAGTTCAAGGGGTATATGGAATAAATATTCATGTCAATAAGTTATGGTTTTAAGGTCTGCACCTTATGAACAATCATTAAGAAGGTAAACATGTCTAAGCTACCAAAAGAGCCTATTTTGACCAATTTTGAGTTTTTGAGCTCATAAGCCCATGAAATGACCTAGAATCACTTGGAAAATACATGGGACTATCTAAAGATCATTTTTTACCTATTTTTAAGAACAAATTGACATGTTTGGGTGCTTAGGAGGTCCAAAATGGCATAAAAATGCCCATTTTTGTAGGTTTTCAAAGGATGAAATTATATAAATGCATGGAGAAAGCCTAATGGGACCTAAATAACCATTATATGGCACTAATATACATTAAAAAGGATTTATAGGTTATTTTATAAGCTAAAATACCAAAAACCCAAGTTTTCTAATGATTTGTGAATGGTTATAGGTTTAATGGAGATTTTCACCATTATTATAGGTCTTGAAAGTGGAATAAAACTTCTTTTTCTTCCTCATATGAATGATATGGATTATTGAAAAAGCCTTATACATGTCCAAAAGTGGCTCTTATGGTGAAAAAATGGCCTTGAAAATAAGTTCTAGGATAACTAGTTGAAGATGGCTTGATCTTGAGGACCTCCATTAATAAAGTCCAAGGGATTTGTAGGTTCCATATTGAATTTTTAAAATTGGAGGAGAAAATATGAGTTTGAATTAGAAAAGAAAGCATAAAAAAGTTATCCTTCAAAGTTAGTGCAAGCATTAAATGTCAGGGTGACTATCCATGTTTCCAAGTTGCTTCTATAAGTTGAGTGGAGATGGGGTGCAAAAGTCAAGTGGAGGAGTTTTGGGGAGTTGAGGAACAAGTTGGAGCATTTAAGGAAAATTCTAGATGTTGGAGATATTTCTCAAATTGGTGGAGCATGATTTCATCTTCCTCAAAGCATTTTTTGTCCTCTAGTGCCTTTTTAGGCCAATGGGAGAGCTTGAAGGCATTTTTGACTTTGGAGGGTTAATTTGCTACATTAGATTAGTGCCTAAGTGGTTTGGAGGTTATTGAGACTCATCTTTGTCTTCCTCTTCTTTGTCAGAGCTCCATGGAGGGTGGTTGAATAGCATTTATTGATTTGTAAAAGCTTTCTCCTCCTCTCCATTCCCTTTTCTCCTATATATATCTCTTATTATCTATTGTAAAGATATAGTCTCATTTTGACAAGGTAAAACCTTGACAAAATTTGTAATAACAACCTCTTGAAGCAATAAGATAACTTATTTTACCTATCTCTTTGACTACATCTAGTGTTCTAGTTAGCTTGTGCATGATTATCTTGTGGAGGAGTGTTTTGCTTGGTGATTGTCCTTCTTTATTGCCTTTTATAGGTGTTTCAAGGTGTTTTTAGGTTTGAGTTTGTGCTATTTTGACCATTGATGAAGGTATAGTGTGAGTTTTTATACTCCTCCATGATTCATCTCTTATCTAGGGAGCCTAGTTTAGAAATATTGATGTATAATGACCATTTTGAGAGATTATGTGAGTGAGGGTTATCTTTGATCTTCCTTAGTGTTAGTTTCAAGCAATTTGAAGTGTCTTTTAGTTTGGTGTATCACCATTTTTATGCTTTTAGTTATCCCTTGCAACCCTTTTACCCTTTTCCAAGTCAAAGCTAGTAGTTTAGGTGATCTACCAAGAGGAACTAGCCTTCTCTAGAGGTTTAACCCCATCATAGGATACCCATATCCTCTATTGATCCCATTTTTTATCCAAGAGTGAGAGACCCTGAAGATCCCTCTCGCAGGGTGCAATTTTGTACTACAATAGTTTTTGGCATGCCTGTTGGGACACTAAGTTATCAAAGAACTAAAGAAGAGAATGATTATTGGTGTTTTTATTTATCTATCAGCCTTTGAAGGCATGTTTCTAAACACTAATGGTGACTCCAAGATTTCAACTAGTTACAACAATCTAGGTAAGCCTTCAAGTAAGTTTGATCTTTATCTGGTCTCTTTTATGAGTTTCTATGGTTGGATTTTGGGTAGAATTCTATCTTAATTAGGTTGGTGAGTCATATCATCAACCAAACAAATCCTACCAACATTATTATCATCCCTAATAAAAATTTAATCATTCCTATCAGCCCTAAAATGAGCCTATCTATCCTTCATATGAACTTACCTACCCCTCTAGCCAACCTTGTCAAAATTATGTTTCCCCTACCACATCCTTGTTAGCATTTAGTCCAAATATGTTAAAATTTGAAGGGGTGATGAGAATGTTGGATAGAGAGTATGATGTTATACATTTATATCTCATAAGGAAGATGAAAAGTTAGTATAGATATTGAAAGGCATGTGGTCAACAATTGAAAAGGAGAATCAATATGTTTTAACTAAGGTGTTGTGGGAGATGAGGATATTAATCCAAGGTTGGGAAGATAGATTAATGAGATATGAAAATCAAGAGAGGATCAATGAGATCAAAAATGAAGAGACAATATATTTTAAAAACCCACCAACTCTCCCCCAAGTTACCTCCTCTCACCTAGAAGAAATGCATGAGGCCAAGATGAAAGAAGAACCAAGTCATGAAGAAGTGGTAGCCATGCCAGTTTCACCTATTTTACTTCAAGAGATTGACAACATGTAATGTTTGAAGCTACCTCACATCATGGATTTGTATTATGTCATGCCATTCCTTGTGAGAGAACCTTATCCTTTACCCATGCAAGATCAAGAAGATGAGAAGGTGGCTCAGCCTCATATCTTTCCATCTTAGAAATCAATCAAAGAGTTACTTTAAAATAAAGAGGAGGTGCCTTTAGAGATGGTCCAATAATTTGTTCAAAATGATGAAGGATGGGTTGACCATTTCAATATCTTCCATTTATTTGTTTTGAGCATGAAAATGAATAATATGAAACCTTTGAAATGGTTACAATAGTCAGTCAGTTAGCCAACCATAGCAAGAAGGCCCTTGAGGAGATCATGGATTATTTTTTAGAGTCTCTTGACAAGATTGAGGAGCTTGATGAAGTAGAGTTTCAAGTGGATACCATGAATAAAATAGTGGACCAGTATATTTGGCATGGGTTTGACATTTTTGAATTGGTCCTTGAAGAAGACATATCAAAACTCTCTCAAGATCAACATGAACTAGACCCTAAATGGTCTACTAAATGTCCATTATGCAGTGATGAAAAAAAAGACAAATTAGATTGTCATACATTAGATCATGAAGATAAAGTTATTAGTAGTTGTATGCAAGAAAAATAAGAAGGTTAGAATGAGGTTGTAGTAGTTGATCAATCTCATAATGAAGTGTCACTTGAAGGCAGTGCTAATGTCTTCAGGTTTGAAGAAGATTGGTCAAATCAAGAACCTCAAAATCATGATGACTTAGACCTTTTTTTTAATGATGAGCCTCCCTTATATACAAAGGAATAAGACTAATCTATCTACTATATATTTAGTCTTGGTAAAGTTGAGACTATATTTCTTACAAGTGACCAAGAAGAAGTTGCCTTTTGGGATGAACTAGAACTCTTTTACCTAAGCCTAGATAGTCAACCTTCACTTTCAAAAGAGTCATCAAGAGAAAGTTTTCAAGTGCTCATATAACCCATCATGAAGTGAGATTAGATACATTTACCTAGGATAAATATCAACATCAAGCAAGTCTTTAACCAGTAAGGAATTTTATCTACATTGGAAACATGTTTATCCAAATTCATCCGTTAAAAAACATGCCCAAAGGATTGGCAATCAAGCAGCCTAGTTAACCAGGTTTGGCATCTCATAAGCAAGATATTTTTCATCCTTTTTCATTAAAAATTAGTGATTCTAAAAGCTTCCCATTTGATTTAGGAAGAAGGTACTTTTAAGTGTCAGTTGTACACATTGTATAGTCTTCTGCTTTCCTCTAAAGTGCCTTGTGTACATTTCCCTTTTTTTGTGTGTTTCCCTTCCCTAAGTGTTTTGAAAACATTGTTGTTTTGTTTGGGATTTTCCTTGCTATTTTGAGAGTTTCAATCAAAATTTTTGTAGCCTTGTGATCAGTTGAAAACCAATTTGAGAAAGACTTTTCTGACCCCATAAGCCTAATGGATAGACTAAGGCCACTAGTCTTTTGCATAGATAGGCATGCAATCCCAAGAGGTCACCAAAAATATTTGAAAAAATTGAATTACATACAAATTTTTTGCCTAGATGGATTAGGCAACTCTCCTAGACCATTCAATGACCTCTTGCCTTCATGACTAGTCTCTTTCTAGTCCTGACTTGATGATATAGTACAATATCTTGGAAGGTCTTAGTGTGGTGTTGGGAGCTATACAGAGTCCTAGTGCAGTGGATGATCTAATGATGGAAAGAGAAGGATATTTTATTCACCCTTTCTCATGTCCTTGCACTCTTTTAAAACACTTTAGAAAGGTTTAAGGTAAATTTTGAGATTTTAAGGAAAAGGCCTAGAAATGGGTCTTGAGCTGCAAGTGAAGGATCTAGCTAGTTTCCAAGGTGTTTGAGCATTTAAGGGTAGGAAGGAGGTTTGTACAAAGATTCAGAGATTCTAAAAAGTCAAAAATTATGTCTAATTCATCTAATTTTCCCAAAAGATCCTCAAAAGTTCATTATATGATTTGAGGAGCTTCTAAATAGAAATTTCAAGTGAAAAAGTGACTTTTAGAGAAATCAAATTGGTTTTGACTTCTTTCCACCTCATTATGGCATGTTTTCCTTATTTAGACATGTTCAAGACCATTTCAAGTCATTTAGAGTCGAGAGGAGGAGTTTGGGTGCAAGAAGATGTAGGTTTGGGATTTTTAGAGCCATGATTGAAAATGTTTTGGAGGGTTTTTCTCAATACAAAATTTTATCTACCATATGCAAGCATCCATGGTGCCCCTAACATCCCCTCTTAGGCCTTTGTAATCAAATTAAAGCATAATAACCAAAAGAGGTAAGGAAAACCTATTGGCTATAGAATATGCATGAAATAGGTTTTCTACCATTAATAGAGATTCAAGCACTTCAAAAGTTTTCTAGAAGGAAGGAAAGGTCACTTGCATCATGATAAATCTTATCCAAGTGTTTCCTAGGTTTTGGCCCTTTAGGGAAAAATTAGCAATGCAATAGACTTTGAGAGGGTTTTAGAGGTCTTATAAACTTATTCTTATCATTTTTATCCTTTAATTCACATGTGTGATCCCTAAGAGGCAAAAAACCTTCATGGTGAAGTAGTCCATAGGTTACCAACAATCAATTTCTTGAGGTTTTCTGGGAGTTTTTTGGTTCATGAGAGAGAAAGAACATCAAGATTTGATGAAATTTTATTTTCAGGGGTCTCCTTCATGTTCATGTGTTCCTAATTTGAAATTCTCAATGTTTCCTCAAGATACCATGGCAAAGAAGCCATCAATTTGCTCTCAATATCTTCATGGAGTCTTAGTTTAGCAAAGGTTAAGGAAAGTTTTCATTCTTTAAGGTATTTGATGATTCCTAGGTTTCCATTTCCAATAGTATATGCTTGTCTAAGATCTCCAAAATGGTATAGTTGGTTGAGGTATATACCTATGCATAATTCATGGTATTTAGGACTATCAAGGTATTATATTCATGCTCTTTTCACCTCCATCTTGTTTCATTCCCAAACATAGTCTTCACACTACCTTTCATCACTATTTCAAGCCTTTCACTCTATTTTCATTATCTTTCCCATCATCCATCAACCTATCACTACCTATCCACTCACTTCCACCTCATTGTTTTAGTGTCAAGCATGAGTCAAAATCATTCATAATCTATCATGGCTATGAAAGTAGGTATAAAATCTTAAAACTTTGCTAAGAATGATCACCTATAACCAATAGAAAGCATAATCAAGAGATTTTAATGGAAGGTTGTAAGAAAGGAAAGAAAGAGGATATCTTATTAAAGGTTTTGGTTTAAACTATCTCTTAAAGTTTCCATGAATGAATATTAGGCTCATCAACTGTATTTTGTGACCTTATTAAGGTCTAATTCCACCTTTATCCATATAGAAGAGCCCTACATAGTCATATGAAGGTATAATACATAGTCATTATGAAGGAATGATCATGGAATTTATGCATGAGTGAGATTTATCAAAGAGTGAAGGGTTATTTATCCATGTTTATGACTTTATTCATATCTCAACCCAAGGTGGCAGCCATAAGCTTGCAGTCAGTGCCTCATAAGATACCTATAGGCTACAAGTCAATATCTATATCCAACAAGTACCTTAACAATCTTAAGATCTATCTGAGTTCTTGAAGGCTAATTTATCTAGTGAAATGAATGGTTATTATGTGGTTGATAACCTAAATGAGGTAACCCAAATAGAATACAATTTTAAGGTATTTTCTAGCTCAAGAAACACTTCAAGAGAGGCTTACTGTCATATCTACAAGGACACTCAGCCATAAGCCAAGAAGTGGATGAGAAAGAAGTGAGAAACTTCAGGGTAAGAGAGGCTTCAAATGAGCTTGTGAATATATGGAGACCATTGATGAAATCATGAGAGGATCTTAAGATACATCTTTGACCTTATCAAGGTCTAAATTTGTCTCAGTTTGTACAAAAGACTAAAATTCATTCATTGTCAAGTTATGATGGAGAGAGGCCTATGTTCAAAAGGTGGAGTATTGACTATGAAGAACACAATATTAAAAGGTGGTGGAAATTAATATTGACTCAAAATTAGACCCTTGTATTTATCAAACTTATATTAAGTCATGTTTTCATTAGAATCTTCACCTACAACAATGTTGGATAGCTCTTGAAATATGTCAATAATAGTCATATGTTAGGAATATGAAGAATATGTTATCATGTTTTAGGTTAAATAAGGTTGATTATAGGTTTGAAGAGTCACTTGGAATTTTGGTGAGTTATATCAAGCCATGAGGTTCAAATTACAAGGTAATATAGTCATTCATCTCATAAATGGTCACCTACAACCTTGCCAACACAAGCCTATCTCCAAGTTGTAAAGAGGATTAAAGCATAGTAGTCTAATGAAGGAGTCACATGATAAAATGGAGGATTATAAGGACAATAAATATGTGAATAAGTTCAAGGAATATAGAATATTTTCCTAAGTAAGTTTTTTCTCCAAGGTCAACCTTGAAATGTTCATCTACAACCATACTAGGGTAAACTATATTGACATATCTACATACCCTAGTATGTTGAAATTCAAGAAGGAAAAATGTGAGTTAATATCTAATTTAAATTGGTTTCTTGATGTATTCAAACCTTCATTAATATATAACCTATACTACAAACTCATGAAAGTACATAGGCCTATGTACAAAATTAGGACTGCAAGAGGACTGAGAACGTCCTTGAAGAGTAAATATGCTAAAAGAAGTGATGAGAGGATGTTTATAAATAAATTATGAGGTATAAATATTAAAAATTATGGTATAATTAATGTAAATCACTTCCAATTCTCAAATCATCATCCATAAAAAGTTTAGTAAGGTAGTTATATTGAAAGAAATGAAGAGAAATGGTGTTTGATAAGGTACAATAAGACAGAGTTTGACCAATAAATGATAAATTATATTGCATAAAGGTCATTAAAAATCATAAATTCATTTTTGAAACTCCCATTTCATAGTGAAAATCATGAAAATGTCATAACTCAGTTGGTATAGTTGAGAAACCATGAAAATTGCAAACACTTTCAATGCCTAATAGGCAGTTTTGAGAGAATTTAAGGTTTTAGAGCTTATTTAGATAAATTTAGGTTATAATTTTTGGTAAATATGATAAAAATTAATATATAAAACTATTAATTCCATCATAAATTTTATATGGTCACTGGAAGTAGGCATTGTTTTGTCACAGACCACCTGCAGTCATGAAGAGTCATAGAAGAAACAAAGAGACTAAAATTGAAGGTCTAATGAGAGCAAAATAGAGGTTTAAAATTCATGAAAGGTTTTGAATAAATAATATATTATATTTAAGATCATAATTTTATATTTTAGTTATATCACACTTAGGTTTTAAAGTTAAAATTACCTTAAGGGCTAGCTAAGGGAGAAAGATCCAAAACAAGCAGCCCACTAGCTAGTTTTGAGAAAAATGAGTTTTAAGGCCTCTATAGGCATAATCCAAATATGAAACTTGGTATAAGTGGTTATAATGAGTGGTTATAAGTTTACATAATTTTTTTTATGTCACAATAATATTTTAGTCATCTGATATTTTGTCACAGTCCTATGTTTGTCTATTGATAACCAACATAGAGCTAAGCAAGCTTCTTGGAGGGCTATAAGGTATGACATACGGTTTGAACCTCATGTGATGGTTTTTAAATAATTTTAGGTTTATTTTAAGTATTAAAAAACCTTTTGAGATTTATAACATTAAAATTTCAAGGAAAAATTAAGATAAGTGCAAATTTACAAAATTCAGGGTTTTGGCATGCAAGTGGAGATAGTTAAAAAATGTGTTTTTAAGAGGCTTAAAAGGTTGTATGATGAAATAAAATGGTTTTAATAGTTTTTTGAGATATTAAATTTCATAATTAAAAAATAATTAGGTATTAATACCTTATAAATCTCAAGATATGCCTATTTCTCTCTTTCTATGTTTCTTGGTTCTCATTTTCTTAATATGTAGCAAGCCTAAATTGGTGATTCTGGATGTTTTTATTGATGAATCATGGAAAAAAAATTAATATTTTTGAGGATAAATAAATTTAATAATTAAAAATAATGAGGTATTGGGATCTCATAAAACTCTATAAAATAGAAAAACTCAGACCTACACATGCTCATAAATTTGACAAGGCAAGTTAAGGCAACCCCAAAAGATGTATTTTTTGAGTTATACTCAATGAAATGTCTTGAAATTTGACATGGAGGTCTGTTTTTGTGTATTTTAATTTTTAAAATTGGTTTAATTCAAATAATTTACTTTAGGAGAGAGAAAAGGGCAGATTATAGGTCTGTTAAATAGGCATGTCAAGAATTCTCACTTGACTACTTGTACCTTAGAGTGAGAAACTAACTGAATACTTGATGTTGTTTTATAGGCTCATAATAATAAATTTAGGTTAATATTAATTTAAAAATGGCCAATTCATATATAAAAAACTAATAATATGGATGAAATCTCAAGTAGGCCATTAGGCCTAATTAGGCATACTTAGGCCTAAAAGTGAAAACTAAGTATTTGAACACTTAAGAATGTTTTGGGAGGTTTAAAAACATAAATAGGGTTAAATGGAGATGTTATAAAGTGAATATAGGAGTTTCAAACCCTGAGAATATGGAAAATCACCAAACCCAACCATAAGGGTTACACAAGCTTCATTGCCAAGAAACCCTAAGCTAGAGGGATCAAGGCATATAGAGCATAAGTTGAAACTGAGACTTAGACCAAAGAATTATTATAAATATAAGATTATATTGTATAATAATCAAATTTTATAACTCTTTTCATTAAAGAGGAAGGACTTACAGACCTCTGACTTCCACATACACACAGACTAGCAATGTAACCCTATAGGCAACCTCATGAGGTGATGAAGACATATGAGGTTTTGAGAAGATTGAATAGTTTTTTAAGGCTTAAAAAAAGTTTAAATAAGATAATATTATTATTTTTAATCCAAAAATCACCTACATGTCACTTAGACCTCTAACATTCAGATTTGGCCAAATTAGGCCTATACCATTATGAAGACACTTGTAGACATTTATAATAAAAGTAAGACTAGGATAAGGTTTGAAAGGTTTTTAAAAGTATAATAAATGTGGTTTAAATTATATAATAACATGATAAAATTCATTTTAGTCCTTAAGGTGCAAATTCAAACTTTTCAGTCTTAACATTTAGTTCGAGTGGCCTTTTTAGATGATCATATCTTTCACCACATAAGGAATTGGACCAAATGATTTTATAATGATTTAAGTGCCTATATTAAATTAAAATAAATTATGGATTTAGGTTTATTAAGGATATGATGTTTATGAACCATTACTAAGACTATAAGCAGGTTCAAAATGCATGCAAAACCCTATAAGCAATTTTCTCTACGTACATATATTTGCACACCTTTTGCATGGGAACCCAAGATTATCAAGAAAGTTGAAGGGTTATATGAAATAAATATCCATGGTAAAAATTTCTATTTTCAAGGTCCGTACCTTATGAACAATGGTCAAGAAGGTAAGCCTGTCTAAGCTGCTAAAAGAGCCTATTTTGACTAGTTTTGAATTTTTGAGGTCATAAGCCCATGAAATGACTTGGAATCACTTGGAAAACACTTGAATAATATATTTTAATATATAAATATCATTTTATACCTATTTTTAATAATAAAATGGCACATGTGGGTGTTTAGGAGGCCCAAAATGGCCTAAAAATATCCATTTTTAGAGGTTTTCATAGGATGAATTTGTATAAATTCATAGAGGAATCCTAATAAAACCTGAACCACAATTATATGGCACTAGGATCCCTTTATATGGGTTTATAGGGTGATTTTCTTAGCTAAAAATCCAAAAACCCAAGTTTCCTAATGATTTATGAATGGTTACAGGTTTAATGGAGATTTCCACCATTATTGTAGGTCTTGAAAGTGGCATAAAACTTCATTTTATTCCTCATATTAATGATATGGATGATTTAAATCCTTATACATGTCAAAAAATGGCTCTCATGATGATAAAATGGCCTTGAAAGTAAGTTCTAGGATAACTAGTTGAAGATGGCTTGAGCTGAAAGACCTTCATTAATGGATTCCAAGGGATTTACAGGTTCCATGGTTAATTTTTTTAGATTTGAGAATAAAATATGAGTTGGGAACAAAAAGGAAATCACAAAAAAGTTATCCCTCAAAGTTAGTGCAAGCATCAAATGTCAAGGTGACTAGCCATGTTTCCAAGTTGATTCTACAAGCCAAGTGGAGATGGGGCATAAAAGTCAAATGTAGGAGTTTTGGGGGGTTGAGGAACAAGTTGGACCATTTAAGGAAAATTCTAGATGTTTTGAGATCTTTCTCAAGTTAGTAGAGCATGATGGCATCTTCCTCAAAGCAAATTTTGTCCTTCAGTGCCTTTTTAGGCCAATGGGAGAACTTGAAGACCTTTTTGTGTCAGGGAAACCTAGAACAATAAACATGCTCTGATCCCACTATGTCAGGATCTTGCTCTACCAATTAGAGCACATATGATTACTTCTCGTATTAGCAACTAATCACGGAATTTAACCAAAAATATAAAGTAACTAGAAATATGAAACAACACAGGAATTGAGAGACAATACACAATTATATTAGTATCACTCAGAAGAATATACAATAAAGAAGATGCCACTTCTTCTTCCACCTCAAAGGCTCGCCACACCTCAAGACCTTCTTCCCTCTCTCTCTTGGTCACAACAATAAATTCCAATATAGAATTGATGTTCACCTCTCTAACCAGTTAGTAACACGCTGCCAGTTCACCAAGTACACAACCATACTCCAAGTAGATCTCCTGCTCTCTGCTGCTACCTGCAAATCACTAGACCTTACTCACCATTCTAGATCTCCTATAGAAAGTCATGCTCACATGCTGACCAAGATCATACACACATGAAGAACCCTTCTGATTCTCCAATCCAGTACCCACCTTGGTACTGTGGCACTAAGAGGAACGCACCATTACTCTCTTCTCTCTGAAGGAGCTTATTGTTCTCTTACTCACTAGCTACAAGTTCACAATACAACCCATGAGTCCATATATAGATCTCATGCTTACAATAATTAGACTAACCTAATTAGAATAATTAGACTCGCAACTCAAGACTACAACTAGCCCTTGACATGCAAACAAATAGTCTCAAAATAGACTCTCCAGACTCAACATGCAAACTGCCTGTTCTCGCACAGGCTGTCGACGTCAGCTCCTCCATGACCGATGTCGGCCGACTGGTGATTGATGCCAGTTGCTTCCTCTTTGCTATCTGACCGATGTCAATTGATCAGACTGACACTGGTTTCCCTGCAACTGATTCTGCAACTCCCTGCAACTCTACATCCTCTGTAACTTCTCCTGTTTACATCTTGGTGAAGCTTTTAGCTCCACAACCTAACAATCTCCCACTTGGAGATAAATAGCTACACCTGTACCTGTACACCATCTAAATTATTCCCTGGCTTGTATTCCTCTTCAAGATCAACCCTGAAGACTAACCACCACACAACCTGTGATGCTACACCTGTCATTCAAGTAACCTGTCACATCCGAACCTACATATCCATGTAGTGAAGAACTTGACCCTGCATAACAAGAAACCCTGCTGCTAGTCCCACTAAATTGCCCTCCAATACTCCTTCCCTGAATTGGCTCCATGCTTTTTGACAACACCCACTGCTTGGGAAAACAATTTAGGTCTACACTAGACCTCATGTGATTTCGAACCCTGTTTCAAGCTAAGCTTGAATTGTCCAACCCTTGGTGTGCTTTCTGATTCTGCAACATGCATCATGAACCCTGCCAACACCGTCTTCACATCAGCTCCCACTGGAGATAAAATCTCCATGTCTCTTATGCCAAGAGTTTCGCTACTTCAAATTCTTCATGACACGCCTCTGAACTAACCTTACCCTTAGCTCAACAAATACCTGTATGTACAAACCTACTAGTAAATCACCCACATACAGTAACAAGATGATGTTGTGACCATCATCTACCTGGTAAGATAAAACCACAATAGTTACACTGACATTGACTGAAGCCATGCTTAGTCATCCACCTGTCAAACCTGTACCACTGTCTTGCAGCTTCTTCAAGACCATATGCCTTGGCCTTCTGTCTCTCATATCCATCCAGTCTCTTCTTTAACTTGAGAATCCATTCTGTCTCTTAGTGCTTACTTCCAGCTGACAAATCTACCAACAAATACCTATTTGGTTCTTCTCCAAGGACTCACACTCCTCATCCATGCCAATCTCCCACTGTATCTGGATTCTACCTGCATTGCTTCTTCCATCTTCCTGGTTCTTGACCATCAATAAGCAATATAAAGAAGGTGAACAATGAATATGAGGTTCACTTACCCTTTCTGACCTCAACATGAGCATTTAAGACTTGTTGACAGCTTGTTGTCTGCCCACCATCCGTACTAGTGACTGATCTCGGCCATCTCCTAGTCTGTTCCCGACTGATGTCAGCTCCCTGTACTGACCCTGACTGCCGACGTCGTTTCCCTGGCCGACGCCGGTGTCCCTTCTACCGACGTCAGTTTCTTCATGATCGACATCGGTCTTCTTATTACCAATGTCGGTTACTATCTGACCGAGGTCGGTACCTGTGTTCATTTGTGAGTGATAAATTTTTACCCGTGAGCTCTCCATGGATCAAAATCCTATTCAAATCAAACTTGCTCTGCTTAGAATAATTCAGTTTCCTCACCTGATCTCTGTCTGTCATCTCCTCCATGAACACTAAGGCTTTCTAGTTCTTTAGCTTGTCAAAGACATCTGACTTCCACTTCAAAACCTGCATTCTCCTTCTACATATGTGACTAAGCCTATGAAGCCACATCTCTGCAACAGAAGGTGAATCAACAATATAAGTAGATAGATAAAGGATACCTACTTTCTTACCACCATCTAATTCAAGTGTATCCACTGTGAGAGTTACAGTGCATCTCCCATCACCTAAATTTCCTGAAGAAATTAGACTCATCTTTAAGACTGGTACCTGCATGACTTCCTTCAACCACTGTGTGTCATCTATCTGCAATTTCAGCTTCACTTCCCCTTCGTCAATCATTTGACAAGGCTCTCCAACCCCTGAATAAATCTCTCCAAAGTCTCCAAAGACATACCTATGAAAAGATGCTCTATTTTTGGCTGCATGGAAAGAGGCAAAAGAATCTGTAAACAAAGATTCCACTTTATCCAAAACATCCTGTGCAACATTACCTGCAACATATGCTTCTATGCGTTGATCTTCTACCGACCAACAATCTCTTTTTACCTGCTCTTTCTTTCCATCAATCAGACCATTCATGCTATTCAATTTCTCCATTCGTAGCTTACTTTCTTCTGCCATTACTATACTCCCACTCAATCTAAAACACTTGTGAGTGACCTGTAATCAAAAACACTACCAGGTCTGAAACCACCTATTAGTCAACCCAACCAAAAGCTTTGATACCACTTGTCAGGGAAACCTAGAACAATAAACATGCTCTGATCCCACTATGTCAGGATCTTGCTCTACCAATTAGAGCACATATGATTACTTCTCGTATTAGCAACTAATCATGAAATTTAACTAGAAATATAAAGTAACTAGAAATATGAAACAACACAGGAATTGAGAGACAATACACAATTGTATTAATAATCACTCAGAAGAATATACAATAAAGAAGATGCCACTTCTTCTTCCACCTCAAAGGCTCACCACACCTCAAGACCTTCTTCCCTCTCTCTCTTGGTCACAACAATCAATTCCAATATAGAATTGATGTTCACCTCTCCAACCAGTCAGTAACACGCTGCCAGTTCACCAAGTACACAACCGTACTCCAAGTAGATCTCCTACTCTCTGCTGCTACCTGCAAATCACTAGACCTTACTCACCATTTTAGATCTCCTATAGAAAGTCATGCCCACATGCTGACCAAGATCATACACACATGAAGAACCCTTATAATTCTCTAATCCAGTACCCACCTTGGTACTGTGGCACTAGGAGGAACGCACCATTACTCTCTTCTCTCTGAAGGAGCTTATTGCTCTCTTACTCACTAGCTACAAGTTCACAATACAACCCATGAGTCCATATATAGATCTCATGATTACAATAATTAGACTAACCTAATTACAATAATTATACTCGCAACTCAAGACTACAACTAGCCCTTGACATGCAAACAAATAGTCTCAAAATAGACTCTCCAGACTCAACATGCAAACTGCCTGTTCTCGCATAGGCTGCCGACGTCGGCTCCTCCATGACCGATGTCAGCCGACTGGTGACCAACGCCAATTGCTTCCTCTTTGCTATCTGATCGACGTCGGTTGATCAGACCGACGTCGGTTTCCCTGCAACTGATTCTGTAACTCCCTGCAACTCTGCATCCTCCGTAACTTCTCCTGTTTGCATCCTGGTGAAGCTTTTAGCTCCACAACCTAAAATTTTGACCTTAGAGGGTTAATTTGATAAGTAATATTAGTGATTAAGTGGTTTATATGTTGTTGAGACTCATCTACCTCTTCCTCTTCTTTGTTGGAGATCCATGGAGTGTGGTTGAGTAGCATTTATTGATTTCTGAAAGCTTTCTTCTCTTCTCCCTTCTGTTTTCTCTTACATATACCTTTTCTTCTCCATTTTAAAGATATAATATCATTTTGACAAGGTAAAACTCAATAAAAATTTGTAAGAATAGCCTCTTTAAGCAATAAATAACTTATTTTATGTATCTTTTTGCCTACATCTAGTGTTTTAGTTAGCTTGTGTGTGATTATCTTGTGGAGGAGTGTTCTCCCTTGGTGATTGTCCTTATTTCTTTAATTTTTTTATATGATTCAAGGTGTTTTTAGGTCTATGTTTGTGCTATTTTAAACATTGATTAATGTATAGTGTGAGTTTTGATACTCCTTCATGATTCATCTCTTATCTAGGGATCCTAGTTTAGAAATATTGATGCAAAATGACTAGTTTGAGAGATTATGTGAGTGAGGGTTATCTTTGAGCTTCCTTAGTGTTATTTTCAAGAAACTTGGAGTGTCTTTAAGTTTGGTGTATCACCCTTTATATTATTTTAATTATCCCTTGTAACCCTTTTACCCTTTTCCAAGTCAAAACTAGTAGTTTAGATGATCTACCAAGAGGAATAAGCATTCTCTAGAGGTTCAACCCCATCATAGGATACCCATAACCTAAGGTTGATCCCATTTTATATTTAGGAGTGAGAGATCCTAAATACCTATCTCATAGGGTGAAATTATATTCTACAATAGGAACAACACATACAGAAGTTTAAAGTACTAAAGAAACAGCCCAAGAGCCCAATTTACCAAGTTATAAGTTAGGTCACTGTTGTACTTGATTTGCACATATTACATGATTCACACCTAAGCTAACATATAGGGGAGAAATAAATAATTTTGAGGCCCTCTTTAGATTATTACCTATGTAGGTAGTGCTCATTGATAGAGGGTTCTTTGAGGTCAACTCAACATCATGTACCCACTAACCCATTTTTCCCTGGGCCACTATGAAGATGAAGAACTAGAGTTTTATACTTTCATGAGGAGAAATAGTCCATGAATTAGATTTGAATGCACTATAATGAAGGTGAATACAAAAGAAAAAGAATCCAAGTGGTCACATCTTTTTTTAGTAGGTATTCTATATAGGACACATACATCAAGTTCAAATACTAGCGTTTATGCAACCATGCTAGGATGATACTAGTGTCGGTAGCTCTAGAGGAACTCAAATAAAAATATGACAACTATTATATAACCCTTTTCTAGTATAATTTATACTCATTATAGATTCAGAACTATGTTAGCATCAAAACTAAGTACTTTGTTTCTTTGTCATTTCCATATCTAGCATGGTTATATTTACTGTATTTAACATATCTCAGTTTAATGAATTCAACATATGTTATATCTAAGTTTAGAATATAAATGGATTGATTTAGAGATAGTTTACCATCCTTGTGCCCTAGGATATCTCTACCCCTTTAACCTTAGTTACTCCAATATAGATCATCTTAGGGTTAAATCATAGAAATTAATAAGTACAAGGGTGATAAATAGATATATAAAATGGCAATTAATTGTAAAACTCAGATAGAACATATAATTATTTTATTATGTTAAGATATGCTAAAATTTAAAAGTAAAATTATGATAAATACTATAATGATAAATAAATAAGATACTTGGTTCTAATGCTAATATAGATCTAGATCTAGAACAAACATGAAGTAGACTAGAAGAACATTATGGAACAATCATCAAATTATAGATTTTATGCCTCTATAGTTATGGACACTTGAATCAGCCTTAGACAATTACATCAAGGCTAGTGTCTGGATTAGACATAGGTGTATAATATGTAATAATTACTAAAACATGACATAACCACCTAGATGATTTTAGGTTTATCTTTGTCTTCACTCTAGTGCATTTAGATATGTGCTCCTTATCAAATGATCAAAACCCTAGTTATTCATCTTCATATTCATTGTGGGAAAAATGGGTTAGTAGGCACACTATGTTGAGTTTCCCCAAACACCCATCTATTAATGAGCACTACTTATATAAGCAATACTCTAGAGAGTTCCTCAAACTTATGTAGTTCTCCCCTTTGTGTTGGCTTATGTGTGAGTCATGCAATCTATGATAAGAAAGCACAATAATGACCTAACTTGTAACTTGTTAAATATATATTTTGGGAAACTCTTTCAATATTTCAGACCTATAAATGTGTTATCCCTATGATTGATATGGAAATAGGAGAAAATAATGAACTTTTCTCACTTGAATGCTTGATGGAATACTTTTGATAAGTTACCTTGGTCTATGCCAGGTAAGGAATGAATAAGGGTTGATATTGTATATGTATATATATCAATTCCTTTAGAGAATATCTCACATAATAATACTTAGGCTAACCATCAAGATACATTTTATTTGTAAAGTAGATGACTTTATGGCATTTGACACTTGCATCAACGCAAGCATTTGACTGCAACACAAGTGTCTAGGTAATTGGAAAAGAGGTGTAGGTCTATAACTTATAGATATGGAAGATAAATAGGTTTTAAGCATTCTAGGTAAGATAGAAGGCCTGGGTCATCAACATAAGACTGGTTAGATTAAGAGATAGGCCAAGGGGCATAAGAGACAGCAAATGCAAGACTTGTGGAAGTATGAAAGGTATAGAATGAGAGGAATAACCAAGGTATAAGTTTGATAAGTGTACAAGATTGAGGTGATATATAATTCATAAATATCATCTACATTTACCCCATTTAATCTATTAATGAGATTGCTAGTTCAAAGGGAAGGAATGCATATTTGGGTATGTATAACACACCTTGTATTTTCTTGAGTCCAAATTTAGTGCTTTGTTGGTGGATGACCAACAACTAAGAGCATGTTATAGTATATAATAAGTTCATATAATCTAAAATTAGAAGAATTTGAAATGATTAAAATTGAATGAGCAAGGTTTAGCAGTACACCTATGTATTAATGCAACCACCTTGCCTATTATCAGTTTAATTTAAAAGATATATCATTACCAATTAATGAAATTGAGATTATGACAAATATAAATATAGTGCATGCATGTGTGTGTGTGTGTGTGTGTGTGTGTGTGTGTGAGAGAGAGAGAGAGAGAGAGAGAGAGAGAGAGAGAGAGAGAGAGAGAGAGAGAGAGAGAGAGAGAGAGAGAGAGAGAGAGAGAGAGAGAGAGAGAGAGAGAGAGAGAGAGAGAGAGCCCATGCCCCTAACCTTGGAGAAAAGGTGAATTGACACATATTAGTTGAGACTAGTTCAACCGTGTAACCCAATCATACTTATAACCTATGAGTATGAGTGAACCAATTAAATTAAATTTATCAAACTGGTGAAGATGGATGATATAATCAATTCAAACCTAAAAACTTGGAATGATTAAGTGATTTAATCACCTTAACCATACCAAAAATTGAATCAACTACTATAATAGATTGGCTCAATATAATCCATAAAATTCTAATCTGGTGGGTTGTGATGGTCCCTAAAAGTATTCTAAATATGAAACTAATTATATTTTATAATATTAGGCACACATTTCATAGCATATGCACCTTAGATATGTCTCATGCTGAAACTATGTATAACAATGATACCAATATATATGATTTTACCACAAATGTGTATTTGAATCATATAACCATATAATTTGACCAATTTTATAACTATGGAAGTGTGGAGAACATGTTTCCAAAACATACCCTCAATATATATCTAAAACTAAAACTGGTGTAAGTGTGCAGAATATGTTTCTAAAACATGCCCCCATTGTAACCTGGGTATGTTGCATACTGAGTAAGTGTGGAAAACATGTTTCTAAAACATGCCTCCATTGAATCTGAAACTATGAATGTGTGGAAGCCATGCCTATATGACATGCCTCAAATAAATCTAAAATTATGAATGTGTGGAAACCATGCCTCTATGACATATGCCCACCGATATGTCCCCCTTTAAGATGAGAGAAGAATAGAAACTAGTAGTTACCTCACCTCAAAAGGATAAGATAACCATATAACTATGAATGAATCATGTAACATATTGGAGAACATGTCTAGGTAAATGTATCATTAAAGCACCATAATATTATCACATCAAATATTAATATTCATGATAAAATCATGGAAACATCTAGATAGTAATAGCACAAGCTCAACAATCAATCAAGCACACACATAAGAGTACTCAAAATCAAATCAAAAATCAATGGTCCATTCAAACCAAAAATAATGGGCATATTCAAATACCATCCAATCTAAGGGACATGCCAATTAAATGTCTATAAAGCAAGAAATCACATATTCAAATGTCAACATACAATAAACAATGACATATTAAAATGTCAAAGAGGCAAATAAAGGTACATGGGCTGCAAATAATGGAGCATATTCAAATGCTCAAACAAGTAAGACAATAACAAGGAAAGACACTCAAGGAAGTGCATAAATGAAAACATAAGAAACTAACATAAACAAATCATAGTAGGCCATGCATAAAATGTGTTAGCAAAAAATGTCAAGTACATAACATATCAAGTATACTACCAAAGATAGAAGCATGGATAAATTCATGTGTAAGTATATATATAAGCTCAAACATGATAATTTAAAGTGACCATATAATGATGTAACTTGGGTGTATCATGATCAAATAAGGTGGATACCCCTAACATCCTAGTAACGTGAGAATCACCCAACATATAAAAGTGCATATATCATGTATCTGTGTATAATTGTATCACACTCAAATAGAAGCATGAAACATATGTGCAAAAGTAATTGATATGCTATCCATTAATGTGGAACTAACACATAGATGCCAAGGAGCCATAGAATATGTAGATGCTGATTTTTTTTTGGTTTTTTGAATTTTTTGGTATTTTTGGAATATGTGAAAAGACTAGCCTATGATCGTATCTAAAGGATTCTCACAAATATCTCCACACTATGAACTTGGTGTAATAAACTAGTGATGTTGATGAGGACCATGTATAGATGCAATATCTATCACTGAAGTTCCTGAGACGCTTTGCGTATGTAAAATAGGACTCTGTGGTCATGAATAAATAGTAGGAGTAATAGGTGTAGGGTTTCATTGGACCCATCATCGATCATTATATGGTTTATTTAGAAAATAGTAATAGGAACATGCATAGCTACTCTAGATATTTTAGTGTGGTGTTTAGTAGATGAGGATTCCATGGAACCCACTGTAGATCTCTGATGTAATGGTCTCTCAAGTACTGGCTACCTAGTAAAGGAAATTGCTTATTTATTACCCTTTTATGGTGGATTAGCCTTAGTAAGCTTGATAATTAATTTCCTAGGTATAAATTTCTCTTGTTCAAGAGAATGCTCATATGGAACTCTATAAACTATAATTACCCATTTAGCATGAATGTATTTAACACACACATGTACTATATAAGGTACTACTCAAAGAATATGTATCTAAGGGCATCCCAATAACATATCAAATACACCTATGAAAGGTATAAAAAAAATTAGTAACCACAAGTCTAAGAACCACCTATAAAGGTAAGTCAATCTCACCAAGAACCTACTGTGAGGTCCTATCGAATGCTCTAACTAATCTATTATAAGGGTGTAAATCATGATGATTATAACCCAAGTACATAAGTAATTTCATGGTATAAATATTTTTTCTTGCACCATTATCAATCATAACACTATAAAGAGGTCGGTTATCAAGGTATGATCGAATGAATAAAGAATGAAGATTAGATTCATCATCATTAATCTCACTATAATTGAAAGTAATAAAAGGTCTCTGAATCATAGGAGGTTTATGCCATGTATAGGTACCAATAATCCCATCTAGTGGGTGCTCATAGTGTGATGGACAATGATGTGTGTTACATACCATTTTCACTTTTACATTCTTCTTAGAATGATATTTAAAAGGATTGTTAAATATCTTCTATTTTTGGTGATCACTAGGTTGTGAACTTGATTCCTTTAGAGGATAATCAAATGTGATATTTTGGTCATCGATAAGGTCTTGGATCTTATGATTAAATATAAAAATTCTATTTGTAGAATGACCTGGTCCTTATTGATAATCACAATAATCATTTGCATCATATCCTTTGGGTAGAGGATGGATCATATCAACTTATATAGGATGAGAGAGAGATATAAGATGACACTATACCATCCATAAGAGTAATGAAGCGGGAGACTTAGGTAAGTGTGTAAATTATCTCCTTGGTGCATTGGATAAGATAAGCCAATTAGGTTATAGGGAAAATATATTAACCTTGGTGGTTGTTTCATTTTTAGGCTCAAAAGGTTTTACCTTATAACTTGGTTTGATTTTAAACTTGGTATTGGATGTAGATGTAGTCGGTATGTTTGCTACATACTTAAGTTATTTAATGAGATATGTTTCATTTTGTGATACCGAACAACATGGCACAAGTCATCAAAATTTGATAATTTTAAAACAATGGAATCATGTAAAAGAGAAAGCAAACTTTTTTTAAAAATGTCTTAAAGTTATTTATCTGCCATATGATTGCTCATTTCAGCCAACATTGTATTATAACTTAATATATATTCATTGATAGGTTCATTGGTTCTTTGTTTAATTTTTTACATTTGGGCATAGGAAAACTTTTTGATAATGTTAATAGAAATTTTTTGCAATAAATAATATGCAAAAGGTTTGAATGCTTTCATGGATTGGAGACGTAAATCATATAACCACCTCAAAGCATAGTCCTTGAGGCTCCTTTGAAATAATTTGGTCAAAAGCCTATCATTGGAGGAATAATCAAGGCATCCCACATAGAAAGATTAAATATGCTGTTTAGGATCACCTTTACCATCATAAAATGGAAAATTAGGTGCAACAAAACTAGTTGGAAAAGGGTGCAAAGATATCTAAAGTGCAAGAGGTTTATGCAACACATCTTAGGAATCAATAACATGAGGAAAAATTAAAGCCTTTTTTCAATGTTTGTAACCTTGTCCTCTAAGGTATTTATAACTTGAAGAAGAGTTTGATTTGTAGATCCATGTAGGTATATATTATCAAGCTGAGTAGTCACCAAAGGAGAAATGAACATGGTTTGAGTCATAATAGGCATTGAAACTGGTATTTGTGTTGAATCATTTAATATTCCTATGCAAGATGTGGCAATATTATTTTCAAGAAAAAAGGTTGGAAGACATAATATATGCCTCCACTAGGTGTAGGTAGATTAATTGGTATGGAATCAATTGTAGTATCTTCTAAGGACTCACCATCACTAGGTGAAGAAGCCTTAGCTTTATCATGTTTACTTATTTCATCCATTGTAACATAAAAAAATGCATCCATTAAGATTTTATTATTGTTGAAATGAGTGATAAGTGTTTATTTATATTCCATTTGAAATTGAGTTTTTAGATTTATGTTTACCATTGATTTTAAAAATGAAAGATTCAAACTTTGTAACAAATTATAACAATTAGGAAAATAAAAAATACATAGCCCTAAACCACATAGGGTTTTGAGCTCAAAGATCGGGCTCACCAAATGTTTAACTCTAAATTGGATATGGATCCTATTGATATAGACAAGGTTAATAATATAGAAATGAATAAGCATAAGGGTGATAAAAAAATATATAACATGCCAATTAATTACAACACTTAGATAGAACATATATTGAATTTATTATGTTGAGATATGTTAAAAATGGAAAATACAACTATGCTAGATATTATAATGACAAATAAATAAGATACTTGGCTAGATATAATGCTATTACATATATTGATATGGAACATATATGAAGTAGAATTGAAGAGTATTATAGAAAAGTCATAAAATTATGGATTTTGTGCCTCTGTAGCTGTAGACACTTGCATCAGCCCTAGACAGTTATGTCAATGCTAGTGGCTAGATTAGACATAGGTGTTCAATAGTCTAAAAATAAGATGTGACCACTTTGATGCTTCTGAGTTTATTGTCACCTTTACTCTAGTGAATTTAGGTCTATGTCATGGGTTTTTTCTCCTTGTCAAATGATCAAAACCTTAGTTCTTTATCTTCTTATTGGTTGTGGAAAAAATGGGTTAGTGGGCATATGGTGTTGAGAAACCCTAAAGACCCCTCTATTAATGATCATTATCTATATATCTAATACTTCACAGAGGGATTCAGACTTATGTATTTCTCCCCTCTATGTTGGCTTGCATGTGAGTCATGTAATGTGTGATAAGTAAGTACAACAATGACCTAAATTATAACTTGGAAAATATAGTTCTTAGGATACTCTTTTGGTACTTCAAACTTATAGACGTGATGTATGTATGACTGATATGGAAAAATGAGAAAATAGGAAAGTTTTATTCACTTGAATGCTTGATGGAATGTTTTTGATAAGTTACCTTGTTCTATGTTAGGTGAGGAATAAATGAGGGTTTATCTTGTATTTATATCAATAATTTGGAGAATATATCACATAATAACACTTAGACTAACCATTAAGATACATTTCATTTACAAATTATATGAATTTAGGGAACTAGACAGTTTTGTTGGGTAAGGACACTTGAATCTATGCAAGCATTTGACTAGGATGCAAGTGTCAGGGTAGATGGAAAATAAGTGTAGGTCAAAAACTTGTAGATATGAAAGATAAATAGGTTTTAAGCATTTTGGGTAAGATACAAGGCATGAGCCATTAACATAAGACTAGTCGAACTAAGAGATAGGCCAAGGGTCACAAGAGGGAGTATATACAAGACTTACAAAAGTGAGAAAGGTATATAACTAATAAGAATAACCAAGATTTGAGTTTTCCAACTGTATACGACTAAGGTGATTTATAATTCATAAATATCATCTAGACCAATAGTTTATTTTTTTGTTAATTTCTTTAGCAAAATATTAGATTTCCATTGAGAAATACAAGTGAACATAGTTCCAAGACATATATAAAATCATTGCCAAAAATCCATCCAAAAAAAATAAAGATAACAATATAGCTTATGGCTTAAACCCTATGGCTATGGGAGTGGTCATCACCTCCAAACCTACCTCTATCTATTCAAGATCTGAAGTTATAACACAATCAATGACTTCTAATACTCCTTGAGCAATGATTGTGGTCATAAGATCTTAGGAGATGATAACTGATTCTTATCTTTTACAATCATGTTTTGAGTTGATGGTGGTGGCATATTATTCCATACTACTTGTTTCTTCCCCATCTTTAGGAATGGATTTTTCTCATTTAGTTTGTAGCCCATCATATTAATAGAGGGAAAATATGCACAAGAGAGACACAATCCATTTAAGATAAACTATAAATAGTTATGTTTCCCTCAATGGGTTACATGAATAAAAAATGCATATTGACATCAACCCATGATTGTGTATTCTTTGAAACTATGATGCTTAAATGATGTTGTCTCGTAAGTCTGTGGTTAGTTCCAATTGTCATAAGTTTTATGGTATGAATGTATTGTGTTTGTAATAAGTTAAGAATATCAACTATATACTTCAGACATTGGTTAATATTATTTGGTTGGGCACTCTATGTCACATGTTAATCTAGAAGGCTAATTGTGGTGGAATTATTATGTTGTTATCTCCAAATATTACACCACTGTTTTACTTCAAAATGATACTAGGGTAATTGAAATAATGAAAACTAAGGTGAATAATGGACATAAAGTATTCTCAAGTAAATAAAGTCTAAAACAATAAACTAGAATCTTAAGTGTGCTAAAAATAGGAACAAAAAAACAAGTAATATAAATGAAATGACAAATAAAATAAGAATCTAACACACTTGTGTATTATTATGAATTTATGGAACTAGATTTTGGTTGTGCAAGTGACTATGTGGATTTATGTTAAATATGGCTACTAGATTATGAAAGGATATATTCAATATTTCAATTATAATTGTCAAATATGTATTGGGTATATTCAATGGGAATCTGACTATGTACAGGATGTAACCATTGAATCTATTATTCTGTATGTTTTAGATTCTATATTTTTTCTATGTAGGTCCATTTTCATATGTCATATAGTGTTATGAAATTATAATTCATATATGTTACACATAATGCATTGATTTTTTCTCTTTATTATCCTTGAAGTTAACCTTGAAAATAACAAAAAAATAAGTGTATACAAAGTTATATGACTTGAGATACACCTTGAGGAATTGTATCTACATATCCTACACACTTGGAGTTAGAGTCAATGTAGTTCTTTTGCACATATAAATGAAATTTCAAGTGAGATATTTTATGATCTCCCCAATGAAGTGAAATTCAAACTACATGTACATTATCTTAAACCCTCTTTTGTTACAAGTTGATAATGTCATAAGGATTAAATAAGGTTGAAATGTCAAGATGAAAGATCCATTACATGTCATAAGGATTAAATAAGGTTGAAGTATCAAGATGTAAGATCCATTAAAAGTATAGCAAAATATATGAGCAACTAAGGCTCTAACTTAAAAATGGATGAGGATTCAATGTTCACTCAATAATTGATTAATAGTTTACACTAGATTAAAATTAATATGAATGATTTGTATATATAGTTATCTCTAAGATAAAACCCATGAAGACCAATCATGGGAAATTACCACAAGTTAAGGTCACAGTGCAAGAAATTAGGCCAAGCCAGGAAGAACCTATTGACCAAAATTTCACCCTATGTCAAATTTGGTCAACCCCCCTACATATTCAAACTTTTCATAAGGTACTATTCAAAATGGTTACCCTAGTAATAAATGAGGTCAAGTAACACCTTTGAGGGTCATATAATATGTTCTAGCCTTTGTCATACTTGTCCATTTGTCTTATTGTCTTTTTATACCACCTTTTTGGTCATTTTAACCAATTGTATAGTTTTTCATAAAAGACAAATGTTTCAAGAAGTAAGATAATGTACCACATGTCAAATAATGTCAGAGAAAGGCTTTGAAATTGAAATGTTGTAGGTTTAATGTAAAAATAAGAAGATCACCTGCAAAAACATTAGTTTTAGGTGTTGTACAGATGGAGGTGACTCATATGTAAGTGTATAATGCTTTAATAACATGTTTTGATAACCTAAAAGGTCATTTATAGACTTAGGTGGCTTCAACAAATCTAAAATTGACAAAAAATTATTTTTCTCTCCTATCACTCTCTTGGAAAGCTCAAAAAAGTTCCAAGCTTTTCATTTCGTATGGACAGAAGAAGAGGAGTTGGAGTGAGTGCACTTGGTGGATGTTAGGGGTCCCATTGATATTTCATTTCATGGTCATAGTTATAGGATTGGTGGCATGTGCTTTATAAACAATCATCAAGATTGTCAGTACCTCTAAACTACCTGTATAATCCCAATAGCTTGGTTTTTTTCATCTGGTTGTACTATGGAGATTGGTCTATGTGAACCAAATAATGTATGTAAACTTGTAGAGCATATCCACTATGTCATGTTGATTTCAACTTGGGTTAGAATGTGTGGCCATAGAAGGTAATCAGAAGCATCTCATTGTGATAGAATTAAATATCAATGGTCTGCAAAATAGTGTTTGATAGTTGCAAAGTTCATCTTTATGTGAGTGACTTCAGGTCAAGAGTAACACACTTGTTTTCAATCCCTCAAAGCATGGTTGGTCATATTATTCATTGAAGGTTTGTATTGAAGAGGATCATAGATGGAAACTAAGGTCTAAGATACTTGATATAGTAAAGTAGCCTTGAAATAGACACCTACAAGTTGCTACTAGAAACCCAATTATGTCCAGACCTAAAAGAGGCACCAAAGCATGTTTGGAAGCATTTGAGACTATTTTTGGCATCTCAAACAAATTCATGGATTAGGAGAAGATCACTATGTGAGTGGTGAGGCCATTACCTATAGTCAAACCTAGATGGAAAAGTGCAGAGTTGAAGAAAGTTGAAAATGAGAAAGTTTACCTTAATTTCTTCAAAAGATATTCTGTTCCACATAGTGTCATTTCATGGTGAGTGTCTATGAGGTATAAGCAATCCTAATAGCTTCATTCTTGCAGCCTAGGCTTAGGAGTAACATCTTAACACAAGAGAAGATTGTTAAGTCAAGATTGATGATGGTAGAATGGGTGTTCAACTCAATCAAAATATTTATGAAAACACTTAGATAACTACAGTTCCATTAAGTCAAATGAACTTGAAGTAATGCAACTTGCACACCTATAGTGCATTGATAGTAAAGGGATAAGAGAATTGTCTCAAGGTAAAAATGAGACCATTTAGGTGTGAGGTGATCCTGGTAACCTAAGGAGAAACCAAAAGGTGTGAATTAAAATTCTCAAACATGTATCATAATCTATAGAAATCCCTTGATTTCCCTAATTTCTACTTACAGTTTGACTCAGAAGATAGACTAGCCTAAGATAATAAAGAATACATGTTTGGAAGGTGGGAAAAGGTAGAATATGGAGATCAACATGTATAAATCACTTTCATAGTGATAATATCACACTTCCATATGATTCCCATAAGCACGGATGAACATAGTCAGTCATAACTAAAGGTTATTAAGCCCTATCAAAACCCTACACATAGTCATATGCCTAGAAGCTAGTCTTGAGAATTTGAGATGTTGAGGGATATAGAATCATGGTAAGGATTTGTAACTTGGTACAAGGGTAAATAATTCATTTAAAAATACTCCCATGGTATTGTTTAATCCAAACTAATAGGGGGCATGTTCACTATTTTATCTCAGACTTGAGACACTCCACAAGCAGTGCAACTTGCAGACCTAGTGCATTGATGAGAAAAAGATGAATGGAAGAGAAAGAAGACAATGTGGGATGATGTATAGGGTTGGATTAGATATGAATAAAGGTTGAGAATGTCCTAAAATCACTATCACCCCTCATAAGTTACCACATACTTAGAAAACCCAGTTTATGCCTATGAGGCCTAGAACTGGACATGAAACTCATGGCTTCTAATGACACTCCTATGGTCATGTGATCTTCAAAATTAATTTGAGAGACTTAATGAGAGATTGGAGGGTTGATGAGACTAATTTTTTTTTAGATAAGCATTTTTGGTCTCAATTTGTCTCAGGGGTGTCCATAATGCATAACAAATACCTGAGAGACAACTTATTTCACTCCCCTCTATACAAATGAGATGCATGGGGTATCAAGAACTTAGGTATAGTTGAGGGAGGTCATTAAATTAAAACTAGGGGCATTGGTTTGAGGGTTAAGTGCTTAACCTTTATGAATCATTTTTAAGAACCTAAATGACCTAAAACCATCATAAGATCCTGATGAGAAAGATATGAAGAGAAATGAATCAAGAAGGGGTAAATTAACTTGGAAAGTTATTTTTACCTACTTGGTACTCTCTTAGGATCCCCACCACTAAATTTTTCCATACCATCACTTATACAGATAAGTCAAATTCTATGTTTTCTGCAAGATTTGAAGTGATTTGAAGGTGCATAAGGGAATAGATGAATCAACACCATGGTGGAAGGTGTGTCAAGATGTGTTATAACTATTAATACACCATGTTCACATCATTAATATATTTATAACCATATACTAATCTGATTGCTACTGGTAGTCTTGGATAGAACAATAAGGAGGGTAGCTGCCAAGTTGAAGATGAAAAGTGGTGGTTTTGAGTTCTTTTGAGGCCTATATGATAGAATAGAATACAAAGAGGTTATGATAATGTGTCTCACATATTTTTAGTGAAATCTCCTAAGCATATACAGGTCACTCTAGTGACAAGTGTGAGATTTTAGGCCTAGAGGGCTAGTGAGTAGCTGCAAGGAAGTGAATAACAAGTGGCAAAGAGAAGATCATCAATTGGAGGTATGCATAATGACCTACACCAGTCATGTTTCCACATTAATAATTAAATACATATGTGTTAGTGACCTTTAAGGTAGTTCTATCTAGTAGTTCTAGATACTTAGTGGACTCCTCATCAAGAAGGGTAATTTTAAGAAGGACAATGGATATCTCTATGCCAACTTCAAGAGGATGTCATGTTATAGATAGACACTTGTCCAAGAGGATCTCATGATCTATTTCTAACTCTTTATCTTGATTTATAACTAGTATTAAAGACTTGACACTTGGTATTATGACTCTTCAATGTCACTCTTTCTCTCTCTTCTTCCATTACTCTATATATTAAAGCCATTTCGATATTATAAAGGATCCCCAATTGGTATGGTGAAGCCCTGCTAGTTTGACATTTTGTTTTGCCTTTGAATAAAGTTTTCAATCTAGTTTAGCCTCTAAAATTTATCACCTAATTATGTCAATTAGTCTATTTAGATGATAAGTGATGATTATTTATCCTTTCTTCCATTCTGCTTTTGTGTGCATTGTGTGAGTAATACTTATTCAAAAAGGTCTCATGAAGTGTAACTATTTATTAGGTGTATTTTAAGTGTGATGAGAGACTATTAGTGTATGAGATTAAACCTCCTATTCATACACCTTTGGAAATGCATAACAATCTATCTCCATGTAGAAACACTTATGTTAGAAGAATCTTGAGTTGAGATTAGTTTTAGTAATTTGCCTTCATAGTGCAAGTTTCAAGTGTGTTTGTGGAGATATATCTGGTGTATTACCTCCATTAGTGTAGGTTATTTTCAGTTTTATTTCTCTCTTTTCACCCCAAAAGTGATTAAACTAGTGTATTTGATAGCCTAAATAGTTAGATCAAGGGAGCTAACCCACAATCTAGAGATTTATTTCTTGTAGCAATCTACCTATAATCATAGATAGTTCGATGTTATCCCACATTTGAGAAGGTATGATTGCCTTATCTAGGGTGAAAATCTGGGCTATAATAGTTTTGCAATGCCTGATGGGACCTATGGTCTAAGAAAGTTGTTCAAGGTGGATGCTGGCCTTGGCAACAAGGAGGTTGTAATAGTCTACTTCCTATAGTATCTAGGGACTCCAATTATTGACTCTTGGTGGCAGAATAGTGAATTATTTCATGCCTAAGGTAAGCATAAGATCTCATATTAAAGGCATTCCTTTTTATTTCCAAGAGCTTCCTTATTATTCAATCAAACCATATAGATTTACTAACACCCATCCTTACCCAAGGAGATCATACTTTACTCATAAACCTATAAGAAAGTTTTGATTGGCCAAATCTTGAAAAATCCTAAAGCTATCATGGAAAGGAACATATATTTATCAATTTAAATGGCTATAGTCCTCTAAGACTTTCTCATTATGATGACATTCCCATATCAGCCCTCAAAAGTGTCCCTTCATACATAGGTGATACTGCCATTACTCCTATTGAGCACATTAGAAACATTGCCAACTTCTATAATATATATCATATCATTGAAGAGAATATAGATATTATGTTTTTTGCTATATCTTTCAAGGGGAAATCTATTGATTGTTATGGTACTTTGGATCTTGAATCTATCACCACATGAGATGAGTTGGGTGAAGCTTTAAGGAGAAGGTTTGAGGACAAAAGTGACCCCTTGTCTTTGACTAAGAAACTGACCAACATAAGGATATCACCTCAAGAAGATATTCAATACTTCAACACAAGGTTTTAGAAGGCATGGGATAGGATCCTAATTTGGTAAGACCTAATGTACATCATGCTTTCCTTTTTTATTTTCAGTCTTTTGATAATGATATTTCTATGATGGTACAATATATAGGAGGGAACACATTACCTAATGCCTATGAAGTGGCCATTAGGGATGAGAATTCTATGATTCAAGCTGGGAATATTTCCCCAAGACCCCTTATGCCTCTATTCCTTGATTTACAAACCCTTACACTTGTTGTTGCTCCCATCCCTACAACAAAACATAAGCCAACTGTCCCTAGTCAACCAATTAAATCTAATGAGGTAAAAAGAGTGGAGGATCTTGAGAAAAAGATCTTAGGTCTCAAAAGGATCATAAAAAAACAAGTGAGACCTTTCCAAAGCCATTATTAAAATAACAAGTCCTATCCAAACTATCAAGGTAATAAACCACCCTTTCAAGGTCATCTTTAAAGTCAAGGGTAACTAGTTCAAGCAAAGTCATATAATAGTTATAATCCCAATGCTCCCTCTACCTAAAAATAATTAGTGCCTAATAAAAATAACCTTGTTTAAGAGCATGAGGGTTATCCTCCATGGGATTAATCTCATGATCCATCTACCTATGCTAATGAGTCCTTCAATCAAGCTTTCAAGGTAAATTTGGGAATAATGCCAGCCATGACTCAAGTTGAGGTACCCTATGGAAGAGATAATAATGGAAAGGCTACTCAAGTGGGGTCTAATTTAGTTAATTAGAAGCAAGATGACTCATGTACTATGAATTACCAAGGGTAATCAAACAAAGATTCAAGTCTTATAGCTGCAAACACAAGGTCAAAGAGAAAGGCAATTGAAGAGGTTCAAGGGGCTGATAATGGTATATCAATGAGTTTTAAAACATCCCAAAGGGTAGGATGTCTAATGTAATACCAAATACACAAATAAATCAAATAATTCAAAATGTTAAGGGTTATTTCACACCTCAGAATTCTCAAGGTATAGGCAATCTAAGGTTAGTGGTTCTTTCACTAACATTGCAAATCAAATGAAGAAGGCTCATGTGAATATATCAATGTGGGATACATTAGTAATACCTAGAAAAGTAGACCTACTTTAATAAGATCTATCCAAACTTAGCATGGTAACTAAGTAGCCTAGTGGGAAAGAGGTAGCCTTGACAAACACATTGAAGCCTAGTAAGAGATAGCCAAAAAAAATTGAGAAAGTAGACAAACCCACTCCATTATATCTCTCTATCATCATTATAGATGTCTTGGTTCATAATTTATTGATTGATAGTGGAGTAAGTACTTTAGTCATACCCAAGAAAGTAGCTGATAAGTTGAATTCGAAGTATGAGCCTCATTTCAAGGGAGTATTACAACTAGATGGGTCAGCTTCCAAGATAATTGGAATAATCAAAGGTTTGAAAAAATTTCTTCACGCTTGTCCTAATTTCACTATTCTTCAAGAAATTGTGGTTGTGGATTTGCCACCTCACTTTTCCCTTTGCTTGCCAAGAGATTTTACTGCTAAGATTGGAGGATACTTGACTTTAGATTGGACCTATATGGTATTTAGGACTAGGTATGGTACTAAAGTTCAATCCAATCTGAAGCTCTATTTAACTTTCATGTAGATCCATATGTGCCTTATACATAAAACATGAATTGAAATATCAATGATGAAGAAGATCATCCTAGTGGTCAAGAACCTCTAACACTTCTTGATGGCATAACTAACTTGTACCTTGATGAATGTGGAGTTGAGCAATATGGATTTGAATAAATAGGTCTTGTTACATACATCCTCCACGAATAATGTGATGGATATCTTGAAAAAAATTATAATTACACTCTAGGATAGATTATATGAGGCAACTACCTTTTGCACATGGATGATGATGTTTAGATCCCAGCTCTAACAAAGCATGATAGTCCTAGTGAGCATTTAGTTCTGCTTGCCAAAGAAGAGGGTATTCATGAGCATGAACCTTAATAAATGGTTGGTGATATGTGGAAACAATTCAATACCATAGTGAAAATTTTTAAGGAGGTAATCAGGTCTACAACTCTTCAAAAAGAATAAAAACCTGATGATGAGGTCAAACATGTATATATTGAACACAAGGAAGAGTGTGGGGTCTCTACTAAGTAGAAAACAACTTTAGTAGACCATGAAGTGTTTGGTAAACAAGAACACAAACTTGATGACTCCTAAAAATAGACATATCATGATTCAAATACATTTGAAGTTGGGAAAGGTTTCATGACTCCCAATCATCATATTGAGGAGTGCCAAGTGGACATGATAAAGGTCAAGCGAGATGAAAAGTCAAACAAACCTCTAGGATAACTAGATGGAGTGTTCATGAGATTTCCAAGTGATGCACTTGTAGTTAGTAGAAGCTCTAAAGATGGTAAGTCATTTGATTACCTCCATAAGTAGGTTTTCATTGACAAACATTCATTCTATGATGGTTTCTTTTCATGGAGCAATAGTGATTCTAGAAGCATTGTCTTTGACCTTGGATGAAGCAATGAAGAAGTTGTTCTTCACCTCAAGTGTTTTGAGGTCTTGTATATATTAGGATGGGTGTGGTTTTCCATAAGTGTTGGGCACATTGTTTGGTGCAATTTTTTTGTGTGTTTTCCCTAAGTGCTTATAGAGCACATGTGTGTGTTTTGTTGTCTTGTTTTGTGTGTTTGTTTCTTGTATTATTTGGTGTGAGTTTTGAGTCTTTTTAGAGGCGTATAAGTGTCAATTAAAATATATGAGTGACTCCATTTCTCAATGGGAAGAGAAGGCAATTGGTACTTATCATAACAAGCATGCTACCCTTAGAAATCACCAAAATATTGACCAAAATTTCACCTTAGGTAAAATTTGGTCAACACCCCTGCATATTCAAACTTTTCATAAGGTCCTCTAGGCTTGAAAATGGTCACCATGGTCCTAAATGAGGTCAAGTCACACCTTTGAGGGTCATATAATATGTTCTAGCCTCTGTCATACTTGTTCATTTGCCTTAATGTCCTTTTATGCCACCTTTTTGGTTATTTTAAGGAATTATACAGATTTTCACAAAAAAAATGTTGTAAGAAGTAAGCTAACATACCACATGTCAAATCATTTTAGAGAAAGGATTTGAAACTAAAATGTTGTAGGTTAAATGTAAAAAGAAAAATATCACCTACAAAAAAGTTAATTTTAGGTGTTGTACGGATGGAGGTGACTCATATGTAGGTGTAAAATGATTTAATAAGGTGTTTTGAGATCCCCATAGGTCATTTCTAGGATCAAGTGGCTTCAACATATCCAAAATCAATAAAAAATTATTTCTCTCTCCTATCACTCTCTTGGACAACTCAAAAAAGGTCAATGATTTTCATTTGGTATAGATAGGAGAAGAGGAGTTAGAGTGAATGCACTTAGTGGATATTAGGGTCCCTGTGAGCTTCCATTTTATGGTTATAGTTCTAGGATTGGTAGCTTGTGCTTTATGAACAATCATTAAGATTGTTAGTACCTCCAAATTGCCTATGCAATCACAATGGTTTAATTTTTCTCATGTAGTTGCAATATAGAGATTGGTCTATGTGAAACAAATAATATATGTAGACTTGTATAGAATATACACCATGTAACGTTCATTTCAACCTAGTTTAGCATGCGTCGACATGGAAGGTAAGCAAAAACATCTGATTATGCTAGAAGTAAATATCAATAGTCTGCAAAATAGTGTTTGATAGCTATAGAGTTTATCTTTATATGAGTGACTTCAGGTCAAGAGTAACACACTTATTTTTAACCCCTCAAAGAATGGTTGGTCATATTCTCCATTGAAGGTTTGTATTGAAGATTATCATGGATAGAAAGTAAGGTCTAGGACACTTGATATAGTCAAGTATCCCTAATATATACAACTATAGGTTGCTACTAGAAACTCAGTTATGTCCAGACCTAAAAGAGGGACCAAAACATGTTTGGAAGAATTTGAGCCTATTTTGGCATCTCAAACAAATTCATAAATCAGGAGAAGATCATTGTGTGAGTGGTGAGACCATTACCTATAGTCAAACCTAGATGGAAAAGTGTAGAGTCGAATAAAGTTATAAATAAGAAGTTTTACCTTAATTTATCTGAAAAGAGATTTTGCTCCACATAGTGTCATTTCATGGTGAGTGTATATGAGGTGTAGGCAAGCCTAATAGCTTCATTCTTTTAGCCTAGGCCTAGGGGTAACATATTGACAAAAGAGGAGATTGTTAGGTCAAGAGAAGATGGTATAATGGGTGTTCAACTCAGTCAAAATCTTGATGGAGACACTTGAATAACTATAGTGCCATTAAGCCAAAATGAACTTGAAGTAATGCAATTTGCACACCTATAGTGCATTAATAGTAAATGGATAAAAGTATGGTATGAAATGATCCCATTAAAGTGTGATATGATCCTATTGAGCTGAGGAGAAACCAAGAGGTGTGAATTATAGTGATCAAACATGTATCATCATCTATAAAAAACCCTTGATATCCCTAATTGCCACCTATATTTTAACTCAGAAGATAGACTAGCCTAAACTAATGAAGGATACAAGTTTAGAAGGTAGGCAGAGGTATAAGATGAAGATGAACACATAGAAATCACTTTCACAGTGATAATATAATACTTACATGTGATTCATTTAAGTAAAGATGAACATAGATAGTCATAACTAAAGGTTCTTAAGCCCTATCACAATCTTGCACACAGTCACATGCTTAGAAGCTAGTCTTGATACTTTGAAGTCTCTAGAAGCAAGTTCAAGATTTGAAACTTGGTACAAGGGGGTCATCATGGGTTGAAAAAGACTCCCATTATATCCTTTAAGTCAAAATAATAGGGTAAGTTTTCATTATTTTGTCTCAGACTTGAGACACTCCATAAGTAGTGCAACTTGTAGACTTAGTGCATTGATGAGAAAAATATGAATAATAGAGTTATAAGACACTATGATATGATGTATATTATTGAATTAGAGATTAATAAATGTTTATAAGGTCCTAAAATCACTATCACCACTCACAAGTGACCACATACTTAGAAAACCCAATCTATGCCTATAAGGCCTAGAACTGGACATGAACCTCATGGCTTTTGATGACACTCCTATGGTCATGTGATCTTCCAAAGTAATTTTAAAGACTTCATGATAGAGTGGAGGGTTGATGAGACTTAGTGGTTTGCAGAGAACAACTCATATTAACCATTTTTGGTCTCAATTTGTCTCAGGGGTGTCCAAAATGCATAACAACTGTTCGAGAGAACTTATTTCACTCCCATATATATGAGAAAGATGAATGGGGTCTCAAACACTTAGTTATAGTTGAGGGAGGTCATGAAATTGAAACTAGGGGCATTGGCTTGAGGGTTAAGGGATTAACCTTTATGAATCATTATTAAGAACCTAAATGACCTAAAACCCTCTTAAAAACCTCATAAGATCCTAATGAGAAATATATGAAGATAAATGCATCCATAAGGCATCAATTTTATTGGAAAGTGATTTTGACCTAATTAGAACTCTCTCAGGATCCCCACCACTCAATTGTTCTATATCGTCACTTGTACGAACAAGTCAAATTCTATGTTTTTTACAAGATTTGAAGTGATTTGAAGGTGCAAAAGGGAATATATGAATGAAAACCATTGTGGAAGTTGTGTGGATATGTGTTATAACTCATCATACACAATTTTAACCTTAGTAATGTATGTATACCCCTCTAATAGGCTAATTGTTATAGGTAGTCTTAGACAAAATAATAAGGAGGGTAGTTACCAAGTTAAAGATGAGAAGTGTGGTTATGAGTTATTTTGAGGATTATATGATAGAATAGAAGAAAAAGAGGTTTTGATGATGTGTCTCACATGTATAAAACTAACTCTCTTGATTATATGCAAGTCACTCTAGTGATAAGTGTGAGAGTTTAGGCCTAGAGGGCTAGTGAGTAGTTGCAAGGAAGTGAACAACAAGTGGCAAAGAGAAGATCATTAGTTGGAGGGATGAATAATTACCTACACCAATAATGTTTCCCCCTTATCAAGTCAGTACATATGTGTCAATGACCTCTAAGGTAGTTCTATATAATTAGTGGACTCCTCATCAACAAGGGAAGTTTCAAGAAGGACAATGGAATATCTCTATGCCAAATTCAAGAGGATGTCATGTTCTATATAGACACTTGTCCAAGAAGATATCATGATATATTTTATAAATATTTATCTTACTTTTTAATTGGTATTTAAGACTTGACACTTCGTATTGTGACTCTTTAATGTCACTCTTTCTCTCTCTTCTTGTATTGCTCTATTTATTGAAGCGATTTTGGCATTATAAGAGATACACAATTGGTATGGTGAAGCCCTGCTAGGTTGACATTTTGTTTTGCCTTTGAATAAAGTTCTCAATCTAGTTTAGTCTCTAAAATTTCTTGCCTAAGTATGTCAAGTGGTCTATTTAGATGACAAGTGATGATTATTTCTCCTTGCTTCCATTCTGCTCTTGTATGCATTGTGTGAGTAATACTTCTTATAATAGGTCTCATAAAGTGTAACCATTTGTTAGGTGTATTTAAAATGTGAAGAGAGTTTAGTAGTGTCTGATATTAGACCTCCTATTCACCTACCTTTGGAAATGGATAAGAATCTTCCTCCATGTAGAAACACTTATGCTAGAAGAATATTGAGTTGAGATCAATTTTAGTAATCTGCCTTCATAGTGCAAGTTTCAAGTATGTTTGTGGAGATATATTTGGTGTATCACTTCCATTAGTGTAGGTTACTTTCATTTTTATTCCTCTCTTTTTACCCCAACAAGTGATTAGACTACTATAGTTGAGAGCCTAAATAGTTAGATCAAGGAAGCTAGCCCATAATCTAGAGATTTATCTCTTGTAGCAATCTGCTTATACTCAGAGATAGTTCCATGTTATCCCAAATTTGAGAAGGTCTGATTGAATTCTCTAGGGTGAAATTTTAGTGTATAATAGAACTTATAAAGATATAGAGGATAGATTCAACAGAACCTTGGAGAAATAAATGTTCAAGAATGAAGGCATACTATTCAAAAAATGGATGATTAAGACCTGAAAGTTGAAATAAGATAATTTATGATATTTATAGATACTATAAAGTGTTGAAAAGTATCCAATTAATGTAAGTGGACCAAGTGTGATAAATTGGGCAAATACATAATGGAAAAGTGTTTTGTACTAAAATTAGGTGTCTATATAATTCATGTATTTTGATGTGCATATGTGATGTGAATGCATACATGCATAAAAATAAAAATAATAATAAATTAAAGTACATACCTTTAATTAACTAGGGAAGGATCTATATACACCAAATATTTTTACCTTTATCACTTTACTAATGCTTTCTCTTGTAATTGGCTTATCGACACATTAATCTACTTGAGTGGTGCCTTAAAGGGTGCACTAGGAATGGGGTGGGATTGGAGCATGATATTTCACAAGAGATGTTGGAATTATATCATGTACACCATTATTAATATTAGTTTTACCTCCTCCAAGTCTCTATTTGTCTATCCCTTCTGCATACTTCTTATCTAGATTTTTCAGCTTCTATAGACTATATGGTATCAACCTGACCAATACCATTAGTTTCATACCTTTGTATCCCTTGTACTATATCATTTCTAGCCCAATATATTTATGATCATGTTTTTTGAAATTTTTAATATATAGGCTTGGCTAATACTATACTATGTTAGTCAACATCTACTAACTATATTAATTTGGTCAATATTGTCGACTTAGATTTTAAGGTTAGTTTTGGGTTTTATATATATATATATATATAAGGGTAATATTTCATTCCTAATAATATATATCACATTCATACACTCTGACTGTACTCACATTTCTTCCCTAAAGAAGTATTTGGGAGAGTTAGTGGTTTAGAACCTTATCTTAGAGGTCTTGTCTTATGGTGTCATTGAAACTCTATATGAGAGTGTTGATAGTGTAAATTATAATGTCAACAAATATACTCATTCAATTATTATGATCTAATTATATGAACCTAAGACTAAAATATCAATTCAAGAAGTGTAAAGTGTATATTAAAAGGTTAAGTATGCAAGGTGGTTTCAGAAACATTAAAGACTTAACTAGACTATGGGGAATCATTATTTATTAAAGTAATAATTACTACTAAATTTTTGAAGATATAACATGCATCAAATTAGATCAAAACAATGGAAAACAATTTAAATTATTATCGTAAAATTATTATAATTATTAATCTTTCAGACACAAATAACCATATATTGGATTTTTGAGTTTATTCTATATTATCAATCTTATTTAATAGAGTAATACCTATTGAAAAGGCAATATATTAGAGGACTGAATATTCTAAATAAATGAATGATATTTCTCTATATGATCACCTTCCTTATTCAGAATACACATTTATATTTGATTCATAAGAAATCAAAAATTAGATGGAACCAATAGTAGAGAAGGAAAGAACAACAAAAAAAACTAACTAAAGAAACAAGACTAAAATAACAAGTGAAAAGATGAAGCTAAGTAAATAATAGAATTCAACAAAATTAGAAATTAGTAGATTAGAATAAATTAGTTACAAAGTTAAAGCTAAGTCTAAAGTAAGGAATTAAACTAAAAAGGCAAACTAATGATAGAAGGAAAAGCAATTAAAGAAATAAAGGACATGAAAAAACACTGAGATTAACGAAAAAATGAGATTAACAAAGATAATAGAAATAATACAGTTAATATAATCAAATAAATAAGTACAAAGTAGAAACTCTAAATTATGAAAGAAATATATAAAGAGAATAACACAATGATCACAATAAGTGAATTGATTTGGAAAGAGAATGATTTTATTGAGAAATAATAGATTTCATATCAATTGAAAATGATATGAAAAAACAAATGTATTAAGATTTGTTTGAAGTTTAAACCAATTTAAAATCACCAAATATCATAACTAAAACCTTTTGAAAGATAATTCTAGGTCATTTATTGATAATCACTGAATCAAATATTATAAAACTTTCACTTTCATCATAAGTCTTTCAAAACTCATGAATATCTCTATGCCAAATTCAAGAGATGTCATGTTCCATATAGACACTTATCCAAGAAGATATCATGATCTATTTTTTAACTCTTTCTCTTAATTTTTAATTTGTATTTAATACTTGACACTTGGTATTGTGACTCTTCAATGCCACTCTTTCTCTCTCTTATTGTATTGCTCTATTTATTGAAGCCATTTTGGCATTGTGAAAGATACACAATTGGTATGGTGAATCCCTACTAGGTTGACATCTTATTTTGCCTTTGAATAAAGTTATCAAGCTGGTTTAGTCTCTAAAATGTCTTTCCTAAGTATGTCAAGTGGTCTATTTAGATGACAAGTGATGATTATTTCTCCTTACTTCCATTCTACTCTTGTATGCATTATGTGAGTAATACTTCTTCTAATAGGTCTCATAAAGTGTAACTATTTGTTAGGTGTATTTTAAGTGTGAAGAGAGTTTAGTAGTGTTTGATATTAGACCTCCTATTCACCTACCTTTGGAAATTGATAAGAATCTTCCTCCATGTAGAAACACTTATTCTAGAAGAATCTTGAGTTGAGATCAATTTTATTAATCTTCCTTCATAGTGTAAGTTTCAAGTATGTCTGTGGAGATATATTTGGTGTATAAATTTTATTAGTTTAGGGTAATTTTACTTTTATTCATCTCTTTTCACCCCAACAAGTGATTAGACTATTGTAGTTGAGAGCCTCAATAGTTAGATCAAGGAAGCTAGCCCATAATCTAGAGATTTATCTCTTGTAGCAATCTGCTTATACTCAGAGATAGTTTCATGTTATCCCAAATTTTAGGTCTGATTGACTTCTCTAGGGTGAAAATTTAGTCTATAACACAACTTATAAAGACATAGAGGATAGATTCAATAGGACCTTGGAGAAATAGATGCTCATGAATGAAGGCATGCTATTCAAAAAATGGATGATTAAGACCTGAAAGTTGAAATAAGATAATTTATGATATTTATAGATACTATAAAGTGTCGAAAAGTATCCAATTAATGTAAGTGGATCAAGTGTGATAAACTGGGAAAATACGTAATGGAAATATTGATTTCTACTAAAATTAGATGTCTCTATAATTCATGTATTTTGATGTGCATATGTGATGTGAATGCATACATGCATCAAAATGAAAATAATAATAAATTAAAGAACTTACCTTAAATTAACTAGGGAAGGATCTATATACACCAAATATTTTTACCTTTATCACTTTACTAATGTTTTCTCTTATAATTGGCTTGTCGACACATTAATCTACTTGAGTGGTGCCCTAAAGGGTGCACTAGGGATGGGGTGGGATTGGATCATGATATTTTATAAGAGTTGTTAGAATTATATCATGTTACACCATTATTAAAATTAGTCTGACCTCCTCTAAGTCTCTATTTGTTTATCCCTTCTACATACTTCTTATCTAGATTTTTCAACTTCTATAGATTATATGTTATCAACCTGACCGATACCATTGGTTTCATACCTTTGTATCCCTTATTCTATATCATTTCTAGCCCAATATAGTTATGATCATGTTTTTTGACATTTTTAATATATAGGCTTGGCTAATACTATACTATGTTAGTCAACATCTACTAACTATATCAATTTGGTCAATATTGTCGACTTAGATTTAAAGGTAAGAATGAAATATTACCCTTATATATATATATATATATATATATATATATATATATATATATATATATATATATATATATATATATATATATATATATATATATATATATATATATATAAGGGTAATATTTCATTCCTAATAATATATATCAAATTCATACACTCTATTTGTACACACACACACACACACACATATATAAGGGTAATATTTCATTCCTAATAATATATATCAAATTCATACACTCTATTTGTACTCACATTTCTTCTCTAAAGAAGTATTTGGGAGAGTTAGTGGTTTAGAACCTTATCTTAGAGGTCTTGTCTTATGGTGTCATTGAAACTCTATATGAGAGTGTTGATAGTGTAAATTATAATGTCAACAAATCTACTCATTCAATTATCATGAAGTTCAAGGTGGAATAATAATGGTCTAATTATATGAACCTAAGACGAAAATATCAATTCAAGAAGTGTAAAGTGTATATTAAAAGGTTAAGTATGCAAGGTGGTTTCAGAAACATTAAAGACTTAACTAGATTATGGGGAATCAATATTTATTAAATTAATAATTACTACTAAAATTTTGAAGATATAACATGCATCAAATTGGATCAAAACAATGGAAAATAATTTAAATTATTATTGTAAAATTATTATAATTATTAATCTTTCAGACACAAATAACCATATATTGGATTTTTGAGTTTATTCTATATTATCAATATTATTTAATAGAGTAATACCTATTGAAAAGGCAATCTATTAGAGGACTGAATATTCTAAATAAATGAATGATGTTTCTCTATATGATCACCTTCCTTATTCAGAATACACATTTATATTTGATTCTTAAGAAATCAAAAATTAGATGGAACCAATAGTAGAGAAGGAAAGAACAACAAAAAAAACTAACTAAAGAAATACGACTAAAATAAAAAGTGAAAGGATGAAGTTAAGTAAATAATAGAATTCAACAAAATTAGAAATTAGTAGATTAGAATAAATTAGTTACAAAGTTAAAGCTAAGTCTAAACTAAGGAATTAAACTAAAAAGGCAAACTAAAAACTAATGATAGAAGGAAAAGCAATTAAAGAAATAAAGGACATGAGAAAACACTGAGATTAACGAAAAAATGAGATTGACAAAGATAATAGAAATAAAACACACAATATAATCAAATAAATAAGTACAAAGTAGATACTCCAAATTATGAAAGAAATATATAAAGAGAATAACACAATGATCACAATAAGTGAATTGATTTGGAAAGAGAATGATTTTATTGAGAAATAATAGATTTCATATCAATTGAAAATGATATGAAAAAACAAATGTTTTAAGATTTGTTTGAAGTTTAAACCAATTTAAAATCACCAAATATCATAACTAAAACCTTTTGAAAGATAATTCTAGATCATTTATTGATAATCGCTGAATCAAATATTATAAAACTTTCACTTTCATCATAAGTCTTTCAAAACTCATAAATACTTTTTCAAATTTCATATAAAATACTCATATTAATATTTTTATACAACTTTCATTTTTAAAAAATTAATATAGAAATTTCAAGAACTAATGCAAACCAAAACACACATCAATATTTAACTGAAAATATTAAATCACCTTATATCACTTAAAAATTTGTAAATTATACATACATGTCAATTATTTACATTTCAAAGTGTCACAAAATGATCACTGCACCAAAATAATGTTGAGTTTGAAACCCACAACTTGATGCATACATAATGCAAAGCTCTATATTTTGACCAAATTATTTTGAAACATGTTATATGCATATATTCATTCACATGTAATTTGTATGAAAATTAGTTATAAGAAATAAATACGTTCAAACTTCATACTAATTTAAAGAAGATAACGAGAATAAATATATGAATCAAACATAAATAATAATTGTATGCCATGTTTGAAACCCTGACAAATAGAGGCTGCATTAAATAATAATTGATGGCTAAGTACACTTGTTGCACTTGAAAGAATGGAGATAACCAAAACCTCTTCTAATTTTCTGCCATCTTCGAAAATTAGTAATATTTTCAACCACTTTTTATTATCGTTTTATCAATTATCCAACAAAATTTCATCCAAACTAAATAATTAAAACATTAAAACTGATGCCACCAACAAGTATTTTGAGGTCACTATAATATTTAATATAATATTTATTAAAAATGATATGTATAGAGTTGACACGAACCCAAAACAAATCAATCCTTTATGTCATGTCTTGGTGACATATGGATATTGCACATTGAATAATTTATTCCATGATTTTTTATCAAAGTGGCATATTAATGTATTTTGATGACCCCTTTCAAATAATTCTGGCCCAAGGTGCAACATAACAAATTTGAATTGATCAATCAACTCTAAACTATAACATTAGGCTTATGTTTTGATAGTGCATTATAATTGTAACTTTAGATTAGATAATAAAACCTTAGAACTTAATATAATTTCGAATAAATATTATTAGATGATGATGTTTAAACATTAATATTTCATTGAAAGTGTTTCAAAAAAATTTAAATATTGTCGCATATATGTTATTAGATTAAGGATTAAACTTGTTTGTTACAATAGGTATTAATTAAAATAATGTATTGAAATGAACATGTATGTATAAATGAAACCCGTGTTTTTAAAAATACAATTTTGTGAAGTACGATACACATGTCAAAATGTTACTTTGATTTTTACTATTTCAAATATGAGCATACATGTTAACTTATAAGAACTTGTTCTGAATACGATAAACTAAATTTGTTATTTAAATTGAGCGTGATAATGCAAACTTTAGATCATTTTAGAAATAAAAAAATGACATTTAACATGCAATCAGAGATACAAATAATAATCAAGTGTTAAATTTGTCCCTCACCATGTAAACTTTAAATATGATACAAAAATTCATAATAAGGTAGGATTACATTGTTTTATTTATTTTTAACTAGGGTATTATAATTTTTCATAACAAAGAGGTCATTGGGAGTTACTAAGATATCTAGGTCATTATCCAACAATTTGAGGTCATCAACTTATAACTATTTTTTTCACATCTCTAGTTGAGCCAAATGGGAAGATTAAAGTGCTGACAAGTCCAACACAAGGTAAGGATTTCTATCCATATACTCTTTCCTTCACTTAATATAGTAGATGTTATTTACTGATTTTTGGATGTATGTGTGTATCTTTTTTTAAGCTTTTTCTTATACTAAATAAGCTCACACACACACACACACACACACACACACACACACACACACACACACACACACATTTAGGCTTCCATTTATAACCTTAGGTTGCATAGATCTTCATTTGGTTGACCATTGCACCTTAATTTGTTTATAATAACTTACTTATCATTTATTTTATGTGTACCCTTTTAAAATCATTTATTTTACTACTGTATATTTTTTAAATTGGTAATTGAGCGTTAATGTGTCCCTCACCCTTCCTTAAAAATGAACCAATTTACAAACGACCATGGAGATATCAAAAAAACTACACGAAATGCTAGGCACCAACCAAGACCAAGAACTACAACAAATGATCAGCCACAGGAGGCCCCCAACCTAATCATAAAAGGGTCCATAAAAGATACACGAACCACCCTATATACCAACAACTAAAAGACCACCCTAACAAGACCATCAAACACCAAAAGGGTTAAAAGCCAACTGATAATTAAAAATGGGCCAACAACCTAACCGAAACCACACCAAATTCAAGGATAACTACCTAGAGTGCCATTGTTGCTTCCCAAAACACCACCATCACTACCCTAAGCACCCCTATAACCATATAAAATACCATTGTCACCACTCGACACCTCATAGCCACACAACCATTTGAGCATAATAGATGCACCACTACCATCATCCTAGATGCCTAAATCCACTTCTTCCCTCATGTCCTCACTCCTCCCTCGCTACCACCATGATAATCCAACCTGATCCTTTGTGATAACACTATTAAAACCTAGCACATAAGATACATAATCCAACCAAACTCGCATATGACATGATGCAACTTGATACTTCGTAGTAGGACCCATCTCCTATTCTTAAAGAGAGAGTTGGGGCAATAAATTATTGTACAATCAAACCAACATCTTTACTATTGACACCAAATGATGAGCCTTTAACTAATTCATAGCTACCACCACTAGCACGGGGGGAGATTTGAGTGAAACCAAGATAAAAAATGGTAGCATCCTACTTGTGGCCCTTGGGTTCTGGAGACACTCCTATAAAAATTCAACATGCTTAAGGACACTATATAATTGGTTTTCTACATCCATAAAAGCATTGAGAGGGATTAAACCCTAAGATTTTAATGGGGAGAATATCAAAGGGTGATGATTTATACATGAAAAAATCCTCCACATCCTTTTTGATCTCCACTCTAAACTTGGACACACAATTGACACCACAATTAACATTGTGAGCCCCTTATCCTTCAAAAACAATAGTAAATTCCCTAAAAACATTGAAGAGATAAGTGAATTAACCTTAAAAATGAGTCTCAATAAAAAAATCCCATAATTTACTTTATGGCATGTATAACACTTCTAACCCAAATGATGAAAACCTTCTTCAACATACTATTTGAAACACTCCCTTTAAAGGACATCTCTTGCTTAGTATCAATCACCCACACCAATACCTCACTTAGAGCAATATGAATCATAAAATAAATGTCTAAAATCCATTTAAGAATCCCACAACATTACCACCAAACTATTTGTCATACAAGTCTAGACCTAGTTGAACACCCAAACTATAATGACATCCATGAATCTCTACAAGGACATAAAGCAGAGCATGGAGGAAATTTACACACACAAGCAAAGGGGAATAAATTATTACCATCACAATTATTATCCCCCATTCCAACCAATCATGAGAATGACCCATAACAACACCAACAACTTAATTAATAAGAAGGTCCCTTATTACATCCAACCAATCATACCCAAAATTGTTGGCAATTAATTCATCAACCTATGTGAATCCTTGGTTAGTTAAGAAGTCCAAAACAACATTGTCTTCATGAAAATAATGCTTGAACCCCTAAACGTCAAGAGAATTTAAAATATCCCACACCCATATAAGAATGGTTTCAATGTTCCAAGACTTAGCCTTCCTATTACAAAAGGCCTAGATTAACACCATTGAGTCCGCTTCAATGACAACCTTACCAATACCATAGTGAAATACTAGTTCCAAACATAAAACCATCCTCTATAATTCTACCTCATTATTTTTTCCATTAATGATATTACATGAAACTTATCAAATCAATGAACCTATGTAAACATAAATCACACAACCAAAACTCAATGCCCCAAGGTTTCCTCTAGTTGTCATAAAAATTTAATTTAAACATCCTAGCAAGTGGAGGTAGCCAATCTAACTTGATAGCTCATTGGAGAGATTTACATGACACACTTGACCCATTAATAATGAATTTAACTTGTATATTTATAATCATAGTTGATAATTATTTACCTTTGTTGACATCTAGTGAGAGATATATCCCAATGTCATAGGCTTAGGCCTTGGAACCATTTCTCTTGAAATTTGAGTTGTAAGTTAACCTATGGAAGATATATAAAAATCTTAGGTCTTTATCCAATTTACCAATTATACATATGTTCTATTTGATTTATATTATTTGAGTCCTACTCTATTGAGGGAGTGGTGATAGTTATAGGTTATCCTAGCCTGTGAATACATTTTGGTGAACCAAATGTGAATCTTATCTTAATTTTAGTTAGATACATTTCATGTTTGTCCTTTTAGATTATTAGCAACATCATCAAAATTATCATATATATTTTAGTCTGATACTATCAACCAACATAATACCATCCATTAATTTTATAAACTTTATCAACCAATCCAATATTATTCTATGTATATTTCAACTATATCAGCCAACTCAATATAGTCCTATGTGTATTTCCAACCGTATCTTCCAACCTGATATAGTTCCATTTGATCTATTTATATTTTTAATTATATCAACCAACTTGATATTGTTTTGTTTTCTTTTTTAATTAATTACATGATTTAGATTTCAAATTATATCATTTTCATCTTTATTTTTTATTTTTATTCTTATAAACTATGTTCCAATAGTTGTAAAATTAATGAGCTATCATTCAGGAGCAAATGATCATTAATTTTTCTTGAGCCATGGTGTGAGGGGTATTTACCCAATACTAAAGCCATTAGACAACACTATATGTGAAATTTAGTTTTTACATACCTCACGGTATATTAGAAAAGCCTAAAGTTTTTATTTTTTAACCTTTAAGAAGCCTTTCATCTATTTGATTTTGTATTACACTGGTAAATGATTATCCCCTCAAAGTTACTCTCAACATACTTTAGAGATAGGATAATATAGTTTTTCTATGGTGGAATCCTCTGTAGTTAGTTCCCTTATTATTGGGTTTATTATTTACGATTGGGATGAGTATATCTGAGAGCATATAAGTCAAACACACTTTTATTATTTTACCTCCCTACTTTTATTTTACTAGTGTTGGGTGAAGAACAGGGTTTTCTAAAATCATAAGGTATATTGGATGGACACATGTGTGAATTTTATGATTGTCGTTTATGTAATATTTTGTATGTATTTGACCTTGTAAGCATAAGAAATAGATTGAAGAATGTGAAGAGTCTTTCTTTTTGGCATATCGAAAGGCTGGAAAATGAAGATACAATGCTTTGTAATACTCTATTTATAGTGATCATTTGTAATGGAAGATGGTTCTAATGTGTGATAAAGATTAATACAATATTATAAATAGTTTTCCTATATGTCTTTTACTTATGATTTGTGTGCAGTGATAATTGTAGATGTTTTGATCTATTATTCATATAGTTATGTCGACTATTTTGTATATATTAACCATGCATTTCTTCATATAATTAGCTCAACTTAGTAATTAATGGTGCCATTTAGTCTAAATTATTGACAACTATTCCATTTTGTTATTAACTATGCATGTTATCCTTGTAATTAACATATTATAGATTTTAATAGGAATCTCTATTAACAATGGTGTGGTGAGCATGGAATTTTTTTTGAAATATGTTAAGATGGTTGATAGGATAGAGAGATTTAGAAAGGTGGTTGGATGAGATAATTTGGAACTTTGTAGAGAAAGAAGTGAGAAAAGTCAAATTGAATGTAAAGGAGATAATTTAAGAACATATATATGGAGATATTTATGAAACCTTTTGGTGAAAATTACCTAGATTATTAATTGTGTGGTTGTCAAGATTAGAGTATCATTATTTCCAACCGAGAAGGACATAGTGTATAGTCTAGATAGAAGAGAATTTAGATAGACTGCAAAGTCTAGATACTAAATGGACATGTACTATGAAATACTAGACCTAGATTATAATTATGACTATATCATGGAATTTGTTATGAAAGGTTATTTGGCCTTTGAATCTACATAAGACCTATTTGTTAGAGGAATCAGTGATAAGTTACTTCAATGACTACCTACATTGATAAAAATATTGGTTGTGGAAAAGGCCATGGTGCCTATTCCTACCAATACGGAGTAGTCATTTTAGGTGCCATGAGGAACATAAAAGATAGAAGTGAATGATATGGAGCTAAATAGAAAAACTTGAACCTGACCCCATAATATGGAGGATAAGAAGAGCCAAAGTGAGAAAAAATTTTGGGATTAGAAAGGGAATCGTAACAACATAGAAGATGGAATAAAGTGAATAATCCATAATTAACTATGAATAGGTGTAGGGGTAGATTGAAATATGTGGAAATGGAAAGGTGTAAAGAGAGGATATGAAAGATGATGAAAGTAAATAATGCATCGAGTATGCAGAAGGGCCCACTGAATAGGAAGAAGGAAATAGAAATAGTGAGAATATGAAGCTCATATAGTAGGAATAAGAAGGTATGTTAGCAATAGAACAAATAGAAGATATAAATAGATAATAGTGAATGTCTACACCTAGGAAAGAATATTCATGGAAGAATTTAGGTCTGAGTGCCAAACTATCATAGATTCAAGTTCAAATTTATAATAAGTTAAAATTAGAGATCATTCACTTCAAGAGTATGCATCCCCCTAGCCTAAAATAATATTTGGGAGAAGAAGTGTGGGAGAAGAGGTGGATACAAATCGGTTTGATTCCTTTACAAATAACTTTGTAAGCTAAGTGTGAAGACAAAGTAGGAAACAGATAAGAAGAGGACAAAAGGTCAAAATTATTTTTTAGAACACCTAAGGAATATAGTGCATATAAGTAGTCACTAGTGCACATACACATATAGTCATAGTCACTAGTGTGTATACACCTACAATCATATCCTCCAGTGTGTAGAAACCAGTGTTAGTAACTTCAAGTGTGATAACTATATCACTCAATCTAGACATGCTTATTTATTTAAAGTAATATGATGGGTCTATGGATCCTGAGCAATACTTGGTAACTTACAATTTGAAATAGAACATTAAGGGGGGAAAATCTAATGATGTTAATAAATGTGAACTCGTAGAGGATTTTTTAGGGTGCCCTTAGAATTAATTTTTGATCTTGTACAAGTCAAAGATTGATTAGTATCAGAGTTTAAGGTGAATAAATGTATAAGCCAAATTATTCAAAACCTAAAGGAGATTTGAATTTTTTTTGGACAATCGATTGAAGACTACGATCACAAGTTTTATTATGCTTTGAATAAGATCTATTTCATTATTGAAGATAAGGATAAGGTTACTTGGTTCATAGAAGGTTTATGGCCAAGAATTAGATTTTATATTACTTAGTCTCAATTCCTGACTAAAGTTGATGCCTGATCTACTACTCTATAAGTGGAAACCTTCTAGTAATGGGTTCTAAAGTGTAGGGAAAACTAGATGATTTTATGAGAAGAATCAATGAGATGCATGAGAATGATAAGCCCAAATTAGGCTTATGGTGTATAAAATGAAGTCAACAAGGCCACCTTAGGAATTACTATCTTAAACTTAAAATAGAGCTTTGTAAAATTTGTAGAGTAGTTAGACATGCTACTTTAAAGTTCCATCTTTTACAACAATATTTATAGAAATCATAGAGTATGCATTTAAATTTTTTTAAGTTGATAAATCATGATGAGAGAAGCTGTAAAACTCTACAAGATTTAAAATAAGATATTACAAAGAATGTCTTCACAATTATTGCATGATAGTTACCAACTATGAATAAAGGTATCCTAGGCTCAGATATGGACATAAAAAGTGTGAAACAAGTTAATCCATAATGGATACCTTCATCGCCAAAATACCAACCCTAGGGTCTATTTGGTTGGATGCCATCTTCCCCACAACACCAATATTAGTCTTCCTAGAATAATGTGAGTCCAGAACAATCTAATTGAGATATATGTTCACCTTAGCACCAATATGGAGGGTACAATAAACATAAAACCCAATAAGGATGATACACTAGACAATAGTAGCAAGGATGGGGATACTAAAAAATAGAGGCAACTATAGAGGAGACTATAGGGGAGGATACTAAGGAGGGTATCAAGGAGGTTGTAATAATGATAATCAAAAAGCCTAACCACCTATGCAATGTTATTTATGTGGAGAATACAATCACTATGCAAATAATTACCCTACCAATTTGTAGAGATAAACCTATTGCGTGTACTATATAATTAAAGGCCAACATCAAACAAAATACTATCTAATGCTTGAAAAGAAAAATAAAGAGAAGCTAATATGTAATGTAAACCTGATCTATGCGTGACCTAAGGAGAACACATTCATCCAGATAGTTACCAAGCAACATCATGAAAAACAAAGATTATTGCCTTTTGAAGATAATAATAGATCAAGGAATTGAAAAATCTCAGTTGAATTAATATCTTAATCCTATAAGGGAGAAGACTTTGATGTATCAATTATCTCAAGTTATACAAAATATACAACAATAAAATGTTTTAGAAGGAGACACAACATCTATTGATGTACAAATGTATGGATAGATTATGTGCATAATGAAATAAAGAGTCATAACTACTTTGAAAGACTTATTAAATTTACTTAATACACTATATAATGAGGATATATCTTAGAATATTACTAACCTCTTACATAATTTTTTGAAGTGTGTGTAGCGAGGGAAATAACATAAAAATAAGGTTGTCTGGTATATGAAAATTAAGAAGCCTTGGGATGTTGACTCTCACATGGATATTAAGCTTGTAGGTTACAAAATTCCTAACCTAGCATTTTATTTTAGGAATATTATGAATATGATCCTAAAATAAACATGGGAAGCTATTGGTAGGCCACACTTAAGCTCTAGTCCTATCACCCTCAACCTCACAGATTAAGGCCAAGTAAAAATGATTGGTCACCTCAAGGATTTGGAGATTAGAGTCGTTAGGCTAAGTCTGCATGGTGATTTTGAAGTCATTGATATGAAGACTATCAAGACCCATTATATTATCTTAATTAGTAAGAAATGGGATTAAAATTGTCAAATGACTATTAATATAGTGCACAACCAACTAGAGGGTCATCAAGGATACAAGATAGTTGTCATCCCTTTAAATAAAGTACAACAAAATCCATATATAATTATGAAGGAACCAGAGCCACCATATGCATATGGTGATAATAGTTAGTTTAAAGTTGGCACACATATATAAAGGAATGCATTGAGAGCTATTGAGCATCAATTTTTGAACCCACACATGGAATAATCACAGATAAAAAAGTAGCCATATTACAAGTTGATAATAACAAAATCACCAATGACATAGTTTCAACTCAAAGGTTTCACCTCTCTATTGGTGTGATCTCCCACTAATTCAAAAGTGGATGTCTTATACAATATAGGTGTAACAATGATTGTTTATACCAAACCTAATCTATAGGGTGTTTTACCTTGGGAAACAACATCTTACATAAGTGGTGATTTAGACACTCACATGTTAAATTGCGTGAGAGGATATCATGAGCTATGGCCTTTTCGCATGGTGTTCACTATCTAATGTCAGTTACCTCAATAACTTATGATAAAGGACCTTAATCCATTCATCTTTAGGGTAGATCACCATGTGCCAGAGGTGGATCAAATAATTAGTGCACTGAGATATGTACTGAAAGGCACTATTGTGAATTGGTGGGTAGTGCATAGAGATCCAAATATACATTAGGATGAGGCATGTGAATTTTTATGTGTATGGTTTCAATTACTGGCTATGGTGAAATTTTAATGTCTATTATTTTAAGAGGGCTAATGTCTCAAGCTTCACATTCATCAATGTGTAGATATATGATTTACACAAGGAGTAGCATTGAAGTAGTGGGTGCACATTTTTAGCCACACACTAATGCCACTACCATTGACTTGGTATATGCATCAAGAGTGTAGGAGAGAGACAAACATTGTGCACAAGCATAATAATATTTCATTCAAACTTTTGTGTTTGAAGATGATAACCCTTTGGTGTACAATGCATTGTATAAACTTAATATATTTCTATGTCATGGATGAGAAGAAGATTTGGGAGCTACAATAGAGTTATCATCATAGTAGGAAGTAACTCATGATTTAAATTTGGTGCTTCATAATTATAAGGCAAGTAAATATGAACATGATTTTATTAATCCTTATAATATAATAATAGATGAGCTGATGAAATCTAGAAATAGTGACAAAGATTTAGATTTATAAGGCTTATTTGCACTAGAGACAAAAGTTGAACCAACACTAGCCCAAAGTGTAGAACAATTGAAGAAGACAAATTATGAAATATAAAGATTAAAAAAATGGAATGAGAGCACACTTCAAGATGATTTACCCAATACATCAAATAAAGTGTATCAAGAACCCCTAAAGAAGATCGAAACAAAGATAGGAACACAAATAGTTCCTAAGCTTATGGCTGTGGGAGATTAATGTAGATAGGAATAAATCTTAGAGGCATCACAACTACTATGAGACTATCAAGATGTTTTCTCAACCAAATTCTTTGAAATAAAATGTGTAGAACTATCATTGGGGAGATGCACATAGAGTTGAAAGAGTGCATTCAACCCATTAAGAATCACCCGTATAGGCTAAAACCCAACATGAAAATAAAAGTAAAGGCTACACATGATCAAATTAAATAAGTAAGAATCATTTATATAGTAGAAAAACTAGACTAGGTGAGTCTCATAGTGATACAACCAAAGAAGTCTAGAGAGATAACGGTTTTGGATATTACCATGCACTTAATGATGCCTACATCAATGATCCTTTTCCAATACTATTCATGGATGAAGTCCTCAAGTTAGTCACAAGTCATGAAGTGTACTCATTTATAGATAGATTTAGTGGGTACTATCATATTATGATCATAGAAGAGGACCAAGCCAATACTACTTTTGCAACTGAATGGGGATCATTCACATACAAGGTAATGCCTTCTAGTTTTAAGAATACACTAATAATTTTATCTAGATTGTAGTAACTGCATTTAAATACTTCATTCATGATTTCCTATAAGTATGCTTGGATGAATGGACTATATTTTCTTTGTTTAAAGAGTATCTATCAAAATTATGACCAATGTTAGAATGGTGTTGAGCTATGCACATTGTTATGATTTTAAAAAAGTGCTTATTTTTCACACTTTTTGGTATTATTTTGTGCCATGTTATATATAGTGATGACACTCTGGTAGACCAAGCTAAGATTATTGCAATAGTGGGGATGCCACCCTTGACCAAATATACAAAAGTGTGCACCTTTCTTGGTCATATAGGATACTACAATTTTGTTATCAAATGATACACAACCATATTTTCACCAATGGAAAAACTACTATGCAAAGATACAAGGTTTTAATGGACATAAAAATGCTAAGCAACATTTATCAAACTTAAATAAATGTTGGTAACAACACCTATTTTAGTTTTGCTTGACTGGAAGAAGCTATTCCACATACATGTGGATGCTTTTGGTATTGTAGTAGGAATTGTCTTAGTGTAGTTAGGTGATGGTGAGTTGGATCACCCCATATATTTTAGTAGTAATAAGATATTAAAAACCTAAAATAACTATACCACTACATAAATATAGGTTTTAGCTATGGTATTTACATTGAAAAAGTTTTTATACTATCTATTGGCTACACTGTTTGAGTTTTTTATTGACTACCAGGCATTACAATACTTAGTTAATAAGCCAATGTTGGGAGGATGGATCTCTAGGTGGCTCATGATGTTTTAAGAGTTTTAATTTTGAATCAATGTAAATTCAAAACAAGAAAATGTTAGACCAAATCATCTGAACAAGCTATACAATGGTGAAGAGCTAGAAGAAATAGAAGATGAATCCCCAAATGCACATTTATTGAGGGTTGCCTTAATCTTGGATAACATGATGTGTTATGTTGTGAACAGTAGCATTAGAGCATGAAAAAAAAAATTATTTAAGAATCACATCAGGTAATTGTATGGGGTCACTTCATAGGTGAATCTATTTCTAGAAAAATATTACAGAGTGGTATTTGGTTGTCAACTTTGTTTCAGGATGTGTACATGGTATCCAAGCATTGTGATGTGTGTCAATGAATGAAAAAGTCAAAAAGTGTGATGAGATGCCTTTAGTAACAATTCTTGTACAACAACCATTTGATTAGTGGGGAATTAATTTTTATAGACTTATAATTCACCATAGAAAATGAAGTCATGTATGATACACTATTACTATGATAGATTACTTCACCAAATGGGTGGAAGCTGTTACAACCCCAAGTTACAATGTGAAGGACACTACCAAATTATTATATGAATACATTATTACAAGATATAGATTCCCACTCAATTTTTTTAGTGATAGAGGAATGCATTTTATCAACAACACTATCAAGGATCTCACTAAATTATTTATGATCTCACACCATAAGATCGTGACTTATCACCCTTAAGCAAATGGACAAGTTGAAGTGTCAAACAAAGTATTGGGAAAAATGTTAACAAGGATATGTAATGTACAAAGGGATGATTAGAGGATCACATTAATATGATTATTTGGGCATATATATCACATTACAAGTGTGCCATTGGTTTCATTCCCTTCTAGTTTGTCTATGGTCTTGAGGCAGTAATGCTTATGGAGTACATTGTTCTGAATTTGCGTATTACAATGGTTATGAGGTTAGGCAATCAAGATTATCTAAATAAAAGATTAACAGAGTTGGTTATAATGTAATAAAGTTAATAAAGGACATAATGGATGCAATAAATCCATAAATTAAGCTAGAAGACATGACATAATCATACCCTATGATCTAAGTAATTTCATCTAGAATAAGCAGTATTACTATATGATAACAAGTCTAAGGAATTCTCGAGAAAACTACACATTAGATGGAAGGGACCATAAATTATTCATTAAGTCTCATAATAGGGTACCATTATGTTAAAATATTTTTAGGGAACCATATTACTAGGATGTGTTAATGGATATAGGTTTAAGCCTTACCATCATTAGTATCTATCATTATTGTTGGTAAAAAGAGAGGGTGCTGAGTAGCACCATGTAGATTAGGGTTTTTATTTAATGTTATTTTGTGTTTTTAATTTTTTTTGATAGAGTTATAGTGTTTTTACAGTGTGATCTTTGGATTATAACTCATCATAATGAACAAGGAATAGTTGTAATCATAATGTACAATCAAATTCTAGAGATAACCTATAGGAAGGATAACTGGAACCAACTACATAAAGGTAATGAAATAAGTGTGGGAAGGTGGCACTGATAAGATAAGCACAACTAAAGGATGGATAATAGTCATTCAAGATCATTAACAATAAGTTACTTAAATAGATTGCATCGTTCCCAAAGTGGATTGTGTGGTCAACTTACAAGTGGCATCATAAACAAATGTGATAGAGGAAAGGATATCACATCACATAAATAATTACCAATAGATAAATCAAGGATTATAGACCCAAAAGAGTCACTATCAGATCAAATAACATCAAGTGATATTAATTTTGGAGGAAAAATTGTGCACAACCAGCTCAGTGCATTTAAAAAAGTTAGCTACATGAATTTGGGCTCTAAAAACTATACAAAGAAGGAAAAACACAAACATTACATACTTATACCAATAAGAAAATTCTATGAATTACTTTAGAAAAATCTTATTATGCACATATTACATATCAGAGATAAAACAAGCAAAGTATGTATTTAACCTAGGTCATAACAACAACCATGGAGAGAGCTTAATTATTGATGCAAATTATAGATACTCAGAAGGAGGAGATGGAGATTAGCTTAGGTCTTTGTCAAACCAAATATAATGACCCCAATGCCTTCAAATTAATTGATCAATTAGAAGCTACTTTGTTTACTTATGGGCTGCAAGAAGCTACACAAGTAGGATCCCTAGTGCTCCCATTTATAATGTGAGGTTCAAACGCATACAGATTGATCAAGCTACCCATATTTGGATAACTCTATGAGGTTATGATTATTCTTTTGAGTAGGTATAATAAAGGGGATATTTATTTATCCCAAGATATCACAATATGGATCAATGCTTAGACTATGACATGAGTAACAAGCCTCCCAACTCATGGAAAATCCCTCTTCCCCTATAAGTCCACCACTCCATCAATTCATTTAGACACTAGGGAGAAGTATACGATAAGGGCAGGTAGAGGAATACTAATTTAAGCAATATATGATGATTTGGTGCACATTTTGGTTTAATGCATTATAAATAGGTTTTGTCAAATTACAAAATAAGAAAAATAGGAAATAAAATGGGTTTTAGATATTACATATCACATGATACACCTATGAGAAGACTTAATTGTCTTGAGATTCTAGCTTTGGAGATAAAAACCAACATTGAGAAGGTATTCATAGTTACCTCCCAGACATTTCAATATTATTTTTTGTTTTTTCTCCTTTGATTCACACAATAGAAATCATCAGAAGGACCAGTCAACTCGACTGTATATTTTTGGCCTACTACTACATTCAAAAACATTACATGGACAAAAACATGAAAATACTATGAGAAAATAGGGAGGTTCAATACATGGTGGATGAAGGCTCTATCCTTGATCAAGTCACACCTCATAATACCCCAAGATATCATGCATTGATAACATGTATTAGTCATAAAACTGCATAATGGCATCCAGATCAAGGTGCATGAGTTATTGATACCAACTGCAACCATAATGACATTCTTCATCATGATGATGGATGCACAAGTAGAAGTTTGGAGGTATAAATATCTATCTTTGAGGTTAGATCCACATCTACATTCTATTCTCCAAGAAGGACAACAACCAATTTCAAAATGGGCATAAAGACAATAAAAAGTGCAACCACAGGCTCCACTACAAACATCGACAACTCCCTCATATCAAGATAAAGGCAAAAGGAAGACACATGCATGGTTATCTTAACCACTACTATCTAAGAAGAGGACACATCACACAAAGTCTGAGTTGGATAATCCAAATTTTCCAAAGATAATAAGTGAGTACAACTTGATATAGATGGGAGTCAAGGAGCAAGAAGTTCTGAAGACCATGCTAGAAGATATCGATAATGAGGTGTATGAGTAGGAATAAGATAAATAATTATTTTTTGGAAAGCAGCTTGCACCTGTCAAGTATCAGGTAAGGCAAGACCTTTGGCTCAATATCAATCAACCTCCACCCTCTATCCTTGTTGACATTGTAGGACAAGAAACATCTCAATAGAAGTTGGCAACTAAAATATTTCACAAAGATCCTATTGTAGGATCTTCTACTATGCATGATTCAAAATTAGTAGCATAAGAGAGTCTACCCCTAGCCTCAACATGCATGTAGGCACTAAGATTTTGCATGATAATATTTGTTCTAGCTTAGGTCTTAGGTCCCCTTCTTGATTATTCCTATTTTACCATGTTTAAATATTTATTTACCCTTTTACCATTTACCTTGTGTAATTACATTTTATTAATTAATTTTGACTTAAGTAAAATAATTCAATTAGTTACATATGGTAAAATATAAATAAATCTACCTAAAATAGAATGTAAGGTAGGTTGTTTTAACCACCCTTAACCTCCTCATAATCCTGAAATCACTTAAATGACTAAGAGTTCAAATTAACTTCTTGATTGGATTGTTTTAACAACTTAGGCCAAAGGATTGATTTCTCATACTTGTGATTACACCAAAAGGCTGAAGATTTTTTTCTAAAGTATTAGTTAAATAATTATTCATTTCCATGAAGATTTGACACCTACATAAACTCATCCACCCCATCAGTAGGTCAAGAATCATCCTCTCAAATTTTTAGTTTGTAATAGGTTGGATGCATTATAAAAGTTAGTCTATCATTCATTTTAGCAATTCATTCTATAATTTATTCTGTCTATATGTTATTTTACATTCATTTTTATATTTTGTTTGTCCTTATAATTTTTGTTGGAATATATTTAGTTAGCTCTAAACCTCTAAAACCATCCTAAATCCCTTTAAATCCATCTTCTAAAACCATGTCTTAAGACCTTTGTCTACATTTATAGAATTCATGTAGATTCCTTGAATCAACATTAATCCTACAGATTGGCATTGATCTCTATCAAACATCCATTATGTCTACACCTGAATCCCCTTTAGTTTACAATCTGATTTACATCTTAGATCACTACTTTTTAAAGTTATGGATTTATTGTATATGACTCTTCCTAGAATTATTAATGAAGTGGTTATTATACAAGATTTACCTTTAGTTCAACATCCCCTTTTATCAGACCAAAGATACATTTAATTTGAGCTAAGCATTTGTGCTATTTTGTTTACCCCTACCCTAAAATCAATTGCAGACTAATTAGAAGTGATCCAAGCTAAAAAAGACACTGCCAAAGACTATTAGAATGTCTAATTTACCAATCTTCATCCATTGAACATAGGTTAAATCTTAATCATTTTATCATATTATCTATCTTATCAAATGATTTATTGTAATTTTAGTTATATTTATCCACTCAATTGTTAAGATAGTGGGTTGACATCCTTGTAAGGAAGTGTACCACTTCTTAGGACTGGTCTCATACTAGACATCCCACTCATTTATCATATTAATATATCTTTTATTTGAGTTATCTATTACGTATAGGTAATCCTTCCAAGACAAAAATGAGTTTTCACATCATCAGATATGGTGTACAATCCATTTCAATCACAATTAGTCTTGTAAAACTCTGTATCTTATTTTAGGTTTTTAAGTAGTTTAATTTTTATATAAAATGAACAAAAATACCTTAAACATTATCGCATGCTCAGTGGGATCTATTAAAGGGCCTCAATATTCTTGTTTTCTTTTTTTTTATCTTGTGTGTTTGTTTCATTTAGTGAAATTTCTTTTTTTTTAAACATTCAAAATAAAAAATGAAAAAAATATTTAGATTATTTTCCATTCTTTTAAAGAGAAATTATTTTTTTGTTTGCTTATTTTAGAAAAAATCTAGTTTAAGTAAGTGGGTTAACTCATCATTTAGTCTCACTTTAGTCACACAAAAACTAAACCATAATCATAAAAAATTGTAATCAAAATTATAGACACCAAAAATCCACACACTACGATTTTGAGTGTCGAAATACCCCTAGACCACCTTAGGACCCCCTTGGGACCAATTTGACCCTTTGACCCTGTTACCTTTTAATTCACCCTTATTCATTTTTTATTTCATGAACCTTCCCTAAGTGAAAGTCGACCTACCATCTCACCTTAATGATCATATGTTTATTTCTTAAGTCGACTCTTTATTTTGAAATTTTATTCCCTTGTCTTCATATGTGCGAAATTACTAAAGAATTGAACCTTCCTTTGAACTTGAACCATTTTCAAAGTTCAAGAGTTCAATGGTTAAATATTTCTCAAAAGTCATGAACTATTGGTCCCTTTGTGTAACTCAATTTGTATCTTTGAACCTTTGCATTGAACCTCATTTCAACGGTTCAAATATTCAACATTCTATGACTTTAGTCCCACCTTTCCCAAAGTCTTTTAAGTCAAAATTTGTGGGATATTTTAAAATAATTAAATAATTTAGAGAGAAATATATCCAAAACATTTTATGAAATGGAAATTTATAATTTTGAAAGGTTATGAGTAATCATTACACATTAAGGTTGTGTGTGAAAACTACTTACAATTAATACACATGTCAGAATTTGAATCCTATCAAGCAAGTTTATAACAAGTTAATTGATCCAATAATTATTCAACCTAATTTCATGCCTTTATCAAGAGAGGAAAAGTCATTTTTAATAGTAAACACACAGGTTAATGCAAAGGTGAGGAGTGCTAGAGGTATAATATTTTTATTGCACAATTTCATAGTAATTTTTGATCCATTGAAGGTGAGTTCAACTTTTACTATAAGCTGATTCCATTATTTTGTTGGAAAGGAGAGTCATTTTGAATTTTTGGTATTATTTAATAAGTTCAAAGCATTTTTTCATTATATCCTCTAATTTATAGGCATGAAATCTGCTTGTCTTGGTTACAAACACGATCCTGGTCTTGTTTGTTCTCTTCTTAAATTTGGGGATACTTCTTTAGTTCAATATGATTTAGAAGATTTTAAGGAGAGGGTTAAAAATCCTATATCAACCCCTATGATGGATAAAATAGTGGAAAGTGGTTTAGTTAAAGTTATGACTTTTCCCATGGTGGTATAATCTCTTGAATTAGTTCTAGATGCATGAATAAATATGACCCTCAAAATAGGTGTATCAAAACTGTAGATGGCAATGTATTACTGCATGTCAATAGACAAACCCTAATAGTTGTGATGGAAATTCCACCCAAGGAGCCATACTCTGACCTTGATATTACTTCCTCTTATGGTTAGAAATTAGTTACTAAAATTTCAAAAAGGAGGTTCAAAACTACCCAGAGCATTAACCAGAGAACATATGATACCAAAAATTAAAGACATCATGGTATTATTACACAAGGTGAAAGGCAGTTCTCAGGTATTTTATTGGGAGGATTAGATATACTTCTTCATTCAGGTGATCCTCCAAGGAGAATAGTATTTAGATTGGGTAGAAATCATAGCTGAATGTTTGCATCTGGGTTTGAGTAATTATTTCAAGAATAAGGATTTTTATGTCTTCATTTCTCTTTTACTACTTAGCATATACAAGAGAATGGAGAGGGTTGCCTCATGCATTCTTAGTTGAAGATAATAAAATTTATGATTATTACCCACATTTGTAGATGCAAAATTGTTATAAAAACTATGGAAGGGTTAATGATGTTTTTACTGATAGGATGACTAATGAATTGGTAGGCAATGTTACTAAGAGAATGTCTGATGAAGATGATGAGCTCAAAATATGGCTCATTATTGACATGTTATTTCATTTAAATCATCTCTTGAAGGATATTATCTTATACAAATCTTAGATTCTTAGATAACTATTACATGGAAAATAGATATTTGTCTTGTTTATATTGAACCAAAGACTAAATCTTCATTTTGTCATTAATGTCTAATACATAGCATGTTTTAGTGATATTTTGTGTGAAGAATACTCAAGAAGAAGACACAGGTGATGTACAGTGAATAGCCCATTTTGATCTCCATCCAACAAAACTATGGACTCCATAAGATTGTTTCTACAAACTCCGTAGGCTTATTTATACGGACTCTATAGGCTTGTTTCTATAGACTCTACAAGCTTGTTTCTACAGACTCTGTAGGCTTGATTCTATGGACTCTACAGGCTTATTTCTATGAACTCTATAGGCTCATTTCTATGGACTCCATAGGGTCAATACCAAGAATTTTGTAAAGACAACGGGAAGCTGGAGACCAGATAGGATAAGAAAGAACCATTCTAGCTAGAATCAAATAAGGAAAATAACTGCCTACTATTTTGAAGGACTTGCTTTTGATAAATTTGTATATAATCAGATTTTAGGACTATTATAGGATAGGATATTTATTTCATCATAATAATTGGATCTCTTGGGAATCCAATCTCCTATCTTTAGATGAATGGATCGACCAAAGAATCCTATTTCTTTGCATCTTATTTTGAGTTAATTATATTAGTATAAAGTGTAAGACTTTTGACTATGAATAGAGAGGAAAGAAAGAATAGAGGATATAGAGAAGAGAGAGAATCAAGAATTAGATATTATTCAAGCATACAGGTTTCAACCATATTATAATCATTTCATTTCTATGAATTAATACTTCGAGTTTCTAGCACTGATTAATCTTTATTCCCGAGTTTGAGAGGAGCAAGGGCCCACTCTCCTTGGAACCAAGAACTATGTATGGTATTTGTGTTCTATTTTATTAGTTAGAATCTTGTTACTATTTGCATTTATAAAAACATCAAAACAAATTCATAGTTTAAAAAAAACATTTTCTTATTTCATTTCTCTTCTAAGAAAAGTGTGTTTTCTTTTATAGCAGAAATGTGAAGCAAATTTCCTTTCATACGTAGGAGTGTGAATGTACTTTCCATGCAAACGTAAAATAGGAGTGTGATCTTTTACTTTTAGCAAAAGAGTGGATTGATTTGATTTATTTATTTTTTAGCAAAAGTGTGAATCAATTAGTTCAGGATATATTCCTTTCTTTAGTCAAAATTAGAATAGGATCAACAAACACCCCCATAAGTAGACTTCTAAATCTACCATCTCATACCTTACGACAGATAGCTTTGGACACCAGCCCTAGTTGATAAGACACAAATTGAATATTGGTTAAATGAAGAGTTATACGACACTCATCATTTTTGGTGCCATTGTCGAGGAACACAAGGTGTTAGTAAGGTAATCATTATTGATCTAGAGTAATAAATAAAAAAATTAAAAATCATAAAAATCTCAAAATAGTCAATAAATTGATATACCATCCTAGAGATTCTAAAGGATGATTTATTCCAAAGTTTCCACCTAGGACATAAGTGGACACTCCTTCAACATCTCTGAGTAGTGAACTAGAAGATACAAGTGAAACCTATTTACAAGAATCTTCTAAAACTAGAATAGGAACCAGGCCATTATCACACGTAAGCTCCATAGGACAAATTCCTCAAGATCAATCTCTTGTAGGAAGACATTATTTAGAGATTACCAAAGACTTAGAAGAAGCATTTCAAAAATCCATAGCTGAAGAAAATTTTGAGAACTTGGAACAACCTATAATTGAAACCACAAACATTCAATGGGAAGATCATCCTAGCTTTGAACCATCATCAGAAGAAGAAAAAATGGCTCTATAACAAAATAAAAAACTTGCACAACCAAGAAGGATATTTTCCTTTCCTATTGTTGCAGATCCTAATGATCAAACCCCCATGAAAAATATTTCACCAGCTAATCTGCCAAATTTTTGGGGATGATCTACAAAAGATCCTGATCAATTCCTGTTTGAATTTAAGGTCCTATGTCAAACCTATGATTACACAACTGATAGCCAGAAATTAAAACTATTTCCTTCTACACTTAAAGATGTAGCTATGAGATGGTTCATGGGTTTACCTAGAAATTCTATTAGAACATGAGATGACATGGAAATAGAATTATTGAATAAATACCAAGATTACTGTCGAGTGTGAGAAAAAAAAGAGGATTTCTTCAAAATCAAACATAATGAAGATGAATCTTTAGAATATTATTTGGATAGATTCATGTTCACTCATAAAATAAGTAATTATCCACTCACTGAAGATGTTTAGAAATTAGTTTTCTTGAAAGGATTAGATGAAGACACTAGAGATGCCTTAAATCTAATGGGTAGAGGAAACATAAATAAGTTGGATTTTGATCAGATTTTTGAGCATTGTACCAATTACTCTTGAACAAAATTAGAAATCAGAAAAGGGAAGTTGGAGAAATCTAATGAAGTGGGTAAATTAATGGAAGAATTTGCTAATCTTAAAACAAATATTCTAGTTACACTAAACAATACTCTAGATGGCCTTCAAGCTAAGGCAAATGTAATAGAGCCTTTAGTAATCTACTATCCTAAGTGCAGATAGAAACATGCACTTAGAGACTGCCTCTTAGATAGAACCAATATTTCATCATGTGGAATCTGTGATGCAACAAATCATGATACCAAATATTGCACCCTTTTGCCTGTTTTAAAGAATCAAATGAAAACCCAAGTCCAGTTCACTGAAGAAGTAAATTATATTCAAAGGCAAAACTTTGCCCCACAAAACCAGGCTCAAGGATTGTTTAATGCAAGAAATCTAGTTAACCCATAGATGGCACCATGGAATGTTTTAGTCTCTTCACCATTTTGGAATCAATCCCAAATTCCATCAATTCAAAATCCATGGTCAGGACAAGATTAGATGCCAATACCTCCATGGATGGTGCCACAGCCACAACAATAATGGGTACCATAACAACATTAGATGCCACAACCATATCAACAATGGAATCAGTAGTGGAACCCACAATCACAATTCACCTAACCAAGAAGACTATTCAACAACAAACTATTATCCCACTCCTAGTTATTCAGCAACAAGGACAAATCAATCAACCCTCAATGCCTGCATAACAAATAAAAAATCCAAAAAATAAACAACTAACACCTATTTATGTTAATGAATAGGAAGAAACAATCAATGTTGGAGCTATTGAGTGTTCAGACATACATTTGAGATCAAGAAAAACTATACAAAAACCTTCAGTACTCATTTTTGAGATACCTAATGAAAACAAAAAGATAGAATCATCTTAATTAAGAACTGGAGAAGTTGAAATCAAAAGGATCCCTGAAGTAAACAAAGGAAATACTACTACACCAGTAGTTCCTTTTCCTGAAAGATTAAGAGAAACTGATAACAAACTAGACTCAAACTTGGTCCATGAGTTGCAAAAGATTAATATTGAGGTACCCCTTCTACAAGCTATTAGGGATATACCTAAATTAAATAAGATCATCAAAAACCTCTGTATTAAGACACCTGGGAGGAAGGTAAAATATCCTAGAACCATTCATGTTGATGGAAAAGTTGTTGATTTATTAGCAGGAAAACTATTAGTTCTAAAATATACAAATTTGAGAAGCCCAGTGATCACAGTCATAATTGGAGGAAAATAAATTCCTAACATCTTGGTAGATTTGGGAGTAACAATCAATGTCATGTCAACTGATACTCTCCATGCATTATCTCTTATGAAAATGCAACCTACAACTATTATTCTTCAAATGGTGGACTGGTCGGTAATGAAACCAGAGGGAACGATAGAAAATGTTGAAGTGTTAATAGAATCTTAGGAATATCTAGTAGATTTCATGGTCTTGCAACCCAAAACAAAGAATATAGGATATCCTATAATCATAGGTAGACCATGGTTGGCCACTGTAGCAACATTGATTGATTGCAGGTTAGGAGACATGACCATTTCTAATGGGTTAAAATCCAAATGCATTTCCTTGTATCCCCCTGCAAAACCATCAACAAATTACATACAAGAACTTTGGGTGGATGAATAAGACAACATATTAAAAAACATATCCTCCTTAGCCATGATCATAGTTAAAAAACACTTGGAAGAATTGAATGGAGACATATACCCAGAATCTATAGACTCTGCCAGTCTAGAAACTAAAGACTCTACTAGTCTGAAAGCTATAGACTGCCTTAGTTTAGGATTCTTGGGTTAGATAGAAAATTTTGAAACCTCCACTTCTAATTTTGATAGTACTTCATCATATGATCATAAATTGATTCAAGAAAGTGTGTGAAAATTGGCAGAATAACAACAAACTCATTTCTTAGATACATTTTATTGTTCCTTAGCAAGACTGATTCCTCCTGGAAAAGAGTTTGTTGATAATGTAACTATGTTTCATAAGCTACTTCCTCATCCATGTCCTCTGAACTCATTAATTAGTGAGTTTAAGCACACAGAATCCAACTACCTAGGTATAAAACCAATCATGGTATTACCTAGAAATTTTTTGAAGATTAATAGTTGGTTAACAAATGAAGAGGAAGATCAACTCTTTAAAGTGTTGGAAAGACATACCAAGGATTTTTATTGGGATTATATCAACATGAAAGAATTCACCCCAACATATGCACTCATCACATTTACATAGAATCTATGAAACTGGTCAAACAACAATAAAGAAGAATAAACCCAACACTAAAGGAAATAGTCAAAGCAAAAATCCAAAAGTTGCTAGAATTTGGGTTTATTTACCCCATCTCAGACAGCCAGTGGGTGTCACCTTTGGTAATTATGCCCAATAAAAATGGAAAGTTAAGAGTATGTGTGGATTATCAAGAACTAAACTAAGCAACATCAAGAGATTACTTTCTTTTATCTTTCATTGATCAAGTTCTTGATAACTTGGTAGAAAAGAAATATTTTTCTTTCCTAGATGGGTTTAGTGGGTATAACCAGATAATGGTAGTAGCTGAAGATCAAGATAAAACTATGTTTACCTACCCTTGGGGAACTTTTACTTATCGAGTACTTCCATTTGGACTCTGTAATGCTCCCACAACCTTCCAAAGAACAGTTCTGGCAATGTTCTCTGACCTTACAAATGATTGTGTTGAGGTATATATGGATGATTTCACTGTTTATGGTGAAAGTTATGAAGAAGATCTTACCAACATGGAAAGAGTATTGATCAGATGTGAGGGACATCAATTATCTTTGAGCCATGAGAAATGTTTGTTGATGATGGATGACATAATAGTCATGGGACACCATATTTTTGCAAAAAACATTGAAGTAGATCCAAAGAAAGTTGAAATAATTTCCAACTTACCCATTCTACAAACACAAATTAAAGTTAAGAGTTTTTTGAGACATGCTAGTTACTACAGTCACTTCATAGATAAGTTTAGTCAAATAGCTTCCCCTATGTTTGTCTTGCTTACAAAAGACAGTACATTCAAATGGAATGATAGTTGCCAACAGGCCTTTGAGACCATCAAAGCTAAACTTGTTAATGTTCTAGTATTAAGAGGACCAGATTGGACTAAGCCATTCCATATATACACAGATGCTTCCAATACAACACTAGGAGCAGTTCTTCGACAAAAATATGAAGAAGATAATATGTATGCTATATATTATATTAGAAAAAACATGACACGTGCTAAAAAAAATAACACCACAACTGAGAAGGAATTTTTAGTTGTAATTTATGTAATCAATAAATTCAAACACTACATAATAGGCTACAAGGTATTTGTCTATACAGACCATTCAACTATTAGATATCTTACCAACAAACCAATTATAAGAGGTAGGATTATTAGATGGCTATTGCTCTTACAAGAATTTGATGTTACTATTATAGATAAACCAGGGAAGTCTAATGTGGTTGTTGATTTCTTGTCAAGAATCAACACTACAGGTGAATAAGAACCAATAGAAGATTAACTTTCTAGATGAACAATTATTCACTATTTCAACACAATCTCTATGGTTTGCTGATATAGCCAATTACCTCACCATAGGGAAGTTTCCTCTCCACTTTTCACAAAAATAAAATAAATGTTTAATCAAATAAAGTTCTTATTTTAAATGGATTAATGGAATGTTATTTAAACTTAGACCTGATCATGTGTTTCACAGGTGTGTGACAAATGGTGAAGCTTATGATATCATCAGAGCTTGTCATGATGAACTAGGAGGAGGCCATTACTCAACTCAAAGAATCATACATAAAATCTTGAGAGTAGGATATTATTAGCCTCATCTTCATTAACAAGTAAAATGATATGTCAGACACTATGATGCTTATCAGTGAATTGGATAGCCTACTCTTTCAATAGAGATGCCTCTACACCCTCATCCTCAATTAGTTTTAAAACCATTTGAGAAATGGGGAATTGATTTTATCAGTCCAGTGGATACTCCTTTCAGAGGAGAATAATATCTCCTAGTATGTATAGACTACGTGACCAAGTGGGTAGAAGTGGAAGCATTACCTCATGCAAGAGAAGAGATGGTAGTTGATTTCTTATATTTTAAAATCATGCAAAGATTTAGTGCTCTAAGAGAGATAGTCTCAGATCAAAGACCATAATTCATGTCAAATATGATAATGTATTTCATGCAAATATATCAAACTCAGCACAAAAAAACATCTCCATACCATCCACAAGCGAATGGACAAGTTGAAGTCACCAACAGAGAACTGAAAACTATTTTAACCAAGGTTGTTAATTCCAGCAAAAAGGATTGGGTAGATAAGGTACCAAAAGTTATTTGGGCCTATAATGCTACTTGGAAAACAACAACTAGATTTTCACCTTATGAATTAGTTTATGGTAAGAAGCCTTTATTCTCTGTTGAATTTGAATTACAAACTTTGAAAATAGCTATAGAAGTAGGAATTGAATTAGAAGAAATATAGAAAAAAATACTCCTACAGCTTAATCAAATTGATGAAATGAGGATGGAATCACTATAAAGAACTGAACTGGTACAACATCAAAGAAAAGTTTGGCATGATGCACAAATCAAGCAACAGAAGTTTCAGAAAGGATATTGGGCACTTTTGTTTGATTCTAAATTTTAACAATTCAAAGGAAAACTAAAAATAAGATGGTTGGGACCTTATGAGATTGAAGAGGTCTATGAAAATGGTTTTGTTCAGCTGATACCTATTGATGATAGCAGAAGAGCTTTGTTAGTCAATGAACATAGATTGAAGCTCTATCAAAAGCCTCTCAATAAAGACAAATTTATTCAAAAAGTAAGGGATCAAGTAGCTATTCTGGAAAGCTTTGCTTCTTCTAGTAAACATGCTCGTTAATAATCCAACAAAAAAAAATCAATAGTGAAAATCCTTCCAAGGACACTATTGACAATGCATACCCAAAAAACCAGCTTGCTAGCTAGCTATGCATTGCAAAAAATGGCTTTGGCTAGAAAACCAACAATAGCTGGTCAAAGGGCAAAAACAAAACTTTATAAGAAAATCTCATCATGACACTATGATTGGTCATCTCCATGCAATAAACTAATCCATGCAAACCTATTTGTGCATGACACATGGTGAGTAAAGGATAATGTCTAAGGTTAAAGTAAGACATATATTTTATTTATCTATATTTAGTTAACTAATTATCTTCGATTTGATTAAGACCTTATTCTTTTGAGATGACCTAAATTTGAATCATCCAAAATGGAATGACACATGCCATAATGAAAAATCATGCAATTGAGCCACTAAAGGTGTATGGATAAGTGTGCAACTTTGATATCATTAATTGAGTTATCAAGTACCATAATGACGGGATGTCATAAAAAAGGGTTTTCAATGAAATAATGAATCATTGTCACTGTCAATATGACACGTCATTATTTCACATAACTTGTATTGATAAGACCAAATAGTTGGCACACTCTATAGAAATGTGCGGTGCTTAACTATATCAAAATATCATACCACACTACGGACTCATGCAGTTGTAGTATTTCAAATGAACCATTTCCTTTCTATGAACTTCAATAAAAGTTGATTCTCAGAGCCTGTTGCCTATTGACTTCAACAAAAGACTGGTCTACACCTTAATTAGAATTAAAAGAATTGAGTTAACTATGACTTTGCATAGAAATGGGATAGAAGACAAGATCAGAGCTGAAGGATTCAATGAAGTTTCATAAAGACAAAGCTTTTATAGCAGTGTTCAGAGCTAATGGCTGGCTACCTTTCATTGAAAAGCTCCAAAGTTTTGATGAAATAATGGTAAGTGAATTCGTTACCAATCTCACCCCTACATTTTAAATTGTGAAAGGAATTGTTATTCTTGTTACAACTCAAATCATAAGCCAAATTATACAAGTTCCAGAAGAAGGAATGAGAGCTACAGGCAGAGTTTCATTTAGTGATTTAATTAGTCAATTTCATGGTAATAAGCAGACCAAAACTTTATGTCTAGTAGATTCCAAGGGAAAATCAAAAGGAATTAAAATAAATTCACTTCCTAAACTTTGAAAATTTGTAGCCAAGTGGGTACTTAAATATATCATTTGTGAAGGGCAACATAGTCTTTTAGGGGGAGACACCATGAAAATATTAATACATCTTAAACATGTGAGACAAAACCCTCAGTACAACATTAGCCTCCCATCTTTATTATATGGTGCTCTACAAGTTATGTCTACAACCCCTAGTACTACTCTTAGGCATCATGGCCTTATTTAGCTTATGATCTAATATCATTTCCTTCAGCAACGTCAAGAGGTCTGAGATGAATTTTAGAATAATATAGCACAAGAAACCCCAAATGTACCATAGGAACATTCATCTCCACCTACCCCATCAGCTAAGAATACAACACTAAGAAAACAATCTCAGACTGTAATCTCCACAGAAATCCCTTCTTCAAGAAGAATCACAAGGTCTCAAAACCCTAAAATTTCAAGGTCTCCACAAGAACCTCATGAATCTGTAGTATAACCAGTTCCTTTGACAGGGAGAAGAAAATTGAGATAGAAGGTTGCTAAAGAACTTGAGAATACCAAGGGTTTGGTGGTTGAGAAGGAAAATCAACCAAGTGTAGCTCAAAAAGTAACTAAAAGAAGGAGAAGGCTCATTTTAACAGAAGAAGATGAACAAGAAATTTTAGATATTTTAGATAGTCTTAAAATAGTGTCTCATTTCCCCATACATCAAAATATTCCTACACCTACAGATATTGAAGAAACTCCCTTTGAAAGGAACTCTCCAATCATAATGGAGGAGCCAAATCCAGAGGAAGAGCCACACATGATAGAGGAATTAAGTATGGTGGAACTACCACTTATTCCAGTTGAAACTACAATAGATAAAGGGAAAACTATATGTACCAATGAGAAAGGTGAATCATCAAATCTAAATGATCCTAATATACAGTTAACTTTACATCTTTGTCAAGCTCAAGCTCTTAAACAACAACAAATAGCTGACATTGCTAACTTGATCAGTCAATTGCAAGACAAGGACCATCTCAACTCATCTTTGGTGCAAAAATTAGATACAGTTTTTGTTGATCATACAGTAAAAGTTCATAGATTAGAAGAAATAATAAAGGAACATGAAAGTGAATAAATAGATCTTTGGATATAAGTAGAAAGTTTGAAGAAGGAAAACATGAGATTGCAAAATTTGGTAAACTCTTTTGAAGCACCTGCTGTTGCACTTTCTCCTCCTAAGGTATTTATTGACCATGGTTATCAAACAAGTGATCCAGGTATTCCTCCCTTGTAAATACTATATCAAATTGAAGAAGAATATTCTGTACTTAAATAGAAAAACAAAGATGCAACTTCTTCAAACAAACTCTTGGAAAATGAAAAGAAAGAATTAGAGGATAAAGTCTAAGAGTTAGAAGAAAATTTGCAGGATGCATGCAAATTAGGAGAAACTCTTTTGGCATGTAGGAATCCTTCTACCACATACACTTTTTTTTATTTGAACAATTTTATAGATGGTAGCTTCTGCGGATCTCCTACCATCTTCCTTACAAAATTTTGCAGCCAACAATATTTTTGGAATTTTTTTATAGTGTTGAACCTGATCAACAGGATTTGCTTTGTGAATTTTATTTGTATGACTTGATTTTAGGAAATCATGAGCACAATAGGTTTTTGATAAATCTTCATGTAGGAGAAGTTCAACTGAGAGCATTACATTCTACATTCAAAAATTAGATAGCATGGAAAGGTAGATTTGAGGAGGATACAAATCATGCTAAGACTATAGGATTATGTGTCAGACCAGCCTTTCCTATTCCTAGATTGATCAAACAAAATTTTAACTGTGCTTTGTTAAATGATGAGGTTAAAACACATTATTTATAGGCTCTATATGATTGCATTATTTCTTTTGATTTGTTTTCAAGATAGAATTTTGATTCAGTAATGGTTGCAAGTGTAAACAGATGGGACCAACTTTTAGTACCTCTTAAAAGGCGAGAAGTCATGTCCCCAAATAACTTAAGATGGAGTATGAGGAGAGCATCCTCAATTCTAGAAATTTTAATAGAGGTAATCAACTTTGAGGGAGAATAGAAATGGATTGGCATGAGATATAGACCCCTTTTGCTGATTATACCTATTCCAGGATGGTAGAGTTGGGCTCCACAATCGGAAGAGCAATTTAGTATATAGAAACAAATGATTCAAACACATCAAATATTTACTATCCATTCAGATAGACACATAACAAATGAATTTGATGAATATGATTTGAGTTAGAGTGTAGAAAGTAGAAGCCAGAGCTATGAATGCTAATAAATGTTTGCAATGGGACTTGCAAAAGGTAAATCTTGGGGGAGATGATGGGCTCAAAATATGGCTCATTATTGACATGTTATTTCCTTCAAATCATCTCTCAAAGGATATTATCTTATGCAAATCTTAGATTCTTAGATAGCTATTACATGAAAAATAGATATTTGTCTCGTTTATATTAAACCAAAGACTGAATCTTTACTTTGTCATTAATGTCTAATACATAACATGTTTTAGTGATCTTTTGTGTGAAGAATGCTCAGGAAGAAGACACAAGTGATGTATAGTGAACATTTCATTTTAAATCCATCCAGTAGAACTACGAACTCCACAGATTTGTTTCTATGGACTCCGTAGGCTTGTTTCTATAGACTCTGCAGGCTTATTTCTATGGACTCCGTAGGCTCATTTCTACGAACTCTACAGGGTCAATACTGAGAATTTTGTAAGGACAACGGGAAGTTGGAGACCAGATAGGATAAGAAAGAACCATTCCAACTAGAATCAAATAAGTAAAATAACCGCCTACTATTTTGAAGGACTTGCTTTTGATAGATTTTTATATAATCAAATTTTAGGACTATTATAGGATAGGTTATTTATTTCATCAAAATAATTGGATCTCTTGGAAATATAATCTCCTATCTTTGGATGAAGAGATCTACTAGGAGTCCTATTCTTTTGCATCCTATTTTGAGTTGATTGTATTAGTATAATGTGTAAGACTTTTGACTATAAAGAAAAAATAGGAATAAAACAGAAGATATAGAGAAAATAGAGGATCAAGAATTAGATAAGCATACATGTTTCAATCAGATTGTAATTATTTCATTTCTATGAATTAATACTTTAAGTTTCCAGCACTGATTAATCTTTATTCTTGAGTTTGAGAGCAGTAAGGGCCCACTCTCCTTGGAACCAGGAACTGTGTATGGTATTTATGTTATATTTTATTAGTTATAATCTTGTTACTATTTGCATTTATTTATAAAAACATCAAAACAAATTCATAGTTTAAAAAGAGCATTTTCGTATTTCATTTCTTTTCTATGCAAAGTATGTTTTCTTTTACAGTAGAAGTGTGAAGTAAATTTCTTTTTATAAGTAGAAGTGTGAATTTACTTTCCCTGCAAATGTAAAATATGAGTGTGATCTTTTATTTCCAGCAAAAGAGTGGATTGATTTGATTTATTTTTTTCAACAAAAGCGTGAATCAAGTAGTTTAGTCAAAGTTAAAACTGGATCAGCAAGCACCCCCATAAGCAAACTTCTAGATCTACCATCCCATACCTTACTGCAGATAGCTTTGGACAACGACCTTGGTTGATAAGACACCAATTGAATATTGGTTGAATGAGGAGTTAGATGACACTCGTCAAGTGTTGTTCAAACTAGTCAAGGAGGTGAATGAACTAACATAAATAAAGAGTTTATTATGCATTATTTATAAATCTGAAGGTAAATATTGTAAATTTGTTTTTGATAGTGATAGCATAGATAATTTGGTTTCTCAAGAGATGGTAGAAAATCTTGGATTGAAATGCTTGTTACATCCTACACCATACAAGGTTTCATGGTTGCTTAAAGGCCATCAAATATTGGTGAATGAGAAATGTATGGGAAGTTTTCAAATTAGTTTATATAAGGATGATGTTCTATGTGATATTATGTCCATGGATGTGTCTCATGTGCTATTGGGAAGGCCATGGAAGTTTGATAGGAGAATCATGCATGATGGAAGAGCAAAAATCTACACCATGATGAAGGATGACAAGATATTCCATTGAGTCCATTGAGAGATAAAAGAGATGAGGTGGACAAAAGTCCCAAAGTGATGTTGATTAAAGGAAAAAGGTTCTTGAAGGTGGAAAATAAATAAGAGGCATGTTAAGCATTGATTCCAAAGCCTATATAGGTTATAAAAATAATTAAGGTAAGCGATCTTCTATTGAAAATTTAGAATTTATTTGAAAACTATGTGGACATTATGTCAAGTGAGTTGCCAAAGGGACTATGACTTATGAGAAGCCTTAGCCATCACATGGATCTAGTTTTTGTAGAAATTTTTCACAACAAGGAAACCTATAGGTTGAATCCAATGGATAGTTAAAATATCAAGAAGCAAGTACAAGATCTATTTAGAAAGGGTTTAATTAGAGAGAGTTTGAGCCCATGTGTAGTTCCAGCCATGTTAGCACCCAAGAAATATGGAGAGTGGAGGATGCGTACAGATTGAAGAGCAATAAATAAGATCACTGCTAAGTACAAGTTTTAGTTACCAAGAATGGATGACTTAATGGATTGCTTGAGTGGAGCTAGGTACTTCACCAAGATAGTTTTGAAGAGTGGATATCACCAAATTTGCATAAGAGAAGGTGATGAGTGGAAGACTGCATTCAAGATGAATGATAGGATATATGAGTGGCTGGTTCTGCCATTTTGTTTGTCAAATTCCCTAAGTACATTCATGAGACTCATAAATGAAGTGTTGAATCCTTTCATAGGTAAATTTTTTATAGTTTATTTGGATGACATTTTGATTTTTGGTCATTCTAAAGAGGAGAATTTGTAAAGTTGGTTTTGGATAAGTTGAAATAAGATAAATTTTTAGTGAGCTTGAATAAGTGCATATTCATGCAAGAGGAGATGATATATTTGGGATTTTTAATCTCAAAGGATGGGATAAGGATGGATCCCAAGAAGGTGAGGGAAATTGTGGAGTGTCCTTCACCAACAATCATGTTTGAGGCAATAATTTTCAATGGTTTGGAAAGTTTTATAGAAAATTGATCATAAATTTTAGTGGCATATGTGCACCCATCATGGAGACTATGAAGGGAGACAAAGGAATTTTAAATGGACTATTGAAACAAAGAGTAGCTTTCAGTTTTTGAAGAGAAAATTGATAGAACAATCAATGTTAGCTTCATCAGACTTTGAAAAAGTGTTTCAAGTTGATTGTGATGCAAGTAGGATAACCATATGAGTAGTGTTAAGTCGATAATGTAATCCCATTACATTTTTTAGTGAGAATTTTAATGACACCAATAATAAGTATTCAGTGTATGAACAAGAGTTCTATGAAATGGTACAAGCTCTCAAGAAGTGGCAACACTACTTGGTTCTAAAGGAGTTCATTTTGTACATGGACAATCATGTTTTGAAATTCATATACAACTAAGGTAAGCTCAATAAAAGGCATATGAAATGAATGGAGTTTATTCAATTTTTTTTTTTTTTTTAGACACAGTAGTGGGAAGTCCAATAGATTTGTGGATGCCTTAAGTAGGTGAGTTCTTGTTATGAATGAGCTTAAGGTAGAGGCCATTGGGTTTAACTCAATGTAGGAGTTAGTTGAAGAATACTTGGATTTTCAAGATGCATGGACAACATGTATGAATCCAAAAAATAAATAAAATAATCCATGGTTGGAGTAGATGATTCAATATGGGTTGTTGTTGAAGGGAAGGAGATAATGTATACCTCAAGGTTCCATAAGAGATAACCTTTTGAAATAAAAACACAATGAAAGTTTAGCTGGTCATTTTGGGCATGATAAGACTTTGGAAAAGTTGAGTGATAAGTCACATTAGACATATGAGCATGGATGTGAATAAATTCATACAAATATTTAGAATTTTCCAACATGCCAAAGTCAAGAACCAAAATACTAGTTTGTATCAGCCTTTTCCCATTCCAGATAGATTGTGGGGTGCATTAAGTATGTACTTTGTTATTAGATTACCAAGAACACAATGAGGTAATGATTCCATTTTTGTTATCATTGATAGATTTTATAATATGGCTCACTTTTAAGCATGCAATAATACTAGCGACACCACATACATTGTGATTTTTTTATTTCAATAAGTTGTAAGATTGCATGGGTTGCCAAGAAGTATTGTATCAAATAGAGACACAAAATTTGTTGGATAATATTGGAGGATGCTATGGAAGATTTGGGCACAATATTAGACTTTAATTCAACCTATCACCCTCAAAAAAATGGGAAAATATATGTTTTGAATCAGAGTGTTGATTTCCTAACATGTTTAGATGGTGACAAGCCCAAACAATGGGATTTGATGTTGGCACAATATGAGTTTATTTATAGTGATTAAATCAACTAAAGTACATATTTGAGTCCTTTTCAAATAGTATATGGGATAAAACTTAGAGGTGTATGTAAGTTGATAAGTACATCTAAGATGAGTAGGAGAAGTGTGGAAGGTGAATAAAATGCTCAAGCTATGCATGATGTGCATAAGGAAATCAAGAGAATACTTGAAGAGAGTGATGGAAAATATAAGAAATATGTTGATATGTGAAGGAGAGAATTGAATTTTGAGGTTGGGGACTTGGTTTTGGCACATTTGTGCAAGGAGATGTTTTTAAAATGTGAGAAAAACAAGCTCAAGTGAAATAAGCTCAGGCCTTACAAGATTTTGAGGAAGTTCTTGGCCGATGCTTATGAATCATAGTTTTCAGATGTAGTAAGAATCTCACCTATCTATAACGTAGTAGATTTGTACCCATATGTTGAGGGACAAATAAGTGATAGCATGGATTTTTTATTCATGGATTGGAGAGATCCGTTTCCATGAGTAGATATGGAAGCCATTTTAGACATTTAGATTGGAAAGAAAATAAGGGGCAACAATCACTATGAATACTTGGTCAAGTAGAAGGATGGAGAAACCAAAGACATGACATGGATGAATACATCTTAAGTTACAAAACATAGTCATACTATAGAGGATATCAAAATGGGTTCATGATTAGGATCTCATGGCCTATTTTTTGATACCATGGGTGTTTAATGCAGGAGCATCCATGGAAAATAAGTAATCTTGTATCAACCAAAAAGATAGTAGTGTAAGTTTCCTTTTTTTATTGTTCAATTTTGGTTTTGGCATGGAGACATTATTCTTGGGAATCATTATAGCTCAAACACTTCATAAAATTAAGTGCATCATCTATATGGTTCTAAGTAAGTTGGTTACGTTTCTCAACCCACCATATAATTCATTAAGTGTCATGTGCATTATAGGATGAAAACATATAGGATGTGATGCAAGTGAAAAAATGTCATATAAAACATCCCTAAACCTAAATACAATTACATATTTGGATTCCTCATGAAATTTTCTATAATTTCAAAAAAATCATCTCAATCTGATTATGTATACAAAAGTTATAGCCTTTAAAATTTGGTTGTTTTTCACAGTGATGAAACTATCAGTCTACATACTATAACAATTTCATTTGTGTCACTGACAGTTTCATTTTTTTTGTTGTCAGTTTCATTTGTGTCACTATGTATAAATTGATGGTTTCTCTCACTTGTAATGTAAATTAAAAAATAACAGTTTATGAAATGAAACACATGGTTTTGGAGAGTTTTTTGGACTCAATGGAACATGAAGAGATCTTGAAAATGCCAAAAAGGGTCACAAAAACGATATAACAGGGTGTGGAGAAGGTAGAAAGAAGTGATGCCAAGATGGAAAATAAATCTAAGAAGGAAAAAGAGAACTTGAATGTAAACCAATTCATGAGAGACTATAAGTGTTTATTATTCTTCATGTTTGTATTTTAATAAGCCTATAAGGCACGTGGCCATCATTTGTCCATTTTAAAACCTTTTTATGTTTCAAATCAATGAATAGAGTGTGTTATTTGTGGTGAGTGTCTACAAGTATAATTATGCATTGGTCTCTTTGAATGTGTGTGTGCCCAAACTAAGCATCACAAAGCTAGAGTTTATCCTTAAGTGGATACCATGTTTGTGTTTGCACAAAATTTAAAGGGAATGTATGCCATTGGCTACATTTTTGAGACATCTTGGGAAAAGTATCATTTTTACGACCTTTGTTTTAGTCAATTTGGTTTCTATTCATAGATTTTGGAGAGATTTTAGTTTATGAATAGCTAGGGCATATAAGAATTTCTAGATATTTTTACATTTTTCTACAAAAATGTGGAATAAAAGTGTGTTAATTGGATTTAAATTTCAATGATATTTTCAAAAAAACCTCATTTATGTGATTTAGACTTACAATGCTCTTATGGTGTGTGTTTGAAGTTGTAGTTATGTAAGATGAAGTAGTAAATTGCCCATAACATTTTTTGGGCGGAGTTGCCTAACTCTACCACTATTACCATGTGGCCACTATGCCACTACCATAAATACATTACTTAGTTTCTTTGACCCTAGTCATTGTTTCTAGCCCTCATGTGATCATTGTTCCACTCATCTAATCTCAAGCACCCTAGAATTCTATGTTAACCATGACATGTGATTACGGGACTAGAATTGTTAGTGGTTTGTGTTATCCATATCCCCTATTCACCATGTCAATGCCTTCTAGGTGATTTTAGCCCTCGAAGGCTAGCCCTACACCACTCAACCTTTGTTTTTGAAGAATGTTCTTTTGGGGCTCGTAAATTTTGATATGTTAATCTTGGGAGGGTGATTAGTTTTTGCCTTGATTTTTAAAAAAAAATCTACGTAGTGATGGAGTTAATTTGCATTTTGATGAACCATTTTCCTAGAATTTACATTTTCTTTACCAATTTTATAACCATTTCTTATATTTTAGACCTTGTGGAGGCCATACCATTTGACTGGTAACTCATATTTATATGCTATTTTTTTAAAGTCTATGTTTTTCCACTCTTCATCGCATTTATATCTATTTTTTTATTATTTTGTCTTAGAATTTTATTTTTTTAACATAATGGCTTATTTATAAACTATAAATCATATTATTTTGCACTGAGTAGAGGTAACACCTCATTTTCAAATGGGATCACTCTTTAGTGCTTCATACAAATTCTAGGTGAGTTTTTTAGATGTATATTATACTCGTAGTGATTTATAAAGTTTCAAGGATGTATGATATTTTAGTCTTTTCTACCTTCATGCATGTTTGTGTTTTATCACACACCCTTTCCTCATATCAATTGTTGGATTATTCATGTGGCATATTGGGAAATATCACTTGAGGACTTTTAAAATAATTTTTTGCACACCTACCACACTGACACACATTTTTTGAGGCCTTAATTCATTAGACCTTGATAAATACTATATCTTCTCTCCATAGGCAACATTACAGGGGTTATTGTGTATAACTAATCCTTCCTTGGTTCTTCAAGTATGTTATGTACCTAGTGTTTGTTCCTATATACTAGGAAGATGTAGACCATGGTTGTTAAACAAGTGATCTAGGTATTTCTCCCTTGAAAATATTACATTAAATTGAAGAAGAATATTATGTACTTAAATAGAAAAATAAAGATGCAAATTTTTCAAACAAACTCTTGGAAAATGAAAAGAAAGAATTAGAGGCTAAAGTCCAAGAGTTAGAAGAAAATTTGCAGGATGCATGCAAATTAGGAGAAACTCTTTTGGCATATAGGAATCTTTCTCCCACATATAGTCTATTTTTATTTGAACAATTTTATAGATGGTAGCTTTTGTGGATCTCCTGTCATCTTCCTTACAAAATTTTGTAGCCAACAACATTTTTGGAAATTTTTTATAGTGCTGAACCTGATCAACAAGATTTGCTTTGTGAATTTTGTTTGCATGACTTGATTTTATAAAATCATGAGCACAATAAGTTTTTGATAAATCTTCATGTAGGAGAAGTTCAACTGAGAGCATTACATTCTATATTCAAAAATTAGATAGCATGGAAATGCAGATTTGAGGACTATACAAATCATGCTAAGACTATAGAATTATGTGTCAGATCAGTCTTTCCTATTCCCAGATTGATCAAACAAAATTTTAACTATGCTGATGAGGTTAAAACATATTATTTACAGGCTCTATATGATTGTACGATCCCTTTTGATTTGTTTTCAAGACAAAATTTTGGTTTAGTAATGGCTGCAAGTGTAAACAAATGGGACCAAATTTCAGTGCCTCTCAAAAGGCGAGAATTCATGCCCCAAATAACTTAATATGGAGTATGAGGAGAGCATCCTCAATTCTAGAAATTTTAATAGAGGTAATCAACTCTGGAGGAGAATAAAAATGGATTGGCATGAGATATAGACCCCCTTTACTAATCATACCTATTCTAGGATGATAGAGTTGGGCTCCATAATCAGAAGAGCAATTTAGTATATGGAAACAAATGATTTAAATACATCAAGGATTTACCAGTAATTAAGATAGACATAGCAGATGAATTTGATGAATATGATTTGAATCAGAGTATAGAAAGCAAAAGCCAGAGCTATGAATGCCAATAAATGTTTGCAATGGGACTTGCAAAAGGTAAAGCTTGGGGGAGATGATGAGCTCAAAATATGGCTCATTATTGACATTTTATTTCCTTCAAATCATCTCTTGAAGGATATTATCTTATACAAATCTTAGATTCTTAGATAGTTATTACATGGAAAATAGATATTTGTCTTATTTATAGTGAACCAAAGACTGAATCTTTATTTTATCATTAATGTCTAATACATAGAATGTTTTAGTGATCTTTTGAGTGAAGAATGCTCAGGAAGAATACATAGGTGATGTATAGTGAACATTCCATTTTGATCTCTATCCATTAGAACTACAAACTCTGCAGGCTTGTTTTTACGAACTCCGTAGGCTTGTTTCTATAGACTCTACAGGCTTGTTTCTACGGACTCTGCAGGCTTGTTTCTACGGACTCTACAAGCTTGATTCTATGGACTCTATAGGCTTATTTATATATACTCTACAGGCTCATTTCTACAGACTCCATAGGGTCAATACCAATAATTTTGTAAGGACAACGGGAAGCTAAAGACCAGATAGGATAAGAAAGAACCATTTCAGCTAGAATCAAATAAGGAAAATAACTGTCTACTATTTTGAAGGACTTGCTTTTGATAAATTTGTATATAATTAGATTTTAGGACTATTATAGGATAGGATATTTATTTCATTGAAATAATTGGATCTCTTGGGAATCCAATCTCCTATTTTTGGATGAATGGTGTAGACACCAAAATTGTGTTGACTCCCCTTGGTCCCTTACACACTTTATTAATTTAAAATAAATTACTTATTTTGAATTAATGACATCACCCTAGACACCTTACCTTGGACACCTCACCCTTAGACTATTTTTTACCCTATGACTAAGTCCTTCATATCATAACCTCCGAAGACCCATTCCAACCTCCTAACCAACACTCATGCATAATAACCCCATCCTTTGACTGTTCTCCAATGGCAAATACACTTGACGGATGGAGAAATGGGCAAAGGGCTAAAAATAGCCATTTTACCTATTCTCTAACTACTGACGTCGATCAACTGTCAGCTGACGCCGATGGGATCACTGACGTCGATTTCTTAAACCGAGTTCTAATCAACCTCCCACTCTCAAATTGCTAATCTAGAAACCCTGACACAAAATTGCAATCTCTCCTTCTCTCTCTCTCTGGCTCTCTCCCTTGGACTTCCTCTCTCACAGATGTGCACTCTTTGAGACCAAGCATCAAAATTTGACTAACGCTCTCTAGGTTACAGAGACTCTAAAAAAATCACTCCAGACTGGATTGGAACATTGCACAGGGACCTTGACATCAACCACAATAGGGATACGCGTTCTAACACCCTTGGTTCTTCAAACAAAGCTAAGTATTATTTTATTTCCATTTCAGTGTTTAGAATACATTAGTAATTAGTTTCTATTTACTATTTCTAAATACAATCAACCCAACCCAACTTTATTCCTGGAAATGCTGAAAAGCCTTCCTCCTATTCTTATCTATCTACATACCAACCCTTTGCCTTTGCCCCCTCTCAGACCCTATTTAATGTCTTGCAACCCTACATAGACCCAGACTCCTTCTAGACCCATCTATCGACCACAGACATAACCCTGAGACCCGTCCAAGGCCCATTACCTCAATCGACATCAACCACAACCCTGACTGACATCGGTAACATAACCGATGTCGACATATTCACCAACTGATGCCGACAAGACTACTGACGTCGGTGACTATGACAGAATGATAGTAGACAATAGGTATGCATTATCTTTATTTCTCTTTCTTAGTCTTTCACCATTTCTTCTTTACATGACACTCTCTTTATCAAATAGTGGACTGTCATCCCCTAAGAAAGTTTTTACACTTCTGGGATTGAGAAAATTGCTTGGTAGTCCACCATATCTATCTCTAACATTTTTTTGTGTTTGAGTTATTCTTATCTACAGGTGTCTTCCTCCACAGCCAAAGAGGAGCTCTTACAACATCTGAATACTATGCGCAACTTAATCTAGGTAACGTACAAACCCCTGACCCTTAACCTTTAGTTTCTATTTCTTCTAAATATAAAAATAAAAAAATGAGTAGAAACATTCTGGCACGCCTGGTGGGACCCTAGAGTTTTCCTTGGGTTCATTTCTTCTAAAAGCAAACTTTCATATAGGTGCATTAGGAAAAAAATTTCTTCTTGCATCCTTCTTCTATCTCTTTATTTCGAAAGAAAATCATAAGCACAAGTTAAAAAGAACGTCTTTCTTTTTCTTCTTGTCATTTTTTCCTGCATCTTAGAGTAGTGAAAATTCATACTCTTAACCTTTTCTTCACTTGTTTGCATCTGAACAAAACATTTCAATTTGGGTTAAAAATCTATTGCATTTCATTCCTTCTTAAATGCATATTTAGCCCTCTCATTTAGTAATTAAAATACATTATGAATAAATCGTAGTGCACATATGTTACACAACTAGACCACATTCACAAAATCAAACATCTAAACATACTTGAGACAAGGCCCGACTAGGATTTCATCACCTAGCGGATACCTTACCCTTCCTGGTGATCCTACTTGGATTTCACCACCAAGAGGAGGACTCACTCTGTTCTCTGGCAGAGTATAAACTATAGGCAAAGTATATATTGGCTAAGCAGCCCAACTCAGCTTTGGGTTCGTGAAGTGAAGGGAGCAAGCCCCCAGTACCAAGCCACGTACAGAACCTAACATAGACTTTTGAGCACCAAAACATAACCTGAAACCAACCTTAGACTTCCTCTTTAGGACCCGTTCTAAAAGCCCAACTTCCAACACATTCTTCTAAGGCATAAACCACCATGACTCTAAAAATTATTCTTAGGAATTTAACGTTTAGAGGTTGCTTGTTGTCATCTATTTTGCTGTTCTTATCTATTTTTCTTTAGTTGGTAAGGTCGCATTTTGAGGTCCAAAAATAACTAAAAATTTCTCTTTATTCCAAAAACTTTTAGTTTTTTGAGTTTTTGGAAATACACAGACACCAACATCAATTTTTTTCATTGACATCAGCAACATATCATCACTGACATTGGTTGTTCCACCAACGTCAGCAACATATCTTCACTAACATCAGTTTTTCCATCAACGTCGATCATTGTCAATAAATTTTCTTTCAAAACAACAAGTTTAAAACCTGACTTTTTTGCTGTTAAACACACATTTTGGGTTTTTTGAAACTAAAATACACAGTTTTTAGAACCTGAACACATTTCATCTTGGATGGCTTTGACACATAGTCAAGCCAAAACTCTTATTGACTATGCAAGGCAACAACCACTTCCACCTTCGCCCTTCATACCAAGTCCCCTAATGGAGTATACTTCAGACACTGAGCGTACTCCTATCCAACCTACCCCAAATCAACCTTCAATTGTTCTCGAAGGGGATCAAAATTTTGAGAGATTCCTTGACCACAACATTAAGGCTCTCCAACACTATCTCACAAGAAACCAAACGTGAAATCTTTCAGGTACCCCTATTTATGGGATGCCAACTTCTCTTACTGAAGTGGCAATGATATCAACAACATTTGCTACCTAGGTCATTGCCTCAACTAATAACCTGACCATGGCCAATGCTCAAGATTTGGCCTCTCCTTCCATTTTTGGACCTACTTCCATCGGGGTTCCGTACCCCCTCAACCACAAACAATTCAACCAAGTTCTACACCTTTTCAGAACTTGATTGTCTCTATCCCACCCACTCTTGTGCCCATAAATATAAGAGTGACTACCTATCCTTTTACTAGTGTTGCTGCCACTCAACCACCTTTGGCAGCATCTAGTCAATTTGTGCCCTCCAACTTCATGGCACAAGGCCCCCTTGACCTCAACATCAGTCCCTATGATGAACTACCAATATGTTACACCTACACAAATTCAACCAAGTACATCATATGCACCCTTCCCAATGCTTTCCAAGTACCTTACAACCTAGGGGGTGCCCCTCCTACCAATCCATCAACCGATCTAATCAAGATGTTGATCGATAAGATGTCTAACCTTGAGACATCCATTTCTGGTTCAAGCAATGTTCTTTCATATGAACAAATATGCAACAAACCCATCCACCCTTTAGTGCCTATTCAGACCATACCCTAACCAGTGGGAACTCCCTAAATTTACTCATTTTTAGAGTAAAGAGGACCCACAACAACATCTACGAGTGTTTATACATGCTTGTTACCTTATAGCACATGACGATGCGTTATTACTTTGCATGTTTCCCATGTCACTTATTGGCGCTGCCCTTGATTGGTATAGTTCTATTACCAGTCATTTTCTTTTTACCTTCACTCAACTCACCCAATTATTTCTTGACCATTTCTCAATTAACATCACCAAAAAGGTCTCCATCCCAGACCTATATTCTATTAAACAATTCGACGATGAGTCAATAGCTGACTTCATTTCCTGTTGGAGAGGTTTGATCAACCAACTCTCCTTTTCTTTACCTCAACCTGAGCTCATTGAGCTCTTTTCAAGAGCATGTGCCAAGCACATCTCATCTACTTTGTGGGTCCAAACATTCTGCATATTTGACGAAGCTTTCACCATGGCTAGAAAGCTTAAACTCCGCGCTGTCGAAGAAGATAAAGTCAAATTGTGTAGTAACAATACCAACGCAAAATTCAATGACCCTTCTTCCAAACCTTCTTCTTCCCACTCCAAGTCCAAGGGGTCGGCAAATGTTGTGGTCGTTAGATCATCATCTACCATAACAAACCACTCTGAGCCTTCCACATCACAATACATCACAAAACAATTCCAATAATGGTACGTACAATGTCAATACACTCCAATAGGAGAATCATACGCTTTCATGTTGGATAAACTAGTCAAGCAGGGGGTCCTCAATCTCCCTTAAATCTGACCACCCCAATTTGACCCCTCAAAAGCCATCCCTACATGGTATAGGGAAAATGACTTTTGTAAATATCATCGTGTCAAGGGTCATGACACAGACAATTGCAAAACCTTTAAAAATATTATTCAAGACATGTTGGACAAAGGGGATCTTGTTTTGGATAACCCAAATGCACTGGTTAACCAAAACATAAACGTATTTAGACAACCATTCCCTAACCATCCCCCAAGTCAGAATAACATTTAGACCATAGTCGATGACCTTCAAGAGCGTAATATATGCATGGTTGAAATGGTTTCTAACCAACCTCTCCCACAGTCTGAAGAGGTTAATCAACCTATTTATCCACCATAAGTAGAAGAGCCTTCTTCTCCTATTTTTCCATCACAGGTAAAAGAGCCATCTTCTCCTATTTGTCCACCACAGGTAGAAGAGTCTCTTCTCCTATTTGTCCATCACGGGTAGAAGAGCCTTCTTCTCTTATTTTTCCACCACAAGTAGAAGAGCCTTTTTCTCCTATTTGTCCACCACAGGTAGAAGAGCCTTCTTCTCTTATTTGTCTATCATGGGTAGAAGAGCCTTCTTCTCTTATTTGTCCACTATAGGTAGAAGAGCCTTCTCCTCATATTTTTCTTCCACTGATGGAGGATAGTCCTCCATCCAACCCCCTTTCACATGTAGGAGAGTCTACTTTGACCTCTCCCATATTGGAGGATGCTTTAATGATACCAACGCCACTAGCCCCGCCCTCATCCTTCTTATCATCAATAAATGATCATACCTTCCCCGCTACTTGACCACATGCAAAAACCATGATCATCCTTGCGCTCTATTCACTTGAAGAGCCATATTCTCTAATCCCTTCTCCACCAATAGAAGAACTTGTCACCTCACCCACTTCAGCCGAGGAAGATCCAGTTATGGTTCTTTCTCACCTTTGGCTTGTGATTTCTATGTCTAACACGCTTTCGCTTTCACAATCATCTAAATCCTCCAAACGAATGACTATAAAGCCTCATGTAACCTCATCCAAACCCTCACAGGCGTTTGCTATGCTGAAACAAGTTAAATCTTTCAATGTTCACCCTGTATCAAACTTCACTCACCCACAAGTGAAGGTAGACTTGAACTTCACCCCACACAATAGTGGTCCTTACACCAAACTAAAGAAAGCTGCTAAACCACGTTGGAAAACTCCTCCACCACCATCACCATTGCCCTCTATTTTGGGCCCACATGCATTTACTTTAATCAGAGTGCTCCCTACTCTAACACCTAACAAAGGCAAAATGCCTCCATTACTCCCTCTACCAATTAAACATATATTTCCTCCAAAAAATCCAACACCTCTCACCATGAACGTCCCATCTACGCGTGTGGCCACACCTCCAAACAAAAAGATGGTACAAAAAACTCCTCCAACAACTCCTAAAAAGAAGTTGTCAACCTCTACTGCAACAACAAGCGCAGACCCATTAGTGGGGTCCTATGCTTCACTGTTACACCAATTTTTGTAGCCTTCTAGCATCGTTCTCCCACCTCTTAAGCCATACCAACCTCTTGGATTAAAACCATCTTGGTTTGATGACACTAAAATTTGTGCGTATCATCGCACACCTGGGCATGACACTGAGCATTATTGCGCTCTTAAGGTTGTCATTTGCCAACACCTGAAAAGGGAACCCTTCTCATTAAGGACCCCTTTAACAAACTAATGACATCATCCCATGCCTCCCAAACCTCCTCACCTTCACACTCATCAACTCTTGAATCAAAACCATCTTGGTTCGACAACACTAAATTTTGTGTGTATCATCGCACACCTGGACATGACACTGAGTGTTGTTGCGCTCTTAAGGTTGTCATTCATCAACACTTGAAAAAGGACACCCTTTTTATTAAGAATCCTCTTGACCAACCTTTCAACAAACCATCAACACCATCCCATGCCTCTCACACATCCTCACCTAAATCGAGATCTCAACGCAAGACTATGGTCCCTCTAACACCTTCTCCCTCTTTATTCAAAATCAACACCATCAATGTGGCCACCAGATCACAAACTAGGAAGGATAAAGGGAAAGAGAAGGTTTCTATCCCTGGGACATATCCATTTGCCAAGCCTTCTTAACCACCAAAACCCAAGATTTCTATCTTGAGCACATCCCAACCAACATCTTCGAAACCAATTCGTGACTCCATGGTGAAACAATTTCACCAAACACCTATGAAGGTGTCTTTCTATGACCTAATACAAAGCTCTCCATAACATTGCCAAGCCTTGATTAAAGCTTTACAAGCAATGAAGGTCCAACCTGAAGACCCCCAACCACTGGCTGCTTTAGTCAAAACATTACTCATCATTGCTTCCATCACTTTCAGTCATTTTGAGATTCTAAACTCCAACCTGGAAGATCAGGATCTCGCCCTCTTAAACTAAAGCCTATCAGGCAAAAAGCTTCATAGGATGCATCTTTGCATCACACTCCTTATCAAAGAGGAGCTTCATCATCTTTTATCCATCTCATTTATCCAACCCATTGATTATCTGCAATGGGTATCAAACTTTGTCCCTGTCACAAGTGACTGGGGGAATTTGACTTTATAATGATTATCATGACGTTAACCAATCATCGACCAAACATCAACCAATCAAGCATCGACCAATAGGTGACTAATATGGAAAGAAGCAAATGGGCAAGTTTGCTCCTAATTGCCTCAGACCTTACATAATAACGCATGGATCAGGACTTATCGTATGTCTTCTCTTGAAGGCCGGCCAGAACTTGAGCCCCATTATGTCTTACATCTTCAACCATTTTATTATTAATCAAGTAATCACTCTCTTGATGTTTAACTTGAGCTCATCCTTTGAGCAACCTCTGTCATCCATATTCCTATTCATTTCAACCCTTTTTTCCTATAAACATTAGTTAACCCTTTTGTAAAACATTCATGCTTTGTCTTAATAAAAGGGAAACCCTTAAACCTCTATAGATCAGTCCATGACTAAAAGTCTAGTCAACAAACAAAATATAAATTGGGATGCCTACCAAAGGTCATAAACTATAAATGTAGACTGCTCCCTCAAAGGACAGCTGCATAATTACTGTAATTACTAGACTGCTCCCTTGAAGGATAGCTAGACATTTAACCATACAAAGTAGAATATAGACCACTCCCTTGAAGGATGGCTATGACCAAATTTTGCTACATACACAACACCACATGACCATAAAAAAAAAACATCCCTAAGTAGACTTCTCTCATTGATCAGTCTACCATAAAAAAAAAAAAGACTGACAAACTATTATGTCATGGACTTGTCTATAGTCATTCTCAGGGTTACCTATAAAAGGGGCAAAGTTATCCCTGCTAAAAAGGGTTACGTTATCCTGACATATCACATAATCAAACCTATTACCCCAACATACTCAAGGGATTTTGAGCTCACTTAATGTCAAGTAATTTGAATACTTCTCTAACACAAACCAATGGTCAATGATGTAATGCATGAACGGGGCTTTTGTTTCCAAAAACCCTATCTATACTCTCATTATGGTCCTTGTCAATGAAAGAGCAATGCGCCTTTCACTTCTTACATCTTCGTCACATACAACCAACCAAACCAAAACATTTTATAACCAAACCCAACCAAATCAAACCAAACCAAACCAACACATTTTCTAACCAATAACATAACCTCATAATTTTTTAAATACAAATACCAATTTGTGTTATATGAATTATCATAGCCCATTCACACTAGTTTATATGGAAAACAATACACATGGAAACTATCAACCAAACAAAATTTATGTCAAGCATATACCATCACCAATATGGAAACTTGCTGAAGCATAAATATACTCATTTCATTTTTGGCATACACCATCACCAATATGGAAAATTGCCAGGGATGAAAAACTATATAACCAATGTTATAGAATACACCATCACACAATATGGAAAAGGCTATAACATCATTACTCATTTCATTTTTAGTATACACCATCACTAATATATAAAATTGCTAGGGATGAAAAAATACATCACCAATGTTACAGAATACATCGTCACATAATATGGAAAAGGTTGTAACATCATCATATACTTATCATTTCAAGCATGTACCATCACATATATGGGAAATGCTAAAAACCCTGACCTGACCAAACCAACCAACAACCTCTTTTGACTCTTCCTCCCTTTTGGGGAGAACTACATTGGCCTGAGGCCCTTAAAATAGGGGCTATGTAGGTAGCACTTAGATGACACAAAGTCTTCTGAGTTAAGCTCGGCCATTCACCCGATCATCTCCCTAAAGACGTCAGCGATTCCTTCGTTCATCTACTTGATGGACCAACCATATAACCTTTAACCATGACCAAACAACCAGCCCTGACATTGTAGAATTCACCTTAGAATTTTCATGGGGCACATTGGAAATCACATACATCTCCCTAACCACAACAAACAAACACTTGAGATCACTTATATCTAACCCGACTCGACCAACGACTTTGGAGATCACGACTATCTCCTTAGACCGTGACCACTTTCGAGACAACTTTGCCTTAGTTGTTTTGATTGCATATATGCTACCTCACAAAAAGTTAGCAAATTGTACGCACCTCACATTATGACCCTCATAAGTATCGGATCACACCCAAGTTGATCCCCACTACTTATGACATTTTTATGTTTTCTAGGAGCACTTCCTGAGCCTAGGATACTTGGAACATAACGACCATTAGAGCTATAGCTTTGATCATTTAACCCAATCAGCTATGACTAAAAGTTGGGGCCTGGTTACTTCAATTTTAGCATTCCACGACCTTGTCTGCGACAATTTGACCTACCTAACATGTGAAGTGGTATATGCGCAATCTCGACTATTATAGTGTTCACACTCCAACTTCACCATACACATTCACTACCTATCAAATCAACACCTGATATCAGGTTACCTTCCCTCAACTTTTACTTTGAGGGGGAATACCTCATCATCATATTTGAGGTAACCTACTCCTTATCTCATACCTGGGGCAACTTACTCCTATTTTTGTCTTGCAGTTCGTCAAAACAACCAACAAGACAAAAAGGGGAAAATGTAGACACCAAAATTGTGTCGACTCCCCTCGGTCCCTTACACACTTTATTAATTTAAAATAAATTACTTATTTTGAATTAATGACATCACCCTAAATACCTTACCTTGGACACCTCGCCCTTAGACTATTTCTTACCCTATGACTCACCCTATGACTAAGTCCTTCATATCATAACCACCTAAGACTCATTCCAACCTCCTAACCAACACTCGTGCATAATAAACCTATCCTTTGACTGTTCTCCAATGGAAAATACACTCAGAGGATGGAAAAATGGGCAAAGGGCTAAAAATAGCCCTTTTACCCATTCTCTAGCCATCGACGTCAGTCAACTGTCAGCTGATGCTAGCGAGATCGCTGACGTCAGTTTCTTAAACTGAGTTCTAATCGACCTCTAGCTCTTGAATTGCTAATCTGGAAACCCTGACATGAAATCACAATCTCTCTCTCTCTCTAGCTCTCTCCCTCAAACTTCCTCTCTCACAAATGTGCACTCTCTGAGACCAAGCATTATACTTCAACTAACGCTCTCCAGGTTATAGAGACTCTGTAGAATTCACTCCAGACTGGATTGGAACATTACACAGGGACCTCGACATCAGCCACAATAGGGATACGCGTTCTAACACCCTTGGTTCTTCAAACAGAGCTAAGTATTCTTTTGTTTCCATTTCAATGTTTAGAATACATTAGTAATTAGTTTTTATTTACTATTTCTAAATACAATCAACCCAACCCAAATTTATTCTTGGAAAGGTTGAAAGCCTTCCTCTTATTCTTATCTATCTACATACCAACCCTTTGCCTTTGCCCCCTCTCAGACCCTATTTACTGTCTTGCAACCCTGCACAGACCTAGACTCCTTCTAGACCCCTCTATTGACCATAGACATAACCCTGAGACCCGTCCAAGGCCCATTGCCCTAACTGAGATTGACCACAACCCTGACTGACATTGGTAACATAACTGACATTGACATATTTACCAACTGATGCCGGTAGGACTACCAACGTTGGTGACTGTGACAGATTGACAACAGACAATAGGTACACGCTATCTTTATTTCTCTTTCTTAGTCTTTCACCATTTCTTCTTTACACGACACTCTATTAAATAGTGGACTGTCATCCCCTAAGGAAGTTTTTACACTTTCGGGATTGAAAAAATTGCTTGGCAGTCCACCATATCTATCTCTAACATTTTTCTGTGTTTGAGTTATTCTTATCTACAGGTGTCTTCCTCCACAGCCAAAGAGGAGCTCCTACAACGTCTAGATACAGTGCACAACTTAATTTGGGTAATGTACAAACCCCTAACCCTTAACCTTTAGTTTCTATTTCTTCTAAACATAAAAAGCAAAAAATGAGTAGAAACAAATGGATCGACCAAAGAATCTTATTTCTTTGCATCCTATTTTAAGTTAATTGTATTAGTATAAAGTGTAAGACTTTTGATTATGAATAGAGAGAAGAGAAATAATAGAGGATATAGAAAAGAGAGAGAATCAAGAATCAAATATTATTCAAGCATACAAGTTTCAACCATATTGTAATCATTTCATTTCTATGAATTAATACTTCAAGTTTCTAGCACTGATTAATCTTTATTCCTGAGTCCAAGAGGAGCAAGGGTCCACTCTCCTTGGAACCAGGAACTGTGTATGGTATTTATGTTCTATTTTATTAGTTAGAATCTTGTTACTATTTGCATTTATAAAAACATCAAAACAAATTCATAGTTTTAAAAAAAACATTTTCTTATTTCATTTTTCTTCTAAGTAAAGTGTGTTTTCTTTTACAGTAAAAGTGTGAAGCAAATTTCCTTTCATAAGTAGGACTGTGAATTTACTTTCCATGCAAACATAAAATAGGAGTGTGATCTTTTACTTTCAACAAAGGAGTGGATTGATTTGATTTCTTTCTTTTTTTAGCAAAAGTGTGAATCAAGTAGTTTAGGATGTATTCCTTTCTTTAGTAAAAATTATAATAGGATCAACAAACACCCCCATAAGCAGACTTCTAGATCTACCATCTCATACCTTACTATGGATAGCTTTGGACACCAGCCCTGCTTGATAAGACACCAATTAAATATTTGGTTAAATGAAGAGTTAGACAACACTCGTCAGAAGCCATGTAGTTGATCAATATTTATGGTAGTTTCTTCATTCAATTTTCTAAATTTACTTATATCAGAGTTGGTGGTTTTGATGACAAACCATTGAAGCTGCCCATATATGTTTTTGACTACTTTGTATTGATAAAAGTTTGTAGGTAACTAGCCCATGTAGATAAGAAATTTCCAATGAAGAAAGAATCTGGTATTTCTTTTCCTATTGAACTGAGACACTATTCATGCCAATCAATTTTTGATGCCTTAAATTTAGAGGTTGACCTAATTTTTTTTAGTTTTTAGTACTATAATGCCAGACCCCAGTTTGACAATAGAGGTTTTGCTAGGGATAATCTAGATTTTGGAATGGAATTTTGACACATTCCCCTGATTGAAGACTATTGGGAGGATTGTCTAGATGAATTTGAAGTTATAAGAAAGCTTTGGTGCAGGTTCTCCTTGGGGAAAATAGTTACACACAATCTAAGTATGAATATCTCTGGAATAATTGATGATAAAGTATAGGTGGTTGATCCTCATTTTGAACAAGTAAAATAGCTACCTATTCTAGAAATTGATTAGAATAAAGATGAAGAGGATCAGATTAAAGCCAAAACTCTCCCAATGATAAGGAGAACTGAGAAATGGTTAAAGGGTTGTAGACTAAAAGAAGTTCAAAATGAATATTCTCAATGATGTACACCAATTGATGAATCACCATCTCCAATAAGCTCTTCTAATTAGCTTATTACTATTTCTGATGCAGGTACTCTCAAGCCAAAATTTGGAAAGGGTTCTATTATCAAAAATTCCAAGAAAACCCTTGAAACTATTATACCTTCTCATACTAATAAACTAAGGAATAAAAGTAAGAAGAAGGAGATTTTTGAAAAAATAGTTTTGGACTTAAACTCAGAAGAGGATTTAGGAGAGGAAACAAGTGATAAAGGGTTTGATCTGCCAAGGGTAGAGGAGATTAATGTAAATCAACAAATAGAGATTGCTTTAGATTCTATAGATTTGATGGTGATATCAAATGTGCCTTCTGAACAATTAAATCCTAGCAAGGAAGTTCTAGTCCTTACACCTAAATGGTTAGAAAGTTCAATCAATGATAAAAAAATAGTTCCATTTTTATTGTCATTGGAGGACATGGTTAGCAAGTGTCTAAGAAAGACTCCTAAATCCAAGAAGCTAAAAACAACATCTAGGGTGGACAATGACCCTAATATAGGGAACTAGAGTGCAAAAATAGCCCAGTTGACAACTGATAAGGAAGTTCAAGATTTCACAATTCAAGATTTCACAATTAAAAAAATAGATCTTGGGACTGCATTATGTGCCATGTATGTGCACCATCTTGAAGCATATACCAAAAGGATAGTCAATCATACCTGGAAAGATGAAAAAGATAAGAGCAAGTTAAAATAGACTTTACAATTAATGGTAGAGTATATCGATGCCATTCATAATTCAAATCCATAAATTTTTTCCCAACTACCTTTGTCTTTTGACCCAAAATCTCTAGTCAACCAAAAAATGCTAGATCAGATACATAGAAATAAAATGGTGACTAAGGTGTTTGATGATTGGTTAGATGGAATTATCTAGAAGGGTACAAAATATATCATGAAATTGAAGAATATATATGATAGGACTATGGCTATCATCGAAGATTTGAAAACACAGAATGCTTCATGAGAAAAAGAGGAAGGAAAATGGATGAATGTAATAAATCAAATTGGTGATGTTCAAAAGTATGGGGTAATGATGTTTTTATTAGATAAAAATTTGATGAGTCTAAATGATAATATATTATATGTAATCAAGAGAAATATCAAATGGAGAAACTCAGTATCCAGACAAGGATGAATTGAATTTATAAAAATGATCAAAGAAATAACTGAGTTCACTCAATCCTTATAGCATGCCTTACAATGTATTGATGTGAAATATATAAAAGATGATGGGGAGCTAGAAAAGGATATCAATACTATGGTTCAATCCTTTAGAGAGAAGATTAGTTTTATTAATAAAATGACAACCTATTAATTGAGGATCTCTCTCAAATTTCAAAAGTATAATCACTTCTTCACCTCTGTGTTGTTGCACTCCCAGAACATGCAGAAAAAGTGGTAAAAATTTGAAGAGAGAAAGATGTTTAGAAAGCATGGGTTAAACACATTGGCATTCCCAACTTCTCAAAAGTCTAGGAATTTGTTACTTCATATCAGTAGTGGAAGGTAAAATGTGTCTCCTCAGTAGAACAAAGCAAATCCAGAGATTCCAATCCATTGCCCCAATCTTGATGTTGCTTACACAATCTCTTTATTTAGTTATTCAATTGAAATCATGTTTAAAAAAACTGTCTTTTAATGAGATTGTATGAAACTAAATATTGTATGGGTCAAAGTTTGTTTTAACTCTGGGCTTAAAAGAACAATTAATTAGGGTAACTATATATATGTTTTTAGTTGTTAAAAACTAAGATAGAGGATAGTAAAGAAGAAGACAAGAGAATTTTAAAGGTGAACTTCTTTGTTTTAAAATATATGTGATGATTATTTAAATAATTTTCATCTATGAGTGAAAAGAATAAATGATTGCTGCATATTTAGATCTATGTTTAAGTATTTGAAATCAAGTTTTTATGTGAAATCTCCTTTCAAGTGGTAATTGTTCTTTCATTAGATAACTCATCATATGTGTTTTACCTTTTACTGGTTTAGTAATATACATATTTATATGTCTGATTATTTTTGAGGATAGAATCTATGTGTTCTATTACTAAATAATGTTATATGGAGAAAATATACGACATTCATAACATGGTGATGTATGAATGTTAGTTTGCCGTAAATGCTTTCTGGTTAAAAGTGTGTCCAAATGATTAAAATAGTTTGAATTCATTAAAATTTTTAAAGGGAGCTATACCTTAATTTAGATAGGATTTATTCATGATAGTTCACTCATTTTTTATTTAACAAATTTGTTCTCAAAGAAAGGGTTATAGAGTCAAAGAAAAACATTTTTTTTAGAATAGGACAAATCTGATAACTAACAGTTTTTGGTGACTCTGCTAGGGATTCGAAGTCATTTGTTAAAAGATTAGTCACCTTAATATGAATCAATGATGGTGCTTCCCCATGAAAATATAATTCTTATTCTGTAGCCTAATCTTGGTTTTCAAGATGAGCAGGAAGATATAATTGGTTAGTTAAACACTCTTGCATGGCACACTCGATGAAGCATTGAGGATTATAGAAGGGCCAGCCGAGTATTAGAAAAAGAAGAATTGCTTGATAATTTGAGATTGTTATTACTTAGATAAAGAAGGAGGTAAGCAAAAAATTAAGTAAGAAATCAAGCCCCTAAAGTTTGAATAGGTCAAGAGTAGCTTAGAAACTAATATCATAAACTAGAGTCTAGAAGATATACAAGGTCTTTGAGGAGAGGAGTTGAGGATCCTACTTTTCAAACACTACAAAGCCTTAATTTTCCCTATATCCCTAATACTATTAGAAGAGATATAAGTCAACCTCCTAGACCTCTTAATCCTTCTACATCCTTTATTTGTCAAGCCTTAACCCTTTCTGGTACTATCATTCCCTCTACCTTCAGTTTTCTTCCAATGGCTCAACCTTGGGGAGTAGCTATAGGGCCTCTAAATTTAGGGACTAACCTAAATCCTCTACCTAAAAATGTAAGAGAAAACTTACCTAAGTTTAATGGAGATAGAAGATAATCCCCAGATGAACATTTGAATGCTTTTTCCACAACATGTGGTGTGTTAGGTGTGCAACATCAAGATGTAGCCATAAGGCTTTTTGTGCAAACTCTAACTAAAACTACAACAAAATGGTTTTATCATATAACTAAATTTTCAATTACAAACTAGAATGATATGAAAACTTCATTTGAAAATAGGTTTAAAAGTATGAAAGATGAACATTCCCTTCTTGCTCAATTGACTCAGCTCAAGAAAGAAATACATGAGCCTATGAGGGCATTTATAGCCAAATTTAATAGAATTGTGCACAAAATCCCAAATGTTAAAAGGCCAACTCCTAAGAATTATAAATGTTTCTTTGTTAATTATATGCCTCTTGATATTATTTTTCATCTTAGAAGAGGTGCAGTTGTTAACTTAGCAATCACATAAACCTTGGTAGTTGAGTTAGAAGATGATCTCATTATGGCTAGAAAATAGAAGAAAGAAGCCCAAGTACCTAATGCTCATCCCTCATCTTCTACAGATCCTATGGTTCAAATATTAGTTAATGATATGATTGCCTTAAAAAGATAATTGCCTAAGGCTGGTACTTCATTTCAACAACCATATCAAGATGTTAGCTAGAGAAATTTTAACTAATAGATAAATACTGGTAGGACATTACCACTTACATCAGCACAACCTAGGCTAGCTATTAAATCTCCCCCTAAAAGAGGAAATATATGTGCCTTTCATTTGAATATTGATCACAATGGAAACTCTTGTTCAGAGATGAGTAGATACGCTCAAATGACCACTACTCAAGATGCATTGTGAGAGATTACCGAAGAAGAAAGGAACTCTCAGCAACTTGGTGACTCTAAAATACACTTCCTAGAATATGAATCAGATTCAAAAAAAGGAGGTGTAATATTGGTTACTCTTGAATATCCTTCATGTGATGTGCTTACCAGAAGTTAGAAGAATATGAGATTTTCTAATACTCAAGAAATACCTGTTAAAGGTAAGGAGCCTCTTACTAGAACCCCTGACATTCATTTGAAGGCCCAAGAAGTTAAATTGTTAAATAAGAATGATCACAAAACTTCTTTTGATATTATAGAATTTTGTAAGTCTACAAAGATTCAAATATCCCTATTGAGTATCTTAAGTTGAATCCCAAAGAACTTGATAAATTGGTTAAATATGTCAAAGGTGATTCTCCACAAATTGAGTCTAAAAGTCAACTAAATGCTAATGTTGAGTCTCTGATTGCCTAATTATTTTCTTCCCCACCTGAATCACCCAGACATACTCCTAAAATGACCATTGACTCAGCTAATGATACTTCTTATGTGGTTGATATGAAACCCAACCCATTTTATGTTTCTTTATTTATAAATGGCCATAAACTCAATAATTGTATTATAGACTCTTGTGCCTTTGATAATATCATGCCTTCTTCTATAGCCAAATCCCTGGGCCTATACATTAAAAAAACATTTAGTAGGTGTTACTCCATGGATGACAAACAATTTTCTTTGCTTGGGTCAAATCAAAGATGCACATGTCGCCCTTACAACTTATCTCGATAAAAAAGTGAAATTGACTATCTTAGTAGCAGATATTCCTGCTAGTTATGGGATGCTATTGAGCAAGACCTTTTGCAAAGACTTAGGTGGGGAGATTAAATTGGATTGGTTAGAAGCTACAATTCTAGTGGGAAAGCAAAAAGTTAAGCTAGAACCTGAACCTAAATGAAAGTTTACTATGTATCCTTCTAATGATCTTAAATCTCATATCCTATTTGAAGAATGTGAATTTGGAAATTACTTTCTCTTCTAAAGACATAAAGAAAGAGTCCACCCCAAAATTTTCTCATTAAGATGATCTATGGAATATGGAATTTGATGGTAGTTGTGCTACCATTATTTTAGGAGTAGGGGTTGTTTTGATCTCACCTGAACATAAAATTGTTCCTTACTCTTTCAAGATAGAATTTAAAAATACTAAAAACACTGCAGAGTATGAGGCCCTATTGCTTGGGTTAAATGGGGCCAAAGAAAAGGGGATAAAGATTCTCAAATCAAAAGGAGATGATAAATTTATTGTTAAATAGGTGAGAGGCATTTTCTCAGTTAAAAATGAAAGATTGAGACATTACAAGAATAGGGTTTAGGATGAGATAGAATATTTTGATGCCTTTTCTGTTGAGGTGATTCCCAGAGATCAAAATACATGGGTGGATTCTCTGGTAGTGTCAGCTTACCTTCTTCTCCCACACCCTGATTTCAAAAAGGATTCATATAGAATACAATTGATCTATCATCCTAATATCTCAGATAATGCTGAGAATTGGCAAGTTTTTGAGAATGATAGGAAGATCAAAAACTTCTCAGAGAATGCTGAAATGTTTTTGGGGACTTATTTTAAAGGTTTTGAATCAGAATGTAAAAAATTTAGTCTTGATATAGGGATCACTTCAAAAGATGATGTAATTTAGTTAAAGGGAAGCAAAATACCTAGAGGACTGGTCTCTCTTGAACATTTGTTCACTCGACAAGATGAATATACCAAAGACAAACTTGCTCAGAATCTTGACAAAATAAGAGATTATGAAAAGATAAACATTGGGAGTAAGACTAATCCTAAATGGATTTCCATTGGTAGCTATTGCTCACTAGAGGAGAAAAAAATTGATTAATCTATTGATTAGATATAAGGATGTCTTTTCTTGGTGCAATGATGACTTGAAAGAATTTAGGGATGGGAAATTTCAACATCACATTCCTTTAAAAACAAATGTAATTCCATTTAGGCAAAAGTTGAGAAACTATAACCCAAAATTTGTTGAAGCTATCTTTAAAGAGATCAACAAAATGTTGAAATCTAGGATTATTTATCTGATTCATCACTCCACCTGGGTGGTAAATATTATCCTAGTACACAAGAAAAATGGAGAAATAAGAATTTTTGTTGATTTTAAGAATCTAAACCAAGCCAGTTTGAAAGATAATTATCCTTTACCTATGATGGATCACATTTTGTAGATAGTTTCAAGATCAGAGATGATGTCCATGTTAGATGGATTCTTAGGTTATAATTAAATAAGTGTAGCTACAACCGATCAACATAAAACTACTTTTACTACACCCTAGGGAATTTTTGCTTATAACCATATGCCATTTGGTTTGACTAACGTTGGTGCAACTTTTCAATGTGTGATGAATTCATCTTTTAGAGAGATTAAAGATAAAATTATTGTCATTTATCTTGATGATTTGACTATTTTCTCTAGAAAAAAAGAGGATCATCTGAAAGATCTAGAGATCATTTTACAAAGGTGTCAGAGTCATGGGATATCTCTTAATCCTAAGAAGTTAGTTTTCTATGTAACATAAGATAAGTTGTTGGGACATCTAGTTTAAAAGGATGCAATCAAGATTAGTCCAAAAAGGGTTAGAGCAATACAATAGCTAAGTCTTACTTCTAATAGGACTGGAGTTAAGTCTTTTTTTGGCTAGATTAACTTCCTCTGAAGGTTCATTCCTAATTTTGCTAAGATTACGAAGCATATTGTGGGTATGATGAGAAAAAAACAAGAATTAAAATGAAATGAGGCTGTTAAGAAAGCATTTGAAGATATTAAAGAAGTGATTGAAAAAATATCCACTTTGGTAAACCCTAATTTCTAAAAGGATTTTATTATTTATTGTTATGCTTCAAAACATACCCTGTCTAGTATCTTGCTATATAAAAATGAATTGAATGAAGAAGCTCCAATAGCCTTTATGAGTGTTCCTCTTAAGAAACATGAACTTAAATATTATTTAACTGACAAGCAGGATTTCACTATGATAAAGGCTATTAAATAGTTTGGATATTATATACTACACTCTCATTCAATTGTATTTGTCCCTAGTTCACTTGTAAAAAGAATTTTGACTCAACAAGATGTTGGGATGAATAAAAGAGCAATATGGGTCACTAAGATTCAAGAATATGACTTGGAGATTAGGCCAACTAAATTAGTTATAGGTCAGGGCCTATGTAAATTGATTGTTGAAAGTAAATAAGAAGAAGAGAAAGAACTTCCCACTGTCTTATTGGTGAGTTTACAAGATCCATGGTTCCTGAATGTGTCACATTATCTTACTTATGGAGATTGTCCTAGTCACTTATCCCCAAAGGAGAAAAGGAATTTGAAGTTTAAAGCAACAAAATATGTCATTTAAGGTGATGTTTTATACAAAAAGGGACTAGATGGAACCTTTTTGAGATGTGTAGATAAAGAACAACAACACAAGATTTTGGAAGTTTTTCATAATGAAGCCTGCAGTGGACACTTATCTTCTTCAGTCACAGCTTTCAAAATCCTTAAAAATTGTTATTATTGGTAGGGTATGTTTAAAGATGTATACAAATGGGTAGCTAACTATGAAAAATGCAAAATGTTTTTAGGAAAGCCACAACTTGCATCATTGCCTCTGAGGCTATCATTATTAAAGAACCTTTCAAACAATGGGGATTAGACTTTATTGGGCCTCTCTCACCTTCTTCAAGTGATAGACACACACACTTTCTTATAGTAACTAACTATTTTACAAAATGGGTTAAAGTAGTCCCTATGAAGAGAACCACTTCATAAATAGTATGTAAATTTCTCAAAGAAAATATACTGGTACATTTTGGTGTTCCTCAAAAGCTTGTGACAGATAACACTACCATATTTTATTCAATTGAACTTAATTCTTTTTGTTATGAGCATAGTATCTCTCTTTCTCACTCATTAGATTATTACCCTCAAGGGAATGGACAAGCTGAGTCCAGTAACAAAATATGATAGCCATCACAAGGAAATTAGTGAGTGATAATCCTAAAGATTGGCATAAGAGGTTGTACGAAGTGCTCTTGGCTAATGGGGTAACCCCAAAAAGGGTAATAGGAATGGTTCCTTTTGAACTAGTTTATGGAATAGGAGCTCAGTTATCATTACCCTTGAAATTATCTACAACCAAATTATAAAATGTCATTGAAGATCAATATTTTAAAGATTACCTAGAAAAGAGAGTTATGTACTTAACTAGGATCGAGAAGGAAACGAATGAACTGGTTGATCAGATTACCACTCATCAAGCTAGGGTTAAGAAGATTTTTTATCAAAAATCAAGGCGCAAAAAATTCATGGAAGGAGATGAAGTGATGTTGTGGGATAAGAGGAGAGAACCTAAAGGATCACATGGCAAGTTCAATTCACTTTGGAAAGGCCCCTTCAAAATTCATCAGGTATTCAACCCTAATTATTTAAAATTGGAATATCTAGATAGAATTGTTTTACCCCTATCGTATAATGGATAGGACCTTAAATTATATCGACTGTAAAACATGTGTCCCTGATATTGTACATAGTCTTACCTTTATTGTCATGTGCTATTGTTTTCCTTTTTCAATTTTGGGTTTACCTTGTTTCTTTTTCTTCCATCTTGATGTTTTAGTTGGTGCATAACCAGAGTTTTTGAGCTCTCTACATTTTGTCATAAAATGTAGTCCCCAATCAGAGCCAATGTTATCTTTTAATTGGACCTTATTCATTTTTTTTGTGAACTTCCCTAAGTGAAAGTCAACCTACCATCTTACCTTATTAATCATATGTTTATTTCTTAAGTTAACTCTTTGTTTTGAAATTTTATCCACTTATCTTCATATGTGTGAAATCATTGAAGAATTGAACCTTTGAAATTGAACCCTTTTCAAAGTTTAAGAGTTCAATGGTTTAATGTATCTCAAAAGTTTTGAACTATTGGTCCCCTTGTGTAACTCAATTTGAATCTTTGAACCTTTATGTTGAACCTCATTTCAATGGTTCAAAGATTCAACATTGCATGACTTTAGTCCCACCTTTCCTGAAGTCTTTTAAGTCAAAATTTGGGGGAGATTTTAAAAGAAGTAAATCATTTAGAGAGCAATATATCAGGAACATTTTATGAAATGGAAATTTCTAATTTCAAAAGGTTATGAGTAATCATTACACATCAAGGTCGTGTGTGAAAACTACTTATAATTAATGCCCCTGTCAGAATTTTCATCCTATCAAGCAAGTTCAGCACAAGTTAATTGATCTAGTAATTATTCAACCTAATTTCATGCCTTTATCAAGAAAGGACAAGTCATTTTTAATAGTAAACACATAGGTTAATGCAAAGGAGAGCAGCACTAGAGGTATAAGATTTTTATTGCATAGTTTTATAGTAATTTTTGATCCATTGAAAGTGAGTTCAAATTTTCTTATAATCTGATTCCATTATTTTATTGGAAAGGAGAATCATTTTGAGTTTTTGGTATTATTTAATAAGTTCAAAGCATTTTTTCATTATATCCTCCAATCTATAGCCATGAAATCTGCTTGTCTTAGTTACAAACATGGTCCTGGTCTTGTTTGTTATCTTCCTAAATTTGGGGATACTTCTTTAGTTAAATATGATTTAGAAGATTTTAAGGAGGGTTAAAAATCCTATGTCAACACCTATGATGGAAAAAATAGTGGAAAGTGGTTTAGTCGAAGCTATGGATTTTCCCATGGCAGTACAATGTCCCAAATTAGTTTTGGAATGCATGAATATCTATGACCCTAAAAATAGGTGTATCAGAACTGTGAATGGCAATGTATTACTACATGCCAATAGATAAACCCTAATGGCTGTGATAAAAATTCTACGCAAGGAGCCATACTCTGACCTCAATATTAGTTCTTATTATGATCATTTTTCATCAAAGAAAATAATATATAAAAGTGTAATTGCCAAAAATTGGTTACTAAAATTTCAAAAAGGAGGTTCAAGACTGTTCAGAGCATTAACCAGAGAACATATGATACCAAAAATTAAAGACATCATGTTATTATTACACAGGGTGAAAGGTAGTTATCAAGCATTTTATTGGGAGGATTGGATGTACTTCTTCATTTAGGTGATCCTCTAAGGAGAATAGTATTTGGATTGGGAAAAAATCATAGCTAAATGTTTGCATCTAGGTCTGAGTAATTATTTTGGGAATAAATATTTTTATGTCTTCATTTCTCTTTTACTACTTAGGATCTACAAGCGAATGGAGAGGGTTGCCTCATGCATCCTCAGTTGAAGACAATATAATTTATGATTATTACCCACATTTGTAGATGCACAATTGTTATGAAAACTATGGAAAGGTTAATGATGTTTTTACTAGTAGGATGACTTATGAATTGGTAGACAATGTTAATAAGAAAATATTTGATGAAGCCATGTAGCTGATCAGTATTTATGGTAGTTTCTTCATTCAATTTTATAAATTTACTTAAATCAGAGTTGGTAGTTTTGGCGATGAACTAGTGAAGCTGTCCATATATGTTTTTGACCACTTTGTATTGATAGAAGTTTACAGGGAGCTAGCCCATGTAGATAAGAAATTTCCAATGAAGAAAGAATCTGGTATTTATTTTCTCATCAAATTGGGACACTATTCATGCCATTCAATTTTTGATGCCTTAAATTTAGAGGTGGACCTAAAAATTTTCAATTTTTAGTACTACAATGCTAGACCCTAGTTTGACAATAGAGGTTTTGCTAGGGACAATCTAGATTTTGAAACAAGATTTTCACACATTCCCCAGATCAAAGACTATTGGGAGGATTGTCCAGATGAATTTGAAGTTAGATGAAAGCTTTGGTGTAGGTTCTCCTTGGGGAAAATAGTTACACACAATCTGAGTATGAATATCTCTAGAATAATTGATAATGAAGAATAGGTGGTTGATGCTCATTTCGAGCAAGTAAAACAACTACCTATTCTAGAATTTGATTGTAATAAAGATGAAGAAGATTGGATTTAATTCAAAACCCTCACAATGATAAGGAGAACGGAGAAATGGTTAAAGGGTTATAGACTGAAAGAAGTTCAAGATGAAGATTTTTAGTGATGTGCACCAATTGATGAATCACCATCTCCAATAAGCTCTTCTAATCAACTTATTACTATTTGTGATGTAGGTACTCTCAAGCAAAAATTTGGAAAGGGTTTTATTATTAAAAAGTCCAAGAAAACCCTTGCAACTATTCTACCTTCTCATACTACTAGACTAAGGACTAAAAGTAAGAAGGAGATTTTTGAAAGAATAGTTTTGGACTTAAACTCTGAAGAGGATTCAAGAGAGGTAGCAAGTGATAAATGGTTTGATCTACCAATGATAGAGGAGATTAGTGCAAATCAACAAATAGAGGTTGCTTCAAATTCTATAGATTTGATGGTGATATCAAATGTGCCTTCTAAACAATTGAATCTTGGCAAGGAAGTTCTAGTCCTTACACCCAAATGGTTAGAAAGTTTAATCAGTGATAAAATAAAAATAGTTCCATTTTCATTACCATTGGAGGACATCGTTAGCAAGTGTCTAGGAAAGACTCCTAAATCCAAGAAGCTGAAAGCAACATCTAGGGTGGACATTGACCCTAATACAAGGAACTAGAGTGCAGAAATAACCCAACCAACAACTGATAAGAAAGTTTAAAATTCCACATTTCAATATTTCACAATAAAAAAATAGATCTTGGGACTACATTACGCATCATGGATGTGCACCATCTTGAAGCATCTACCAAAAGGATAGTCAACCGTACCTAGAAGGATGAAAAAGATAAGAGGGAGTTGAAATAGACCTTACAATCAATGGTAGAGTATATCGATGCCATTTATAATTCAAATCCACAACCTATTTCCCAACTACCTCTATCTTTTGACCCAAAATCTCTAGTCAATCAAAAAATGCTAGATCAGATACATAAAAATAAAATGGTGACTAAGGTGTTTGATGATTGGTTGGATGGCATTATCCATAAGGGTACGAAATATATTAAGGAATTGAAGAATATATATGATAGGACTATGGCTGTCATCAAAGATTTGAAAACACAAAATGCTTCATGAGAAAAAGAGGAAGGAAAATGGATGAATGTGATAAATCAAATTGGTGATGTTCAGAAGTATGGGGTAATGAAGTTTTTATCAGAGAAAAATTTGATGAGTCTGAATGATAATATATTATATGTAAGAAAGAGAAATATCGAATGGAGAAACTTAGTATCCAAACAAGGATTAATTGAATTTATAAAAATGATCAAAGAAATAATTGAGTTCACTCAATCCTTATAGCATGACTTAAAATGTATAGATGTGAAATATATAAAAGATGATGGGGAGATAGAAAAGGATATCAATACTATGGTTCAATCCTTCAGCAAGAAGATCAGTTTCATTAAAGAAAATGACAACCTATTAATTAAGGATTTCTCTTAGATTTCAAAAGTAGAATCACTTCTTCACCTCTATGTTGTTGCACTCCCAAAATACAAGGAAAAAGTGGCAAAAATTTTAATAGGGAAAGATGTTTGGAAATCACGGGTTAAACACATTGGCATCCCCAACTTCTCAAAAATCTATGAATTTGTTATTGCACATTAGGAATGGAAGGCACATGTCTCCTCAGCAGAACAAAGTAAATCCAAAGATTCTAATCCATTTCCCCAATCTTGATCTTGCTTACACAATCTCTTTATTCAATTATTCAGTTGAAATCATGTTTAAAAAAAACTGTCTTTTAATGAGCTTGTATGAAACTAAATCTCGTATGGGTCAGATTTTGTTTTAACTCTAGGTTTAAAAGAATAGTTAATTAGGGTAACTATATATATGTTTTTAGTTGTTAAAAACTGAGATAGAGGATAATAAAGAAGAGGACAAGAGAATTTTAAAGCTCAACTTATTTGTTTTACAATATATGTGATGATTATTTGAGGAATTTTCATCTGTGAGTGAAAAGAAGAAATAATTGCTGCATACTTAAATCTGTGTGTTTAAGTATTTGAAATCAGATTTTTGTGTGAACTCTCCTTTCAAGTGGTAATTATTCTCTCATTAGATAACTCATCATATGTGTTTTATATTTTGCTGATTTAGTAATAAAAATATTTATATGTTTGATTATTATTGAGGATAGAATATGTGTATTCTATCACTAAATAATGTTATATGGAAAAAAGATACCACATTCATAACATGGCAATGTATGAATGTTAGTTTGCCTTAAAACACTTTCTGGTTAAAAGTGTGTTTGAATGATTATAATAGGTTAAATTCATTAAATTTTTTAAAGGGAGCCATACCTTAATTTAGAGATGAATTATCCTTGATAATTCACTCATTTGTTCTCAAAGAAAGGGTTATAGAGTCAAAGCGAAACAATTTTTTTAGAATAGGACAAATCTCTTAACCAACAAACCCCTAACCCAATCTAACCTATAGTTAGTTTGACCAAATTAGCTTAAACTTAGATTTTACCTATTTGACCCTTCATCCTTGATCGTAGATGGTCAGGATGACCACTGATGATCACCTTGACCATCAACAGTTAGGGTACACCACCTCAACCACTAACATGCAAACTCACCCACCTTGATTTTCTAAAAACAACTCATCTAAACCCAAATACGATCCATTGCATGCATGATTTAAAATTAGGATTCCTAGTTCATGCCTTGTTGTAACTCTCTTACCTTGCCTATAAAAAGAAATATCAAAGAGGTGAAAAGGATATGTAATCTACAATTGTTATCAAGAGATTTTGCATCCAAAATTCTCTTTTTTATAGGTCAATCATCATTATCAATCCAATCAAATAACTACTATGTCAAAGAGCCAATTTTATAACATAGCTCTATCAAAGTGCTAAGTAATGCTACTCTATCAAAATCATGCCACACTCCATCAATGAGTCAACCAATACAAGCATTCACCCAATCTATCTTCTACAAGATAAGTATTTGGTTTCGAGTATTCTATCACTTTATATGATTTTTGCACTCAGCCCAACACTAACCCATCTCCTAAAATCTCACCATCTGATCCCATTAATAAACATGCTATCAAACCCAATTCTATCCACTATAAACACTAATAGTTGTCTCAACCATCGATGATCTATCCCACCACCAATGGTCACCTTGACCACCGATGATCACCTTAACTGCTAATAGTCAGCCCAACTATTGATGGTCACTATGGCAGTAAAATCTAATAATCTATTTTCACCTATCTACCCCCAACCAAATCTAATTATATGTGTCCCTTCTTGTTCATAGACCCCTTTCTAATTTTTTGAAGCATACCCCAGCCACCTAGCATTAATATTAATTAGCTAATTGCTATATTAGTCATTTTTAGTCTATTTCTTTATCAAGCACTTCTTGTGTTTAATTTCAGTAATTTTTTATTATTGATGCAAGTAATGTCTATTTAGTTTATAAACTTAATTATTTAAAATGTGTGGATTGATAGCCCTCAGGGAAGCTCTTGCTTCTAGGATCTAGCTATCGCTAGGCAATCCATCCAACTATCTATCTAACAAATAAATTTGCTTTAGTACTTTCTTATCTATAGGTCATCCTCCCAAGCTAAAGAGGAGATCTTCATAATATTATAATTCAATGTGTGCACAATCAAATAGGTTTTTCAACCATACCCTATTTAGTTTCTTCTTTTCCATTTTCTGAATAATAATTAAAAACTCATTGAAACATTCTGACATGCCCAGTGGGACCCTTGTGTCTTTACTTGGGTTCTTGTTTTCTTGTATTCTCTATTTATTCTATGCTCATTAATGAAATCAAAAGTTTATTTTGGGATTAAAATCAAGTGCATACATCAACAGCTTGAAAGTTTAGTTCACATAGCTTAATTTAAAAGTAAAGTAATCTATTGTAGTTTTACTCTTTGTTGCACACACTTAACCAAAACACTTTTAATCAACTAAACATAAAAAAAACTTAAGGCAAGGCTTGATTAGGATTTCATCCCCTAGTGGTAATCTTACCCTTTCCTAATGATCCCATGTAGAGGTCATTACCAAGGAGAGAACCAACTCATCTCTCTGGTTGGGTATAACCTTTGGATATCAATATATATTAGCTAAGCACTCGATACCCTTATTGCTGTGATGTATGAAGTGAGGGGGTAGGCCCCAATACCAAGCCACATATTGATTCCAATATATATTCTTATTGAGCACCTAAACACAACTTGAAACCAACCATAGATGTCCTCTTTAGTACCCACTCTACAAACCAATTTTAGTCACACAATTCTTTAAGGCATAAGTCAAAAGTGAGATTAATTAAAACTCTAGGGCTTAACTTATCTTCTAGAGTGTGATTTGATTTATTTGATCATTTTCTTAACTTGTTTTTGTTTGAGTAGTGAGGTTATTTGTGCTTTCTATCTCCCTTATCTCATATGGTTCTTACTCACCAGTAATGAAAAGACCTTGTAGAGCAAAATCCGTCACCAAACCAACTTACCTCTTCTACCTCTTCATTTATGGACTATGTTTACGAACCAAAAGATTATCCTCATCCCTTAGAAATTCTTACCTTCACTTAGGAGGTTCCTCATGGAGATGTAGGTTTTTTTAATTTCCTAGATAACAATCTCATAGCCTTGAAATATTATCTTACAAACATGACTTATTGTATCCTAGCTTTAGTCTCACCTAGAGATCACCTTATGGCATGCCCTTCCACCTCATGGGGAGTACCTATATTTCTACGATTACTACCTAACCATTGAATAACCAAGCTTCCTCATCAACCAACAACCCCTTTGAGACTACCATAGAAAACCACCAACCCAAACTATCACTAAATTTATACCTTCCACTCCTACTAACCACTCCTCCAACTTAGGAGCAAGCCAATCTCTAATCACCCACACTTCCTCCACTATGGGAGTGCCTACCTCTAGCACTACTAACCTTCCTTTAGCTACCCCTAATCCATCAACCACTACTTCACTTAAAATTTTTGTGGTGTCCATACCCTCTACCTTGCCACCAATTAGTACAAGGGTCACCACTCTTCCATCGGTCACCAACCTAACTACCACTCCTATCCAACAAGCACCCATTGCACCAAACTTTGGTTACATCCATAACTTATAAGGGCATATATCCCTATACACTACCAAACCACCTACCTCTACCTACCCTCATGTATCTTCCACCCAACCATTGGCCTTCACTTACCAATATGTAGAATCCTCCCAACCTTATACCCACTATCAATATGCCTCCAAACCATCGCAACAATATGCATCTTACAACCTTTCAAGTACACAATCCAAAGTGAACCTAATGAAGATACTTATGGAAAAGATGACCACCTTAAAATCATCCATTTCAGGTGCTCACAACATCTTATCATATGACCAAATATATAATGAGCACATCCATCCATTCGTACTTATTAGAACATATCCTCCCTAATGGGAACTTTCCAAGTTCTCTAAATTGCAAAGGAGGATCCCGAACAACACCTTAGGGAATTTAGGAATTCTTGTTATCTCATCACCTATGATGATTCCCTTCTTCTCCATACCTTCCTCATGTCTCTAGCTGATTTGACATTAAATTGGTATAGTGCCATACCCAAAAACCCCCTTTTTTCCTTCACCAAACTAGCTTAATCCTTCTTGGAACACTTTTTGATCAATATCTCCAAGAAAGTTTCTATCACTAAGCTCTACTCTATCTGGTAGTTTGAATATGAATCCATTTCTAATTTTGTGGCTCATTAGAGAAGCTTAATTAACCAACTTTCATTTTTCCTATTGTAACCCAAACTCATAGAGATTTTTGCTTGGGCATGTGCCAAGAATATCTCCCCTACACTAAATGTCCAATGCTTCCAAACATTTAATGAAGATTTTACCATGGTGCATAGGTTAGATAACTGAGCCATTGATGAAGGAAAGCTAAATCTCAAAAATAAGAATTCAACCTACAAAACCAATGAAGCCTCTTCCTCCAAGTCAAGCAATCGGTCCAATACCAATACCAAGAGTAAGGGAACCATAAATGTGGTTATCCTTAAAGCCACTCCTCTACCTTCTATCAACCAACTAAATTCCTATAGTTCTTCAAAGCAAAACATGAGGAACCAAAACTGGAATAACCAAAAGTAATTCACCCTACTTGGAGAATCTTATGCTTCCATATTAGAGAAATTATTGAAAGACAACATCATTAAACTTCCTCCTATCACCCCTTAAATAGTTTGATGCCTCTCATCTCACCTGGTTGGTTCAATGAGAAATTTTTATGTGCCTTTCATTTGGTAATAAGACATGATGTCAATAGGTGTAACACCTTGAAGAGCCTTGTTCAATCCCTCATTGACAAGGGGAACTTACATTGGATAACCCCAATGCACCATCAAACCAATCCCTTGATATATTTAGGTAACCTTTCCCAAACCATGCTTCTACCAATAATGAGAGAAACATGATCAAGTGCTCTTAGGATACCCATATAGTTAACATGGTCCTTGATGCACTCAATACCAAACCACTTAGTACTCAATCCTTTTGTCCTCCACCTCATCCATCTATTGAGATCATGGAATTACCTTCCCTTCTGTTGGATAGACAAATTGAGGAAGTGTCATCTTCTCCCCCTCCACTTATTGAGGTAGTGGAACCATTAGACTCCCTTTCAACTATCATTTAATAAAAACCAAACATCATCACCTCACCTTCATATTTAACTAACATGCAATCCACCCCTACTTCGAAGTTAATTATCAAGGAATAAATCCTCATGTCCATTCCTCCCACAAAGGATCCACCTATCTCAACCTTGCATCCTTTCATTGAGGAAGAGGACAAGGTTACCACCCCCCTTCCCTAGCCTATGGGTCTGTCATTTCAACGTATTACCTAGGGAGCTAAAACAATCTATAAACCATTTTCTAGATTGGCTCATAGATTGGAGTTTGTTTCCAAACCCAACTTAGATTAGGCTACCTTTTGGTAGCAACTAGGTCTCCCTTATATCACTAGACCAAAATAACCAACCCTTTCTTTGGTAGACCAACTCACTACTTCTATTGACCAACCCATTACCATATCTACCCAACTAGCCAAAACCTCCACCTAACCAACCAAGACCTCTACCAAACTAACCAACCCCCAACCACCTAAGTTTAACAAGACCCAAATGGCGAAACCCTCTTCTATCACCCTAAATAAAATAACCAAAAGCTTTGACACCTTCCCTACACTAAGCCATAGTCACCCATTTGTGAAGGTGGACCTAACCCCTTCATGTCAGGATCTTGCTCCTCAATTAGAGCACATATGATTACCTCTTGTATTAGCAACTAAACACAGAATTTAACCAGAATGAATAAGTAACTAGAAATATGAAACAACACAGGATATGAGAGACAATACACAATTGTATTAATAATCACTTAGAAGAAAATACAATAAAGAAGATGCCACTTCTTCTTCCACCTCAAAGGCTTACCACACCTCAAGGACTCCTTCCCTCTCTCTCTCTTGGTCCCAACACACAACTCCAATACAGAGTTATTGTTCACCTCCAACAGTCAGTAACACGCTGCCAGTACACCAAGCACACAACCGTACTCCAAGTAGATCTCCTACTCTCTGCTGTTACCTGCAAATCACTAGACCTTACTCACCATTGTAGATCTCCAAATGTGGTCCTACAAACCTATTGACCAAGATCATACATACACAAAGAACCCTTCTGATTCTCCAAACCAGTGCCCACACTTGGTACTGTGGCACTAGGAGGAACACACCATTGCTCTCCTCTCTCTGAAGGAGCTTATTTTGCTCTCTTGCTCTCTAGCACTAGTTTACAATACAGCCCATGAGTCTATTATATAGATCTCATGCTTACAATAATTAGACACGTAACTCCAAGACTATAATTAGCCTTTAACATGCAAACTAACAGTCCAAAAATAGACTCTCCACAATCTGCATGCAAACTGCATGCTCACACACAGGTTGCCGACATCGGCTCCTCCTGACCGATGTCGGCCGACTTGCAACCGACGTCAGTTGCTTCTGCACTACTATCTGACCGACGTCAATTGATCAGATTGACGTCAGTTGCCCTGTAACTCATTCTACAACTCTCTGCAACCTCTGCGACTTCTCCTATTTACATCCTGGTGAAGCTTTTAGCTCTATAACCTAACAATCTCCCACTTGGAGATAAATAGTTGCACCTGTTCCTGTACCTGTACACCGTCTAATTTATTCCCTAGCTTGTATCCCTCTTCAAGCTCAATCTTGAAGACCAACCACCACACAACCTATGATGCTACACCTATCATCCAAGTAACCTGCCACATCCGAACCTACAAACCCATGTAGTGAAGACCTTGACCCTGCATAACATGAATCCCTGCTGCTGGTCCCTCTCAGATACCTAAGAATCCACCTTCCTTGAACTGGCTCCAAACTCTTTGACAACTCCCACTGCTTGGGAAAACTTAGGTCTACACTCGACCTCATGTGATTTCAAACATTGTTCTAAGCTTAGCTTGAACTGTCCAGCCCTTGGTGTGCTTTTTGATTCTGCATCTTGCACATTGAACCCTGCCAACACCGTCTTCACATCAGCTCCCACTGGAGACAAAATCTCCATGTCTCTTATGCCAAAGAATTTTGCTGCTCCAAATTCTCCATGACATACCTCTAAACTAATTTTACCTTTAGCTCAAAAAATTCCCTGCATGTGTAACCCTGCAGCAAGCAACCACACCACATACAATAATAAGATAATGTTGCGACTCATCATCCACCTAGTAAAGACAAACACAATAGTTACACTGACATTGAATAAAGCCCTGCTTTGTCATCCACCTATCAAACCTGTACCACTGTCCTGTAGCTTCCTCAAGACCATATACCTTGGCCTTCCATCTCACATATCCATCCACTCTCTTCTTTAACTTGGGAATCCACCCATCTCTCAGTGCTTTCTTCCAACTGACAACTCCACCAACAAATACCTATTTGGTTCTTCTCCAAGGACTCACACTCCTCATCCATGCCAAGCTCCCACTATTTTTGGATTCTACCTGCATTACCTCTTCACATCTTCCTGGTCCTTGACCATCAGTAAGCAACTAGTAAGAAGGTGAAAAATGAATATGAGGTCCACTTACCCTTTCAGTCCTCAATATGAGCGTTTGAGACCTTTTTGACGCTTGCTATCTACCCACCATCCGTTCTAGTGATCGATCTCAGCCATCTCCCAGTCTGCACCCAACTAATGTCGATTCTCTGCACTGACCCTGACTGCCAACGTCATTTTCCTAGCCAATGCTGGTATCTCTTCTACCAACATTACTTCCTATATGACCAACGTCAGTTACTATTTGAATGATGTCGGTACCTGTGTTTGCCTATGAGTGATGACTTTTTACCCGCAAGCTCTCCATGGATCAAAACCCTATTCAAATCAACATAGCCCTGCTCAAAATAATTCAGTCCCCTCAGCTGATCTCTGTCCGTCATCTCCTCCATGAACACCAAGGCTTTCCAGTTCTTAAGTTTGTCAAAGACATATGACCTCTGCTTAAAAACTTGCATTCCCCTCCTACATATGTGACCAAGCCTACAAAGCCACATCTATGCAATAGAAGGTGAATCAGTAATATAAGTAGATAGATAAAGGATACCTACTTTCTTACCACCATCTAATTCAAGTGCATCTGTTGTGAGAGTTACTATACATCTCCCATCACCCAACTTTCCTAAAGAAATTAGACTCATCTCCAAGACTGGTACCTGCATGACCTTCTTCAACACCTGTGTGTTACCCATCTACAATTTCAGCTTCACTTCCCCTTTGCCAACAATCTGACAAGGCTCACCAACCCCTAAATAAATCTCTCCAAAGTCTCCAAAGACATACCCATGAAAAGATGCTCTATTTTAGGCTGCATGGAAAGAGGCAAAAGAATCTATAAACCAAGATTCTACTTTATCCAGAGCAACCTGTGCAACATCACCTGCAACATCTACTTCTACATGTTGATCTTCTACCGACCAACAATCTTCCTTTACCTGCTCTTTCTTTCCATCAATTAGACCATTCATGCTATTCAATTTCTCCATTCATAGCTTACTTTCTTCTGCCATTGCTATACTCCCACTCAATTTGAAACCCCTGTGGGTGACCTATAATCAACAAACACTAACCATATTTAAACCACCTGTTAGTCAACCCAACCAAAAGCTTTGATACCAACTTTCAAGTTGGTACCAACCTGGTCAACCTGCTCTGATACCAACTATCAAGATCTTGCTCCTCAATTAGAGCACATATAATTACCTCTTGTATTAGCAACTAAACACAGAATTTAACCAGAATGAATAAGTAACTAGAAATATGAAACAACACAGGATATGAGAGACAATACACAATATTATTAATAATCACTCAAAAGAAAATACAATAAAGAAGATGCCACTTCTTCTTCCACCTCAAAGGCTTGCCACACCTCAAGGACTCCTTCCCTCTCTCTCTCTCTCAGTCACAACACACAACTCCAATATAGAGCTGTTGTTCACCTCCACCAGTCATTAACACGCTACCAGTACACCAAGCACACAATCGTGCTCCAAGTAGATCTCCTGCTCTTTACTGCTACCTAAAAATCACCAGACCTTACTCACCATTATAGATCTCCAAATGTGGTCCTGCACACTTGTTGACCAAGATCATACATACACGAAGAACCCTTCTGATTCTCCAAACTAGCACCCACACTTGGTACTGTGGCACTAAGAGGAACACACCATTTCTCTCCTCTCTCTGAAGGAGCTTATTTTGCTCTCTTACTCTCTAGCACTAGTTTACAATACAACCCATGAGTCTATTATATAAATCTCATGCTTATAATAATTAGACTATTACAATAATTAGACATGCAACTCCAAGACTATAATTAGCCTTTAACATGCAAATTAACAGTCCAAAAATAGACTATCCAGAATCTGCATGTAAACTGCATGCTCACACACAGGTTGCCGACGTCGTCTCCTCTTGACAGATGTTAGATGACTTGTAACCAATGTCGGTTGCTTCTACACTGCTATCTGACCAATGTCGGTTGATCAAACCAATGTTAGTTGCCCTACAACTCATTCTGCAACTCTCTGCAACCTCCACAACCTCTGTAACTTCTCTTGTTTGCATCCTGGTGAAGCTTTTAGCTCCACAACCTAACACTTCAAACCAACCAACCAACCATCAAACCAAAGCAACCAAAGAGGTAAAACCACCTAAAGGCTTGAAGGCCCAAATTTTACCTCTCTTAACCTTGTCCTCCATTTTGGGGCCTTGTCCCTCTTCCCTGATCAAGAAGCCAATTGTCTCTACAAAAAACACACCACCTCTTTTGGTCACACATTCATAGTTTCTTTTTGATGCACCTCTCTTCATCACACTAGTAAAACCTAAGCTACCTACCTTGTGATCCTTCACCTATTTCTCATTAACCTCCTTGCCTAAATTGAAGCCACCTACCAAGTGTACCACCTTACTCAAAGCACCTACCACCAAACCTATTCCCAAATGACCTTCTATCCCAACCATCAAAATAAAGACCACTACACCTTTACCACCTTTAGTTGAATCCTACTTGAATATTTTCCATAGGGTATTGCAAACCTCTTATTTGGTTTTGCTCCCTATCAGACTCTTCAACCCTTTAGCTTCAAAATTTGTCTAGTACAATGACCACCAAGTGTGTTTTTATCATTAGACAACTGACCTTGATATAGAGAATAAAAAGATCTCCAAATCATTAGCCAATGGATCTATGATGAGGATGATCTATTAAAAAAATGAGCCTCCTATGGGACCTAGACCAATCTGACCAATAATCATACCTACCCAATGCTTACCTACTCCTCCACTCTCACCCAAGAATGAAGATGAGTTTGACCAATCTCCTACCCCGACCTCTCTTTCTATCCATACTATCAACATGGTCAAAAGATCATAATAGAAGGATAAGATGAATGATATGGTGTCCATTCCATAGACATACCCATCTTTAACCTTCTAACTAACCCACCCCGATCTATCTCCATCTTCAACCAAACCCAAGGTGTCTATTTTGGGTGCTTCCTAATCTAACCCCTCAAAATCCATTAGGAGACTTATCCTCAAGAAAATTCACCATACCTTGATGAAGATGAGCTTGTATGAGTTGATCTCTACCTCTCCCCATCATTGATGAGCACTCATAGAGACTTTGTAATCCATTGAGGTCTAACCCAAAGACCCTCAACCTTTGGTAGTCTTCATTGGAACCCTTTAAATTTCTAACCTTGTTACCTTCAAGGATTTAGAAATACCTTCCATCCATCTTGAGGACTTGGATCCCCTCTCTTTATCACTACCTACATCAACCAAACACACATTAAATTGATCATGATTGATGTGGTAGCTAGCATTAACATCATTTCCTCCCATGCCTACAACCAACTCAACTTGATAGACAATGTCATATCCAAAACCTCAGTCATCCTTCAATCATTTAATGTTACCATGGCTACTACCTTGGGAACTATTGTCCTCCAAATCTATCTAGGACCTCATGCACTCCCCAAAATTTTCTATGTAGTGGAGGGTGAATTCCAATACAATGTTTTGTTGGGATGACCTTAGATCCACTTCATGGGTTATGTCCCCTCTACCCTTTAGCTTTACATCAATTTTGAGCATGAAGGCTAGGTCATCACCTTCCAAGCTAACCTAATCCCTTTCTCAACATGCAACATGACCTACCATCCCAATGATGTCCTCATACCCCCATCCAACATACTCTCAGTAGTTAAAACCTAACCTTTAACTACCAAAGTGGATATCATATCACCTTTTATCAATGAGGTATCGACTAGTTCCTCTATCTCTTTAGACCAAATCCCCACTATGGCCCCTTTAGAATCAATGTTCCATTGTCTTTTTCTAGGGAAGTATTGCCTTTTATCCCTTGGCACTTTCCCTACTCCTCATGAGTTTGGGTAACTCACCAATCAACCAAGATATGAACCTAATGTTAGAACTGTCATTCCCTTTGGACTTCCCCATCATCAGACCTATTTTGTTTATGAGGGACTCGATAAACCCCTTAGTGATTTTACCACCTCTCTTTTACCTAGGCTATTTACTACTAGTTTATCCTACCTATATAAACTAGGCTTTGCCAAGACATCCTCCATTAATGTGCTTGGAAAGGCTTTGGTCTTGGGTGATATGAGCATGGCCCACATGAATTGGTCACCATTGAAACTAGGAAGCCTCACAAGAAGCATGGCCTTGGTTTCATCTTACATAGAAAGAAGCAACCCAAAGCACCTGTTGTTACCATTATTGAGGAATATGCCCCTTCCCCATCAACCTCACCTCCACTTGCATGTGAGGATGATGACATCATCCCACATAACTTTTTTTAATCAACATGACCAGCCTCAAACCCCTAAATTATCAATAAGAAGGGGTGATCATATCAATCCCTTTGACCCATCCTGAGATGATAGGAGATGAATCTCTTACCATAAACACTATCTAATACCAGGATGATGATTCTATTCTCAGCTATCTTTATGCCCCAAATTTTTCCATCTACAAATCCATTCCTCTCAATACCTTAACCATATTAAACAAATACACCATAGATATAAACTTGGGAACTCTATACAACCCCTACATCATCAAATTGGCCAATCACTAAATGTCGAGGAACTTTGGGACTTCCCTTCTTTCCTCCAAGATCGTAGCATAGCCTTCACTTAGTTTTATAATGACATGCCTAGAAATGATCCCACCATTACTACCCATAACATAGTCACTAACTATGATACCAAGCCTATCAAGTAGAAGCTTCGATGCATGCACCCTCACATAGCCCTTCTCATCAAAGAAGAGCTTCAATGTCTTCTATCTATCAACTTCATTCAACCCATTAACTACCCCCAATGGGTCTCAAATGTCATACCTATCACCAAAGACATAGGAGGACTACTCATTTGTGTGTAATTTCATGACCTCAACCTTGCTTATCCCAAAGATAACTTTCCTCTATCGAGCATCAACTATCTTGTTGATCTTATAGCCAGCCACAAGATGTTATCTCTCATGGATGGATTCTCAAGTTACAACTAGATTTTAATTACTCCCAAATATCAGCACAAGATTGCCTTTACTACCCTATGGCGAACCTTTTGCTATAGAGTCATGCCTTTCAGATTAAAGAAAACTAGTGTAACCTACCAATGTTCCATGACTTATATCTTCCATGACCTTATCCATACGATTGTCAAGGACTATGTGGATGACCTTCTTAAAAAATCTAAACTCTAAAAATATCACCTAGATGTTCTTTGATCATATTTGAATGCCTCATCCATTACCATGTCTACCTTAACCCAAATAAATGCATTTTTAGGATATTATCAGGAAAAATTCTTAGATTCACTATCTCCCTTCATGTAATCAAATTTGATCCTACCAAAATCAAAGCCATCCTCAACATGCTTCCTCCAACCAACCTTAAGCAACTCCATAGTTTGTAGAGAAAACTTAAATCCATTCATCGCTTTATCTCCTAGCTTTTAGACTGATGCCAACCCTTAAACCAATTTATGAATAAAGATGTTTCTTTCAAATAGAATAATGACTATCAAAAGGCCTTTGATTCACTCAAAAGGTACCTTTTCTCTTTACTTATCCTTACCCCTCCAAAGGATGACCAAACTTTCTACCTATATATCTCTACCACTAACCATTCCCTAGGGGCAATGTTGGTTCACCAAGATGACATCATAGAGATCAAGCCATCTACTACATTAGCCACATGCTTGTAGAGTATGAGACTTGATACACCCATACCATGAAGCTTTACCTATATTTATTCTTTGTGGCCACCAAACTTTACCCCTACCTTCTTAACCATAAAACCTATGCCATAACCAACACTGATTTGAATGCCTCATCCATTACCATGTCTACCTTAACCCAAATAAATGCATTTTTAGGATATTATCAGGAAAAATTCTTAGATTCACTATCTCCCTTCATGTAATCAAATTTGATCCTACCAAAATCAAAGCCATCCTCAACATGCTTCCTCCAACCAACCTTAAGCAACTCCATAGTTTGTAGAGAAAACTTAAATCCATTCATCGCTTTATCTCCTAGCTTTTAGACTGATGCCAACCCTTAAACCAATTTATGAATAAAAATGTTTCTTTCAAATAGAATAATGACTATCAAAAGGCCTTTGATTCACTCAAAAGGTACCTTTTCTCTTTACTTATCCTTACCCCTCCAAAGGATGACCAAACTTTCTACCTATATATCTCTACCACTAACCATTCCCTAGGGGCAATGTTGGTTCACCAAGATGACATCATAGAGATCAAGCCATCTACTACATTAGCCACATGCTTGTAGAGTATGAGACTTGATACACCCATACCATGAAGCTTTACCTATATTTATTCTTTGTGGCCACCAAACTTTGCCCCTACCTTCTTAACCATAAAACCTATGCCATAACCAACACTGACCCACTCAAGTACATACACTCCAAGACATACCAAAAATAGTGTATGGACAAGTGGATCATGCTCTTATCCTAGTTTTACCTTGATTTTCTTTAACAAAAGTCAATTAAGGGGTAAGTCATTACCGACCAATTGGCTAAGGCACTTTTAACAAACAACTAACCTCCTCGCTTGAGTTTTTTGATGAGTTCATCACAACCCTCTCTCTGGTAGATTTTACACATCAAGTTACCATGTTATTTAATGGATCAAAGTGTTAATGCAATGGGGGAACAAGTATCATCCTTATCCCATTTGATGGTGAACCTCTCCCTTTGTCCTTCAAGCTTGATTTTGAATGTACCAACAATATGACTGAGTATGAAGCCCTAATGATAGGCCTTGAATCTTCCTTAGCCCTAGGAGTCAAAATAATCAATATCTTTGGTGACTCCCAACTTGTGGTCAATCAAATAAATGGATCTTAAAAATGTAATAATGATGTTTTGTAGTAGTACAATGAACTAGTTGATGAACTCTTAACATCATTTGAACACTACCACATCTAATCAACCCTATGATCTAATAACAAGTTTATCAACACCATGAATTTCTTACCTCTCAAATATTATTTTCACCCTTAGATTATAAGTTGTCTATCATTATTCACAAGCTAACCCATCCTTCTTATATCAAACTAGCTTCTCCCACCATTTTCACTATCAACAGGACCCAACTTGACCTTTATTATGAACAAACCTTCGAGTATCTAAACCTTCACATAATTCCTTTTGGTCTTTCTAGGAATGCTCAAAGTGCATCTATCCATAGTAATTCATGTTATACCATCATGGGAGGAATTCTTTATAAATTCAACTTTGATGGTCTTCTCTGTTATTTCCTATGTAGTCATGAATTCTCTCATGCTATCAAAGAAAAACATGATGGTATCTATGGAGGCCACTCTAGTGGCCTAACTATAGCTAAATATATCCTTTTCCTTGGCTATTACTAGCCTACCATTAACCAATACTATTATTATTATGTGAAAAAGTGTGTCAAATGCTAACTACATACTAATTTGCATCATGTACCTAGCCATAGTCTTCATGTTTCCATAGATTTTTATCCCTTTTCATAATGGGGTCTATAATTTACTAGAAAAATTAACCCTCATTCATCACAATGAGACCACTCTGTCATCATTGTGACCGAGTATTTTACCAAATGGGTAGAGGTTATTCCTCTTGTCTTGACCAAAGTAGAAAATATTATCAACTTTATCAACCATTACATTATCTATCATTTCGATGTTCCTCATAAGATTATCATTGACAACGGTAAATATTTTAATAAAAATCAAGTCTAGGGTCTATGTGATGCATTCAACATTAATTTAATCTTCTCCTCACCCTATTGCCCTTAAGTGAATAGACAAGTTGAAGCCTCTAACAAAACTCTTAATAACATGCTAACTAAAATGGCCAATACATCTAGTTGGGATTGGCATTTGCACATACCCTTCACCTTATGGGAATATAATACTAGCATCAAAACCCCTACAGGTGCTACCCCTTTCTCTCTTGTGTTTGAAGCAGAGGCCATCTTGCCTCTCAAGGTCCAAATCCCATCTCTTTGCATATCTTTGTAAGAGCTTATTTCTGAGGATGATTATCATCAACAACATTTAGTTTAGCTTGAGCTACTTGATGAAAATCATTTAGAAACCCTTACCCATCTCCATGTCTATCAAGAACACATCAAGCATGCCTATAACAAACACCTTAAAGTGTGAGAATTCAATATGAATTATCTCATCCTAAAGGAAAATCAACATGCCACTAATATAGAGAAAAACAATTAGGGCAAGTTTGCTTTCAATTGGATTGGACCTTATATCATAACCAGTAAGTGTGGATTAAGAGCTTATCATTTATCTTCTCTTGAAGGCCACCTAGAACCTGATCCCCTCAATGCTTTGCATTTGCATCTATTCTTTTGTTAAAAAAGATCAAGTTCACCTTTTCTCTAACTTAAGATCATCCCTTACTATCTACCTACATTCTATCACCTTATTTTAGGGGCAACCAATTAAAACTAAATCATGTGATTATCTGTCACTGGCATAACATTATCTTAAATAATAGGTATCATAGCTCTACCTCTGGCATAGTTCTCATGGTACTTTCCACACCTTCATAGGATGTATTCTCATAGTCATTGTCACCTAAACCTTTTTACACCTAGTAAACATTCTTGTGCTCTTAGTTTTTCCTTCATAAAGGTGAACCCTTATGCCTATATAAGCAAGTCTATGTCTATAAAAATAAAACAAATAATAAAAATCAAAATCCACACCAATACCAATCATGGGTCATTCCTAGCATTCATAGACTACTACTTTGAAGGACAACTATTGAAAATTTATTTACAATTTCCAAAACATAAGGTGGACTACTCCCTTGAAGGATAACTATCAACAAGCATTTAAAAAATCAAATAAACTTAGACCACTCCCTAGAAGGATGGCTGAGTAAAGCATTTTTTCAAAACCAAAGCAATTTCATGGAAGCTTCCCACATCAATTAGCTTCCCCTATAAAACAACAAAGCAAAAGACCCATCATCACAATCACAACAAAATCAAACTAATTTTAAAATCTGTAATCAGCTCTCAAACATCATAATAAGTTGGAAGTCACAATCGGCTTTCATAAGTAGACTTCTCACATTGATCAATATACATAATTTGATAGAGAATTATTTATACCAACTTTTTAAACACCTACAAAAGAGGCATGCTAGTCTCACAAGTAAGTTCCATTTTTACGCATCTCCCTTTGACTCACTATAAGTAAGGAATTTTTGAGCTTACTTGACAATATGTGGTCAAGACACCTTTTTAACGAAATAATGAATGCTAATACAAAGCATTCAAAGGTCTTATATTCATTAAGCCAATTCAAATTTAGTTTTATTTTAGTCCATGTCAATGAAGAACATCGTGCCCTCTTCTTATCCTATTGAGACTAGTTGATATTTTCATTATGACATTTGTCTCTTGGTTATATTCTTTGGTCTCCCATCTAATGTTGTTAATTAAATTATCTCATGTGTTTTATCATAAAAATAAAAATAAAATCATAACCATAACTATCATAATAAAACCATAATATCCATGAGCAATTAAAAAAACCAACCAATTTACACCACATGTCTTTGTCTAAAATAATGCAATATATACTCCTTAAAATTTAGCATGTCATAATCATAACCAAAATCAAAACCATCTCATATCTAGCTAAGTCTATATCAGTGTCTAACATCCATATCTAGATAAACCTATATTAGTGTCTAGCATCCATAAAATAAGCATAATCCATGATCACATATAAGCATCATCCATAAGCATTAAACATCAACATCAAACCATAAACCATAAACCATGAACACAAGCATAAATAATGATCATATATATAACTCATGAGTTAAATAACTATTGACCAATTTTTCACTCACAGTCCAAAATTGTTCACCTTCCTTCTTCACTATTCGAAGGCAATTGTTCTAGAGAGCACGAGTTTTGCCAATGTTTCTCTGTTTGGTTCAGTTCAATGGAAAAGGTTTGGTTCAAAGCCAAAAGGTTCAGCTTTAACGGTTTAATGAAGTTCATCGGCCTTCTTTGGAATTCGTGTGAATTGGGTGAACCTTGAACCATTGAACCAATCTTTGGTTCAACAGATTTGGTTCAAGGGTGGGTCCTTCACCAAAAGGGAGTCTTCAAAAGTCAAAGTGCCCTAGCGGAGGGCAGGCATGACAAAGGAAAGGGCTCGGACAGGGGTAAGTTCAAAGTTCAAGTTTTAAGAATTCGGGCCACTTCAAAGGACTATGGTGGAGTGAGTAGACAAATTTTCGTGAACTTTTTGTCTGTGGGAAAATGTCTATGGACAAAAGTCCATAGAAAACATAAAGCAAGGCCACAGTTCAAAGCAACCTGGGCTTTTTCACCCGAGAAAATTGTAACTCAAGCTTTTTCACCCAAGAAAATTGCTAGCAGAAAATTTGTCCGCGAGAAGCCCGGGGAAAGTCCGAAGGGCCATACAAAAGACCCACCGAAGGACCCCGAAGGGCAGGTGCCCTTGTGGGGGACTTTCGGCTAGACAAATTGACTCGACATTTCAAATCCAAAGGACCCACCGAAGTAATGCACAGGCAGAAGAGTGCCTGGGAGGAAAACAAAGACATAAAGCAGACCCGATGATGTCCTGGAGGACGTCAAGTTTAATCAAGAAAAAGAGCCATTGGTTTTCAAACTAATGATGGCCATATACATGTAAAATTTAACAAAGCCATTTAGCCATTGGGTTTTCAATCTAGAAAGGCGCCAAACATGAGGAAAAGGGGCTAAAATGTAGTAACCCACCAAGGAATTCGCTTAAGGGACCGAGTAAGTAGAAAAGACAAATTACAAGTAACAAGCAGAGATGACAAGGTAGGAAGCAGTCAAGCAATCCAAGTGGCATAAACAAGGCAATTTATTGCCTGATGGCATAAAGAACAAATGGACAGAGTGATAAGTAAAGAATGACTGAGCAGTTAAGTCCAAATGGCACAGATTGAAGAAGCGACTTTGGTAGGTGAGATATGCCATCAAATCAATCATTTGGGATGATATTGGCCATCATCAACACCTGATTTCTCCATTTGCATTAATTGAAAGGCAAACTATGTAAGTTACCTAAGCAGGAAGTGCAGGTCTTGAGCAAGCAAATGAATAGCTCATTAATATTTTTGAGCGACTTGTTTTCTTTTCAAAGGGACATGTATGCCACTTGTAAGAGTAGGAGTGCAAAATGGGCCTCTTCACTTCCCATATATATTGCAGACTTAGTCATTTAGGAGGGATATTTTTCACAATTTTTACAAAGCGAAGCTCTGCTGAAATTTCCACCTGAATCTACAAATACAATTTTTTACCTCTTTCTTGAATAGATATCCTGTGTATGCCTTGAGTGTTAATCTGTGTTTAGTCATTATATTTGATGCTATCATAGGTTCAACATCAACACACCAGCTATTTACAAGGTGTCATCTACAACTCATAGGAAAAGAGTTCTACTTTGGAGTGCAGAACAGAGGGGATCATCTACAGAGTGCTTCTCACAACACCTTTAGTGAACCTCCCTTTTTTGTATCTTTCATCTTTTACCTCCCTGTCAAGTTTGTATATTGTTTCTTATGTCAAGGGTGAAGCGTATAAGTGTGTTGTCTAATTTTAAGAGTGGGTGTGAGAAGGTCATCTTGTTTTGGTGTATCACCTCCTTAGAGTAGTTTATTTTCTTGTATTTTCTTCCCTTTTCACCCCCGCCAATTTATATAGCTATATATATCGATGCCTATATCTATATTTATCATTTTCCTAGAACAAACATGATACATCAAAGGGAGCTAGCCCCTAACTAGAGACTCTCCTCTCTTGTTTCACCATCCCACAGGCGAGAGAGGAGTTTCCATGTTGCGGAGAAAAGCCAGGAGTTTGACCTCCTTGCCTCAGGTGCAATTTATTGTGTCAATAGTTATGGCATGCTCGGTGGGACAATAATTTGATAATTCTATAAATTTTAAGATTGATGTTGGTCCTGATATAGCCATTTCAAGGTTTTCTAGCATTTGGCGACTCCACTAGTAAGAATTTCATTTTTCTATTTTAAGACCAGTCGCTTAACTTTCTATGCCAAAGGTCACCACAAGATCGGCTTCAAGAGGGGTCCCTTTTGATTTTGTTGAGTTACCTTTGAACTCTGCTAAAAGGCTAAGGTTTGAGAGAACTCACCCTTATCCAATAATCAATCCTTCTAGACCTATTATAAGGAACACCAACCCAGCCCAGCCGCAGTTACAATCATTCCCAGCCATGGCATTGCCTTTTACGGCCTTTCGTGGTCAGAGCCCTTTGAATCTCCCACACTATGATCCAATTCCAGGAATAGCTCTAAAAAATATGCCTTCTTTTGATGGAGTGGGGCCAATTACAGTTGTTGAGCACATTAGGAATATTGCCAACCTCTGTAATATTCACAATGTAACGAAAGAAAATATTACCATCAGATTGTTGGCACTGTCTCTTAAAGGCAAGGCTCTTGACTGGTACGAGACCTTGCCTATGAATTCCATACATTCTTGGAATGAATTGGGCACTCAGTTAATAGATCATTTTGGGGAAAAAAGTGTGGCCTCTCACTTGTTAAGCAGCTGACGACAATAAAGAGAGCTCCACACGAGTATATGTAAGACTTCAACACACGCTTTCAAAAGACTTAGGATATAATTCCCATCATGGTAAGACCAACCCCTAGCTATGCTTTCTTATACTATTTAAAGGCATTAAATAGTGATATTGCTATGATGATCTAATCTACGGGAGGACATATACTGCCAGCTACTTATGACATTACCATAACAGCCAAAAATTGTTTGGTTCAAGCTGGGAAAATTGCCCCTAGGCCTCACATGCCACTTTTCCCAAAAACACTGCCCCTAATTCAGGCTATTGCTCCCACAATCACTCCCTTGCCTATCATTGAGAAACTAGCTACTGCTCCATCCAGTTAGCTTCACGAAGTTAAAAGCCTATTGCAAAGCATGTCAAATGAACTTGTTGCCCTTAAAAGGTAGCAAGCTCAAAGCAACAGGCCAAACCAGGGTTATCAACATTATGGTCAAGCTCCTAGACCCCCCTTTCAAAATTATAACCAAGGTCAAGGGCAGCTCACTATAACCAGGCCATTTCAAAATTTCAACACTGGTCTTTCTTTGTCATCTAAGGCCATGGTGCCTGTTCAAAACAATTTAGTACAAGAGAAGTCAAGTTGTTTGACCATGGGATATGGTCAAGAACAAGCCATCTATACAAATGAGGTGATGAATTATTTTTAGAATGCAGACAACCAAACAGCTACTCAAGCTCAAGCTTTTGAGCCTTCGATGCAACCTAGCATGAGTAACAATCAGGCTCAGCCTGATTTTACTCTGATGAATCATTTGGAAGAAGATTTTTGTTCAGTGAATTATGTGGGCATTGCAGACAATCAGGCTGATTGTGTTTCAACCAACATGAGGTTTAATAGAAGGGCAATGGGAGAAGCCCAGGCTACCACTCAGACATCAGTAGCACCTCCTCCATCACACTCCAATGCAAAGGCCCCAAATTTTAGGCAGTTACCTATACCTTCAGTCCCTCAGTCTACAGTTCAGCTTGGAATCAACACCAAAGAAAGCTTAAGGTGTGGCAGTCCTCAAATCAATATAGTGGATCAGATGAAGAAGCTAAATATGAATATCTCTTTATGGGATGCATTGTCTCTTTTAGGCCAGAAGGATGTGTTAAAAAAGGAATTGAATGAGCTGGATTGTCAAGCTATCCCAACTAGCACTGATAATGTCTTGATGACAAATGGATAGCCTTCCACTTTAGGACAGGTGAAGAAGGAAGAGAAGACTCCTCCTTTCTACGTATCCTTAGTCATTGGGAACTTCTTGGTGCACAACTACATAATTGACAGCGGGGCCAACACCTCAGTGATGCCCAAGTGCATTTGCTCATAAGATGGGATTGAAGTATCAAGAAATGAGCAAAGGATTCCTATAAATAGATGGGATACCTACAAAAATAGTTGGGATTGTGAAGGGTTTAGGCTTGACATTGCATGCTTGCCCAACCTTCTCAATTCCCCATGATATAGTGGTAGCGGATGTTCCTCCGTATTTCACAATTTGCTTGTCCAGGGATTTCATGTCAAAGATAGGTGGCTATCTAGCAGCAAATTGGTCATATTTGGTTTTTAAAACCAAGTATGGGACCAAAGTGAAAATCGAGTATGAGCCACTCTACAAGGACCATCTAGAACCATATTTGCCCAAGGCAACAAATGTCAGTTACACCATCATCAATCTAGAAGAGTCTCAGATAGACCAATCTCCATCCTCTACTCTTGAAGGAGTCGCACACTTACTCTTGGATGAGTGGGGAAATGATAACTTCAAACATGATCCATACAAATTCATTGAGGAGGCAGACCTTGGAGTCTATTGCATGCATGAGGAAGGTGCCTTCATGCCAAATTTAATGAAGGAAAGTGAAGAAGACCTTGGCCTGTGGCAGCTATTTTTTGATGGTTCCAAAAGTAAAATAAGCACTGGTGGTGGGGCGATGTTGGTTTCCCCTTTGAAGGAAAGGTACTTTTCAAATTTTTGTTTCTAATTCTCTTGCATGAGTAATGTTGCAGAATATGAGTCTTTGATCCATGGCCTTGAATGGGCAAGAAAAAGAGGGATTAGGGAGTTGCAAGTCCTAAGAGACAATGAACTAATTGTAAATCAAATAAGAGGCCTGAATTTGACCAAGAACTCCTTGCTGAAGTCTTAAAAACATAGATTTTGGGACTTGGTAGAGGATTTTATTGATTTTAACATTGCCTCTATTCCCAGGGAGTAAAACAAATAGGCTGATAGGCTGGTAGCAATCAGTGCCCAGTTTGACATTTCAAAAGAAATAAGTTGAGACTATGGTTCATGCCACCTAAAAGTGCTGGTTCGGCCTTCAATCCCAGAAAACATTGCAAATTGGTAGGTCTTTGAAAGCAACTAGCAAATAGCCTTCTTCCTACAAGAATAAGCTGAGTTCGCAACACACAACCAAGCAAAACTGAAGTAGCAATATGGCAATCAGATTGTTTAGTTGAAGAAATATAAACTCCCTAAAGGTTTAGTCATGCTTGAAAGCATTTTCAACAGTAATGACTAGTTAAGAAATGACAAGGCATGCATCACTACCAAAGAAGAAAATTATGAGAGGGTTGAAATCTTCAAGGGCAAGCTGTTGGCACTTGGCAAGGTCTGCACGTTCCAGGAGAGGTGAGCTTTCATTCTGCTGTGTCAAGAATTTGTTGATGTGTTTGCATGGGATTACAGTGACTTGAAGGGCTTCGACCCAAGGCTTGCCCAACACACCATTGAATTAGAAGAAGGTGCCAGGCCAGTAACACAAAAGCAAAGGCCTGTCAATCCTACAATTGAGCCCCTCATGCAAAGGGAATTGGCCAAATTGATTGAGTCTAGAATTATATTTCCAATCAAACATTCATCATGGCTAGCCAACCTTGTTCTTGTTAGAAATAAAAATGGGGAGATCAGGTTGTGTGTCAACTTTAGAGACCTTAATAGAGTCTCTTTAAAGGATCATTACCCCCTTCCAAGCATGGAGCTAATCCTCCAGAAGGTAACTGGTAGTGAGCGTTTCTCCCACCTAGATGGTTATTCAGGGTACAATCAGATTCTAGTGCAAGGCTGTGACTAGCACAAAATAGCCTTCACCACAAAATGGGGAATGTTTGCTTACAAGAAGATGCCATTCGGGCTATCCAATGCTAGTGCTACCTTTCAGCGAGCCATAGACATGGCTTTTGGTGGATTGATAAATAATAACATGCTGGTATACCTCGACGATGTAATGGTATTCTCCAAGAAAGCAAACCAGCACATGGGACAGCTCAGGTAGATTTTTGAAAGGTGCAGAGAATTTGGCATCTCTCTTAATCCAAAGAAGTGTGTGTTTACTGTTCATGAGGGGAAACTCCTAGGCCACGTTGTGTCCAAGGAGGGTTTGTCTATTGACCTCGAGAGAGTTTTTTCTATACTGGAGATGTCCCTACTAAAACACAAGAAAAGTCTACAGAGTTTCTTTGGTAGGAATAATTTCATTCAGAGATTCATTCTGAATTTTGTGGAGATAGTCAAGCCACTCACCCCTATGCTGAAGAAAGGTGGAGATTTCAAATGGATAGCTGAGAGGAAACATAAATTTGAAGCCATCAAGTAAGCCATAACCTAGGCTCCCACTTTGATCGGCCCAAACTTCAGCAAATACTTCAACCTCTATGCCTTCAGTAACAAGGAAGTGATATCCGCCATGCTTACCCAAGCTGATAGTGACGACCTCGAAAAGCCACTTGCTTTCTTTAGCCAAGGGTTACAGGACTTTGAATTCAGGTATACATATGTAGAAAAGCAAGTCCTAGCAATGGTGCAAAGCCTAAAGAAATTTAGGCATATGTTGTCTAACAACAAGATCCACCTTATGGTCCCACATCCAGGTGTTAAGGATTTCTTGACCAATCGAGATTTAAACAAAAAGAGGGCAGGGTGGATTACCAAAGTGATGGAGTATGACATAGATATCAAGATCACTAAGTTGGTGAGGGGAAGGGACCTGTGTGAATAGTTGGTTGTAGACTTAAAGCAAAAAAGGAGAGACAACTTGATAATTCATGATGCAGCCACAGCAAAAGAACCAACTATCATAAAGGATTGGGCGCTGGACATGAAGCATTTCCTTCTCATGAGTGAATGTCTATAGGGTCTTGATAAGACTGGGAGAAGGTATTTTAAACTCCAGTCCCTTCCTTATGTTTTGGTCGATGAAGTATTATTTAGGAGGGATTTCTCTGGGGTCCTCTTAAGATGCATTGACCCAAACCAAGCTGATAAGGTATTGGCTGAGTTCCATGATGGGCCAGCAGGTGGTCACTTCGCCCCTAGAGCTATAACAGCAAAGATAATGAGAGCTAGCTATTTCTAGCCTACTCTTTTCAAGGACACCCATGCCTAGGTAAGAAAGTGCTAGAAGTGTGCACTTTTTGATAGAAAATAGTGATTGGCTGCCATGCCTCTACAACCCATTCAAGTTGAGCAACCATTCATGCAGTGAGGCCTAGACTTCATAGGGATGATCAACCCTCCCTCTAGTACTGGGCACAAATGGGTCCTGACTGCTATAGATTATTTCACTAGGTGGGTGGAGGCCATCGCTTTGAAAGAGGCAAATGAAAGTGCAGTCCTAGAGTTCTATGAGGACATGGTAACAAGATTTGGGGTCCTAGTCACCATAATCTCAGATAATGCTTTGGCTTTTCTGGGGACCAGAACAAGTGAATGGGTGCTGAAGTATGGCATATACCTTAGCACTTCATCAAATTATTATCCATAGGGGAATGGACTGGCTGAGTCCACCAACAAAAATCTGATCAAAATCATAAAGAGAACTATGGAAGAAAATCATAGAACTTGGCATACCAAGCTAAGGATAGCTCTATGGGCTGACCAAATTGCTCCAAAGAGAGCAATCAAAAATTCTCCATATACGCTCGTGTATTGAAAGGAAGCTAGGCTTCCCATCTCACTTGAATTGCTAGCATTGGATCTCTCCCACCAACTACAATTTGAAGGAAATGGCCTGGAGGTTAGGTTGTGTGAGTTGATGGAACTCCAAGAGGTAAGGGATCGGGCTATGGCTTCTATGACCAGTCACCAATAGCAAGTAAAAAGGCACTTTGACAAGAAATCTTTACCAAAAGACTTCATTGAAGGAGAATTGTCTTAAAGTGGGATGAAGATTGAGCTAAGCTTGGAAAACATGCAAAATTTGATGCCCTATGGAGCGGTCCTTACATAATCACTCAGTGCAAGAAGCATAATGCGTTCCAACTTTCTAGGTTAGATGGCAAAGAACTACATATCCTAATTAATGGGATACATTTGAAGTGCTGCCACTGATTTCTTTTGGGTTCACTTGTACATATTTTCCCTTGTTTTCTTTTTCTTGTTTTTCCCTAAGTGTTGTTGCACAAGTTGTAGTTTTCTTAGTCTTGCATGTGTTTTCTTTTCCTTAGAAGTGGATCTAGGTTTTTTTGATTCTATGTTAGAACATAGCTACTATTGTTTCTCAAAGTTGCTACTGGCTCCATGCCCAATGGATTTTCAAGGCAGCTAGATTCTAATCATGGTAGGCATGCTTCCCCTGTGAGTCACCATGTGTTGACCAATTTTTCACTCACAGGCCAAAATTGTTCACCTTCTTTCTTCACTGTTCAAAGCAATTATTCCAGAGAGCACAAGTTTTGCCAATGTTTCTCTATTTGGTTTAGTTCAATAGAAAAGGTTTAGTTCAAAGCCAAAAGGTTCAGCTTTAACGATTCAATGAAGTTCATCGGCCTTCTTTGGAATTGGCGCACATTGGTTGAACCTTGAACCATTGAACCAATCTTTGGTTGAATGGATTTGGTTTAAGGGTGGGTCCTTCACCGAAAGGGAGTCTTCAAAAGTCAAAGTGCCCTAGCAGAGGGCAGGCGTGACAAAGGAAAGGGCCAGAGCAGGGGTAAGTTCAAAGTTCAAAGTTCAAGTTTTAAGAATTTGGACCACTTCAAAGGACTAAGGCAGAGTGAGCGGACAAATTTCTGCAGACTTTTTATCTGTGGGAAAATGTCCATAGACAAAAGTCTGTGGAAAACATAAAGCAAGGCCATAGTTCAAAGCAACCCAAGCTTTTTCACCCAGGAAAATTTCAACCCAAGCTTTTTCACTTGAGAAAATTGCCCACAAAAAATTTGTCCATGGGAAGCCCAGGGAAAGTCCGAAGGGCCATACAAAAGACCCGTCAAAGGACCCCAAAGGGTAGGTGCCCTTGTGGAGGACTTCCAGCCAGACAAGTTGACCTAACATTTCAAATCCAAAGGAGCCACCGAAGTAATGCACAGGCAGAAGAGTGCCTGGGAGGAAAATAAAGACATAAAGCAGACCCGATGACGTCCTAGAGGACATCAAGTTTAATCAAGCAAAAGAGCCATTGGTTTTCAAACTAATGACGGCCATATACATGTCAAATTTAACAAAGTCATTTAGCTATTGGGTTTTCAATCTGGAAAGGCGCCAAACATGAGGAAAAGGGGCTAAAATGTAGTGACCCACTAAGGAATTTGCTTAAGGGACTGAGTAAGAAAAAAAGACAAATTCCAAGTAACAAGCAAAGATGAGAAGGCAAGGAGAAATCAAGTAGTCCAAGTGGCATAAATAAGGCAATTTATTGCCTGATGGCGTAAAGAACAAATGGACAGAGCGATAAGTAAAGAATGAGTGAGCAGTTAAGTCTAAATGGTGTAGATTGAAGAAGTGACTTTGGTAGGTGAGATATGCTAGCAAATCAATCATTTGGGATGATAATGGCCAACATCAACAACTAATTTCTCCATTTGCATTAATTGAAAGGCAAACTGTGTAAGTTACCTAAGCAGGAAGTGCAGGTCTCGAGCAAGCAAATGAACAGCTCATTAATATTTTTGAGTGACTTGTTTTCTTTTCAAAGGGACATGTATGCCACTTGTAAGAGTAGGAGCACAAAATGGGCCTCTTCACTTCCCATATATATTGCAGACTTAGTCATTTAGGAAGGATCTTTTTCACAATTTTTACAAAGCAAAGCTCTACTAAAATTTCCACCTAAATCTACAAATACTTTCTTAAATAGATATCTTGTGTATGCCTTGAGTGTTAATATATGTTTAGTCATTATCTTTGATGCTGTCATAGGTTCAAAATCAACAAACCAACTATCTACAAGGTGCCATCTGTAGCTGATAGGAAAAGAGTTCTACTTTGGAGTGCAGAACAGAGGGGATCATCTATAGAGTGCTTCTCACAACACCTTTAGTGAACCTCCCTTTTTTGTATCTTTCATCTTTTACCTCCCTGTCAAGTTTGCACATTATTTCTTCTATCAAGGGTGAAGCGTATAAGTGTGTTGTCTGATTTTGAGAGTGGGTGTGAGAAGGTCATCTTGTTTTGGTGTATCACCTCCTTAGAGTAGTTTGTTTTCCTGTATTTTCTTCCCTTTTCACCCCCCCCCCCAATTTATATAGCTATATATATCTATGCCTATATCTATATTTAGCATTTTCTTGGAACAAACATGATACATCAAAGGGAGCTAACCCTTAACTAGAGACTCTCCTCTCCTGCTTTGCCATCCCACAGGTGAGAGAGGAGTTTCCATGTTGCGAAGAAAAGGCAAGAGTTTGACCTCTTTGCCCTGGGTGCAATTTCTCGCATCAACAATAACATAATAATGTGTATAAGAAGATAACCATCTCTCTCTCAAAATTTACATCTCACTGCATCAACTCACAGGCTAGAATCAAAATGATATACGAAATGTCATAATCTAGCTATATTTATGCCCCAGGGACACCACTACCTCTTAGAGCACCACTGGATCTTTGTTCCTACCCACTTACTATACCTATCGATACCCCAATTATCCTTACTTATCTTGATACATACACTGCCCACTACTCTAGTGTTGCCGCACTAGCACCACCTGCCAAGCTAGCCATATACTTTCCCCATTGGGACTCTTGTGGGCACTATGTCAAAACTATGGCATCATAGTACCATATCTCCTACATTATAAATAGGTATTATACCATGGGTATGGTGTTTAGTTCCTTATTTATGTTGTTACAGATCCTCCTCTTTAGCTCATAGAGGCCCTCGCCTGGGTCACTAAGCTTAAAGAGGTCCTAGCCTGATCCCTCTCACCTATCCTGATAGTAACTTGACCCTATAAGGTGGAAACCTGACCATGTAGTGTAGTAATATGGCCTTGAAATATGTCTACCCACCCCTATAATGTGGTTACCTATCCCTATAACACTATAACCTATCCCTGTGTTGTGACTAAAACTAATCTTGCCTATCCATCATGGCTATTTGGATCTACAACTATCAGCATCACACCTCTATCATCCCTACCAATGTCTACAAATACATATATGGGATGGTACCAAGCCATGTAACCATCTATAAAACCAGCATGATTTATATGTGCCCTAGCTGGTAGCTCCTCATAGTCTAGCAAATTTAGCACATGATGTGGATCTGGTAGTAAGATCTCTGAATCTTCTCACCTATACCTAGGGAATAAACCTAGAATACCCTATACCAAGCCAAAATATCAATGGACCCTATCAAATGGGATCAGCTCCACCTCCCTATCTCACCTATTGAATATCCATTTATAGCTTTGAAGGGAGATTGTCTACCTCATATAACCTATCCACACTAAAAACTATAAATATTGCCTCTAAGCGATGTCTCTATCACCAATGCACCCAATGCACCCTTGATCCACTCCACATCATGTGCACCACCTCTTACACCTGATGCAAAAAAATCACCCCTCCACTATATAAATCTAATAAGGAACACTATCTTTACAAACCCTACCCATGACAATCCCACTAGCCTCAGTACCCTAATGTACTCATAGGCCCAAAAATGTAAAACCAAGATAACAATGATGCCATACCTCCAATGGGATCTAAACCCCCATAGCTACTTATATATATGTACAAGAAGAATAGATACTTAGCCAAATATGGTTTGACCTAATAATATCTTGACCAACACCCCTAGTAGCAAGTATGGAAACCTCCCAATGATCAAATCAGGAAGCATAAAGCATATAATAACAATCATGACCATGGTCATGAATCTCCTCTTACCTAGAGCCCTTTTGTATAAAGAATTATACCTAAACCCCTTAGCATGCCATTTGACTTGATCACTATCATCCCCATAGAAAATCTCAGCATGATCATCCCACTCCTCACACTCTATATGTTAGATTAGATCACCTCAAAATGAAAGTTAGGTGATCTTATGTACATCCTTGGGCAAGGCAGTCATCTCCCTGGTCAACAATAGAAAGGTGTTCATAGTAGGATCCCATATCTTTATGAGTACTACAACCATGGATACATCTTGAGGCACATGATGATAGTGCCTCATAGCTCCCAACACAACTTCTTCCATATGGGCCCAATTAGCTGGGGTCATTCCCTACTAGATATGTACAAAGATACACAATAATCGATCATGCATCTGTATCTACTTCCTATTCTACACCAATTTGGAAACATGACTTAGTCACCTACACCAATATTATATACCCTAACCTTTAAGCAATTAACCTATTTGTTTCCCATCCTACCTATCTACCCAATACCCACCAAGATTGCCTTCTAAACCTCCACTACCAACCTCTACCTAGCACACACTAAATCACTTTACCTTAGCATTTTTACATGCTTTCTAAACTTATATTTTAACTTAGTTGACCATTGATGGTCCTATAAACCACCGATGGTTAGGCATCCTTTTTTCTAAGGATGTCAACTATCAATGGATGACCCTGATCATCGACGGTCATTATGGGTGTTCCAAATCTAGAACACTCAAACCCTATCCACCCTTAACACTAATTAAACAACAAGCTAAGAAAATATAATTTGCTAACTTAACCCTTAACCAACCTAAATAACCCACCCCCCCATCAATTTCTAAATTTACCCATTGATTTACATGCATTCCACTAAAATCCCTAACTAGGGCATAAAAAACCAAACCAAAGCATTTCAACCTACCCTAACCTTCCAACCCAATACACATGCATAATTTCAACCTAATCTATTAAATTAAAGACACCCCATAACTCATTTTATGACCTCCAATATGGAGTCAGTCATAGGCCTTCTCATCTTTGTCTATGCCCACATGCACCCTATATCCTTGTTGGTCCACTAGGTCAACTCTCCACTTTAGATAACAATCTCCCACCTTAGTAAGCACCTTCACCACTGAGTGCCAAAAACCCAAAGCTCAAAGTCAACCAATCACCTAAATGTAAATGAAGTAAAAGTGATTCTATTTTTGCTTTTGACCATTAGGCATTTAGGGTTTTCACCCTAACCATGATGGTCAAGGTGGCCATTGATGGTTACCCTTTAGCACCCTAACCATAGATGGTTAGGATACTCATCTTATTACATTAACCTTAGTAGATACCTCTTTAGTAAAACTAACTCATTTTTCCCACCCATAGAGATTACCTTCTCTACCCACCCTGACCACCTCATCATCTCAATGTTGGTCCATTTTAGCCCATATAGCTTGTGGTTTGTAATATTTTTTTCCTGGTCTTTTGACCACAATGGCAAAATTTCCATGTTGACCCTTTTTGAATGTGCACCACCTCATTCTTACCTAACCTACTTATATCTTTTTAAGAGCACTTCCTACCTCAAATACCCATGACACTTGACCAATTTGTGTTTTCATCAAGAGCACTTTCTTCTTTGGATACCCACTGAAACATAAACATCACTTTAGAGACTTGTTATTGTACCCAACCACCATGCCTAAATGTAGTCATGTAGTCTGCTTGTCTATTTTCCTCCTAGCACCAACCTTTATTGTTATCAACTATGGACACCTAGTCTATGTATGATCTTGACTATCACACATTTTGTCTTACTTTGCATGTCTATTTGCATTTTAGTGCCCAACCTGCCACCCACCTTCATGGCATCCACCTTTGTCATCACCTTCACCCACCTTATCAAAATTTTACTTGATTTTGTTTCACCTCATCAACTCCCAATTTGAGGGGGAACACCTCCTCCCATACTCAGGGTAACCAGAACTTTGACCAACATCAATTTTTGTGTTGTAGCTTGTTGATTCAAGCTACATAATAAAAAGGGTAAAATATAGACATTAGAAATCTACACACTACAATTCTAAGTGTCAAAATACCCCTAGACCACCTTAGGACCCCCTTGGGACCAATCTAACCCTTTGAAACCTAACCCAACCTAACCCATAATTAGTTTGACCAAATTGGCTTAAACCTAGCTTTTACCTATTTGACCCTTCACCCTCAACCATCGATGGTTAGGATGACCACCGATGGTCACATTGACTATTTATGGTTAGGGTGCACCTCCTCAAACACTGACATGCAAACTCACCCACCTTGATTTTTTAAAAACAACTCATCTAAACCTAGTTATGAGCCATTGCATATGTGAGTTAAAATTAGGAAGCCTAGTTTATTCCTTGTTACAATCTCTTACCTTGATTATAAGAAGAGAGGAGCAAAGAGCTAAAAAGGATTTGTAATCTATAATTTATATCAAGAGCTTGTGCATCTATAATTATCTTTTTTTGTAGGTCAATCATTGTCAGTAATCTAATGAACCAACTACTACATTAGAGATCTAATTTGCCACCATAGCTCCATCAAAGTGCCAAGTATTGTTAATCTATCAAAATCATGCCAAATTCCGTCAACGAGTCAACCACACCAAACATTCACCCAATTTGTTTTCTACAAGATAAGTATTTGGTTTATAGTATTTCATCACTTTATTTGTTTTTTGCACTTAGCCCAACACCAACCCATCTCCTAGAATCTCACTTTTTGATCCCCTTAATCAACCTATTATCAAACCTAGATCTATCCATAGTAACTACTAATAGTTGTCTAAACTATTGATGATCTATCCAATGATCGACATTTACATTAACCACTAATGGTCATCCCAACCATCGATGGTCACTATGGTAGTAAAATCTAGTAAGCTATTTTCACCTATCTACCCCCAACCAAATCTAATTTTTTGTCTCTCTACTTGTTCATAGACCCGTTTTTGATATTTTAAAGCATATACCAACCACCTATCACTAGTATTAATTAACTAATTGATATATTAGTCATTTATAGTCTATTTATTTATCAAACATTTCTTATGTTTAATTTCAATACCTTTTACTTATTGATGTAAGTACTTTCTATTCTATTTATAAATTTAATTATTTAAAACATGTGGATTGATAACCCTTGAGGAAGTTCTTGTTCTAGGATCTAGCTATCACTAGGCAATCCACACAACTATCTATCTAATAATTAAATTTGATTTAATGATTTTTTATTTGTAGGTCATCCTTCCAAGCCAAAGAGGAGCTCTTCACAATCTTCTAATTCAACATGTGCACAATCAAATATGTTTTTCAACCATACCCCTATTTAGTTTCTTCTTTTCCATTTTATAAATAATAAGTAGAAATTCATTGAAGAAAAAACAACTCTCACCTAGGTAGACCCATTTGGATTTCATCACCAAGGGGAAAGCCAACTCAGTGTTCTGGCCAAGTACAAATAATTTAATAACATTGTATAGGCTAAGCGCTTGACACCCTTATCACTATAAGGTTATAAAGTGAGGGGTTAGGCCCTAATACCAAGCCATGTGCTAACACCAACACTGAATTAGGACTCATTATACTTTCAGGTATATCAAGGTTTCCAGTCTTAAACCAATCATAGATTGCTATTTCTTAGGACCCTCATTAACCTATCTCCCCTTCACATTTTAAAAGTTCATTTCTTAAAAACTAAAAAAATTTAAGTTCATTCAATTAGAGTGTTTTTTTTCCTTCACTAAAATGAGATAAAAAATCATGTTTATTCTTTGTCTTTATATCTATAGTACTAGATGATTTTGATGCAACAACAATCGCTTAAATAAACATAGTCACCCCACTCATCTTCCTCTTTAATGGAACAATCACTGAGTCCCCCTAACTCTCCTAATTTTATCAAGGATGGTATCCCTCAGTTATACCCTTAGTGTGATCCAATGTTTTCTAACATATTAGACAATAATATGATTACCTTAAATTATTACATCATTGCATGATACATATGGATCCCTATTTCCGCTCATGGTCAAACTTCCCACTCTTTCTATGGCATGCCCAAAAAAAATTGAGGGATATAAATTAGCCATATAGTCCTCATCTATTGACCCACCACCTCCCTTATTTCAAATACTAGCACCACCCAATTGCTATATACACGACCACCCTTAGTGTCTAGTAGTTCTACCACCACTATTATTCTGACACAAAATATTACTACACCGCCAATAGGCAAGCCAACACCCTCTCTCATGCTTCAAAATCTAGTGGTTTCCATTCCATAGACCCTCCCTTCTATCCAAAAACATGTTAAATTAAATTTATACCATGCAACCTCCATCATCCATATAAAATATATTTATAGGTCAAAACCTTCAACAATAAATACCCTGAACTACACAATATGAAATTCCCACACAACCCCTTATAGGTAGTTATTATAACCCATACAAATAATAAAGTTTACCTTTGATCTTCCCTCAATATGTGGTTACATCTCAACTGATAATCACCACATCTATAAGGTAACCCCTTACATAACCTCTCCCAATGTCCCTTCCCCCACATCAACATAGGAGGCATACCCTATAATAGTGACCAATCAAATCTCATGAGGATCCTCATGGAGAGGATGATGAACTTAGAAGATTTTACCTCAGGACAAAAGAACATGATTATATATGAATAGATTTGAAATGGGCCAATCAACCATGATGTCCCTATTCAGCCATATACGCACAATGAGAAATTCACAAATTCACAAAATTTGAAAATAAGGAAGATCCATAACAATACATTAGAGAACTTAAACATGCATGCCACCTTATTTCCCATGATGACACCCTTCTTTTAAGGATGTTTCCTATGTCACTCATAGGACTGACTTTAGATTGGTATAGTTCCATCCCTTAACACGCACTATTTTCCTTTGGGCATCTAGCTAAAACTTTCTTATAACACTTCTCAATAAATATTGCTAGGAAAGTAATTGTTGGTCAATTTCTAGTCCTTGACTTAGAAATTGGCTAGATCTATAGCCTAGGGTCATGACTCATGTTTGAAACTTTCTAGTTAGTCATGTTACAAGTCCTTAAGGTATGTCTACTCAAGCTCCTTTTTAGTTTTATTTCAAACTTTCTTGAACAGTTTATAACGGTCTTTGTTCCCCCATGTTAAGCTTGAATCAAATATTATTATGGTGTCTAGAGTGTTTAAGTTAGTAGCCCATGAAAATGATGTATTTTGTGCCATGAATATCCCCTATAATTTTGGTGTCTTGGTATGTTTCCTATATTAAGAATTTAAGCCTTTAAAAATGATCTGGTAGTGTGGGGCATGTCCAGGGATGTCAAATTAAAGCTAAAAGAAATAGCCATTTGGATTTAAAATCTTTAATAGGCTAAAATTGAATGTAGGATTTCCAAGTGTCAAAGTCTCACTTGATTAGATCAACAGATCAATGGCATGTAGGTGGTTGATAGGGTAAATAAGTCAAATGTAGATCAATAACATTCATTTAATGGTGTATCAGATCCATTGGTGACCACAAGGTCAAAAGGTCAAAGGATATTGAAGCTTCTGCTGCCCTCCAAACCATTAAGCTAGCTGTTGAATCAGGATATTCTAAATTATGGTTGGAAGGGGACTCCTTGAACATCATAAATATCTTAAACAATAAAAACTCTATTTCATGGTCAATAGAGGCTATGGTGATAGAAATGAAAACTTTAATTAAAAAATTTGAGAAATTTACTATTACCCATACTTATCATGAAGCAAATGGAGTCGCTGATTGGATAGCAAATTATGCAATTTGAACAGGACACAAGGTGAGTTGGCAAGAGACATTAAACAAGAACTGGATCTTAGAGCGCTCATTCATCATGATGCAATTCATGCTAAGGAGGGAGAGATCAGATTGGAATAAAAAACTAATGATTTGGGGGAGTGGATCCATGAAGAAAGGTTTACACTCATCAAATAGAAATGTTTTAGAGTACATGAAGAGGATCCAAAATGTGCCAAAAAATAGGCAAGTTCTGTTCCAAATTGGTAATAGCTGGGTTCATTATTTAGCTGACAGGGTTTGGGCATTAAAGGAGATTCGTATGGCTCACAAAAGGAAAGGAGAACCAAGGAAGCAGGAACCCAAATACTGTGAAGAGTGGAAAGCAAAAGAAGATGTCTGGAAGATCCTTCAGAGAGGAAAGGTTGTGAGTTACATGGAATGGCTTCATGGCTCAAAACCCCATATTACAACGGCTTTTGTCAAAAATTGGATTGATGATAGGGTTACCCTGCATGGCATCACGGTGAATCTAATCGAGGAATTTATAGCAGAGTTGATGGGGCTTCCAATGGAGGGAATAAAATTCTCAAAGCAGACCAACATTTCTAATGAGGCTTTTTGCAAATTCCCTAAGACGGATGCTGAGGAGCAGCAGCTGGAAAAAAGTGGATATTTTTTTGAATTAGAGTAGATAAAGGGTATCTGGAGGGACGTCTTATGTTGTATCCATGAGTACTTCATACTTGATGGAAGAAGAAAAAGAGTCCACAAATTTCACTTTGTATTTCTCAATCACTTCAGACACAAAGTAAGAATCTCCTTTCCTTTTTATTTGCATTTTTCCTTGCTCCAAAGTCTGTTCACTCATAGGAAAAAGGAGTCTCGACCCATCCTGCATGAGAGGTTAATTCTTATAATTGAAGGGAATTGCAAGAATAAGGCCATTGTAAAGAATCCTTATTCAGGAAAAAACAAGGACTTACGGAGTAACAAGAAAGAAATAGTAAAAGGGAATGAAAAAGCTAAATTCAAACTCCTGAGCTTCAATAACCAGACTGCTGATGAGGAAACAGAGTGGGAAAGTTCTGAAAACATTGGGGAGGAGAGTCTGGAGGAAGAGGGAGGAACAAAAAGTGGGCATTCAAGTTCTAGTGAGGAAGAAGAAGTGCAAGATAAGAATGAGAAAGGAGTCACTATAGAGGAAAAGTTTGAAAATAGCAACCATGATTCTGAGGAAAACTGGCAAGTGTTTGAGGAAATCGAAAAAGATCTAGATGATCCTGCTATGGACCCTAATTAGATTAATGAAAAGGAAAATCTATTTCAGGTCGCTAACCAAATATTGGAAATGGGAGCTCAAGTAAAGGAAGTAAGTAACCATAATGTAAGCCCTGCTGAAACAACGGAACAGAAGCGAATGGAAATGGAGGACTATATTGAAGAAGCTGGAAGCAGTCCAAAAAAGAACACAGAAGACTGGAGTGACAAAAGGCAAAAGGACGAAAGGTACCCACCTACTGGATTGGCCAATTGCAAAGCTGATGCTACTCTTCAATTTGATTTATGGATGTATAAGGAGATAATGGAAATAAATAGGAAAATGGAAATAATGGAAGGTAAATAGGAGGCAATTTGGAACAAAATCAATAACATGGAAAAGCAGATGAGGGATATCCCCATAAAACTCAAAGACTATGAGAACAACCTAAGGGAACTCATAAAGGAAAGTAGAACAAAGATGGAGGAGGTTACCTCTAGCATTTGAGCTACTGCTGTAAACATTGGAAAAAGAGCAAATGAGGAGATCAAAACCTTGGAGGGGCCTAGCAAGAGAACTAGACAGAGCTAAAGAAAGAAAGCAATGCAAGATGGATCTATGCAGGCGGCTATTGCCATCTAGGACACTGTTGTGAAAGGTAAGGAAGCAGTGAAGATGATATTGGAACTAGAAGAATAGTCCCTGGTTCTTTTAGTTGGTTATTTTAGTTGGTTGTGATATCTAGTCTTATTACCTGGCTTTTTGAACTCTTTTTACTATGGAGTTTCCAGGTCTTTGTAAAACATGGGGTCTATCTTTGGTTTTTCATTTTGTTAGCTTCAGGTCTATGTAATCCTAGTTTTGTTACTTTTGTGAAGTAGGTTTTAGGCTTTGCCTATGATCATTACTATTTTATCATTCTCCTTTTGTTCAGGGTTTTGGGGTCCCTTCAAAACCTATTTTTACCTTAATCTAAAACACAAGGGTGTCAAGTGTCTCAATCATGGTGAAATCTAAAACAAATCAATGGATTGTATTTGATCAGGTAAATCAAAGATTAATGACATACATTTAACTATGTAAAAGTAGATCAATGGTGTGCATCAAGGTCAAAAAGTCAATTAAACTATATTGCATGTGAGGTCACCACATGGCATAAGTGTATTAACCAAATGGACACTAACAATAGGGTCCACAAAAGGCATGCACAACTACCAAGTGAAGAGGTCAAAACTCAAAAACTCCTGAGGAGATTGATAGAGTAAATTCAATCAAAGTTCTAAGGGGCACAGGATGAAGACATGTGTCTGAGGTGACAACTATCAAGTTTTAAAATGAAAAAGATAACATGGTAAGGAGATGCCACATAGGTAGACTAGTCAGACTGAAAGAGAAGAGTTTGAAGCCCATGTCATTGTTGGAAATTTTGTTTTAGGCATGGAACACATAGTTTTAAAAGATTTTTTATAGGTTTCATTGCTTCCAAATAGGCTTAATTGGCTTAATTAATCATCAAAGAGAATCAACTTGGCATTGGAAGACTAATTGAATAAATCAATACAAGATGTCACATTGGGTAACTGACCATTGAGGAGTATTGAATACATATTTCATGGCTATTATGGGGAAAATAGATAGTTTTATTGACTTTGTCAACCTAATTTGGAGAAGTATGGACTACTACATAATTATGGTGGCCTAGTTCACTTAATAACTATTGAGGGAGTTACGACCACCTCTACGCCAAAATGACCTCATTCAAAGAATTTTAACACTCATTAAGGAAGGAGATTGTTGTTGTAACTTATCCAAGCAACATCTAGCTCATTAATGACCCATTTTATGCCAAATTTTCCTCTCTCCTACCTTCCATTCTTTTTATAATTGTAGACATTGAGCTCTTAATTAACATCCCTCAGGATGGTATGAGTATACTCTACCATAATTTATATTTTTTCATCTATCTAGATTGAATAATAGACTTTGTATCTTCTTAAATGATGACATCCTAGTGTGTTTATACTTAATATGCAAACATGATGATCTTAATTACTTTTTAGGTCCTTGTCAACCTAGGTGTCAAAGAATTGTCTCATTCAGGTCATGTGAAGTGTAGAAAGATTGATAATGGTGTCTTGAAGTGTATCATGACTAGTGAGAATCTTACACTAGGCTTACTTGTTATAGCCTTGGAATTCCATTCATCTAGTCCTACCTTTATATTAAGAACTCATGCATGGGGTCTATGAAGATAACTTTTATTTGAGATCAATCCATTAGTATGTTAAGAATGCAATATTATGAGTGGATAGTTGAATTCATGGTGCATCACCATGGGTTAGTGTAGGTTTAATTCATGTAATTCCTTCATTATTTTCATATCAACCTATTTAAGTCTTAGGAAAACATTCAAATGAATAAATCATGGGAGCTATCCCCTTAAAATATAGAGGTTTGGCCCAATATTAGGTAACCCACAACACAGGGTCATTCCAATGTTGGATTAGGTTTGTGTAGAGGACTTGAATAATCCTTTGCTTAACTAGGGTGCAACCTAGAACTACAAAAGTTATGGCACTCCCAGTGGGACCACTTTTAAGTGTCTAAAAGCATGATCTAAAGACATTAGAGGACACTTGGATGTCAAGGACATCAACAACATCATTTGCATCCACCTTGATCAAATTCAATCATCTTTGGAAGATTTGTAATCAATTTAAAGCTTAGAGGTATCATGGTTTTAGTTGTTGCAGAGGTCAGAAGATTTTGGTCATGGTTTTGATCTAATACACATGTTTCATAATGATCCATGACAACCTATGAGGTCGGATTTTACCCTCCACCCCATATCCACCCTGTCATAGCTCATATTATCAATACACTAATCCTTACCAGTCATATAATGCACATCATCCATGTTACCAAGACCATCCACTATAATTTGAGCCTCCTCCAACTCCATGGAAACCCCCTCATCCTCATTATTAGTCTTATTATCAGCCTTCTACCCCTTGCAATCCACTTGCACTAAAAAATGATTAACTACACTTATAAATTGAGAGATTAAGAGGAGAAAGAGATAGGTTGTAGGATAATCTTAGACAACAAAAAAGGGTAGAGTGTCAAGCCATTGTCCTTCATCAAAATACACCTACAATCCAAAAAAAATTAGTTGAATTGGTTACTCCATTTCCCTTTCTTTCCTTTCTGATCATAGGAGATTTCTTGGTCCATAATTATTTTCTTAATGACAAGACAAATTTTTTAATTATTTTTAAATTGTGGCAGACAAGTTGAATTTAGTGTGTGAACCCATGTATAATTTTGAGTTGTAGTGTAATGGATCCCCCATGAAAATATTTGGCATTGTTAAGAACTTGTAACTTACCCTCCATTCCTACCCCAAACTTTTAGTTGTGCAAGACCTAATTGTAGCAAATCTGTTACCTCATTTTGCCTTATTTTTGGCTAATGACTTTATGACTAAGGTTAGAGGTTACTTGGTCAAATACTTATCTCATATAGTGTGCAAACTTTAACATGGTGTGGAGGTGAAAATAAAGTCTAAGTCACTCTCTAAGTTCCACATTTAAACTCCTCCTCCATTCACCCCAAAGGTATATTGCTTTCACCTTCCTTATCCAAAGCAATCCAATTATGTTCAAGATCCTATGCCTACCATAGAGCTTGACGTGATACCCACATAAAAGCTTTCATGGGCCAAAGATCCTAATTTCATCATGCCCACCCTTGAAAAGGAGGATACGAAGGGAGGAAAAGATATCAAATATTTTTTAAAGAGATTCTCAAGTTCTCCAAACACACTTATTAGTCCATATGTTTTTACCCAAGTGCCTACTGCCCCTCAATCCCAAGGACTTCCTAATAAACCATTCAAGATCCCTAGTTATAAGGATACCCTTGCAAGTATCAAGCAACCTAATGGTATCTAATACCCACCCACCCTCTCCCCTCTTTAAAAGGAGTCAAGCACACCAAAATTAGAATTAAATCATTCAAGCATGATGGACAAACTATCAAAGTTGGTAAAGTAAGGGGTAGTCATTCAAGATATTAATAGTGATATAGTTGTAGATGAGTGTCAAGAATACCTTGACGTAGAGACTTTTAGTGTCTATGAAGGGGAGATTCAAATTGGAAACCTTTTGCATTCCTATAGTTAGAAAGTAAACATGATCATAACTCAAATAATAGGGGAAAATTACAATGCTAAGATGTTGGAGCTGATGCAAATGAAACACAAGATAATATTTCCCCAAGACACCAACTAAATGAAAACATTCATGATGATGTTATTGATATTTAAGTTAAAAATCCATTGGAGGATTAGTGGTAGCACTTATGTTTGGAGTTCTTGAATGAAATGGAACAACTTAATGAAGTATATTTGAGTGATGTAATTCAACAATAGGCTAATCTTTCAAATGAGTAAAATAATGAAATTTTAGAAGTGTAAATTTAAGAAGAGATTCTACTTGAGTGGACTAATGAATTGTCACCTTCCATTGGGGATGAAGAAGAACAAACTTTAGCTAATCAAGAACCTTATGATGACCCTATCATAGTGAAGGAGGTGAGTAATTAGCTTGATGACTTGTAGATAGGTGACAGAGGTTCAAATAAACCTTGTGATTTGTCCATTGACTATGATGATATGACTAATGCCAAAGTGAAGTAAACATGATAATAAATCAAATAATAAGGGACAATTGTAATGCCATGATGTTAGAGCTGATGCAAATGAAACACAAGCTAATCTTTCCCTAAGAAACCAACCAAATGAAAGCATTCATGATGATGTTATTGAGATTGAAGTCAAAAATCCATTGGAGGATCAGTGGTAGAACTTGTGTTTAGAGTTCTTGAATGAAATAGAACAACTTAATGTGGTAGATTTATGTGATGTAATTGAATAATAGGATAATGCTTCAAATGAGGAAAGAAATGCGACTTTAGAAGTGCCAATTCAAGAAGAGATTCTACTTCAGTGGACTAATGAATTATCACCTTCCATTAGGGATGAAGAGGAACAAACTTAAACTAATCAAGAACCTTATGATGACCCTACCAAAGTGAAGGAGGTGAGTAATTAGCTTGGTGAATTGTAGATAGGTGATAGAGGTTCAGACAACCCTTCTAATTTGTCAATTAACTATGATGCTATGTACTTTTGGGAGGATTTAGAGGAGTTTTGCTTGAAGTTAGACACCCCATTACCACTACATCAACCAAAGGTTGAGGAGAAAGAGCTTGTCAAGGATGCTTTGATATTTGATCATCTTGAACCTAATGAGCATAATCAATTACAACCCTTAACTAAAGAGGAGATGATATTAATGATGCAAGAGAGAAATATTTGGGAGGATTATGATTGGGTTCTTGACCCTCATACTCAACCCATGCACATAAGAATGAAGCTAGATGGTACTTTCACTCTTCCAAATGACCAAGAGAGTGATAGCTACAAATGGAAGTTGTCACCTATTGACCCAAGTCTTATTGCACAAAAATCATCATATGATAGCTCCACATCAAATTGCCATGGTGATTAGAATACATTCCCTTTTAATCTTGGGGGCATGAAGTCAAAAGTTAGGTTAGTTTTGAGGTAGTTAGTTTGTGTGTCCAAATAAGTGCTTTCCATAAGTTTGTAGGTAGTGTCTTGTTGTTTCAATTCTTCCCCTTGTTTATCCTTAGTTTTTAGGTGTGTTTTAGTGTTAGGTTTGTTTTCCTTGATTTTGTGTCTTTTTTTGCTGTAAGTCCTTGAGGTGTCAAGAGTACAATTCGGTCCAAGGAGTCATTATCTCATATTTCTTGTTTGAGTCATATTTTTATGATAATGTTTGGGTTTCATGATTAGTAGGCTAATCAAACCAGTCAAGTCACCATAAATTTTGGTCAATTTATAGTCTTAGACTTAGATATTGGCTACCCCTGTAGCTTGAGGTCATGACTCATGTTTGAAACTTTCTAGTTAGTCATGTTATAAGTCCTCAAGGCATGCCTAGTCGAGATACTATTTAGTCATATTTCCAACTTGCTTGAATAGTTTGTGAAGGTATTTGTTCCCCCATATTAATCATGGATCAAATATTGTCATGGTGTCTAAATGTTTAATTTGGAAGCCCATGAAAATGATGTATTTTATGCCATGAATATCCCCTATAATTTTGGTGTCTTTGTGTGTTTTCTATATTAGGAATTCAATCCTTAAAAAATGATCTAGTAATGTGGGACATTCCTAGGGATGTCAAATTAAAGCTAAAATAAATAGCCATTTGGATTTAAAATATTTAATAGGCTAAAACTAAATGTGAGAATGCCAAGTGTCAAAGTCTCATTTGATCATATCAATAAATCAACAACACACAGGTGGTCGATAGGGTCAATAAGTCAAATGTAGATCAATGGTACATGTTTAATAGTATATCAAATCTAATGATGAGCACAAGTTCAAGAGGTCAGAGGATCCTGAGAATGATTGTGAGGGTGCCAAGTGTCTAAATCATTGTGAAATCCTAAACAAATTAATGAATCACATTTGATCATACAAATCAAATATCTCTAGTACATATTCAACTATGTAAAAGTAGATCAATGATGTGGATCAAGGTCAAAAAGTCAATGAACATAGATTGTATGCAAGGTCACCACATGGCATAAGTGTATTAACTAGATGGACACTGATAGTAGGGTCTACAAAAGGCATATGTGACTACCAAGTGTCATAAAATAGGAAGCTTAGATTAGATCAACAGCTAATGGAGAGGTCAAAGCTAGGAGACCCCTGAGGAGATTGACAAAGCAAATTTGTTCAAAGTTATAGGGGGAATAGGATGAATACACTTGTCCAAGGTGACAATAGTCAAGTTTAAAAATTAAATAGATAGTATGGTAAGGAGATGCCACATAGGCAGACCAGTTAGACTGAAAGAGTAGATTTTTAAGCCCATGTCATGGTTGGAAACATTATTTTAGGCATGAAACAAATTAACACATAGTTTGAAAAGATTTTTTAGAGGTTTCATGGCCACTAAATAGGCCTAATTCTCCTAATTAATCATTAAATAGGATCAACTTGGCATTAGAAGACTAATTGAATGAATCAATACAAGATGTCACGCTAGGTAATTGACTCTTGAAGAGCATTAAATGCACATTTAATGGCTATGATGGGGAAAAGAGATAGTTTTCTTAACTTTATCAAACTACTTTGGAGAAGTATGGATTGATACATAACTATGGTGGCATAGTTCACCTAATAACTGCTGAGGGAGTTACAACCACCTCTATGCCAAAATGGCCTCATTGAGAGAATGTTAATGCTCGTAAAGGAAGGAGACTGCTATTATAACTACTCTAGGACACATCTCGATCATTAATGACCCCTTTTATGCCAAAATTTACTCTCTCCTTCCTTTCATACTTCTTATAAATGTAGGCATTAAGCTCTTTATTAGCATCCCTTAAGATGGTATGAGGATACTCTACTAGAATTTGTATCTTTGCATCTATCTGGATTGGATAACAGACTTTATAGCTTCTTTCATGGTAACATCCTGGTGTGTTTATACTTATTGATATGCAAATGTGATGATCTTCTTTCCCTTGTAGGTCCTTGTCAACCTAGGTGTTAAATAATTGTCTCATGTAGGTCATGTGGAGTGTATAAAGATTGATAATGGAATCTTGAAGTGTATCATGGCTAGTGAGAGTCTTGCACCATACCTACTTATCATAGCCTTAACATTCCATTCATCTAGTCCTACCTCTATATGAAGCACTCATGCATAGGGTTCATGAAGATGACTATTTGGTTGAGATCAATCCATTAATATGTTAAGAATGCAAACTTATGAGTGGATATTTGAATTCATGGTGCATCACCACATGTTACTGTAAGTTTAATTCATGAAATACATTCACTCTTTTCATCTCAACCTATTTAGGTCTTAGGAGAGCATTCAAATGAACAAATCAGGGGATCTAGCCTCTTAAAATCTAGAGGTCTAGCCCAAAATTAGGTAACCTATAGCCTTGGGTCATTCCCATATTAGACTAGGTTTGAGTATAGGACTTGAACAATCCTTTACTCAGCTAGGGTGCAATGTATAAATCTAATAGTAACTATTACAAATCTTTACACCAAGAAATTTGAAGATGATTCCATTACAAACTTTGTTGCTAGATGGTGGGGCCTTATAAACCAACTAACCTTCTCCTTGTCTCAACTAAAACTAATCAAACTATTTTTAAGATCATGTGTGAAACATATCTCATCCACCTTTCAAGTCCAGTCATTTAAATTTTTTGATGAGGCCTTTACCATGGCTCTAAAATTATAAATCTAAGCTTTATAAGAAGGAAAAGTGAAGTTATGAAATAAAACAATCAAACCAAACCATTCTAAAGGAAATAATAATTTGAAGCCAAAAGGCACAACTAATACTATTATCCTAAAATCAACTTTCTCATCTACAATAAACTGACCAAACTCTTCTCAAATATAATAAAAAAGAAACTCAACAAGATTCCCACCTAGGCAATGCACACCTTTATGGGAGTCTTACACTAATATCTTAGGAAAAATATTAAAGGTGGAAGTCATTGATTTTCCTCTCATTAGACCTGTCAATGACTCTTGACCAAAATCAAGATGGTAGAAATAATGTGAATTTTTTACTTACCATCGTGTGATTGGTCATGAAATGAATAGGTGTTGATATTTAAAAATCTTAGTGCAAAACCTTATTGATCAAGGGGATCTATAATTGGATAATCCAAATGCACCCCAAAATCAATTTATAGACATCTTTAGGCAACGATTCCCTAACCATCCATCCTCATCTAACTTCCTATAAACAAATACAAGGGGCACCTCAGATCAAGGCACCCATGTCATAAACACCATCCACAATCATCTCTTACCAAAGTAAGTTGATAGTATGACTAAATTACCTTACACCTCAATCTAAATATCATATCTCCTTATAGGGGATGCCTTTAACTCATATGAGTCCACCAAACCTATTTCTATTATCCACTCGAGTCATGGGATCCCCCAAAGGAAGGCTCATCTAAACATACCAACAGTACCCCACAAAAAGTAGAAGATAGAGGGGACTTTTATTATCCCCACACATGGAAAATGATTGGGTATACCAAAAGGTAAGGCATTGTAACATCCACCCATAAGACTTAAACTTCCTAAAAATGAGGATAGTCATAAACTTATTTCCATAACCTCTAACTACATTCAAAAATAAAAGATGGATATACCCCACTAAAAAATTAAACCATCCATACTAGGGCCACATCCTTCCTCAAAATTGAAGACCTCAATCATAGAATTTTTTGTCAAGGGGCCTAGGTCAGTTCAAAAGCCTCCACCAATACTACCCACATGAAAACCTTGTTTTAACCCAATGGACTTTGGTTATCCCCAATACTTAGCTAAATCACCTTTATTACCCATTAAAACTATGCATACCCTTCATATAAAAAACAAAAGTATCAAGGTAAGCACAATTTAAAAATTAATGCCCCAAAAGGTAACAAAACCTAACTAAGATCCTTTATGAGGAACTGATGCTACTATCCTTAACCAACTCCTACAAAGCTCTCTGATCACATTTACTCCTATCAAACTAAGTAATCCCTGTGTCTAAAAACACATGTGGTACTAGGAAAATAAAGTATGTGCCTATCATAGGATACATGGACACAATACTTAGAGATTCAATGCTCTAAAGGTCATGATTTATAAGCTTTTTGACAAGGATGATCTATTAATTGAACACCATGATCCCCTCTTCAAACATAAAGATACAAATATCTATGATACTAATATGGTAAATCCTTTTAAAGGTAAATCAAAACAAGATTCAAAAAGTATGATTAATGATCTTGACTCAATTCTTATTTAATCATTGAGACCTTCAAAAATGAATAAATTGGGGACTTCAACAAAACCCCCATTATGTTAGATTGACATAATAAACATAGCAACCCAATCTCAAGCGCAGGCTGCCAAAACCCAAAAAACAAACAAACCCAAAGTGTCCATAGCTAAGCCCCTACCCTGGTCACAAAAAGTTTTAAATCCTCCACCACCAAACCTAAGGTTTCCATTTTAGGAAAATCTCAAAAGAATAATTCTTCATAACTTATACAAATATCTATTTTGAAGCAAATTCACTAAAAACCTATCAAAATGTCCCTCTATGAGCTAATTGATAATTCCCCTTAGCATCATTAAGTAATGATAGAGGGCCTTTAGTCCATATAAGTACAAATTGATGAACCTCAACTAATGCCAGCATTCATTAGATTATTACATATGGTTTCATTTTTTAGTTTTAATGATTCCTAGATAGTTCCCTTAACATCTAAAGACCATGATCCACCCTTGTTTGTCACAACATAGGTTAATCAAAATTGAATCAAAAGAGTGATGATTGAAAATGGGGCTAGTATTAATATTATTTCCTCACATGCATTCAAAAAAATATAGCTTTTGGAAATAATTATATCTCAATCTCCTATAGTATTGTGAGCTTTTAATGATCTAGTGGCTCTTACATTAAGAAATTTTGTCCTCCACATCTAAGTAGGCTCTTGGGTTCTTTCCAATTTTTTTAATGTAATAGAAGGATAATTACAATACAATTTCCTCTTAGGGTACCCTTGGATTCATGATATGTAGTGTGTTCCATCCACTTTACATCGATGTATCAAATATCAACATAAGGTCCAAGTCCACATTGTCCTTACTAATCTACATCCATTTAAAACCTAAAATCTCACCTTTTGACCCAATGACATTTTAATTCCACTACAAAGCATGACCCCATCACCATCATTTAATGAAGCATCAATTAGTATGATGATCCCTTCATCATGACTCTCAAATAATACTCCTTTAGACTCCATAATAGGAGAGTACCAATTAATAACACTTAACACCCTTACTAATCCTCAAGAATATGGGTGTCCTGATAAATAATGTGACTACTAACCTAACCTCAGGGATGTTGTTACTTTTGGCCCACCTTTATTATAAAATCATTTGGTATATGGAGGGATTGATTGATCATCCTTGTATCTTGATATCCATCCCTAGCTAAACCATTTTCCTCAAACTTCTCATTTTTAGACAAACTATGCTTTGCTTGCATGTATTTATAATGATGTGCTTGAAAGGGATTTGGAATGGGTTAATATAAGCAAGGACCACACAATGTCACATTAAGATATTTTATAAAACCACATGAAAAAAATGGTCTAATATTTAACAAAACTCCTAAAGCTATTCCTGAAGTCACCCCTACATCCGATCCTAAGGAGACTATCATAGTGTCATCCTCTAGCATTCTCCTTGAAATGGATGATGTCATGTCCATCCCCCTAAACTTTTTTTAGTAAATATGATAACCCTATAACCTCTCACCTATCATATAAATGGAAAAACTAAATCTACCCCACTTACCTATCTTAATATGGTAGTAAAAGACTCTCTTACCATCCCAATTTTCTAGTGTCAAGATGATGAGTCTATCTTGACTTACTTAGGCACTGAAAACTCACATTTATGTAATTCCCTATGAATTGAAACATCTAATTTACTAAATTAATATACCATAAAAATTAACATAGAGTCTTAGGATGCCTCACACATTGTTAAGGTTAGTAAATCTCTAGACCATCAGGAACACAAAGACTTCAACACTTTCTTAGAAGACCATAGTGAGGCTTTCATTTGGTCATATAGTGACATATTAGGTATTGAACCTTCTATTATTATTCATAATATTGTCACTATCCATGAAGCAAAATCTATGAAATATGCACCCTCACATCATGCTTAGTCAAGGAGGAGATGTAATGCCTCTTGTCTATCAATTTCATTTAGCTGGTCGATTACCCTCAATGATTTTCTAATATTGTGCCAGTCATAAAACCCATAGTGGGTCTTTATCTTTGTATAGATTTTAAAGACCTAAAAATTTCTTGTATTAAAGACAAATTTCTTATTCCTAACATTTATTAGCCAGTGGAGCTGACAACATGACATAAAATGTTGTCACTCATGGATGGATTCTATAGATATAATCAAATCCTTATCACCTTAGAGGATCAGCGTAAGACTTATTTTATTACTCTTGGGGTAATTTTTACTATAAGGTTATACCTTTTGGCCTAAATAATGTGGGATCCACCTACCAAAGAACTATGACTTATATATTTCATGATATAATTCACAAGATTATTGAGGATTATGTAGATGACCTTTTTGACAAATCAAAGCTCTAAAAGGACCACCTCTCCATTATCAAAATAAAATTTGACCATATAATCCACTTTTATGTCTACCTCAATTCCAAAAAGTGTTTTCTAGGATATTGATTGATAAAATTTTAGGGTTTATCATTTCCATCTACTGTATTGATCCGGGCAACAATTTAGATGACAATTCGGGTGATGGGTCCACCCCAATTGATGACAAAACTTCCGAGAGCCATAACTTTTACACCGTAGCTCCAATTGACTTGCCGTTTGAACCGTTGGAAGGATAATAATGAGAGGAAAATTTTGAGATAGAATTTAAATCTGATCAATAAATTTTGACCCCTTAAAACCCAACAGAAGTGTCCCAAATTTTAATTTTAGTAGTGCAGTCCAAAAATAGTAAGTTTCTAAAAATAGTAATTCCTTGAATTCTGTATTGTTTTAAATTGTGGAAGTCAAACCACTTAATCTCACTCAATATTGGTGACCTTACACATCCTCCTCACACCTTCAAAACATGTATAAATGAAGATGTAACCTGAAATGGAAATCAGACATCTCTTTCAGAGATAGGCATATGTTTGGGTCTACAATTTTGATCAATTAAACATCTCTTTTCAGAGATAACATTATTTGAATTGTGTTGTTCTTATTTATGAATTATCTTTCAACCAAAGCCTTTCAAGTTTTGGATCATGTATATAACTTAATCTCGATAATATTAGGGCTATCATAGATATGCCACCCCCATCTAAGCTTAAGTAACTTTATAGCCTACAAATAAAATTATAGTCTATTTGACATTTTATCTCCCAACTATCTAATTATTATCAACCATTCCATCACCTTTTGAGGAAGGATACCCAGTTCATTTAGGATTATAATTGTCAAAATGCTTTTAAAGCCCTTAAGAGCTATCTCCTCTCCTTGCCAATTCTTATTCCTCCTAAGGAAGGACAACCTTTCTTCTTGTATATTTTAGTCAATGATCACACTCTGGGGGATATGCTTGCCCATCATGATGAGTAACATATAGAATAAGTAATGTATTAAATAAGTTGTACTCTCATTGAATATGAGACATACCATACACATCTAGAAAAACTTTGTTTGGATTTGGTTTTCATAGGTTCTAATATTTACCACTATCTTCTTAATCACAAGACTTACATAATTATGAACACTGACCCCCTCAAATTTATGCATTTGAAGCCTTACCAAAATCAGTGTATGGCCAAGTGGCTCATGCTTTTAGCAGAATTGGATCTGAAATTTATCTACCAATAATTAATTAAAGGCCAAATCATCATTGATCAGTTACCTGAGGTACCTCTTATAGGTGGTCAACCATCTAATTTAAAATTCCTAGACAAATATATCATTTCCACATCTTAGGTATATTCTAATTATCAAATGACTTTGTTCTTTGATGGATCAAAATGTGAGCTAGGCTGGTGATGGAATTATTATGATACCTCCTAAAGGTGCTGCTATGCCTTTATCTTTTTATTGCGAAATAATAAAATTATATTTATTATGATCAAATAACATATGTTTTACATAGATTTATTTATACATTAATATATGCTCTTAATAGTTCCTATAAAATAGGAATGATAAAACTAAAGTAAAACAATAAAATATCCCAAATATTAAATGAGATTTATAATTACTAACTTTAAAGAATTTAAAGATTTACTAACCTAAGTAACCTACCCTTCTATCTAAGGTAAATAACCATATTACCATTAACTACGAGTAATTTATTATTACTCATTTATTATCTAATGGTGAATTAATCACCATAAAACCTTTAATCTATATTTTGATTGCACTAATAATATGGTAGAGTACAAAGCCTTGATTATAGGTCTCCAAACTACTTTAACCCTAGGAGTTAGGTCACTTTATATCTAAGGAGACTCTCAATTAGTTGTTAATTAGATCAACAACATGTGTTAGTGTAAGAATGACATCCCACATAAATATAAAGTGTTAGTGGATAAGATATTATTGGCTTTTGATCGTTATGTCATCCAAGCCACTCCTTAGTCAATTAATAAGTTTACGGATACCATGGCCTCTTTAGCTTCTTTTATCCCATCTTTCCCTCCATAATCCAATATTTTTATGCTAATTCACAAAATCAATCAACCCTCTTATATTAGAATGGATTTGCCTTCTATCCACAATGTAGAAGAAAATTATTTAGATATGTGATACACACATATGTTCAATTACCTATCTAAAGGTACTATCCCTCCTAATTTTTCTAAAAATGATAAGTATGATTTTTAGTAGTGGACCACTCATTATGTCATACTAGGGGGTGCTCTCTATAAGAGAGGATTTTATGGTATACTCCTTCAATGTCTTCATACCTCTGAGGCTACTCTTGAAATCTAATAAATTCATGATGGGTTATGTGGGGGACACTTTAGTGGCCATTCTGTTGCTAAGAAAACTCTCTGAATAGGTTATTATTGGCCTACTCTAAATTAAGGTTGTTGTGAATATGTCAAGAAATAAGTGAAATATCAACAACATGCTAATATTTCACATGTCCCTAGTAATGCATTGCAAGTGGTCCATGAATTTTGGCCATTTTCTCAGTGGGGGTTAGATCTTACAGGATAAATTAATCCCAAATCTTCCCAGTGACATAGTTTTATCATTACCACCACCAAATACTTCACTAAATGGGTGAAGGCATTCCATTTATTTTGATAAAATAAGATAAGATTGTTGATTTTATTAATCATCATATTCTTTGTTGCTTCAGTGTCCCTCATAAGATTATTATAGATAATGGAAAATCTCTTAAAAATAAGCAAGTCCAGAGACTCTGTGACTCGTGTAACATTAAGCTAAGATTTTCTTTGACTTATTATTTGAAAGCTAAGGGACATGATGAAGCATAAAATAAAACATTAATTAAAATGCTAAATAAAGTAGTCAATGAGATTAGAAAAAACTAGCATCTTCATATTCACTTCACCTTATGAGCTTATCGTACTAGCTTTTAAACCTCTACTCATGCTATGCCTTTTTATTTGGTCTATGGAATGGAATCCATCTTCCCTATAGAAATATAGATTCCTTCTCTATGAATTTTTCTTAGAGACATCATTTTTGAAGAGGACTATTGTCAAGATTATATAGTGCATCTTGAAATTTTAGATGAACATCAATTTGTGGCCCTCAAACACCTCCACACATATCAAGAAAGAATAAATGTGCATAAATAGACATCTAACATGTAACAAATATGGAAAAAAGTAAAAGGGAAAAAATTGCTTTGAATTGGTTTGGGCCATATACTAACACTCATAAATATAGATATGGGGCATATAGTTTAGCCTCTCTTGAGGGAAAACTAAAGCGTGAACCTCCTAAAAATTTGCATCCTTTTTACTATTAATAGACTTAAAACAAACTATAGTTAACAAGAGTTGTCCTCCTTTGGTCTCAAAACAACCAAAAAATTACATCTCCCATCACCTATAAAATACACAATAATGATAAAAGAATCATATTGAAATCCAGAAGGATGCATATCCTCATCTTAAACATGGACACCCCATATCTTTTCATAGCATTTTCTAAATGGATAAACTCTACCTATAACATGAAGGAGCCCCAAATCATTATTTCCTAAAAATCTCTCACCTAAAAAAGTTTCATTTTTAGGGATATAAATATCATCTCATGAAAGTATCTAGAAGCTAACCTTAGTTACATTAAATAAAAATAAAAAATATATGATAAAGAGAAAAAAATACATATCTCAAAATAATAGGGTGCAAGTATATACTACTCCCTTATAAGACAACTATCCATAAAGAGGCATGAAAATCATAGACTGCTCCCTCAAAGGACAACTATGCGAGCATATATCTTAAGAAAATAGACCACTCCCTTCAAATATGGATATCTAAAAATAAAAAGAATAATAAAAAACTTGATGTATTGATCAATTTTCTAAAGCATGACTCTAAAAACCATAAACCCTAAACAAAAAAATCAAGAATATCCAAAGATAACTTCTTGCATTGATTAACTTTCTACAAAATCATAAACTTCCTACATTGATGAGATGATACTTATATTCCTAAAAATATAAGATTTTACTTATATCATATCCATATTAAATCCCTTCTAAAAATATCATGAACTTAATTAACACAAGGTTGTTTTAAGTCATTATTAACACTAAACAAAGGATGCAACAAGTTCATTATCTCTATTTAAAATCCAAACCAATAAGGATTCATATATACCTCCTTTATTATTTTTCTAATATATATAATCATTAAAAAAAATTTAAATCTAATCAAATCTCATAATGCCAAAAGCTGTAAAAATAATAATCACTAAATATCCCATTATTACCATCCATAATAACATAACAACCATAATAAAAACATACATCATAATCATATAATTAATTCATAACCATGATGAAAAAATTAAATGCATCACATAATCTAAAATATATAAATCACATCACATTAAGCATAAATCTAAAAACATACAAAACTAACTCATGATCAAAATATGGAATCTATATATATAAAATAAATGTCTCAAAATAATAATGTATAAAGTGGATCTCTAGCTAGTAAAAGTACAACAAATAGCTCTATGCTTGGTATAATAATCAATAAATGGCTAGGCTATAAACTATATCTAACTTAGGTGGATGTTGGGCCCTCCATTATTAACTCCTTCATCTCTACCCCATCTCTATACCTTATACGTTTCTCCTGTACCACACTCCCCAAGATAGGTGTGCCATCTTATGTGCATCAAGATTCTCTCACTTATGTCAAAACATAAGTCACATATCAAAGACCTCTAGTAACTACTCTTGTATGGTCCTCTCATAATATCATAACTCTATGATGAAATACTATTACCTATTTAGGATCACTATACCTCCCTACCCTATGATAGGCCTGGACCCTCCTATCCTCCTTTGACTTGCCACCACCATAGCCCCTCCCTGTGAACTATCCCTCTCTACCCTGTATCTATCATGATCTTACACTGATTAATAATGAATCCCTTGTAACACCTCTAGTTTAACCTGTAAGCCATATTATATCCTCTATGCCTTTGTCAAAGCTACCTATAGTGTAGTAACTTGGCCCTACAAAGTGTCATGCTCTACCTTCAGTGCACCACTCTTTGCAATTAACCCTTGAATGCTTATCTCTAGCTCTTCTTATTATAGACCCTCCTCCACTGGTCCTTCCTACCCAACCTCTATTGGAGATTTTTCAATGATGTCATGAAGGTGTCCAAGTAAGTGGATTAAGTGCCTTGATAGCCTAAGTGACAATGACAAAGTGTGCAATGTGCTTGTCCTAGTATGATTGAAGGAGGCTTGGTTGATATTTAGTTTTGACATGGTTAGAGATGTTTAGGGATGAGTATGGTTTATTAATAATGTTCAAGGGGTCATATAAGAGGTTTTATATTAGTTTAATGTTTGTGTGCATGTGTGAAATTTATATGGTAATCCATAGTTTTCATCTGGACATTTTGGGTCTAGTGGTAGAAAATCTAAGTAGGTAGTTTGCTAACGTTACCTTTGCCACATGTGGATGAGTTATGAGAAGTTGGTCATATGGTTATGATCAAATTTGTACTTATTTTATAAGTGCTAAATCTCAAGTCAAGTGACTAATCGAGATAAAAGATATTTAAGTGCAAAGTTAGGATCCTAGGCAGTTTGATAGTGTTTTCCCATACTAATCCAAATTTGCATGAGGTAAGAAAGCGTTGATTAAGTATTTTGATGATGGAATATCTCATATACATGGAAATTTAAAGAGAATTTGATCATATAAGTTTTTTAAGTTTTATTCCTATTTTATATGTGCTAAATTTTAGGTCATGCAATGAAACACATCAAATGCTATGCATGTTCAAAGTTGGCCTCCTAGGCAGTTGATTGACATAGTTGGCTCTGTGGTAGATAAATATGAGTGAACAGATTGATGAAATTATATCTCATACACATAAATGTTTTAGGATAAGTTTTTTAATCTAGGAATTTGACTCAAGATAAGATGGTTAGTATGGTGTTAGTTTCAAAATGAAAACAAAATGAAAAAAATACACTAATAACATAAAATCTATAGGCTTAAACACTAGGGAGAGCTTAGTTAATAAAAATAAATGACAACACAACTTAAAATTAATGAATAAAACACAATAATTCCTTCACCTCCTTAGATGCTCCAAATGCATTTGTAGTGGTGACTTGATCAACTTGTGCTCATGAAGTCTTTGGCAATGGAAACTTGGCTACCTCCATCTCTCCTTGGCACCTTGTGGCTTTGGCTTAGCTTGGCTTGGAATCAATTTGGCATGGTAACACTAATTGATTTAAGATTTTGGAACAATTTTTTCATTATAACTTTACATTCTCAAGTCTTTGAATTGATGTAGTAAGGTCTCCTATTTATAGATTTTTGTAAATGTCTAGAATCAACCTGAACCATCCATCTTGAGATTGAGATGTGTGGTTGAGGATTAATTCAATTTTTGGAATTAAGTTTTTAATTATCCTCATCATGACATTGGAAGAAGGGGAAATTAAGAGTCATGGAGGGCATCATGGAAGGCATTGATGAGGCATGGAGGGAATGAATGTTGATATTTATGGCATTTATGGCCTAGGGATATCTTCCCAAGAAATGACGTCACTTGATGATGCATATATTAAATATTCATTTCCAAAATAAAGTTTTCAACAAGTTTCCATGGAATTCTTAATTAAGCTCTAACTTGGATTAATTATCTCTTAAAAATGATTAAGCACTTTGTGCACAAATTACTCAGATTGATCAAAATGTCTTGTTATTGGTCCAAACTTTGACTAGATTAGAATTGGAAGTCCATGTCAAATGTGTTGGAATCGTTATCCCATTTAGGATGCTATTGAAAAAAATAACAAAGGCATGTGTCTTGTGCAAAATATTTGATAGGAAAGAGAAATCCAGAGCACCTAGGTGTAAATTTGGCATTTTGACTTAGAATGATTTGATCAAAGTTAGTTGGCCCATAAATTACATTGCCCCATTTAGGGATACCCTGGCCAAAATCAACATTTAAATGTCAGTTTCACATCATTTAGCATGTTTTAGTGTTTTTAGGCCAAATTGTGCATTTTGGGTGGAAATTGGTCAAAAGCCTGCTTGGAGGTTATCAATGGCCAACTTTAAGTGTCTACAATTTTCCCCTATTTGGGAAGGTATTGCAAGATATAAGAATAGTAATGTCTTCTCAAAGAATGAAAAGGTCCTTTATGCCTATAACTGTGATGATGATAAAATAACTATATGATGCCCCCTCAAGGGAATCATTGGCACAAGTGGGTCATCAAATGGTCCCTCAAAAAGAAAGAAGTGAAATGAGGGGACCAAAGAAAGGAAAGATGATGGGGTGAAAACACAATGATATTGAAAAAGTAGTTAAAATAATTGAGAATGCGAGTGAGATAGTTTACAATGGTTTTCCCAAAGGTGGTTATAAACATTATACATTGATAGTGGAAATGTGGTATGATAACATAATGATTTTCCTAAAGGCGGTTATAATCATTGAGAAGATAGAGCTACCCTAGTTAGGATAGAAAAACAAGATAATAACATGCCCCTATAAGGGCAAAAAATGTAAAGTGGTGATAACACAATTATTTACCCAAAGGCAGTTATAATCATAAAAAAATGTAGGTGGGATGATGTGCAATGATTGTCCCATAGATGGTTATAATCATTGGACTCCAATTATGGAAAACATAATAAACTTGGTTGAGGATGATGATAACTTAACACAGAGGGTAATGATGAATTGGAACAACCTACTAGTAGGGAGATGCTCATCCAAACTAATAAAGGTTGAAATTATTTGATGGTTAATTACTCTATTTGGGATATGATTGGGAGTGAATCAGGATGTAGGTGTTGAAGAGATGATATCATTTTTGAATAGACTTATTGAAGCTTAGGTTTATTGTAACACTTGTCAGTAGGCATCATGGTATAATGTCATGAGGACTAGGTTGAAATATGCATGAGGACTGACTCTCGTAATCCAATACTCAATAGAAAATAATGCACCAATGATAGAAAACATGATGAAAATGTAAACATATGATATGGATAGATTCAAGGATAAGTGTGGACAAGTAATCACCTAATGAACACATATAAACTAAATCAAGGCAATAGTGCTAAAAGCAAACAAACAGATAGAAAAATAAACAAAATAAGCAAAAAATAAACAAACAAACAACATAATAGAAACCCTATGAACATTGCCCCTAAAAAATAGGTGACAACTTAACAAACATACAAAATGGGGGAATATAAGAAAAGGAAGGGGGTGGCTGAGCTATCTCCATATGCACTAGGCAAGTAGATGTTGCTTACATAGTTCTATGGATATAATATCCAATACGAAACTTTAGGCCACATGTAGTTCTCCTAGGGAATGGGAAGAATGTGATAACTAAGGAAAACAAATAGAATATATGTGATAGAATAATATGAATGGTCTTAAAAAATGGTAAGTGTGTGAGAGAAAAAGGCCAAGAAGGATGGGGAAACTAAATGACAAGTGATTTGCTTATAACTTAGTAAGGGTTCCTAGAATCCTTAAGGCAAAGAAATGGTCAATGTTTTTTTTCTTTTATAACAATTTTTTAAATGTTTTTATGATTTTTTGAAGTATCTCAACTTGATCAAGAATGATGAGACACTAAATGGTTTAAGCTCATAAAATAGTGAGAGCATTTAAACTAAGGTTGCTCATAAAATGGTGAGAGCATTCACAATTATGTTACTCATAAAATGGTGAGAGCATCGCTTAAGTTGCTCACAAAATGGTGAGAGCATGGGAAAAGGGTGACTAAGATAACCTCAACAAGTATTGAGCGCTACCTACATAGTCTTAGAGTAGGACCTCTAGTCACTGTAGTTCCATCTTTACAGTGGAGGAATTTGACTAGTGTAGCAATCAATTCAAACAAAACAAGCATAGTTGGTAAAATGGCATAGTACAACATAGGAAGTGGCAAGTTGTTATGTCAAGGCTTAATGTTTCCCCTAGTTTTCCCATAGGTTTTTATAACTAGGACACGATGACATAGATCAATGATACTAATTTTCCCAAAGGCAATTATAATTAGTAGTAAGATCAATAGTAAGAAAGGAATAAAAAATTAAGGATGAAACTACCAAAAATTCTATCACACTATCCTAAAATATGATCTTTGTCTGAAGTACTTAAACCAAATGATGAAACTGATCAGATACCTTGATGTTGAAAATGTGTAACAAATGCCAAAAACCAAGGTCAAATGGGTTAGGCTTTAGAACACATTGGGCTAATAGAATGGAAGCAAAAAGTGGATATGACAAAGAGGATGGATAAGAATGGTATTTGTACAAAGAAGTATAGTGTTAAAATGGCATAACTAAAATGGTCTTTACAGATAATACACCTTAGTGCTCAAGCATAGTACTACTTGAGATGAATAATATTCATCAGCGTAAGAAATTCATCTCTATCTGGTGTGGCAAGCCTATATGCTCTTGATCCATAATCTATAGTAATGATGAAAGGCCCTATCCATTTTGGTTTGAATTTCCCTTTATGCTTCTTCTTAGCTATGGTATTCTTTTGGTTTTATTTAAGAATAAGATCAACAAGTTCAAATTCTCTATACTTAACACGCTGATTATAGTGGCCTTTGAGTCGGTTCTGATATGCTTGAAGATTGTTCAGCAAGGTTGTGTATTTCTCATCAAGTAGGTCTAGCTCTTCTAGGTGAGCTACTTGATTGTCATGATCATCTAGAACATGCTTGAAAGAGATGCACAATGAGGGCAATTCAAACTCAATGGGAAGGATGGATTTAGTACCATAAATAATTAAGTATGGAGTGGCTCCTATAGGGGTATGATGATTGGTATGGTATGCCCAAAGGGTAGGGAATATTTTAAGGTTCTAATCACAAATGGCATCATTGACAATATTTTTTAGGATATTGACAATGGTTTTATTAGATGCATCAGCTTAGTCATTACCTTAAGGGTAATATGCCGTAGAAAAATGTTATGTGATGTTATATTCAGTACATAGCTCATCTACATCTTTATTTTTGAATGATCCTCCATTATCAAATATAATGTTAGAGTGGATACCATAGTGGCAAATGAGATGGTTGAAGATGAATTTGGAAATTTGCTTTCTAGTCATGTAAGTGAGGGGTTTCTATAGTTAGTGAAATACTGAGTGGTGATAAAAATATGTTTATTGTTATCAGATGAAGTGGGGCTGATCTTCCCAATGAGGTCAAGTCCCCATGTAGAAAATGGCCATGGTATCAACATTGGTTTCAGAGTTTTAATTAGGTCATGAATCAGATTAGCATGTTGTTGACATGTTTCACACTTTTTTACATATGTAGTGGCATCTACGTCTATTGTGGGCCAATAATAACCAGTACACAAGAGATTTTTAGATAGGACTACCTTGCTATAATGAGTGCCACATAATCCTTCATGAACTTCTCTTAACACTAGTGTAGACTCTACCAAAGTTAAAAAATGAAGCAAAGTTCCATCAAAACTGTGATGGTAAAGGGTGGCTCTAAGTAGAGTATAACAAGTGGAATGATGAATAAAGGCTTTAGTTTGTTTTCAAGATAGGTTAGGTGGCATAACTTGGTCATGAAGGTAGTTGTAAAGGTCTGAGTACTAGATATAATTAGGACCAATAATATCACAAATCATGGCAATGATTGAAGGTTCATGAGATGGTGCTAACAAATTCTCAATGGGAAAATGATACTCTCTAGTTTTATCTATTTGTCAGATCAGAGAGCCAATAGTAGCCATGGCATCTATAGTTTTGTTACTAGCCCTTGGTATGTGCTCAAATTGAATGTTGGTAATTTTTTGCTTAAGAGTGTCAACCACGGCTTTATATGGAACCAACTTGTCATTTTTGGTCTAAAATGATCTGTGACCTGATTGATGATTAACTGAGAATCACCATAAACTTGGAGATGAGATATATTCCAATGCACTACTTGTCATAGTCTTGAAATAAGTGCTTCATACTTAACCATCTTGTTTGTATAAAGAAAGCTAATTTTGAATGATTTAGGGATTAGATCCCCATATGGTGTAATAAATACGAGGCCTACCCTTGATCCATGTGCAATAAATGAAATTTCAAAATATAGCTTCTAGGGATGCTCCTCAAGGGGTGTGTCAATGATGGTCATGCTAGATTCATCAAGAAATTAAAATATGAATGGTTGTGTATCTATGAGAGGTGATTCAACAAGTTGATCTACAGGAACTTATCCCTTGATTTCCTTTTTATTGACATACTCTATGTCAAAATCACTGAGAAACATGATCTATTTAGCCATTCTAATTTTCAATGACCATGGTCTTATTATTTAACATGTAATGGCATAGTTTACGAGCTATGAAAACCATGGCCAAATAAGTTTTTTCAATAGGTTCATAATCATGTTCATATGTAACCAAGGTACAACTTAGGTAGTATATAGATGGCTCTTTTCCATTGTCATCATGTTGAGCTAATTGTGCCCCCAGAGCATGGTCGATCGTTGATAGGTAGAGCAAAAATGGATTTATTGGCATAAGAGGTAATAAAACAAGTAGATTAACAAGATAGCCTTTGATTTGTTAAAAATCTATTTGGTAGTGATCATCCTAGTTAAATGCAACTCCCTTCTTTAAAAGGTGTGTAAATGGATGGCACTTGTCTTCTAATTGAGAGATGAAGCATTGGATTGATTAGATCTTACCCTACAAACTATAGAGTTGATTTAAATTGGTTGGTGGTGGCATCTTGGTTATAACATGGACTTTAGCCATATCAACTTCAATACCTCTACAAGACATGATGAAGCCAAGTAATTTGCCTTAAGTTACACTAAACACACATTTATTTGGATTGAGTCTAACTTTGTACTCTCATAATCTTTCAAATATCTTATGCAACACGACAAGATGGTTGACCCTGGTTTTGGATTTTCCTAATATGTCATCGACATAGTCTTAAACAATATCATACATCATATCATGGATTATGACAGTCATGGCCCTTTGATATGTATTTCCAACATTATTAAGGCCAAATGGCATTACCTAATAAGAAAATGTTTCCCATAGAGTGGTGAATGCTATTTTGTGTTGGTCTTTTGGTGTTATTCTAATCTGGTTGTATCTTGAAAAGTCATCCATGAGTGAAAGCATTTCACAACCTACCATGGATTTTATGATCATGTCAATATTAGGCAAGGGAAAATCATCTTTAGGACAAGCTTTGTTGATATCTCAAAAATCATTACAAATTTTTATCCCTTCAGACGTTTTACTAATAGGTACCATATTAGAGATCCATTCTGAGTAGTCAATGGATCAGATACATCCTACTTCTAAGAGTTTCTCTAAATCTATATTTACCAATACAACAATGCGAGGATGCATCTTACGTAGATTTTGTTTTAATATTTTAGTGTTAGGATTAACCACAAGGTGGTGTAGAACCAAGGTGGGGTCTAAACCTAGGATGTCAGAATAGGCCCATGTAAAGATGTCTATAAATTCTCTCAATAGAGCTGTAAAGATGTTATGTTCATCCTCAATGAGGGATGTACCTAATTTTATCCATTTTAGGTCTGATGGAGTCCTAATGTTTACCTCTATTGTATCTTTGACTGTAAGAGTTGAACCATCTTCTAGGATAGTAGGCAACAACTTAAACTATTGAATTATGTCAGGGTCCTCTATTAGGATTTACTCTTCAACTTCTCCTAGGCATGATGAATCTGAGTCCTTTAATGGGAGATCTATCCATGTGACAAAAATATTTGAAAATTCTTGAAGAATTTGATTAAATACTTGTTGTTTCTCAAAGCTAAACTCATATCCATAGGTAAGTTCATCATTAGTGGTCTCCTAGTCTAAATTCAAAGAATAATGAACACCCCCATCCAATGGCACCTAAAATAGGTTTTGACCACTAGACTAGCCTTTATATTTACTTTTTCCCTAGTTAGAAAGAGCCTCAAAGAGGTTTTCACTTTGGGACCTCAATGCTTTACTTATTTATTTTTGGCTAAGGGTGTTCACTTGCTCTCCAAAATAGGTTTCAAGATCCAATGTGATTAAGAATCTTGATTTATGATCTTTTAATGGAACATTGTCTCTAAGTCCTAATAACTCACATAACACCTTATCATTTTGGAACTAATCAATTGGTAGATTGGATTCTTGGTTGTCTCAATCTATCAGTTGGGGATAATATAATGATAATGGGTTGTGATGAATGGCTAGGGTAAGGGTATGTTGGGTGAATATTTTTTCACCAGCTAACTGATGGGCAAAATAGGTGTTTCCACCATAGCAATGGGATATTTATTGGCCAAATGTGTAGGTCAACCACATCAAAAGGGGACAAATCTCTCCTCTCATCAAGGGGAGGTTCCCTATAAATATGAGGTGCTATATATATATATTAATATACTATAAATAAGCTAAAAATAACACTCAAGGGTAGGATAACACCATCCATCTCTCTTTTTTTAGAGATGATGTTCACAAATCAAAGGAGAAATCTTAGTGAAACGATAGAAGGCACTTCTCTTCTTTCAAAAGTGTTGTTCAGCAAACAACATAAATCTTTCTGATAGTGACAAGTAAATGTACTAGGGTGCAATAACCAACAGAATGAGGTGTAGCATCAAGTCTCCACCTCAACTACCAAAGAGTGAAATATGAAGGACAATGGGGGCACAAAGTCATCCCAAGATCTTTTACACAGAAATAAAAAAATAAACACACTAAAGACAATTATGGCAGCACAAAGTCTCTCCACAGTTAGCTTTAGGACACCTTCCTGATTACTTCCACTAGTTTTACTTATTTAATTAAATGGACAAGAGTGCATTCAGGAAATAGACATAAGAACAATTTTCTCAACAACACAAGCTATTCTAGCACAAAGTCTAAAAGGTCACTTACTTTCTTATTCAGATAATGAAATATGATTAACAATCTAGGCTCAAAGTCTCAGTAATGCCTTTCAATTGGGTAGAGTTTTGATTCTATAATAGAGAGATATCCTTTTCATAAAATAAGAGATTATAATATATAGCACTCTAAGAAAGACTTGGGCACTTTGTTTCATGGAATGGCCCATGCTGAATTTAATGCCTTGAATGCATTTTCAGTTCTATGAAGGGGCCATGTTGGAACAGAGCATCAACTTTAACTGTGGCATGTCAATTCATCTCAAATGTCTCCTCCAAAGTATGGGCCACCTAGTCCTCTTCCTGATATTTGCATAGTTGTCTACTTTGCCTTTACTCAATAGAGAAAAATAGGCTATGTCTTTGAGTGCTCACGCTCTCAGATGTCCACCTCGGGGACTATTTCACCTACTAAAATAACTCCTACATAGATATTTTTGGTCTTTCCTATATCTTTCCCTCTTTTCTATTGCAATTTGAGCTCTCGAGCTATCCTCTTACCTTCAACAGGCTCTTTTGGCTCTTTCTTCAACTGTTTGCTGAGTTTGTTTTAAGGTTCCATGCCATATTTGAAAATAAATGAGTATTTTATTACCTTAAATTTGACATCTAGGGGATGTCACTGGTCGCTGGTCACTTGAACCACATTGAACCTTGAACCTTTGAACCTTTGAGAGTTCATTGGTTTAATGTTTCAACAGTTTAGGCAGTACTATAGGCTCCTTGGTTCAATCGCTTCCTTGGTTCAATCACTTTTTTTCCTCTTCGATTGAACCATCTCTTCAAACTTGTCTCTGGAATATTCCACTTCCTTCCTTTGCTAGAAGCTTCCTTAAACCTTTAAACCTTTGAAATTTGAACCATTTTGGTTCAAGGTTCAACGGTTCATTCTCATTCTCTAAATCCTTTGGTTCTTCAAAGTTTTTGGATCCTTTTCTTTTCTATTGAACTCATTGAACCTTTAAACTTTGAACTCTTTTGGTTTAAGGTTTAATGGTTCAATGGTTCATTCTTTGTTTGTCTAAGTCTCTCAATATTTATTGAACTTGTTGAACCTTTGAACTTTGAACTCTTTTGGTTCAAAGTTCAACGGTTCAACGGTTCAACCTTTCTCCTTCGAAGTCTTCTTTTGTTTAAGTCTTTTGATCTTATTGAAGTTGTTAAACCTTTGAACTAGTTGAACCATTTTGGTTCAAGGTTCAATGGTTCAATATTTTGTTCTTCAAAGTCTTCTTTTATTTAAGTCCTTTGAAGCCGTTGAACTTTCTGAAGTGATTAAACTTTGAACTTGCCGAAGCGCTTAACTCTTTAAGTTTACTGATGTCGTTGAACCTTTGAACCCATTGAAACTTTGAACCTTTGGAGGTGGGGTTCAATGGTTCAATATTTTGTTTGAAGCCCACTGATAAGTATTTTGATTGAACTTCGACGTTGAACCAGCCTTGAAATGCCTAAGTGTTGGGAACTTGTTTCTTTGTGAGAGCTCGCCTGTTGAAGTTATTGAACTTGTTAAACCTGCAAGTCCATTAGCTTAAAAATCTTGAATAATTAAAGAATTAGAGTGCTCATAACATTTTTGGAGAAGGGAAGAGATAATTTTGGCCTGCATGACCAAAATAGTTCATATGTTGTCCTAAAAAACAAGTAACAAATTTTGAGAACAATACCTGGCTCCAGTTGGGGAACTTCTATTGATTGTAAAAACAATCGAAGGGAGTAGAAACTAGAATCTCTAGTGCCTTCAAGTATGCCATTAGGTTATGGAGTCATGCTACCCAAAAAAGAAAGGTGCCAAAAAATGAAAATGAATAGCACAAAACATAACTAAAGACTATACAAACATACATATGTACAATTGATGTCACCTGATACTTCAATGATTGAAGTGCTTCAGATGCTACCCACTATGAGGCAGTGAAAAAGGTGTGCCATCTTGATACTTTAATAGGAAACTATTTTCACCATTGAGCTAATGATAGTAAATGGGCCTCTCCATAGAGAATCAAATTTCCCATGCATTCTCTTTGGTTCTCTTCTCTTGTCCCATAATAGAACTTGATCACCAATCTAAAAATCATGGGCTTTTGATTTCTGGTCGAAGAGCTTCTTCACCAAAATTTGATGTGCAAAAATTATGTCCACCACCATAGTTCACTACTCATCTAGCTCAGTCAAACACATGATCCTCTTGTTGATGGAGCTTTCATATGGCTGATTTTTTCCTGCCTTTGCCAATTTCAATGCTGATAATTCTAGGGTGATTATTATCTCTACATTAAGACCATATAGAAGTTGGAAAGGTGACATACATATTGCCCTCTTGGGCATAATTTTATCTATCCATAAAGTGTCAATTAATGCTTTATGCCATGTTCATTGGTTGTCATCCACCAGCTTCTTGATGATGGTCACCAGGTTCTTGTTTCTCGATTCTGCTTGGCCATTCCCTTTTGAAAAATAATCAGAGTGGGAGAGGGTAATCCCATAATAAAAATAGAATTGAGTAATCTCATGGGAAGAGAAATAGGCTACATTGTCTATCACAATTTTGGTTGAGATCCCAAACTTGGAAATGATGCTTTCCTTGAGGAAATTGCATACTACTTCTGAAGTAGCATGTTTGGCTGGAATAGATTCTGCCCATTTGGTGAAGTAATCTATGGTTTTGAGGACATAATCATGTCCAATGCTTGAAGATAGATTTATAGTACTAATGAAATCAATTTTTCATTATTGAAATGGCTCTTCTATTACCACTGGCTTAAGAGGTAAAGCAACTAACTTAGGTCTTCCAACAAACTGTTGGCATAGTTCACATCAGCATACCCATTTTTATCTATCTTGAAACAAAGTAGGCCAATAATACCTATCTCATAGAATCTTATGGGTAGTTACAGGCACAAAAAAATGTCCTCCATAGGCTAGATTATGGAAGGACTCTAGAAGTTAGTTTTGATGCTCTTTATCCACGCAGCAAAGGAACACTCCATCAAGGTTCCTCTTATACAGCCCGTTGTCCCACAAGACAAAGTTGGCAGCTTTCAACTTGATAGTCCTCTTTTCTTTACAAGATAGGTGAGTAGGACACTCACCATAAGTAAGGAAATGAGCAATACTTGAATACCACCCATTTGTGGTGGAAATAAAAAGGACTGTTGGCGTGTATTCAATTTTTACTTCCTCATGCCCTATTTCTTTTGGTCTGTTATCAAAAATTAATTGGTAGAGACCCCTTCCCTACACAAGCTTTGTTAGTTTGATAACAAGATCAAACTCCTAGATTTTAGAAATCCAATTGCCCCTTTTGGTTCCAAACTCCTATTGAGTTAATATGGATTTGATTGTGGTATCAGGTACCAGGGCAATAGTGTGTGAATTCTAAATGTAGAAATGGAAGTGCTTTACTACCTTTACCACTGCATAATCATGCTTCTCCAGATTTGAATATTTTAGTTCATGAGCTTTGAGAGGATAACTCATGAAGGATATTGGAGATTCCACACCTTCTTTGTTTTGTTGAACCAAAATTGCTAAAAGTGTGTGCTTGGAAGCATAACTATACATTGTGAAATATTTGGTATAATCTGGAGAAATTAGAATTGGGCATGGATGATAGCTATCTTGATGTCTCAAAATCCCAATTTGCCTTCTTCAATTCAACTAAAAGTGGCCTTTCCCTTCATCATGTCCACAATGTGATGAGTTTTCTCTACAAACTTAGGAATGAACCTTCGTAAAAAATTCACTTTTTCAAAGAAAGAGTGAACTACAGTCTTACTTGTGGGCAGAGTAAGCTCATGGATGGATTTGACTCTTTCTGAGTTAATTTTTATGCCTTCTCAAGATACAATATATCTGAGAAGTTTTCCTTCTGTTACCCCAAAAACACACTTCTTGGGATTTAGAGAGATGCCATTCTGTTGACATCATTCTATCACTTGTTGCAGATGGCGTACATGGTCAAGGTGATGCTTGGAAAAGATAATTAAATCATCAAGGTACACCATAATGAACTTACCCATTTCATCTTTGAAATCAAGGTCTATTTATCTCTAGAAAGTGGTGCCAGCATTTATCAAAATAAATGGCATCTTTCGATATGCAAAGGTGCCCCAAGGCATTGTGAAGGCTATTTTATGTTGGTCTGCTTCACTGACTTCTACTTGATTGTACCCTGAGAAACCATCCAACATTGATAACATCTTTGAACCAATCACCATCTAAAGGACTTGATCCATGATGGGTAGAGGGTAATTATCCTTTAGGGAGGATTGATCCAAATTCCTAAAATCCATATAGAGGAAAATTTTGCCATTCTTTTTTCTCACAGAAATTATGTTTGCAATCCATTTGGAATGATGGATTGGGAAAATTATTCTAGCGTTCATCATTTTCTATATTTTAGATAGAATAGTACTTGATATCTTTGGATTATATTAGAGGTATTTTTACTTTTAAGGCACTGAATCACTCTTGAGAGGAATTTTATGGTGAATTTCTTCAAGCCTGAGCGATTCAGATCATCATAAGAGTACGCCAAAACATCCATGTAATGGCAAAGTAGGTCAGTAAATTTGAGTTTCTCCTCCAGAGTGTAGCACTTCCTAATGTTCACCATCTTAGGATTTTCCTTGATACCCAAATTTATCTGATCAAACTCCTAGGAGGAGCTTGAATCCATTTGTTGTTGTTTGATGAACCTGTCATGCTTGTCAAACAGTTTCTCAAGGGAAACTAGTCCTTTTGGGATTTTATTCCCTTTGAGCTGTAGGAATTCTTCACCTATGTCTAAACTTGTTTTAGGGGCTGATTCAAGTTTTTGAGGCTTACTGCCTTCAAAGTGAAGTTGTTCAAAGCTGTCTTTTTATTCCAAAAAGGTGATGATTTGGTTGTCACCATTGAACACTTGCCAATGATTGGCATTGTCAGGCACACTTGGTTGAAAGACTAGTTTGATAGTGTACTTTTCTCCCTTAAAATCTAGGTGAGGAACCAAAAGAGTTGTAGAAATAGCTAATGCATCATTTTAGTCATTAAATTCCCTAGGTACTACAGAGATATTGAAAGAATCAAAGCTTTCAATTTTATCCCAAACTAGATTAAGGTAATGGTGTAATATCTTATTGTTGGTTTGGTATAGGTTCTTAAACTAGCAAACCACCAGCTCAACATCTCCTTTGGCATGAAATATTTTGATGCCTCTATCTTGAGCAGCCTTCAATCTGAGTAGCAATGATTCATATTCAGCAGTATTATTGGTGTTGCTAAACTACAACTTATATAAAGAAAGAAAAATATCTCCTTGAGGAGATATCAACACAATCTCAGCTCTTGAGCTGATAGAAGAATAGCTGCCATTAAATTCTAGAATCCATACACCACCAAAAGCTAATTTTTCTTAGATTTTTCTTCCTTTGGAGGGGAGGATTCTTTTGCACTTGCACTGTGCTCTACAAATCCTTCTGTTGTTCCATTTGAACCAATTTTTAAGTTGTCATTTTCAAAATTTTCATCAGCTAGGACAGGAACATCCTCTGTAGTCAAAAAATAATTACCCACGCTTGAAGACTAAAATAGAATTTGAGCTTCAAGCACTGATGTTTGAGTGACAACATATTTTTCTTCCTTCTTAGGGATCAATCTCTACATGATGCCTTTGATCGAGATCCTTGCTTTAGACAGGTCCATGCTCAACTCACCACCAACATCCTTGCAAAAATTTCATCCAAGCAGAATGTTGTAGGAGGCTGGGACGTCAGCCACCAGGACTGTCATCTTAATTCTCTTATCTAAAAATGCCACAAATGCAAATTAGGCATCTTTGATTTGCCTAGTAGTGGCACTTGTTTGTTCTCCATGGAGAAACATCTCCCAAATGTCTTAATCAGTGTGAGACAAGGGGATTTAATTACTTTGGTGGGCATGACATTGTCATATGAACTTGAGTCTATGATGTAATTGTTCAGTTAGTGACCGTTTATCAACAGGGAGATATAAAATAGTTTTATCTTCCTAGGAGCAGTAGGAAGAGTGATGACAAGGTTATTCCAAGTGGATGTGGGAGTCACCTTTAGAACAATTAGTTTTGCACGGATGGTTTTATTCTTTACACACTGAACCAACTTATCCAACTACTCAGGGTTGGATTACAAGAATTCAAATTTAGACATTTGAATTTTGGTTTTCTTGACATGGTCGATTATGTCAAATGTCTAAAATGAATTATGAATGGGGGAAGGCAGCTCATCATTTTGGTTTTTAGGGGGGGTACTGGTCTACGAATTTGAAGTTGAAGATGAAGGAATGTTTGGAGTACTTAATTTTTTATTGCTCACCGGGTCCTTTGATTAAAAAGGTAGAGTGGTTCCCCGCTTAGCAATTGAAATTTCTGGTTGAGAATGTTCATCTATTTTTTTCTTATCAGCTTGCTGGGTTGACTGGTTCTGGGACTAGGTGAATACAGCATATGATCCATCAACAGCTTCACCTTTACTTTTGGATTCATCCTAGTAATTTAGGAAACTAATGTTGGAGTCACCAGCTAATTTTTCTTCTCCCTCTATGAAAAGATTAGCATCATCTTTTGGGTTCAATTCAGGTTGGAAAGAGAAATCAAATTCTATTTCAAGATATCTAATTGCTGAATTGGTTGGAGGTGCTTCAATGGCAAGCTTCCCATGTGGGGGAGGAAGGCAATTTGGTTGCCCTTGATTCCTGATAGCATTACCTTGGTACGACTGATTGGGAAATGTTCTCCTTGGTATATCTCTGTATGAAGGAGCATAAGACATCCCTTGTTCCATTTGCTTCTTGAGAGCTAGCAACTCATTTTCCAGCTTTTGCACCATTGGATCAGTGGTGCCTATAGATGGATATTCAAAGGATGAAGAAGATTTACCTCTGTTAGGATCTCTCCTTATCTTTCTTGCCAAGATGAGATCATCTTCCACTTCAGTGGCCAAATCCTAAGTAGTAGCAAGGTCTATGTGGCCAACCCGTTTCAATAAAAAACTCACTTTTGGAAGCTAAGAATTGATGAAAAAATATTTAAGGTTCTCAGCTGTTGGCTGAGCAATGGTAGGAATCCTGTTCCTTAACTTGTCAAATTTGGCAATGAAGTCCCTCATAGGTTCATGAGGCTCTTTCTTCATTTGTGTGATCTGGGCCATCAAGGCATGCACATCTTCTGTAGGCTTGAACCTGGCTTTGAATTTGGCTTTGAGGGTGTTCCAATTAGTCATAGTTTGGGCCTGTAGATGATAGAATCAGTTTATTACAGCATCTTGTAATGTTTCCACAAATAGCCTGACTGCTATGTCCTCATAATCCACACCTATCATGCCATAGGCTATGTTGAAGGCTACAGTATGTTCATCAAGATGAACTCTCTCATCACCAAAAAACTTGGAGAAATTCTTCTTTGAATTGCATGGTAACTCATGTAGAGGTGGAGTTAAATTGAGTGGGCCAAAAGAGTTACCCGAGGGGCCTTGAACTACCATGATTTGACTACCGAAGGGATGGATAACAAATGCTTGAGGGGTATGTATTGACAAAGCTCAGCTAATAGTAGAAATGGATGCTTTACCTAGTAATGGAGACCTAATTTTTGTAGGAGGAAAACTCTTGGTTCACTGAAGGTGAGATGGTGAAGGAAACAAATCAAAATCACTTTACTAAGCCAACTCAAATATAGGGTCAACAATCCTTTTAGCTCTCTAGCTTCGTGTATACCATGGATCTTCTAGAGTGTAAAAATAAAATGGATAAGGATAGGGACTACTTCAATTTGAAGCTTGAGGATTTAAATTATGCGTTCTTCCCCAGCTAAGAGTCACCAAAAACTATTGGCATGAAGTTGGCAATGTTTTTTCCTGCTTCACATTGTTCCCCAGTGATATGAAATGCTTTAATTTGAATAGACTGGAAAAAGACTGGAAATGCTCATTGATCCCCAGCAGAGTCACCAAAAATTGTTGGCACAAAGGTGGAGGAAAATGGTAATGGAAAAGGACTTGGAACAGTGAAGAAAATGGATAAGGAAAAGAATTGAAACTGCTCGTTCTTCCCCAGCAGAGTTGCCAAAAACTATTGGGTGAATATATTGTCACCAGCTAACTAGTGGGAAAAATAGGTGTTTCCACCACAGCATATAGAAATTTATAGGCCAAATGTGCAGGTTGACCACATCAAAAGGTGACAAATCTCTCCTCTCACCAAGGGGAGGTCCCTATAAATATGAGGTGCTATATATATATATTTTAATATACTATAAATAAGCTAAAAATAACACTTAGGGGTAGGATAACACCATCCATCTCTCTTTTTTCAAAGATGATGTTCATAAATCAAAAGAGAAATCATGGTGAAATGACAGAAGGCACTTCTCTTCTTTTAGAAGTATTATTTAGTAAACAACATGAATCTTTCTGATAGTGATAAGTAAATGTAACAGGGCACAATAACTAGCAGAATGAGGTGTAGCACAAAGTCTCCACCTCAACTGTCAAAGAGTGAAATATGAAGGACAATGGGGGCATAAAGTCATCCCAAGATCCTTTACAAAGAAACATAAAAACGAACATGCTAAAGACAATTGTGGTAGCACAAATTCTCTCCACAGTTAGCTTTATGACACCTTCCTGATTACTTCCACTAGTTCTACTTATTTAATTAAATGGACAAGAGCACATTCAAGAAACAGACATAAGAACAATTTTTTCAACAACACAAGCTATTCCAGTATAATGTTTGAAAGGTCACTTGCTTTCTTATTTAGATAACGAAATATGATTAACAATCTGAGCTCAAAGTCTCAGTAATGCCTTTCAATTTGGGCAGAGTTTTGATTTTATAATAGAGAGATCTCCTTTGCATAAAATAAGAGATTACAATATTTAGTGCTCCAAGAAAGACTTGGGTGCTTTGTTTCATGGAAAAGCCCATGTTTCATTCAATGCCTTGAATGCATTTTCAGTTCTATAAAGGGGCCATGCTGGAACAGGGCATCAAATTTAACTATGGTGTGTCAATTCATCTCAAATGTCTCCTCCAAATTATGGGCCACCTGGTCCTCAACCTGATATTTGTACAACTGTCTACTTCACCTTTACTCAATAGAGAAAAATAGGCTGCATCCTTGAGTTCTCGTGCTCTCTGATGTCCACTTGGTGGACTATTTCACCTACTGGAATAACTCTTGCATAGATATTTTTGGTCTTTCCTATATCTTTTCCTCTTTCCTATTGCAATTTGAGCTCTTAGGCTATCCTCTTACCTTCAGCAGGGTCTTTCGACTCTTTCTTTAGCTATTCACTGAGTTTTTTTAAAGGTCTTATGCCATATTTGAAAGTAAAAGGGCATTTTATTACCTTGAATTTGATGTCCACAGGGATGTCACTAGTCGCTGGTCACTTGAACGACATTGAACCTTGAACCTTTGAACCTTTGAGAGTTCATTGGTTAAATGTTTCAACAGTTCAGGTGGTCCTATCGGCTCCTTGGTTCAATCACTTGGTTTAATCACTTTCTTTCCTTTTCAATTGAACCATCTCTTTGAACTTGTCTTTGGAATCTTCCTCTTCCTTCCTTCACTCGAAACTTCCTTGAACCTTTGAACCTTTGAACTTTGAACCATTTTGGTTCAAGGTTCAACGGTTCATTCTTTTTCTCTGAATCCTTTGGTTCTTCAAATTTTTTGGATCCTTTTATTTTCTATTGAACTCGTTGAACCTTTGAAATTTGAACTCTTTTGGTTCAAGGTTCAAGGGTTCAATGGTTCATTATTTATTCTTTGAATCCTTTGTTTTTATAAGTCTCTCAAACTTTATTGAACTCATTAAACCTTTGAACTTTGAACTCTTTTGGTTTAAGGTTCAACGGTTCAATTTTTATCCTTCGAAGTCTTCTTTTGTTTAAGTCTTTTGATCTTATTAAACTCGTTGAACCATTTTGGTTCAAGGTTCAATGATTCAATATTTTTTTCTTTGAAGTCTTCTTTTATTTAAGTCCTTTAAAGCCATTGAACTTTTTGAAGCGGTTAAACTTTGAACTTGCTGAAGCGCTTAACTCTTTAAGTCTACCAATGTCGTTGAACCTTTGAACCCATTGAAACTTTGAACCTTTGGAGGTGGGGTTCAATGGTTCAATATTTTGTTTGAAGCCCACCGATAAGTCTTTTGATTGAACTTCAGTGTTGAACCAGCCTTGAAATGCCTAAGTGTTGGGAACTTGTTTCTTTGTGAGAGCTCGCTTGTTGAAGTTGTTGAACCTGCAAGTCCCTTAGCTGAAAAAGCTTGAATAATTGAAGAATTGGAGTGCTCAAAACATTTTTTGAGAAGGGAAGAGAGAATTTTGGCCTACAAGATAGAAATAGTTCATATGTTGTCCCCAAAAACAAGTGACAAATTTTGGGAACAATAGGGTACACATGGCATTGTTATCAAATAGGTTGGTTTCAACTAGGTTATCAAAAGTGAGGCTATGATCAGACTCTTTTTCATTGTCATCATTATCATCACTAGTTGATGGTGATGCAATTTGAATAAGATATGTGGGGTTGCCCCTAGGTGGTTTAAATCTAAGTCTATAAGGTCTTTCATACTTAGTCATAACAATTATCTCGATGGTTCCTTGTTGATTTGATTCAAGGCCTTTTCTTTCATAATTGTGACACTCCATGATCCTATTGGGAATAGGATACTTTGCACTTTTATAATAATTAGCTTGGTTGTCATTGTATAACCATGATTCATCCCCTTTAAGAGGGTTAGGTTATAGGTCAAATGCTAGTACAAATGTGATAGGTTCCTTATCTTTGTTCTTTTATTTTCAATGCATATATAGGGTGACTTTAAGTCACCCAAAGGTTTTTGGATTTTGAGGAAGATTGGCAATATGAAATGTACCATGGGTCACATAATCTCTTAATCCATTATTTAAAATGGTGAAATGATTAGAAGCTTTAGGAGGTGGTATGTGGGAAAGGGAATCCAAGGTATTAGGATATATGCAATTATCTGGTGAAGTATCAGTAAGTATAGCCTTTCCTTTATCTTGCTTATAACTTGGATTCATGTCATAATAATTATTATAGCTTTGAAATTTAGCCTCAAGATGCTTGTAGTGTTTATATGGGTGTAAATCTCTTGGAATATTCACTTCCATCCCTGAGTGGGAGAATTTGATACATTTGTGTAGCATTAACGGGACTACATAAATCTCATGTAACCAAGGCCTGCCTCAAAGTATGTTGTATGATAACTCAAGATCAAGCACATGGAAAAGTGTATCATGGGTCAAAGGCCTAATGAAAATTGGAAAACTAGTGGTGCCTTGTGATTCTCTTTCCTGATTATCATAGGCTTTATTGGTTATTGTTTCTAGCTAGAGATCTACCATTGTGTACCTAAGAAGCTTGATGAGCTTTAGAGACACTATGTTGAGGCCAGATCCATTGTCTATAAGGACATATTTCACTTTATGCCATATTATATAAAATTATATGTATAATGGATTATTAAGGAGTGTGCCAAGGGAAGACATATCACTTTGGTTGAATGTGACTTGTTGGGCTGGAGCTAGGTGTCTAACCAAAGCTTAAAATTTATCAGGGGATATGTCACTAACAATAGTGGATTGGGTCAAAAACTTATTCAAGATGTTCTTATGGATTATTGACTTTCGCAAAAAATCCAAAATAGAAATTTGTGTTGGTGTCTTCTGTAATTATTCCATAATATCAAAGTTCTTGTCGTGGTTAGTGGTGAATGGTTTATTCCAAGGCTGAACAGTTGGTTGGATGATAGGCAAAGTGGTAGATGGTTATAGACCTAGTATAGTAATCTTTGACCTATAAGTTGTGATTATAAAATTAGGATTAAATACTAGACCATTATTGCTAACCAATATTGGTAATGGTGTGGGACCAGACAGGGCAAGTCTTGGTTGTCGGTGCACTCACATGTGGTCATGTGGCAAGGACAAGTTGTCGATATAAGGCCCAAAAGGGGAAGTCCTAGTTTGCTAGTTTACTTGTATTCATTCCTAGGTCAAAGAAGGATTATCCATATAATTTGGTTGAATGGTGTTGTTTAGAAATGGTCTAGGATGATTAGTGCTTGGTCTAGGATTAATGGCGATGGTATTGATGCTACTCTGTGCAATATGTCCTACAATCTTGTTTTAGTCATGTGTAACTGCATGGTTATTTTATTGGTTGTTATCATTTTTACCTTGGTTTTGTCCATTATTTTGTCATTGTGGATTCTACTATTGATTTTTTTGATTCTACTGGTTCAACCTTTGATTTTGATATTGTTGATTTTACTACTACATTGGCTGTTGTTGTTGTTATTATTGATTATTTGACTGTTACTGATGATTATGTCAGAGAAAGGGGTTTTGATAAATTCCAAGAGTTATATTGGAAGTAGAAGCACCATTATCCAATGTTATCTCCCCATTATCTAACATATTTTTAGTTAAATGCTTGATTTAGACACATCTTCATAAATTATGCCCGTTGACCTGATGATAGTCATATAATTCATTTTCATGATACCAATTAGGATAAGGAATGCCTTTCAGATAATGCTTTGGTATAGGAAAACTAATCATATTAGCGATAATAAGCTTTTGAAATATTTATTCAATAGGTTCTCCTAGGTCACTAAAAATATGATGTGCAGGGACAGTTCTCCTATGAGGAGTTTGCAATGGTAAATGTTACTATATTTGTTGTGTAGATATTGGTTGTTGTGCTTGCAGCATTAGTTGAAGAGGTTTCTAGGTAGGATTAAGATGAAAAGGTGATGTGGATGATGTTTGCACTATTTGGACATGACAGGATTTAATTACTCTATTTCCCACAACATTCCTATTATGGCTAAATTTCTTTGGTCTTTCTTAAATATTGGCTTGTGCCGGTTGTGATGCTTGCACTTGAATAGGATGTTGATGTTAGCCATTTCCATGATTGGTACCTTGATTTTGATTATTTGAATTAAGATTGATGATTCCTTTATTGATAAGCACCCACTCGATCAACAAACTTTTATCAATGATCTCTTTAAACATATGTGCACATTATAGTTTTAGATGGTAAGCTATCTCACTATGCAAATTTTTAGTAAACACAGTGGCTAATTATTTATCTGGTAAACTATGAGTGAAATGGCTTGTAAGGGCTCTCAATCATTGTAAATTACTTGTAAAACTCTCACCAAATTTTTACTTTGCTTGCGTTAAGTCCACTAATGAAATCTCATGCTCGAGATTATAGGAAAAGTGCTACGTAAATTTATCAAAAAGATCATCAAAGTCTATTACTAAATTTTTGGGAAAATTTAAAAACCACTCCAAGGCTTATCTAACCAAGCTCCTTGGAAACAACAACAAAAGGTATATGTCACTATATGCCACTAGTTGACATGTGATAAAGAATTTGGTCAAATGATCCTTAGGGTCACCTTTCTTTTTGTATTTGTAAAATTTTGATAGTTCATATTCTAGAGGAAATGGTATATACAAATACTCCATGTTGAATGGATAGGAAAACATGTCATCCAATTTGAAATTTTTAGTCTATTTACCTACTTGAATGGTAGCAATTGCATCCTTCATTTGTTGTAATTCTTGGGATAGGAAACTAGAAGGAACATTGGTTTGGGTAGATGGTTGGGAGATCACAAGTGGGACACTTTGACCAGGGTATGATGGAGATACTTGTTGGGGTATATTATTTTAGTTGGGGAATGGATAAGGAATACACATACATGGATTAGGATGTACATGAAATTGCACATTTGGTTATGTGATATTTTGGTTTGGTTGGTGATAAAGGTTTGACTTGGAGGATTTTATGGTTGGGATGATGAGATATAGCTATATTATGCTTGTTGTGGTTGAAAAGGGACATGTTATCAATTGATCAAACCTTGTTTTAGAGTGGGAGCTTATGGACCAAGATCTTGTCTCTAAATTTATGTCACATTTTGAACCAATGGTTGTCTAGTAGGTACTTGAGAAACATGGCACCTCCTTATTACATGAATCCCTATGAGGAAGTGAAAGCAAGTTATAGATTTGGCATTTAATGCTGACCAATATTTGTGCATTATTGACTAGTCATTTCTTGATTTTGAATTGGCATATTAGTCTATGACTGAAGAGGTATGTCCATCATTATCTAGCAAGGTGGAACATTAGTTGCCCCTGATTAAGGTGGCAATGTATTTATCCTCTATCATGTTGATACACTAAATTGTGTTTGTTCTTGTGGAATACTACTTGTCACTTGTTGAGGAGTAACATCCATGACATTGGTCATTATTTGATTACCTAGTCCTATAGGTTTTATACTTGAGGAAGTAGCTGATTGAGGTTGGGGTGTAGAAATTCCTATTCCCTAGTATGATGATCTACTCATGGGATTAACTACAAGCATATGTTGTTGGCTTGTTGTTTGTGAGTTAGTAACACTTTGATCAAAATTGGACATTATTTTCACATTGTCTACTACATTTGGCTCACTATTCTGTGTAGAGGTTGAAGACACTTCTTCAATAACAAACATATGCATCAAGTTATTTATCAAAGTGGTTTTTACAAATGGGTCAGAACTCATATTCTCTTGTCTAGTTAACTCTATCAACACTCCTATTGAAGGGACTAGGTCAATAAGAGGCTTACTCACCATGTTCATCTGATTGAAATTATGTGTTAGATTTAGATAGGTTTGATATGTTATCTACATTTGGTTAAAGTGATATTCTATGATGTTTTTGTCTCGATTATATATATTAGGGTCTTGATATGTTGTTTAGACTAGAGCCATAGGATTGCTAGAAGAATCGTATTGATCGTAAATGATATTGTGGGGCACTCTTACTAGACTTGGTAAATTTTCATGAGGGAAGTCTATTAGAAACTTGGCCCCTACCTTTATGGCTCTAGCCAAAATATCATCTTTATTCTCTAACAAATGTCACTCAAACAAAACTGGATCATACATGGAAGGCATATTAGTTGAATATGACTATTAAAGAACTAGCTTGTCTACTGTGGGTATTGTAGCTAGGTATTGCATGGTTTGTTCTTGGTCTGGTTCTGAGTAAGGTGGTGTGTTAATTGGATAGTTAGCCAATGGATCTTGGCTTTGTGCTCTTGATTGAGTTTATATGAGGGATAAGAATCCATCTCATAAGCAATATTATCCGCATAAGGGTCTTGCAGCATTTCTTCCTATAAAACTTCATTACTAATATTTGGATTGTACATGAGTCCAATACGAGTGTAGGAATACATGTTGGGATCCATAGTTAATGCTTTACGATAAAAGGTCAAAGATTTATACAAACTCTAAAAAGTACAAAATCTAAAACAAATGATGTTTCAACTTGGTATAGATTTGTCAAAAGGATAAAAAGGTTTATGCAAATATTTGTAAGGAAATAAGCTAGTGTAAAGTATCTAATGTTTCACTTTTCACATAAACATAAGCAAGTAAATGGACCAAAAATCAAAATGCCAAACTATAAGGTCAAAGTGTTTCAAATCAGTCTAATGTAGGAATTTAAAAGTTTCTAGGTCTTTTGGTCAAATGTGGCATCAAAAGTTAGGCTCAAACAAGGCATGTGCTAGGACTCTTGGCCAAATGGGGTCAAAATATAGAATTTGAAATAGATGAAAGTTTTAATCTAATGGATTTGAAACACTTCTAACAAACACTAGGCATTTGATTCTTGGACATGAACTTGATCCACTAGGTATAAGGTATGAAATAAAAGGCAATTTAGAGATAGTTTATTTTCTCATAAATAATGATATAAAACTTGCTTCTTTTGACAAATAAGATAGACAAAAGTGAATGGTATAACTGTGTTTTAGACAAAAGATCACAAAAGTATACTCGAATTGATCTGAAAATGTAGGAACAAATTTGAACTCTATGCAAGAGGGTCTATGAAATAATATTTTAATTATTTTGGGCAGCGTAATGACTCTATACTACTCAAAAGGTGTTACAAAAAAGTTTGTTTCAAAAACTATCTAAGGAAAAGACCTTTTTCCATAATTTTGACAATATAACACTACTTTTCTTGACTCAAAATGTTATGGTGCATAGACTCAAAGTGCAAGTATTTAGCACAAAATGGCTTAAGTCTATTAAGTGATAACAATGATTATGAATCTTAAATGACCTTCAACCCAAATTTGAAATTAAACCTAAGTTCCCTCAAGTTTAGTGTAAATGGTGAACCCACTTAACACATTAACTCCATGAACTTGTAAAAGTGCAATTCTGAATTTAGATTATAAATGAAGGACTTAAATAACTTTGGTAAAGGTCTAGACTCAATTAGGAAATGTTACTATGCCAAAGTGGATGATATGACTCTCAAGCTTTTGATGAACTTTGAATAAGGTAAATTGATGATCTCACATGGGCAGCATAATGCCTCTTTGTTCAAAGGAAAATTTGGACTATGTGTTTGGTTTGAGTTGTTTGTTTACACCAAGTTTTGACTTCAAACAAGACTTTAGTCTAAGACAAGACCAACTAATTAATCTCCCTTAGATCCTAAACTAATAAGGTTTATTGGTATTGTTGGAATCTATCAATATATGTCATGGATTTTAAGTGTTCATCCAAAAGTAAATGTGCATTGTATAGTAGGGTTTTTACACCCTACTTTCTCTCAAATGATAGTACTATGACATGGACCTTGAGGCACACCTTGCACCAACAATAGTTCTGTGGTAAGTGGGGATTTGTCTAAGATCTAACAAGTTTTCAAATGATCTAGGGGAATCAATTTCACAATAACTTTCATGCCAAACAATGTAAAATAAAAGCATGGATTTTGGGTCCATATCACTTGGCTTGTTGTAAAAAGGTCTAGTCCTTTTTGCAACCACTACATCCTGATGTTCACTTAGTGTTGTACGATGTCCAAAGTACCACTATGTCCCATGTGAAAATTCAAAGGAGCCAAATGAATTCAATGCTGAGAGATGAAACCCTAGGTGAAATCTTCCCTAAAAAACTCACGAGAGGTAATGGAGTCCCCCTCACAAGCCAAGTTTGCATAAAAATAAAGAAAGCATGAAAGTAGAAAGACTTTAGGGTCATTTTCAAAGTCACACAAACTTTTATGAGTTTTTGGGGAGTGCTTTAGATGAATTTATTTCTAATCCTTGGACTAGGCTACTTGTAATAGCAATGGCACTTTTTATTCCAAGGGTTCCCTAAAGGGGATAAATGGAAGAGCATACACGCAACATTCCTCTTTTTGCCAAACAAAATATAATCTAAAAAAACTAAGTAAAATAAAAAAGTGACAAGTGTGTTCAATTTTAAGCCCAAGTGAAAGATTTGGTGGTGTTCATTTGACCCCTTGGCCTTAGTTACAAACTTTGAAAACATTCATTTAAGCATCTAAATTTTTCATTAAACACCAAAATAAAGTTCCTAATTGATTTTTAAGCATGTAGAGGTGATTTAAAACATGTTTTTAGAAAATGTCAAGCTTGGTACTACAAAAAAAATGTTATCATGTCCTTTAGCTTTGAAGCTCATTTGGGTTTGAAACAATGAACTTTGGAAAAAGAGCTCTCAAGTTTGTGTTTTAGGAAAAACACAGTGACCAATGTTAGTTATTTACAAATGATGATGGTTACTTTTGCTAATTGATGTCAGTTATCTAACTAAAATCAGTTATAACAATGTGACTATCTTGATAGTATCTAATAGATGTCAGTTTTGATAACTGATGTCGGTTAAGTTATGCAACTGATGTTGGTCTTACTTGTTGATGTTGATTACTATGTAAAACCGTGGCAAACAAAAATGGAAAAATAAAGTTTAGACAGTCAATTTACAAGATTTTTAAGGGTCCAAATAAATATTTTAAAGCTATAAATGATCCTCTTTAGGTGTGAGATGCATCTAGTCCCACCAGGTGTTCCATTATGTGATCTAGGAATTTGACTCACGAGAGGATGGTTAGTATGGTGTTAGCTTTAAAATGAAAATAAAATAAAAGAAAAGAAACACACTAATAACATAACATCTATAGGATTAGACACTAGGGAGAGATTATTTAAAAAAAATGATAACACAAATAAAAAGTAACGAATAAAACACAAGAATTCCTTCACCTTCCTTAGATGCTCCAAATGCCTTTATAGTGGTAGCTTGCTCAGCTTGTGCTCATGAAGTCTTTGGCAATTGAAGCTTGGCTACCTCCATCTCTCCTTAGCACTTTGTGGTTTTGTCTTGGCTTGAAATCAATTTGTCATGGTAACACTAATTTCTTGAAGCTTTTGGAACCATTTGTGCATTATAACTTTGCATTCTCAAGTCTTTGAAGTGATGTAGTAAGGCCTCTTATTTATAGATTTTTGCAAATGTCTAGAATTAATCTAAACCCATCCTGAGATTGAGATGTGTGGTTGAGGATCAATTCAATTTTTAAAATTAAGTTTGTAACTATTCTCATCATGACATTGGAATAAGGGGTAATTAAGAGGCATGTAGGGCATCATGGAAGGTATTAATGAGGCATGGAGGGCATGAATCCTGATAATTGTGGGATTTATGGCCTAGGGATGTCTTCCCAAGACATGACGTCACCTAATGATGAACATATTCAATACTCATTTCTAAAACAAAGTTTTCAACAAGTTTCCATAGAATTATTAATTAGGCTTTAACTTGGATTAATTATCTCTTAAGCATGATTAAGCATTTTGTGCATAAATTACTCAAATTGATCAAAATATCTTGTTATTGGTTCAAAATTTAACTGGATTGGAATTATAATTCTATGTCAGATGTGTTGGAACCATTATCCCATTTAAGATGCTACTAAAAACAAATAACAAAGGTACATATCTTGTGCAGAAGATTTGATAGGAAGAGCAATCCAGGGCACCCAGGTGCACATTTGGCATTTTGACTCAGAATGATTTGATCAAAGTTAGCTGACCCATAAATTACATTGACCCATTTAGGGATACCCTAGCCAAAATCAATACTTAAATATGTAAGTTTCACATCATTTAGCATGTTTTAGTGTTTTAAGGCCAAATTGTGCATTTTGGGCAGAAATTGGTCAAAAGCCCGATTGGAGGTTATCGATGGCCATATTTAGGTGTTTACAAGTTTGACACATGTTTGGATTATACTATGTGAGGAGATCATATGATACAAATTTTATATCATGCATCTAAGTACAAGAAAATTTATTGAGGTCCAAAGTTGTCATTCCAGGTAGATAGCAATGGTCCCCATACTTAGTCTATTTTGTACAATGTTAAAGATCTAGACCAAATAAAGATCTAAAAGTTCATGGGTGCTCATAAAAAATTAATCTAATGGTACGTATTGAGTGAGATGATTTTAAGGTATCTAATGGTTAATTAAGTTAAACATTGAGCTCCTTACAAAAGGATCAGTGGAACATGTTCGTTCTAAGATGTCTAGAAGCAATGAGATAAGGACAAGTGTTCAAAGTTTAACATTGAGCATAGATAAAGATCAAGTTTATTCTAAAGATCAATGGTGAGTAGGTGTTAATATTGATAAATATAAATAGTGTGTATTAAATTTAATAGGTCAAAGTGATAGTTATCTAACATTGTTAAAGCAAGGATAATCTTGAAGAGATCGATGGAGCATGTGTGCTCAAGATTGTAAGATTGCATAAGATGAGGCCAACTGTTTAAAGTTTAACATTTTGGCATTGATGTAATATGATTTAAATTTTGAATAATATTTATGATGTGTATTTTTTCTAAGTAGTAAGGACATCAGATTATAGCATCATGATCTAAGTTTAACTGTGACTATTTGAATTCAAATATTTGAATTTAATAAAGGAAATATAAATGTCTAGTTTTTGAGCCATATCTTTATATCTATATAGAATTTAACCATGTAGTAAAAATAAAAGTTATAGATAACTTCAAGGCACATTTATAAATATGAATTTTAAGGTCTAATTGTTATTATAGTCAAAGTTATTGAGTTACAAAGTTGATTGTGTTCTTTCATGCTCAATAAGTAACCCAAGAAGGGTAATTAAGCTATTCATGATAGTATTTTGATGTTTCGAGATGAGATAGATTTTAGAGAGTGTTTTAAAATCCATGAGTACCACATTTTTAGATTTTAAAGGTTTTATCAATCCATAATTAGTATGAACAATTGCTAAGAAGGTGATTATGTGTTTGTTCATGGGGACTGTGTGCATAGAATGTTGTTTGAGCAAATTGTTTTTTAGCAGAAGAGTGTTTTCAAGACTTTGATCATTTGAGGATGTCTGATCAGGTCCTTTGGTAAAATATTGACAACTTGAAGGTGATACATGGTAAAATATGGTAGTTATCAAGGAGGTTTCTCTACTAAGCAAGCATCGATGTTCAATGGATCCAATTATGCTTTTTGGAGTGCAAGGATGAGGACATACATTATGTCCCTAGGGTTTGATGTATGGAAATATGTTGTGGATGGTTATTTTGATCTTACTAATCTTCAATCTAGTGTTATAGACAAGAATTTTTTTGAGATTAATTCTAAGGCAATGAATGCCATTACTTGTGGTCTTATAGATACTAAATTCACCAAGGTAATCCATTATAAATATTCTAAAGAAACATTGGATAAATTGCAAATCATTCATGAAGGAGATTCAAAGGTTAATATTGCTAGGTTATAAACTCGCAAAAGGTAATTTTAAAGTCTCAAGATGAAGGAAGAAGATTCTATGGCATCCTTTATACAATAAGTGGATGAGATTGTGAACATCATTAGAGGTCTTGGAGAGAACCTTGAAGAGGTTACTATTATTCATAAAGTCTTAAGGTCTTTATCCCTAAAATTTGATCCAAAAGTATCTTCTATAGAATAAATTCATGATCTTACTCAATTGAAGATGGATTAATTACATGGCACCCTTACTACCTATGAAATGAGGAAAATCGATGATATACCACCAAATAAGGAAGCAAAATTCAAGAGAGAAATGAATCAAAAGAATCTCCAAGGTAATAAACCCAAGGAGGATGACATTTATGATATAGATGAGGATGAACTAATTAATTTGATTTTTAAAAAATTGAAATCAAGTTCAAGTAAGTATAAGGGTAAATTGACCCTCAAATGCTTCAATTGTGTATAGGTAGGAAATTTTGATAATAAGTTCCCTCATAAGTATAAGAAGGATGATAATGAAGAGCATGATCAAGGTCATGATGATGGAAAGAGATAATTCAATCTGATAAAACCAAAAAGGGATTTAAAAGGTTTGACAATAATAAAAAGTAATTCAAGGACAAGGAGAGTCTCTACACCAAAGAAGACTATAGCTCATCAAATAAGAGTGAAGTCAGTGACTCAGAGTATGATCATGAAGATGATGGTCCTACTAAATATGAATACCTATTCATGGCTAAGGAAGGTATTTGCTCACATCAAAAAGAGTCTACTTGGAATGATTTAGATGATGATGAAGATGAGGTGGACTATGAGATTGTATTGAAAAATGTTCTTGAAGAGTTGAAGATTAAGAAGAAGATCAATAAGAAGATGAAATCTAAACTCAAGGACTATGAGGAGAAGTTTATTGTGTTTGAGGCAAGATTGTTTGAAGACTCTAGAGAGCATGAAGGTGCTATCATGTTTCTTAATTCTAAGTTGGAATCTATGTCTACACGTATAAGAAACAAATAAGAAGAATGCTCAAGGTATGCTTCTAAGATTATTTCTTTAAAATATGATTTAGATAAATCTATAAGCAAGATGAAATCATTTGTCAATTTTGATAAAAGTTCTAATGATCTAAATGATCTCTTAAAGAGTCAAAAGTTAGCTTGTGACAGATCTAGATTAGGTTTTAATGAAGAGCCCAAATTTTATCTTCAATTTGACATGAATATCAATGAGAGCAAGGTGGATCAGTATTTAAGGACAAATCAATAGACAAGGAATGAATTTGTTGGCAGAATGAAGAAAAATCAAATCAGACAACCAAATGTCATGAGGTATATAAATTTCAATGGTTACTACTATATTTGTAATAAGTTTGGGCATAGAGATAGAGAATGTATAAGACCTATTAAGAATGAGTTTGCATGGGACTATGATGGGGGTGATTGGTCCAAAGGTGTGATCAAGGTTGAGTGCTTCAATTTTCTTGGTAAGGGACACTTTTCTAAGCATTGTCCAAATAAGGAAAGGCAAGTTAAGTCTTGTTCAAAAATAGCAGTTTGTTTTAATTATCATGACATTAGACACATTGATAGTTTTTATCTAAAAAAGGTAGGATAAGTTGAGTTTCCATCAAGGATTATTGTTTTCTACAACTATGAAAATATTGGTCACATTGATAAATTTTATAAGCAAAGGTATACAAATTAGAATAGATTCAATCAGGCTCCAAGAATGCAAGGAAGAAGGTAAGTTAGCTCATGGAAGCCAAAGGTGGTAATTATGAGTCATGATGAGAGTAAATGTCTAAGTAATTTTTTTACTATGGTGGAAAATACTATAGAAGGTAAAGAGTGCCAAGGGCTCTCATTATCTACTCATGTTGTGGATAAAGAGACCAAGCTCAAAGAGAAGACCAAGGTATTGGTTGAAGCTAGTTTTGAGGTATGTATGGATCCAAGTGAACATCCTAATATCATTGAGCAAGCTTCAAGCAAATAACACCAATTATCAATGCCTAACGATGAGGTTCAGAACAACAAGGTTAATTCTTCAAATGAAAAGGTATGTCAAGATTCTACAGTCGCTCCATGTGTTATCAATTCAATCTTAGAAGAGAAAGAGAGTGATATAGAAAAGGAACCAATTGTCATAGTTCAGATTAAGAAGAAAAATATTGAGAAAAAGAAGTCTTATAGATATAAGAAGTTTCTAGTGATTACTAAGGACATGTGGGCCACTCTTGGATTCACTTTGTTTTAGAGCATTGTGGTCTAAAGGATGTCTCTGTCTATGCTTCTTACGAGACTATTTTTAGTGGAGAACCAAGTGTTGATGTGGTGTTCTTCACATGGTCTTAAAAGGCTAGATATGAGTGTTTCTAGTTGGAGCAAGTATGTCTAGGTTGAAGATATGTTGTGGTTATGATAGAGTGATGTTATAGCTATATGTGGTTAGTCCGTAGGGTCAGATTGAATGTTCTCAAGTGGAAAAAGAGGATTTGTGATTTTTAAAGATTATATTTTTTAATATAAAGGTATTTTGACCTTATAATATCATGCTCTAGGTTTTTTTTGTGGTATTAAGGTGTGTTAAAGTCAAATTAGAGATTTTTATATGCTCTCAATTTTCTTAGTTTTTGGCTTAAGGGAAAACAAGCCTATAATGGGTTATAGGATGCATGGGTTTATAAATATATGGAAGCTAAATTCTTTGTCCAAAAGTGTGTAATGGTTATCTCCAGGTGTATAAGAAGTTTCAGAGGTGGACATTGACCAAAAGGAGTTTGTTGACTCTATTTGTTTTGAGATTCTAGGGTTTTAGGCTATGCTAGAAAAGTGGTTTTCCTTATGATTTGAGGTCTAAGGATTTTTAATAGGTTTAATGGGTCAAATGGGTTGTCAAATCAAGTTTCACATAGATTTTAAGGTATATGGTTTTCAAATTATTCATATTTTTGTCAAGATAGAGGCCTCATTAGCAAGTTGGTTTGTGAAGGAAGTATGTTTCAAAGGATGATATAGGTGTTTAAAATTTGTGTTCTTGAGGGGGAATATGAGAGTGATCTATATATTAATTTTTAGGTCTTTATGGTGTGTCTACTAAAATTTGTGGGTTTTGCAAGATCTAGGTAGAGCTATAAGGAGACTAAACATGTCTAGTAAAAGGAAGAGTGTTTTTTGTTTAGTTTATCCAAAAGATAAATGCATGAGTATTTCAAGGTAAGTACTTAGGTTGTTTTAGTGCATTTTTCCTATTTTTTAAGTAGCATGAAGTTTTTTTGGAAGTTATTGAGGTGGTTTAAGAGAGAAGACTAGTAATCCTGTATGATGTTTCTTCATGGTGTGTGGAGATATGAAGATGATCAAGAGATGAAATTTCTCAAAAATCTTATGGGGAGTCCCTCTTAGATGTTTCTTGGTGAGTTCCATCATATTTAAGTATTTTTGTGTGTTCTTTCTTCATTGGTTATAGTGCTTAGTTGAAGAAAGTGTTGGAATGGAGTAAGAGGAAGTTATCAAGACAAAAAGATGTAGGCTCAAGGTAAGGGGGGTTTTTATCATCTTTCTAAGGTGGTCCTCTCCTATTTATAGTATTTTCATGTCCTTAGTATCAGTTGGTTCCCACTTTGTCATTGTGTCATAGGAGAAAAAAGTTCTTATTATGGAGTGCATGAAGAGAAAGAAGGAAAGTGAGTTGTATATTGCTATATGATGGTTGTTGACATCAATGACAAAGGGAAGGATTTATGGATATTTTTTAATGATGTAATAAAGGTGTACAAGTAATTGGATAAAGTGCCTTGATAGCCTAAGTGATAATGATAAAGTGTGCAATGTGTTTGTCTTAGTATGCTTGAAGGAGGCTTGGTTGATCTTCAGTTTTGGCATGGTTAGATATATTCAGGGATGAGTATGGTGTATTTAAAATGTGAAATTGTTTATATAATAGGTTTTATATGCCTTTATTTCTTGTTTCCATGTGTGTAATTCATTTGGTAATCCATAGTTTTCATCTAAACATTTTGGGTCTAGTGGCAAAAAATCTGAGTAGGTAGTTTATTGACATTACCATTGCCACATGTTTATGAGTCAAGGGAGTTGGTCATATGGTTATGATAGAAATTTTACCTAGTTTCTATGTGCTAAATCTCAGGTCATGTGACTAAGTGTAACAAAAGATATACAACTACAAAGTTAGGCTCCTAGGTAGTTTGACAGTGTTTTCCCATACTTAACCAAATTTTCATGAGAAAAAAAAGAACTAAGTAAGAAGTTTGATGATGGATGTTATAATTAAATACATGATATAATGAATCTAATATAAAGCATAAATAAGAGATAAAATAGTAATAGTAATAAATAATAATTGTATATCTGAGATAATAACATAAATGAATAAATAACTCAAATATGATGAATTACTCTGATAATTCAATATTAATATGATATAGAATACACAAATAGCCATTAATTAAATAGAAATAGATGTGCATGATAAAGATTAGGGAACTCACACAACACATGTAATTTAAATGATATCTGATTACAAGAATAGTAGAGTGCAACTCCACACTAACAAGATAGGTTTCCAACTTGTGTAAATGACCAACACAAGTTGACTACTAGTTAAGCAATCTTATTCTATCTTACCATGAATATTGGAGTGTAACTCCACTGTAATAAGATAGGTGTCCAAGTTGACTACTAGCTAAGCAAGTTTATCCTATATTGTGCAAATTATTAATAAACATAATAAAATAATTAATTAGTACACCAAAATAAATAATAAATAAAAGTAAATGCAATAAAGAAAATAAATGCACCAACACCCCCCCCCCCCCCCCCATAAGTGAAGCTTCGATAGGGATATGTAGATAAAAGTCTCAATAATGTGTATCCATATTAGGTACTCTATACAAATAGATGAGGAAAGGAGAAAAATCAAAGGAAAAAAACTCATCCTACAAATGAAGGTCTAGGAGACCCCCCTGAAGAACTGATGTCTCCTAAAGAACTGATGTCTTGCACCCCCAAAAGAGATCACAAGTGAAGATACTTACTCTCAATGAAAGGTTTGGTGAAAATATCTATAATTTTCTCCTCTGTAGGACAATATTGTAGATCAATGATCTCTACCTAAATCAGCGCCCTGATAAAGTGTATATGGATCTCTATGTGTTTAGTTATCTGATGATGAACCAAATTTTTTGAGATCTGGATAGTGCTTTGGTTTTCACAGCAGATGATTAATGGATTATGAAATGGAACACCAAGCTTAGTGAGAATATTTTGAAGCCAAATACCCTTAGTAGTAGTATTAATAGCACCATGAATCTCAGCCTCTATAGATGAAAGAGTAATAACATTTTGTTTCTTACTCTACCAACAAATGGGCCCAGATTAGAAGTGGACTTATGATCATCATAATTGTTATCCCAATCAAAATCTATGTATCCCACCAAGTCTGAACCCATACTTTCTGTATAGTGAATCTTGTATTTGATAGTGCCCTAAATGTAGCTCAAAATGTGTTTGGTGGCTCTCTAATAAAGCTCATGTGGTGTCTATATAAAGCATGAAACCATGCCAACTACATATGAAATGATAGGCCATGTATGAGTCAGATAGATGAGGCTACCTACAAGATGGAGATACAATGTGGCATTAACCAAGGGAGTGGAATAATTAATCTCAAGTCTAACTCTAGATAATAAAGGAGTCAGTGTAGGCCTATAATCAACCATGTGAAATTGAGATAACAAGTCCATGGCATACTTGGGATGTGAAAGTGTAATCCCCAAAAAATAATGTGTTATCTAAATCCCAATAAAATAGTGCAATAGGCCCATGTCTATCATAGAAAACCTATCATGAAGTGTAGTCTTCACACTACTGATGATGGATGATATGCTCCCTATAATAATGAGATCATCAACATAGAAAAATAAGTACAATAGTGAATCCTCCTACCATAAAATGTAGACATTTGAATCTGAGTGACATCTCTAGAACCCAACTAAGAGGAGAAATGTGTCCATCTTAGAATACCAAGCCCTAAAAGCTTGTTTTAGACCATAGAGAGACTTATGTAAGTAGTGCACCAATGAAGAATCTTGAATGAACCCCTATGGTTGCTCCATTTATATCTCCTCATGAAGATCCCTATGAAGAAATGCACTCTTCACATCCATCTGATGTACAACCCAACCATGAGATGCACCAATAGCTAGTATCAAGTGAATAGAATTCATCTTAGCAATGGGTGCAAAGGTTTTTATACAGTCAATGACTTCCACTTGGGATAAACCTTTGGCCACTTAACATCCTTTATACTTATCAATATTTCCATCCACTACAAACTTAGTCTGATATATCCACCTACATCATACTAATTTTATTCCCTTAGGAAGAGGAACAAGATCCCAAGTGTTGTTCCTAATTAATGAGTCATAATCTTCTTCCATTATTGAATCCCACTCAAATGTACTTGTGGATTCTTGAAAATATTATGGATCAGAATCTATGGCAATGTAGGAATATGAAAGATCATGTTCTGGCCATGTTCTCCTTCTATCTAATTGATCCCTAACAAGAGGGTTTGCATCTTCTAAAGTCTATCTAGCCCATAAAGGCATCAATGGGTGAGGATCTGGAGGAGGAGGAACATGACTTACTAAACCTTGATAGGGAGGTATTACCTCATCATCTATATGAGTAAAAGAAGTAGGAGTATCATCATCACTGCTATCTAATTCTTCTAAGGAAGAAGAATGATAAATGTTAGAAGATAAGTCTAAAGGACTTTCTTCAAAGTAAACACTTATCACTATAATAAGCTCATGTGAATCTAGAACAATGAGAGGATATCCTTTAATACCATCAGGATATCCCACAAATATGCAAGTTTAGCTTTGTTTTTCTAAAGCATGGTGCTTGTTTGAAGGTATGTGAGCCCATGTTAGACTGCCAAAGACTCTAAAGTGATGCACATATAGATTCTTATTGCACCAAGCTTCAAGAGGTGTTATCCCCTTTAAATATCTATGAGGAACTATATTATGTATATATGCAACACAATTAATCACTTCTACCTAGTACACAGGTCCCAAGATTGGAACTAAGCTTTGATACCATGTTAAAATTAGCTATATGATCTAATGAATCTAATAGAAAGAAAAAAAAGATAAAATAGTAGTAGTAATAAATAATAACTATTATTTGAGATAGTAATAGAAATGAATAAATAACTCAAATGTGATGAATTACTTTGATAATTCAATATTAATCTGATATAGAATACACAAATAGCCATTGCTTATATAGAGCAAGGTGTGCATGATAAAGATCAAAGAACTCACACAACGCATGTAGTTCAACTGATATCTGACTATAAGAATAGTGGAGTGCAACTCCACACTAACAAGATAGGTGTCCAACTTGTGTAAATGATCAACACAAGTTGACTACGAGTTAAGCAATCTTATCTTATCTTACCGTGAATAGTGGAGTAGAACTCTACTGTAACAAGATAGGTGTCTAATTTGAATACTAGCTAAGCAAGCTTATCCTATCTAGTACAAATTATTAATAAACATAATAAAATAATTACAATAAGTAATTAGTGCACCAAAATAAATAATAACTACAAGTAAATTCAATAAAGCAAATAAATGCACCAATAATGGAATATATTGCACATGTGGATATTTTAGGAGAAGTTGATCATATGGGTTTGTTTAGTTTTGTACCTAGTTGATATGTGCTAAATTTCAAGTCATGTGATGAATCACCTTAAAATATATTCATGTTCAAATTTGGCCTTCCAAGTAGTTGATTGTTAGCTCTGTGGTAGATAAAACTAAATGAGTAGATTAATGGCATTATATCTCACACACATGAAGGTTTCAAGAATAGTTTGACACATGGTTAGATTATGCTATGTGAGGAGATCATATGGTTCAAATTTTAGATCATGTATCTAAGCAAAATAAAATTTATTGAGGTCCAAAGTTGGCCTTCCAAGCAGATAGCAATGGTCCCCATACTTAGTATATTTTGGACGATGTTAAAGATCAGGACCAAATGAAGATACAATAGTTCACATGTGATAATACAAGATTGATATAATGGTGAATATTGAGTGACATGATTTCAAGGTGTCCAATGGTGAATAAAGTTAAATATTGAGCTCCTTACAAAAGGATCGGTGGAGCATGTTCATTTTAAGATGTCTAGAAGCAACAAGATAAAGACACGTGTTTGGAGTTTAATGTTGAGAAGAGATAAAGATTGAGTTTCTTTCAAGGATAAATGGTGAGTAGGTATTCATATTAATTGAGATCAATGGCATGTATTAAATTCAAGAGGTTAATGTGATAGTTTTCTATCATTGTTAAAGCAAGGACAATCTTGATGAGATCGATGGAGCATGTGTGATCAAGATTGCATGACATGAGGCCAACTATTTAAAGTTTAACATTTAGGCATTGGTGTATTATGAGTGAAATTAATATTGATGGTGAGTATTTGATCTAAGCAGTGGGGACATGAGATGATAACATGGTGACTAAAGTTTAACTGTAACCGTTTGAATTCAAATATTTGAATTTAACAAAGGAAAGACCAATAGCTAGTTTTTAAGCCATATCTTTTGATATATGCAGAATTTGACCATAAAGTACAATAAAATTTGTAGAGGAATTCATGATTCATCTATAAATATGAATTTTAAAGTATAATTATTAGTATAATCAAATTTATTGAGCTCCAAAGTTGATTGCGTGTTCATTCATGCTTTGCAAGTAACCTGAGAAGGGTAATTAAGTTGGTCATGATGGTATTTAAATGTTTCAAAATGAGATAGATTTTATAAAGTGTTTTAGACTCCATGAGGACCATATTTATAGATTTTGAATGTTTTAAAAATCCATAATTAGTATGCATAATTGCTAAGAAGGTGACTATGTGTTCATTTATGGGGACTGTGTGGATAGAATGTTGTTTGAGTCAATTATGTTTTGGTGACTGATCATTTAAGGATATCAAATGGATCATGTGGATTGGTTTCATGTATTTGGAAGTATTCCTTTATTCTTATTTTGGTTTGATAAGTGTTAAAGAGGTGAATGGGTCATCATAGGACCTAAAAGGTGACTTAGGCATATTTGAAAGTATGTTGTGCTTAAGTGTGACCCATGTTAGATGCCTTAAGGGTGAAGGCATGTATTATGGATGACAAGGAAAGATTTAGGAATTGATAATTTATGAATTATCTATAAACAATGAAACCAAAGAGATGGTTTTGAGATGTAGATGTGAAAAGATGTGTGAGAGACTTGTGAAAGTGGCTTGTATGATAGGAGCAGGCATTGAAGTGAAGAAAAGAGGATAGGTAGTGTGATTATTGGATGTGTTGATGATTAGAATAGTTTTTTGACTATGTGTATGACCTATAGATCATATTTTTAAGGTTAGAATAGTGATCTTGAATTTTAAGGATATGCAAAGAGATTTGAGTATGCATATGAGGATAATTTGAGTGAAGAAGGAGAGATATTGTGGCATGACCATATGAGAGGCCTGTATGAGACAGAGATGGAGTTTTAGTAGGGGATAAAAAAATAGAGATCCATCATTAGGTGTTGAATAAATTAGTTCTAAGGTGGAGGTGTTCAATTCAAATGAGGGTCTAGAGGACTTGATATTCCTTATGGGTAGTTGCTCTTATTTCACTAAAGGCATTTGGTTAGGAGGATTTGATCAAGGTTTTTAGTCTAAAGGACTTGAACAGTCTATTGTTTGTAATTTATTATAGGACAAGTAGTCCATGTGTTGTAGGCTTGAGAGTGGGTTATATTCCCCATGAGGGCTTCCCAAAAGAACAATGTGTTGTGTGTTTGAGCTTGTGTATACATTGAATGAATGAGATCTCTTATTAATGTTGCTTGATCAAGTTGATAAATGCTAATTGTATAATTGTTTAAAAGGATTGGAATTGAAATTGAAATATTTGAACTCATTGATTCACCCCCAATCTCAATGAGTGTACCTATAATGACCTCCTCCATATCCACATCATCCCCATTCTATTGAGGCCATACTACCCTCTTCTACCTCACCCCTAGCTTAACTGACAACCATAAAGAATAGGCCAATGCCACTCCTTCATAATCTACATTTATTATCGCTAACTCTTCCTCTAGACCTACATGTGGCTCAATATAGTGGGCCTCTAGTATTCTAATCTTTGAATCATCCCTCTTATATAATTGAGGTGCATCTAGGACACCCTGGATCAACCCAAATTGGTGCCACACCCTATCAAACTAGAAGTACTCCAGGTTCTCCAATATCTACCCCCACAACCACCTATTTATCTATCTCCTCGATAGCTCCCTCTCCACCCCTGGCCATGCTATAAACCCTATATATAGCCTCTAAATAACTTCTCCCTCTTTTAAACCCTCCATCAATCCTTGATAGTATGCTAAGTCTCATACAACTCCATTTGTATGAGGTCAAACAAGGTCTTCTTTCCACTGAAGGAATCCTGAATTGTATGCTATATGGTGCCATCATGTCTAAGGGGTACCAAGTAGGTATACCACCCTAATGTGATCATATACCGAACAATATAAAAAATAAATAAACAACAAGCACAAATTGTCATTATGTCCTCCATCCCCATAACTCCCTACATACTTGTGTTAAAAGATTAGGAGCCCACATAAATATAATACAATGTTCCCACATGTCTACTACTACAAATATAAAATTCTAAAGAAATTAACCTCCCCTTAAATCTAGTAATGCATAATAAGAGATGGTTAGCATCATCATGGTCATAATTAATCTCCCCTCCATGTCCTCATATAAACTCTAAAAACATAGCCCCTAATAGTGAAAGTGATTTCTAGTGCATCATCTCCATATAATCATGCTAGTGTCATTGTACATCCCCTCTCATCAACTAGAATTATCACTGCACCCTCTATTAGTAGCCATAGTATTTGGTAGATGTCCTCCACTATCATGGTGATCTCCTTGATCAATAGCCAAAAGGTCCCTATGGTTACATCCCATCGCTCTAGCAACACTAATAACAACCCCACATCTCTATGAACTTGATGATAGTGGTGTATACCTCCTAAGCCAATAGCCTCTAAATACCTCTAGTCATTTTCATCCATCTGATCATGTAACTGATCTAAGAGTGGTGAAACCTGATCTTACATTATGAGTCATGTACGTGCATGAAAGCATAGATTAACCTCAATACTTTTTCTTTCCTATGCTCCTAAGTTTTTTTAAACTCTTTTCTATCCTAGATTCAATTGTCCTCAATCCTAAATGGTTGATAATGATCCTTCAATATTGATGCTGATGGGATATGATCAGTGTCAATCATTAGGTGATTGACATCAATATTTGGAGATCAATGTTGATCCCTACATGATCCTTGTGTCTAAAAATCTCACCAAAAATCAACAAAATCTATAAACAATAATATTCTAAAATTCTAAAAATCTTACCAAATCTAGAAACTTTTTAACAATTTTAACTATTTCAATAACTTTTATAAAACTCTCAAAAAACTAAAAAACATGTAAAAAATTCAAAAAGTTCTAAAACTTAGTGAAAATCCAAATCATACCTTGTCATGAGGTCATCATCACCTCCTATGTACACTCTCACTAACCTTTATAATTTGTATGTTGCACTAACTTGTGGGTGGGTGTCAAGTTTTTTGGCTCTTGCTGACATGGTCTCGATTGCAAATGTGTGCCTAACATGTTAGGCATCCTATTTATATCCTTCATACATCAACATCTATTCTATTATAATCAATTTTGATTCTATTGTGATCAGCTTTGATTGTGTCCATTTTGGCATATTCTTTGTACGACTTTCAATTTTTTTGCATCCCTCTAGTCTTGTCCTAAGGCCACCTAAGTTATCTTTTTTTACAATTATCCCATTCCTTGTTCCTTATAATTAGTAGCTAGTCGATACAGACCCCCTATTGGTCCCACAACCTTTGAGAGGTCTACACTCATTTTAGAGTTTATCTTGTATGGATCCTAAAAGTGTACCTCATCTTGAGAGTAACTGTCTCTAGGTAGTGCACATGTACCAAGCACATTAGATACTTTGGTTAGCCCATCCTAGCATTTGTCTTCTTGATTACCTTTGATTTATCCCACATGTTCATAGTTGTGATAATCCATTACTTGCTTACCTTGGGGAATTTATGTTCAGATATCCTATATCTTATTAGTGCAACATTATACTTTATGCTTATCCTTTCATCTTAGACACTCATTTTCTATCTACCTTATCTATTACCACCCCATTTTCAAACCTATTTACACCTCATCATTTTTCACCAACTCTCAATTTGAGGGGGAATGCCTCCTCATATAAACTTGGAGCATTATAACTCTCTTAGTTTTTATGTCATGGTAGGTTATTTTAAACTTCTCAACAAAAAGGTGTAAATATAAGCATTAGGATTTTACATGATAATATTTGTGCTAGCTTAGGTCTTAGTTCCCCTTCTTGATTATTCCTATTTTACCCCATGTAAATATTTAATTACCCTTTTACCATTTACCTTGCATAATTATAATTAATTAATTAATTATGACTTAAGTAAATTAATTCAATTAGTTACCTATGGTAAAATCTAAATAAATCTACCCAAAATAGAATACAAGGTAGGTTTTTTTAACTAGCTTTAACTTCCTTGTAATCAACAAATCGTTTAAATAACTAAGAGCTTAAATTAACTTCTTGGTTGGATTATTTCAACAACCTAGGCAAGTTTAGTTAGGAATCATTGGTGATACATGTGATCAATCTCAATTATGTTGAATCAACATCAATTTAACCAAAGCCTCCTATGGGCCAAAGGATCAATTTCTCATGCTTGTGATTGCAACCTAAGGCCAAATTTTTTTGTTTGGAGTATTTGTTAAAGAATTGTTCATTACCATGAAACTTTGACACCTACATCAACTCATCCACCCCATTAGTAGATCAAGAATCATCCTCTCAAATTTTTAGTCTAAAATAAGTTAGAAGCCTTAAAAAGGTTAGTCTATCATTTATTTTATCAATTCATTCTATAATTTATTCTATCTGTATGTTGTTTTACATTCATTATTATATTTATTTTGTCCTTATAATCTATGTTAGAATATCTTTAGTCAAATATAGACACCCCAAAACCATGCTGAGTCCCTTTAAATCCATCTTTTAAAACCTTATCTTGAGACCTTTATTTGCATTTATATAATTTATGTTGATTCCCTGAATCAACATTGATCCTACAGATTGACATCAATCTCTATCAAAAATACATTCTATTTGCACCTAAATTCCTTTTAGTTTAGAATTTGATTTACAACTTAGATCACTATTTTTTAAAGTTATGTTTTTATAGATGAATCTTCCTATAATTGTTCACGAAGTGGTTACTATCTAAGATTTATCTCTAGTTCCACATCCCCTTTTCTTAGATGAAAGTGACATTTCATTTGAGCTGAGCATTTGTGTTATTATGTTCACCCCTACCCTATAATCAATTACAAACTAGTTAGAAGTGATCCAAGCTAAAGAGGATGCAACTGAATACTATTGGAATGTCCGATTTGTTAATATTCATTCAATGAATCTAGATTGAATCTTAATCATTTTATCATCTTATCTATCTTGTTAAATGCTTTTTTAATTTTAGTTACATTTATCTACTTAATTACTAAGATAGTGGGTTGACATCCTTATAAGGAAGTGTACCAGTTCCTAGGATTGGTCTCATACCAAGTATCCCACTCATTTATCACATTAATCTATATTTTATTTGAGTTGTCTATTTTATGCAAGTAATCCTTCCAAGACAAAAATGAGTTCTCATATTTCTAGATATGGTGCATAATCCATTTCAATCATAGTTAGTCTCGTAAAACCCTATATCTTATTTTAAGTTTTTGAGTAGTTTAATTTATATATAAAATGAATAAAAATACCTTAAATAGTGCAAACCAAGGACTCAAAATTTAGCAACGACATCCCCCACACTAAAATATAGGATGGTATCCATTAGATAATCAACAAAGGTGAGTGGTGCACAACAAGCACAAATAACACAATAATAATCTCAAACCTAAGCTGAAAAGAAGCTCAAGAAGACCCTCACTCCTCTTCCCACATCCATGAAAAAGATATTTACATGTAAAATTATACTTTTAAAATCATCCTCATCAGAAGATACCTAATTGGTTACCAATCTTGACACACCAAAGGCTATGGAGGAGCCTGAAGAAATAACTTTAACATAGCTAGAACTACAATAAGAAGCTACACAAGAACATGGTGAACTAGAAAAATCACAAGAGGTCGAGAGGAGGATGACAAAGGAATATAAAAATAGAAATAATAAATAATCAAGACAACAAGTAGCTACATGAGAGGCATAATGAAAATAACATGAAGCTACACAAGAAGAGCAACGCCAATAAAAAGCTATAGAGGAAGAGAACACAAAATAAGCTAAAGAAGTAGAGGTTAATAGAAAAAAATCTAAAAAAGTAGAGGATCATAAGAAATGAGCTAAAGAAGTGGAAGACAATAAAAATGAATAAGAGAAAGTAGAGAGAAAATAGTAAAAAGTGTAGGTTATATAACAAAATAAAGAACACAAAGAGTCACTAGAAAAGGCCAAAGAGGAGCAATGCAAGAAAGAATAATCCAAGCATAAAACTAAATTAAAAGAAGCTAAAGACAAGGCCAAAGTTAAAGATAATGCCAAATATAAGGTTGAGGTGGAAGAAAAAGCCAAAGCTAAAGGTGAATCTAATTCTTAGGCTGAGGATGGGGCAAAAGCCCAAGCCCAAGGAGATTATAAGGCTAAGGCTAAAGTTGAGGCTCAATCTAGAAAATAAAAATAATCTAAATATGAATAAGAATTAGAGTGTGTAGAATAACACAAGATGGTGACACAAGTAGGTATGTAAGAGGAGGATTTGCATTTAAAATCTCAAATCACTATCCAGTGGTTATGTGATGTTCTCACATCATCCACCTGGCATACCACTTTCTCTCTTCCTTTGCCTCAATTCATGCTAGCTCTTAAAATGATTCTAACCACATCCATGGAACTTATTAACACTATGCTTGAAATATATATGGATGTTTCATAGTTAATATTAACTAAACATATTGAAGGCATAGCTACATTTCAAGAGTCCATTTTACAAAAGTCTTCAGCCTTAGAACAAGAAGTTTTATAACTATGAGGTGACAATAAAGAGTTGAGTTGGTGGCTTACCAATGTGTGCCAGATAATCAATAATAGTTACCCAACACTGGTTACACAAGCCTTAGGTAACCAGGTGATGTCTGAAGAAAATCAACTCATAGATTTATTGAATCAACTCATTAAGGACTAGTTGTCTACATAATAATTGTAATCATTATGAGTATAGAGGCATAATATAAAGTTAGATATGGAGGCAATCTATGAACTGATTATGAAATATGAGTAGGTTCTGGACACTATTGTAAAGTAAGCAAAAAAAATCACATAAGGGATGTTGAATTACAAGTAACACCTTAAAAACTCATTGTCTATTGCTCAACTAGAGTTCATAAAAATGAATAAATCCAAAGTTATAATGGATGATTAGGTGGTTACTTCTAATGTAATGAGTAATACCCTTAATCAATTACTAGATTTTAGGGATACCACCATGTAAGCACTTCAATCTTGGCATAATGAGATTCTATACACTACATTTGTTGGCCTACAAGCTCAAAGGCATGCAGATCAATTGGATAATTTGGTTCTAATTATTTAACTCAAGTCATCCCATTCTAAAACAATCATTACCATCATGAAGTATGGAGATATATATAACTTGATGGTAATCCATATCTTGATGCACATAATGCTTACTATTATGATTTGAGATAATACCCTTATGGAAGATTTCTTTAGGATCCTCCATTCTCAGTCACAATATTAGGACAACCCTAGGATGTGGGTATCCTATGGTGGGGTTGAACCTCCATAGAAGGCTGACTTCCTCTTGATGGATCACTTAAACTAATGATACTATAGGTAAAAGGGTTAGAAAGTAGGGAAAGGGATCTTAAGAAGGATAATAAGGTGATGCACCAAATAAAAATGGAAAACTCCCATAAGCTTGAACTCATACTAGATCAACACAAGACAATGCTAGCTCACACAACCTCACAATCTAGTTCAGTGTATAAGTGTTTCATGGACTAGATTCAAGAAAAATACTAATCTAGACTTGAAATAGTTTTAAAACACCCTAAAGGAGGTCAGAAAGGATGACAATGGATGTGACGAAGATTCTCCTTCACAATGCCATCATGCACAACTCACTCAAAATAGATCCAAGGCAAGAGATAGGTAAAGAAAGTCTTTTATTACATCAAGAGGTAGTTCTTACAAATTTTTGACAAGATTTAGCCTAATCAAGATGAACATATTTTTTAATATCTTAGAGAGTCTCCTACTCTTCAAGATCAAAGAGTCCTTTTGAGAGTCTAGAATCTAAGAGAGAGATTACAAATGAGAAAGAATGGATAATATATAGAAAGGGAGAAGAGAGGAAGAAAAAAGCCTACATATAGAAAATAATCAATGAACTATCACCACATTTCTTGAATTTTAAACAATCTTTGGTCCACTCAAGACTAATCTTTTATAAACAAGATAAACATCATTTTATCTAATAGTCTTCATGCTTTCTCATTGGCTGAGAAATACACTAGAAGACAAGAATCTATTTTGAAGACGATGGGTCATGATCTTACCAAAAAAGGAAAATCCTTAAAGGCTCTAAGAGGAATTAAATGATCCACTATCTCTTTAATCCCTAAATCCATTTAATTTGATATTATACACCATCTCCCACTTGATTTCATCATAAGGACAAAGTCTTCATACTCATGGACCTATCAGAGCCATGATTAGGTTTGTTTTTAGTGGCTACAGGTACTTATTTGTCAAGGATGTGGCCATTTTGGAAGATAAGACACTCTTCCATATCTTTTTTATATATGCACCTACTCCATCTTGAATATAGATTTACTATAGATGAAAACCAATCCAATTTATTAGTTTTCATATAGCCATCATGTCAATGAGAACCTACAGGCTATATAGTCTAATTTTGAACTATATTAGGTTTAAATAAACCTATGCTACCTCTGAACCCTATGGGAGCTAAGAAGTCACTACAGATGAGGCTCTCCCTTATAAAAAAAGCAATAAACCCACAAATGGAATGATCCTACAACTTTTAGAGAACAGGGTCGATAGGTTTTAAATTATCAACTAGAGGTCCTATCTAAGCTTAATGATGACGTAAATTTATTATTAATAATATTGGATATATGTATACCCAATTTAATGGTGCTCATATAAAATCTAGTGGTGGCATATACCTTTTGAAATACTTGTCATGGTTTGACCTGAGTCGCACTTGATCTCCATTTGAAGTCTCCTAGATTTGACCTTTAATATCAATTGCTGATCTTGATTTGGGATTCTCATATTATGCCAATTATAAGTTCCCCATTCATTTTGATTCCAACCTTTGAGAATGTGACACTTGGAATTAGGAATAAAAAATTTAAACTAGATTTAATATGACCATAAATTAGATCTAAATTATGTAATAACATGCATCATAAAAATATTCCTCAAATCACAAATATTATGAAAGCATAAATGGAGAGAACAAGAATCAATCACACATAACATATATCTACCATGGTTCACCCAATGTGGGATACTTACAACAAGAAGGTCCTTACATAAAACTATAATATAAAAAATAATATTATAATGAAATCTCACAGAGATATAAAATCTCATATAGAAAATGCTACATAAATAAATGCTACACTTTCACCTACATCTGCACAATAGTATATCTCACAAGCTGCTATACCACATCCTACAATAAACACCTACACTTTGAAAAAATATCTACACTTTGACTGTGATCTTCAAAGCCACACCATGTAAATAAACCATCAACCTCTAAAGGCTACACCACACCCTGTATATATAACAAATGAAGGAAAGTCCACAAAAGGAGGAGAAATTGCTCCATGCTTATCCAAGATAAGAATCATCCACCTCATCAATCTCATCCAAAATCTGATCCAAGAAGGAACATGTCAAAGATAGAGTCTACACCTTTTAAGGCACATTTTCCAACATGTGATCACAACCAACTCCTTAAAACAAGGAAGGCATTACATTTTCCAATGAATAACCAATATCTTTAAAAATAAGGAAATCAATCTTATTTCCAATAAAAAAGGAAGTCACATGGAAATAAATAAATATAACAATTAATTCCCTAAAAATAAGGAAATTAATCCCACTTCCAATAAATGAGGAAGTCACATGGAAATTATTAAATAAACATTTAATAATATTCCACTCACATGTGGAGTACATGATAAATGTGCTCCCCACACCCTTGGAGCTCTCTAAGCCCCAAAAATGTGCCATCATGGTCATGTGATAGCCCCAAAGGGCTCCATACTCACCAATCTCCCACTTGGAGACCATTTCTCCTCAATATAATCTATCACTAATCTATGACCACTAAAGCCAACCAAATATCAACATAGTCTCAACTTGTCCAATGTGACCACCTTGGTCATCATATCCATAGGATTTTGGATAGTATTGTTAGGAATTAAGTGAATATAAACTAGATTTAATCCACCATAAAATCACAAAACCAGATTTTAAATGTGTGAAAATCAAATTTAATTATGCGAAAACAATTCCTTCAATCACAGTTTAAATGAAAGTATAAATGGAGAGAAAAAACCAAAAATAACACATAACACATATATAACATGGTTCACCCAATGTGGGATACATACACCAATAAAGTCCTCAATAAAATTTGTAATAAAATAAGATTACGAAGACCTCTCATAGAGATAGAATATCTCCTCCAGAATTCACAAATGAATTCTCTAAATTGCTGATCCAAAATCTGAAACCTATCAATAATAATACACAAATTCTCTACCACACCTATACCTATATAAAACAAACACCCACAAGATGCTATACCACACCCTACAAAAACATCTCACATATCATGTCCTATCTTATCCGTCATATCTCCAAAGCCTCACCACCACCTGTATATATAACAAATGAGGAGAAAAATCACCAAATAAAGGAGATACATGCTATCCTTACCTAAAATATCCTCATCCACAAAGGATCACACCATTTCTACCCAATCATGCTTATCCATAAGTCCCACCAAGTAGAAACATGCCATTCTCCTTCAAAGGGCACAACTTCCAATGCAAAGAGATAACAACCAACTCCTCGAGATGAGAAAGTCAATCCCACTTCCATAATACTTCATATAAATTATTAAATGAAACATTTAATAATTTTATCCTCCAAAATTATTAAATAAAACATTTAATAGTTTTCTCCTCCTATGGAAATTAAATAATAAATAACTAATTCTCTAAAAAATAAGGAAATCAATCCCACTTCCAATAAGTATGGAAGTCTACATGAAAATTATTAAATATGAATTTAATAATATTCACCCATATGAGGAGTAAATTCAAAATGTGCTCCCCATATCGTTAGAGATCTCTAAGCCCCCAAAATGTACCATCATGGTCATGTGATAGCCCCAAAGGGTTCCACACTCAACAATCTCCCACTTGGAGGTCTTTTCTCCTAAACAAAATCTATCACTACTCCATGATCTCTAAGACCAACCAAATCTAAATATAATATCAATTTGTCTAATGTGACCACCTTGGTCATCATATCCATAGGATTCTGGCTAGTATGAATATTCTCTAGCTTCACCAAGTTCTCCTCCAAAGCTATCCTGATGAAGTGATAATGTAATTGAATGTGTTTTGTCCTTGAGTGAAAAGTGGATTTCTTTTCTAAATGAATAACACTTTGACTATCACTGTGTAGTCTCCCAACTTATTGCTCATGCCCCAACTCTCGAAACAAATCTTGTAGCCAAATCATCTCCTTGCTAGCCTCTATGGTAGCAACATACTCTGCCTTTATGGTTTACAAATCCATAACCTTTTGTATCCTAAAAATTTAACTCACCATTGTATCTCCAAAATTAAATATATATCTTGTTGTACTCCTACTATGAATATCCCCTATCATATCCAACTCCACATAATCATGCAAAGTGGTATTTGATCCGCCATAACATAATACAACATCAATGGTTTCTCTCAAATACTGGAGAATCCATTTCACTGCCTACCAATGCTCATAACTAGGATCACTCATATACCTGCTCATAATTCCCACTTCTTAGTAAATATCTAGCCTAGTACAAACTATGGCATACATCAAGCTACCAACTATTGATAAGTAAGGTACCTTGGACATCTTTAGCTTGTTAATGTCTATCTTGGGACACTACTCATTTGATAATCTAAAGTAGAAGGACTACCAACAGATTTAACATCCAACATGCTAAACCTTTCTAAGACTTTCTTCACATACTCTGATTGGGATAAAACTAGCTTCCTCTCCTTCTTGTCATGAGTAATCCTCATTGTAAGGATTTTCTTTGCATCACCCAAATCCTTCATAGAAAAGGAGTCACTAAGCTATTTCTTGAGCATATGAATATGTTGTAAGTTCTTTCCTACAACTAACATGTAATCCACATACAAGCATAAAATAATAAGTGAACCATCATCAAAAAATTTGATGTACATGCAATGGTCAGAATTACACCTTTGATATTCTTGTTTCAACATAAAATAATCAAATTTCTTATACCATTGCTAAGGATCTTGTTTCAGGCCATATAAGCTCTTCTTTAATCTGAACACAAAGTTCTTCTTCCCTTTCACCCCATATCCCTATGGCTTCTTCATATACAAATTTTCATCCAAATCATCATGAAGAAAAGAAGTTTTCACATCTAACTATTCTAAGTTCAAATCCTCAACTGCAACTAAACCAAGAATAGTCCTAATAGAAATCATTTTTACAATATGAGAGAAAATGTCATCAAAATCAATACTTGATTTTTGTGCAAACCCCTTGACGACCATCCTGGCCTTATACCTTTTTCTCCCTTGATCTTCTTCTTTTATTCTAAAGATCCACCTATTTAGAAATGCACTATTGCCCTTGGGTAGCCTTACCAAATCCCATGTTTGGTTCTCCATGAGATATCTATGCTCCTCATCCATGGCTTGTTCCCATTTTATCTTGGCATCTACTTGTATTACTTCTTCATAACACTCTAGTTCTCCATTGTCAGTAAGTAACAAATAATTCAAAGGAGAAAAATGTTTAGGTGTTTTTCTTACCCTTGAAGATCTTCTTACCATAGGATTTTGGGGTCCTTGTGTAGAAGATCCCTGAACTGATTCATTAGATACTTTGCCATCTGCAATGTCATCCAAAACTATGTACTATTTTTTTCCCTATTCTTATTCCTATAACTGATCCTTATTTATGAATTTTTCATTAATGACTACATCTCTAAACCAAAATATTTTCTCATCTTTGATGCTCCATAAATAGAAACCAAATTCATACTCACCATATCTAACAAAGGTGCATTTCTCTGATTTAGCCTCTAACTTGGTCCTATTCTCTTTCTTGATGAGAGCAAAAGCCTTACATCTAAAGAATCTAAGAAAAGAATAATCAACATTCTTACCAGACCAAGCTTATTCAGGATTGCCTCCATCCAAAGGCATAAAAGGTCTTTTATTAATCAGATATACTACCATGTTAACTACTTCTATCCAAAACTATAAAGGCAACCCTACATGTAACCTTATGCTCCTAGCACGTTCCATTATTGTTTTGTTCATCTTTTTAGATACCCCATTCTATTGTGGAGTTCCTAGAACCATCCTTTGCCTATGGATTCCATAATAATAATAATAATAATAATAATAATAATAATAATAATAATAATAATAATAATTACTACAATACTTACCTCCATTATTTGATTTGAGACATTTCAATTTGAGACCTATTTCATTCTCAACTAAGGCTTTCCACTTCTTAAAAGTGTCAAATAAATCAATTTTTTTTAATAAAATAAACTCAAACTTTCCTAGTTGTATTATCAATAAATATGACAAAGTAATTGGAATCATCAATAGAAGATACCTGAGTTGGTCCCCATACATCTGAATGTACCAACTCTAACTTGTGCTCTTTCTTTATGGGTCAAACTTTAAATAACTTAACCCACTTTTGTTTCTCATACACACAATTCTCACAAAATTCTAGATCTAGATCTTTCAATCTAGGTAATTTATCTTTTAAGATCTCCATACCCTTATGGCTCAAATGACTGAGCTTGTAGTGCCACATAGTTGCATCTCCATCTGCAACAACTAAATCAAAAGAATCAACACTACTAGTCAAATATAAAGTACCAACTTTATTACCTCTCGAAATCACAAGAGATATTTTCGTAACTTTCTAAGAATTAGTAGTAAACATAATTGAACATCCTTCATAGCCTAATTTCCCCATTAAAACCAAATTTAATCTCAAAATAGGCACATGTCTAACATCCTCAAGTAGCCATGTGTTCCCATTATACATATTCACTTGAAAATAACTTTTCCCTACTATCTCATATGGTTCATCATCACCAAGATATACATGTCCTAGATTCTCTTGAACATAAGCATAAAAATAATGCCTATGTGGGGTGACATGAAAAGAAGCCCCTGAATCTAATCCCCAAGACTCAGTAAAATTATCCAAAGAAAGAATTAAGGCATCCTGACTTGCTTTACCTGATGTCATATTTACCTCATTCATTTTCTCCTTGTTTCCCTTCCTATCCTAAAGTGACCAACAATCCTTCTTTGAGTTTCCACTCTTCCCATAATGCCAACATATCATCTTGGCTTTAGATCTTGATTTAGATCTACCTTTTGAATTTCCATGGTTGCCTTTGCTTTTGTCCTTTTGCCTCCCTCTAGTATCAATAGACAGAGTAATACCTGAATATAGTTCACCAGTACTTTTCCTTTACATCTCCTCACTAAGAATTACACTTACAACATCCTCAAAATTCAAGCTTTCCTTGGTAGAGACTACATTACTCACAACCATAACCAAACTATCCCAACTATCTAGTAAAGAATACAAAATTAGTAAAGCTCTAACTTCATCATTGAACTTAATTTCAATTGAAGTGATCATACTTACAACTATATTAAAATCATTTCAATGATTATCAATAGAACCATTCTCAGACATTTTCATATTAAACAATATTTTCATAAGAAATTTTTTATTTGAAGCTGAGGGTTTCTCATACAACTTTCCAAGTTTATCCATGAGTTCTTTTATAGTTATATGATCTATAATGTTAAATGCACCAGAAGATGCAAGGCATAACTGTATGGCTCCCAATGTCTTTCTATCAAGCAATGTCCAATCTGCATCACTCATAGCTATAGGTTGTCCTTCTTTCCCCTCCAAGGGGATTTAAAGTTACTTTTGATATAAGTAATCTTCCATTTGCATTTTTCACAAGCCAAAATTCTTACCATCAAATTTATCAACTTTGAATCTGATTTCTTCTCCCATCGCTCCCACTCAAGCTAATAACCTTTCCTATGATTTTCCTCTTCATCACAGAAATTATTAAATGAAAAATTTAATAATGTTCTCCTCCTATGGAAATTAAATAATACACAATCAATTACCTATAAAATAAGGAAATCAATCCCACTTCTAATAAGTATGGAAGTCCACATGAAAATTATTAAATATTTATTTAATAATATTCACCCATATGAGGAGTAAATACAAAATGTGATCCCCACATCCTTGGAGCTCTCTAAGCCCCCAAAATATACCATCATGGTCATGTGATAGCCCCAAAGGGATCCATACTCAACAAGTATGAATCTTCTCTAGCTTCACCAAGTTCTCCTCCAAAGCTGTCCTAATGAAGTGATAACATAACTGAATATGTTTCATCCTCAAGTGGAAACCAGAGTTATTTACTAAATGAATATCACTCTTACTATCACTATGCAGTCTCCCAATTTCCTTCTCATGCCCCAACTCTTGAAACAAATCTTATAACCAAATCATCTCCTTGCTATTCTCTGTGGTAGCAACATACTCTACCTCTATGGTTGACAAAGCCATAACCTTTTGTATCCTATAAATCTAACTAACTGTTGTATCTCCAATAGTAAATATATATTTTGTCATACTTCTCCTTATATCAACATCCCTTGACATATCTGAGTCCACATAAATACACAAAGTGGTATATGATCCACCATAACATAATGTAAAATCCATGGTTCCTCTCAAATATCAAAGAATCCATTTAACTACCTACCAATGCTCATAACCTGGATCACTTATATACCTTCTCACAACTCCCACTGCTTGGGTATATCCAACCTAGTAAAAACCATGACATACATCAAGCTACCAACTGAAGATGAGTAAGGTACCTTAGACATCCTAAACTTTTCAACTTCTATCTTGGGACACTGCTCCTTTGATAATCTAAAGTGGCCTACCAAAGGAGTACCAATAGATTTAGAATCCAACATTTTAAACTTTTCCAAGACTTTCTTTACATACTTTGATTAGGATAAGATTAGCTTCCTCTCCTTCCTATCATGAGTAATCCTCATACCAACGATTTGATTTGTAGCACCTAAATACTTCATAGAAAAGGATTCACTAAGCTATTTCTTGAGCATATGAATATGTTGTATGTTATTTACTACAACTAACATGTCATCCACATACAAGAATAATATAATAAAGGAACCATCATCAAAATGTTTGATGTACACGTAATGGTTAGAATAACACATTTGATATTCTTTTTCTAACATAAAATAATCAAATTTCTTATACCATTGCTATGGAGCTTGTTTCAAGCCATAGAAGGCCTTGTTTAGTCTATACACATAGTTATCCTTCCCTTTGACCTCATATCCCTATGGCTACTTCATATACAACTCTTCATCCAAATCACCATGAAGAAAAGTAGTTTTCACATAACTAAACCAAGAATAGTTCTAATAGAAATTATTTTTAAAATAGGAGAGAAAATCTCATCAAAATCAATACTTGATTTTTGTGCAAACACCTTGACCACCATCCTAGCCTTATATCTTTTTATCCCTTCATCCTCTTCTTTTAATCTAAAGATCCACTTATTTGGGAATGCACTCTTGCCCTTGGGTAGCCTTACCAAATCCCATGTTTGGTTCTCCATTAAAGATCTATGCTTCTCATCCATGGCTTGCTCACACTTCAACTTGGCATCTACCTACATTGCTTCCTCATAACACTCGAGTTCGCCATTGTCAGTGAGTAATAAATAATTCAAATAAGGAGAAAAATGTTTAGGTTATCTTCTTACCCTAGAACTTATTGCCATAGGAGTTTGGGGTACTTGTGTAGAAGGTTCCTAAACTGAAGCATTGGATACTTTTCCATCCATAATGTCATCTAAAACTGTGTACTCTTTCTATTTCTATTTTTGTTCCTGCAACTGATCTTTATACATGAATTTTTCATTAAATATTACATCTATAGACAAAAATATCTTGTTATCTTTATTGTTCCATAAATGGAAACCAAATTCATCCTCACCATATACAACAAATGTGCATTTCTATGATTTAGCCTCTAACTTGGTCCTATTCTCTTTCTTAATAAGAGCAAAAGCCTCACATCTAAAGTCTCTAAGAATAGAATAATCAATATTCTTACCAGAGCAAGCTTGTTTAGGAATTCCTCCATATAAAGGCATATAAGGTCTTCTTTTAATCAAATATACTATTATTCTAACTACTTCTGCCCAAAACTATAAAGGCAACCCTGCATGTAACCTCATGCTCCTAGCACCTTCCATTATTGTTATATTTATCCTTTCAAAAATATCATTCTATTGTGGAGTTCTTGGAACCATCTTTTGCCTATGAATTCCATTGTTAGAACAATAATAAAATAAATCATTACTACAATACTCACCTCCATTATCTAATCTGAGACATTTTAATTTGAGACCTATTTCATTATCAACCAAGGCTTTCCACTTCTTAAAAGTATCAAATACATAAAAAAAAATTAATACAATAAACCTAAACTTTCTTAGTTGTATCATTAATAAAAGTAACATAATAATTGGATCCACCAATAGAAGATACCTAAGCTAGTCCCCATACATCTAAGTGTACCAACTCTAACTTATGATCTTTCTTTGTGGGTCCAACCTTCAGGAACTTAACTTGCTTCTGTTTCCCATACACACAATTCTCACAAAAGTTTAGATCTATGTATTTTAATCTAGGCAACTTATATTTTAAGATCTCCATGCCCTTGTGGCTCATATGACCAAGCTTGTAGTGCTACATAGTTGCATTTCCATCTGTAGTAACTAAATCAAGATAATTAACACTAGTAGTCAAATATAAAGTACCAACTTTCTTACCTCTCAAAATCACAAGAGCACCTTTGGTAACTTTTCAATAATCTATAATAAACAATACTAAACATCCCTCACTACCTAATTGCCCCACTGAAACCAAATTCCATCTCAACATAGGCACGTGTCTAACATCCTTAAGGATCCATGTGTTCCCATTCTACATTTTAACTTAAACACCTTTCCATACTATCTCACATGGTTTATCATCACCAAGATAAACATGTCCTTAATTCTCTTGAACATAATTAGTAAAATAATGTCTATGTGGGGTGTCATGAAAAGAAGCCCCTGAATATAATACCCAAGACTTAGAAAACTATTCATAGAAAGAATTAAGGCATCTTGACATGATTTACCTGATGTCATATTTACCTCATTTGTTTCCTCCTTGTTTGAATTCTTATCCTAAAGTGACCAATAATCCTTCTTTGAGTGTCTACTCTTCCCACACTCTCAATATATTATCTTGGATCTAAATCTAGACTTAGATCTACCCTTTGACTTTTCACAGTTGCCTTTGGTCTTGTATTTTTACCTTCCTATAGTATCAATGGATAAATCATTACTTGAAGATGATTCACCAGTTCTTTTCCTTTGCATCTCCTCATTAAGGATCACACCTACAACATCCTCAAAACTTAAGCTTCCCTTAGTAGGGACTGCATTACTCACAACCATAACCAAACTATCCCAAATATCAAGCAAAGAACATAATATTAGCAAATATATAACTTCATCATCAAACTTAATTCCAATTTAAGTGAGCATACTTACAACTTATTAAAATCATTTAGATGATTAGCTATTGAACCATTCTCAGATAGTTTCATGTTAAACAATCTTTTCATAAGAAATTTTTTATTAGAAGCAAAAGGCTTCTCATATAACTTTATAAGTTTATCCATGAGATCCTTTGTAGTTTTCTCATCAAAAATATTAAATGCAATAAAAGATGTAAGACATAACCGAATGCCTCCCAATTCCTTCCTATCAAGTAATGACCAATCTGCATCACTCATACTTATAAGGTGTTCTACTTTCCCCTCCAAGGGGAGATGCAGCTCCTTTTAATATAGGTAATCTTCCATCTACATTTTCTACAAACCAAAATGCTTACCATCAAACTTATCCACTTTGAATCTGATATCTTCTTCCATAGTTTCCACTCAAGCTAATAACCTTCCTATGATTTACCACTTCAGAAAAACACAATGAATTGCTTTGATACCAGTTGTTAGGAATAAAAATACTTTAAACTAGATTTAATATGACCATAAATCATATCTAAATTATTTAATAGCATGCATCATAGAAACATTCCTCAAATCACAGATATTATGAATGCATAAATGGAGAGAATAAGAATTAATCACGCATAACATAGATCTACCATGGTTCACCCAATGTGGGATACATTCACAAAAAAAGTCCTCAAATAAAATTGTAATCTAAAAAACAATATTATAATGAAATCTCACAGAGATTGAAAATCTCCTATAGAAAATACTACATAAATAAATGCTACACTTTCACCTACACCTGTACAATATTTTATCTCATAAGATGCTATACCATACCCTATAATAAATACCTATACTTTGAAAAAATATTTGCACTTTGACTCTGATCCTCAAAGCCACACCCTGCAAATGAACCATCAACCTCTAAAGGCTACACCACACCCTGTATATATAACAAATGAAGGAAAATACACAAAAGGAGGAGAAATTATGCCATGATTATCTAAGATAAGTATCATCCACTAAGGACACCTCAGTTCCATGTCATTAAGCTCATCCAAAATCCCATCGAAGAAGGAACATGCCAAAGATATAGTCTCCACCTTTTAAGGCACATTTTACAACAACATGTGATCACAACCAACTCTTTAAAACAAGGAAGGAATTACATTTTACAATGAACAACCAATATCCATAAAAATAAAGAAATCAATCCCACTTCTAATAAAACATGAAGTCACATGGAAATAAATAAATATAACAATTAATTCCCTAAAAATGATGAAATTAATCCCACTTCCAATAAATGAGGAAGTCACATGGAAATTATTAAAATAACATTTAATTATATTCCACTCACATGTGGAGTACATGATAAATGTGTTCCCCATACCCTTGGAGCTCTCTAATCCCCAAAAACATTCCAACATGTTCATGTGATAGCCCCAAAGGGCTCCATACTCAACACTTGGTAATTGTGTGTTTATCCTCAGTATCCTACTATCAATTTCATTTGCTTTCACACTTGCACCATATGTTGACGTCATGTTTAATTTGAGCTCATTGAACCTTTGACACTATACACACCATTTATCTCTTAAATATTCTAAATGCATGCCATCGATACTCCTTTACTTGATTGAATGTGCACAATTGATTTGCTAAGTCACTGCGATCATGACACTTGTCATCCCTAGTGACCAAACTTGACTTTTAGGTCAAATTAGGGTAACCTTAGGTAAAAAAATTAGTATTTAGGTGTTTTATGGGGTCTAATATTATATATAAATGTGAATTATAGTTTAATTTATGTCAATTAATGTTATATTGGCCTTGGTCAATTAGTTTGTATGCCCATTTATCATTTTAGGTCATTTTAAGGGTCAAATTTCAGCATTTGATAACTTGTACAGGTATTTTGGAAAATGTGATGATTTCATGCCCCAAATATCCACTTTATTCTTAACCAACTAACATAACTAAAAAGTGGCAAGTTGTTGAGAAGAAAAGGTAGTTTTCTAGTGAAAGGAAAAGAAAATGGCACTTGTACAACATCCTTGGGAAGTGTGCCACTTTAAAAAGGTTGAAATGTGACTCTTCAGCTTCCCCATGCTTATTAAAATTATTTTTTTGATCTATAAATTCCATTTTGAGTCCAAAACCATTTTGCTCCTTTCTTGGCTTTCTAGACACACAGAAGTGACCTTCAAGTTTTTGATCAATACGGACAGTTCAAGAGGTTTTAGGACAAATAATTTTGGGAGATAATATTTCACTTAGATATCTTCATTTACATAATAATAATTCAAGGATTGATCAAATCTACTTTATGAATAATCCTTTTGAAGTTGATTGTACTTTTTTTCTAGCTATTTCATACACCTTATAGGTTTTGATCCATTTAAGCCAAATATGTACGAACCAATTGGTGATGTTGGATTAAGGGGATTTTTAATTCCTTCTCAAATATTATCCATTCTTATTTTCATGTTTCATGATGTTTAGATGAACAAGTTAGTCCATGATGCAAGAAAGTGTCAACATATGTAGTTTCAGCTGAAGTGCTTCTTGTTTTCTCTTTTAGGGGTCTCATATATCTAGGAAATGGTGTTACACAATTCTCTAGGTCATGTGACCACATATTTTGATGTTTTGGCTTCACCATCTCATGTCTTGGGTAGCTTACAAATTCGTCATCCCCCATTGTCAACTCCATACTTAACTTAAGTTGTAGTTACATGTATGGACTTGTCTATCTTGTTTCTGGAGTTGTATTCATGTTGTATCAATTTCCCAAGCCATAAAAAGTTGAAAGAGACCATTTATATGTTTTTATAAGGTGCAAATGTAGTCTCAAGCATATTCATCATGCTAAAATAGTCATGAGATGCCTTGCCTGCTTGATCCCAGATGTATGCAAGTGTTTTCAGGTTGGAAAAGGTGTATTAAAGCTAGTTTCAAGGTGTATTTAATGGATATAATATATTTTAAGGTTTATAAATGTATTTGAGTGGTTTTCAAGCTTTTCCCTAACATATTATTGCCCAATTCCATGCCTTGCCTATATAAAACATACTAATACACACCTACAGGGCCTTGCTGACATCATGCTAATGTGTGGAGATGTGGAAATGTACTCCAAATTATTAGAACTGATAAAGGTGTGTTATGGTGTTGTATTAAATCATATAATCTTCATATAAATGGGAAGTTTCATGTTATTCACTTCTAGCTCATTGTGGTGTATCAAAACATCCACCTATAAGCGGCTGAGCAGGGTACCAAAAGTTTACATGAAGAAATGTAGGTAACTTGACTCATTTTGAAACCTTATTATGGGGATAAAGCCTTGAAAATACATATAAAGTTTCAATATGTCAAGGAAGTGTGAAACCAAATTTAAGAACTAAATGATTGTGTTTTGGGAAAATTTCCCCAAAAGAACAAAATAGAGGTCTAAGGGGTTTTCATAACCTTTTTTCAACATGTTTCAAAGATGTTCCAAGGCATTTGGATGATTGGAATTGATTTAATCTATTATACAATAGGTTCATACTAATAATTAAAGTTATAAATTAAAGGGAGATAAGTTTTTGGAGACCTCAAACATGTCCTGCAACACATTAAAATGTCTTAGTAACATCTACAGGCCTGAAGATGCAAATGGCCTTTTGTCATCTAGGAATCAACATTGGAAAAACCTTCATGAAAAGGATGTAAAAAATGATGTAATGTGGTAATATTAAATAAAATTAATAAATAAATAGTTAGGATCAGGTATTGTACACCCATATGACCACCTATAGGTACCCCTTAGGCATGAAGATTGACACCTACAAGGTCAAATAGGTAAAGTGAAGAAATAATGACTTATGCATGTTTTTGATGGTGTTTATCCCATATAAGGTGAATTTTAAGGTTATTTAAATGTTTTATAAACTCAAGGTGAAATAATGAAGGTATTTTTATATCACAATCACCTCACTCAAGGCTGTAAGTACCTACAACAAGCCTTATAGGTAGGGGTTTCTTAGTCTAAGTAGGAGGGTATAGTTTATGTTGATGGAAGCATATAGTAACCCAAAATGATAAAATAGAAATAATATGACTTATATGGATTCATTAAGATATTACATAATTCTAACCAATCCCCCAAGAAAGTAATTTATACCTACAAGACCCCACAGTCAACTGTAGTTGACTATGAGGTGGGCAAAAGACAAATAGGCTATTATTTGAAGTATATAAGGGATAAGGGATGAATAAAATGGACATAAATAAATTAAAAAGTGACTAAAAGGAAACCTTAAGAATTTTATATGGTGTTCAATGCATATTTCATGTATGAAATGCCTACAATAGGGTCCAAAAGAGTAACACAGTCAGGGTTTTATGAACTCAATCTTGAGAAGTCAGGTATGGAAAAGAGTCTATGAAGAGTTAAAGTTAAGGGAATAACCAAGTAAATTTCACAATTAATATTATATACTCATTAAATTCTCACAATGAATGTAGAATAAAGAAATGATCTCAAATAAATAAGGTACAATCCATGTCAAGGAACCTTGCACAGTCTACATTGTCAAGGGTCTGTTTTGGTTTAGTGGAGAGTTGGAAGGTCAAAAGAGATGACCAAGGGATAATTTTTTGTGAAGAGGATATTTTAAAATTATATAAGCCTCTAAAACCTCCACTTGGTTCAAAATAATATGGGAATTACCTCCTATTTTATCTTAGACATGGGGTACTTCCCCTTGTGCATAGACATGCAAGTTTGAGGAAGGGAGGTGATAAGGTGAATTTGAGGTTATTTGGACCTTGGATATGGGTGTGTGGATTTTATGACAAATAAAACATGAATAACCTTTTTGAAGGGGATAAAACTTAATAGGTTACTCCATACTCCTAAAATTGTAGTCAGACCTAGTAGGGATGGTTATGCCTAGAACCCAAACAAGGGGTCAATTTAAATTTTAGCCCTAAATGATCTTCATAATATATTGTAACATCTATTTATGAAAATATAATTTTTTTAAAACATATATTTTTTAGGGGAATCCATAAGGAGTCATTTTAGGCTTCAAAGACAACACAGGGCTGTTACGCATGACTAGGCCTAACATCCAAAAAGGGGGCCAAATTCATTTTTTGATAGAGATGGGATTTAAAACTAATTTTAACATGTTTTTGGGGCCAAAAAAGAGGTGAAAAATATTTTATAGGGTATATAAAGCATAAATAAGACTCTTTTTAGTCCAAAATAAACTTAGACATGCAGGAAAGGAGAAAAAGAGCTCAATAGGTCAAATTCAAATGTTCATATCTTCCATGAGGATTTTAATGGGAGTAAAAGGAGTTATGGAAGGTTATTAGGGGTATTTTATGCCATGTTTTTGGAATTTTATTTCAATTTATATGTCAATTTTTTATGAAAAAACCTTAAGAGGTCAAACTACTTAGAAACCCTCCAAAACCCTTACAGAGACTAGTTTGAGAAAATGGAGTTAGAAAGCTAATATAATGGCATATTTTGACCATGAAACATATTTTAAATTTTATATGACTCATTAAATATACTCCTCATACTTTATAGCTATATGGACTTGTATGAATGGGATAAGAAACAAGGTATTTTTTACCATTATTTGTGTTGTGCAGGCTACAGGAGGAGTCTGAAGATGAGACCAAGTTTGGATGGAATATTAAGAATTTTTATAAATCAAAATTTCCATTTAATTCCTAAAAAAACTCTTAAGTGGCTCAATAGGAGCTCTCATCTCAGCTAGTCAAAACTGGCCTATTGGACAAGCTAGTGAGAAGGGTGGAAAAATTCAAGTGAGCTAATTAAGGTATCCTCAATGTTTCTAAGGACATGGAGGGTATTTAAAGGTGTCATTAACTTCATACCACGTATTTTCATGAGAAAATGATTCCTTTTCAGAAGCCAAGTGTGTAGGGTGCAAGAAAAGAGATTTTATTTTGGACAACAGATGATGATAGATCATTTTGGGATCTTCCTAAATGACCGAGCCTAAAAATAATGCATGGAAAGAAATGTATGATGCACTTAAAATTAATTAAAAATATTATAGCTGGTCCCAATTATTTATGAGGTGTTTAAATAAGTCCAATCATAAAGGCAATTCTTTTGGGCCAGAATGACGAGTTTCTTGCCACTTTGGAAGAGTTTGATGACTTGGATTGACATTTGTAATTCTAGACATTACATGGTTCATCACATATTATATTCTCATGCACAATTAATGTTGGAAATATCGTCATTGATGTCAAAGGTTTATTATTATTGGTGATAAAGGCCCCATTGCATTTAATGTTGTTTATCTTGGCTAATGTGAGTTAATATTTATTTAATATTAATGAATATATTTTTGGTTACATATGAGACAAAATAAGGGCCCATGGAGAATTTGAAGAGCCACGGTATAAAGACAAAAGAAGTATGGGACGCATTTTCCCATGAAGAGTCATCTTGGGGAATTCCAAGAGTCACCAAGTGAAGATAAAAGAGTAAGGGCACAATTTCTCATGAAGGGACACTTTAAGGAATATGAAAAATCACCAAGATGAGGAAAAAAGATGGAAGGACGTGTTTGGTCATGAAGGGTCACCACATGACTTTTCAAAGGCTATAATATGAAGGGTCATACAAGTTTAGGCACCATTTTCCATGAGGATTGAAGGGTCACAAAGGGGGAAGGCCAAAGGTCATTTGGAAAGCTATAAATAAAGGCTTGAGAAGCCATTTGTGAATATGGAAGATAGAGGTTGATTTGATATTATAATATATAGCTTAGAAGAGCAAAAGTAAGAGAGAGGAAAGAGATGTATTGATCTATCATTTGTTGAGATAACAACATTGAGAGATAGGTGTGTGGTATACACAAAAGGGGTTGGTGCTCCTGTGGGTTGGTGCTCACAAATTGTTGATGGGTTGGTGCCCAACAAAGGGGTTGGTGATCCTATGGGTTAGTGCTCACGAATAGTAGCTGGGTTGGTGCTTGGCAAAGGGGTGTGGTGCTCTTGTGGGTTGGTGCTCATGAATAGTAGCTGGGGTGGTGCTCAGCAAAGGGGTATGGTGCTCCTGCAAGCTTGGCTTGCAAATATTATTTGGGTTTGTGCTCATTCATATACTTGAGATTGTTCTCCATGGTTTTTCCCACATTGGGTTTCCACGTTATATCTGGTGTCTCTCTCTATCTTGTGTGGTGTTTATTATTTGAGTTTTATTGTGTATCTTGAATGTTTGATTAAGTGGAATTTGGTTAAAGGAAAGTTTTGTAAGATATATGATATATTGATTCCCCCCCCTCTCAGTATATCCTGTGCTTAACAATTAACTTATTATATCATATTAAAAAGTGTCCTTGTGACCCTTTGACTTCTCTCTTCTCCTCTCTCTCAAGTTTTATAAGAACTAGCATTTTTGGCATTATAAGGGATGTTCCACCTGAGTATGGTGAATCCTTGATCAAATATATACCTTTTGATTAATAATAATACTTATTTTTACCTCCTCCATGACTATTATTAGAGTGTTCATTTAAATTTTTTGTTTTTGCATAAGTGAAGACTATGGATTCCTTAGCATGTTATTTCATTCTATCATCTATTTGCAATTGGAAAGCTTCTTCTTGTAGAGTATGTGAAGTGTTATAGGAAATGTAACATTGAGGTGAGAAGATAAAGATTGGAGAAGTGTATGTTCAGTTTGTCCCTTGATTTCAAGCATAATATGCATATGGTTAGAAGTCATTAATATATTAGGTGCATCACCTCCCTTAGGATTTTTTTTTTCAATTATCTCTCTCCTTTTTCACCCCCAAATTTAAGTGTAGTTGTAGTCCAAAGTAGTACATCAAGGGAGCTATCCCTATCTAGAGATTCACCTCATCTTTAGGTCACCCATAAGCCTAGAGGTATTTCCATTATGCCACTTAGATGAAGATATATTTTAAATCTCCTCAAAGGGTAAAAATACAAGTGACAATAGTTTTTGACACACCTAGTGGGACTCTTGGTCCAAGAGGTTGAGATATTTTTGATCTTATCTCTCAACAATCAACCTTTGGAGGCATCTATCAAAGCATCAATGATGTCTCTAAAGATATATTAGTTGGTCAAGCAGCTAAGTTATCTATTGAATATTGTTGGTAACATTTTCTTTTGTGTTCTTGATTTTAATGTAGTTTCATGGCTGACTTTGTTGTTGAGTTTTGCTCTATACAAGTTGGTGAGACATTTCAAGCTTGTGCCATTCCCTATCAATATGAATAAGTCCTTGGTCAATCTTGTCATGATCCTTACCAGCCTCAATATGAATTTCATCATCTCCAATATTATCCTTATCATCCCATGCATGAATTATATTATTCCTATAACTAGCCTCTCAATGTCTTGCTCCTAGTCAACCTAGCCACTTCTCAAGCCAACCCATTTCCACCTTCAAGAAGAAACCCTTGGGATATGAGAGGTATATGTTAGATCTTGATACTCAAAGGGGATATGGTCTAGAGAATCCTAGTCATCTTATTTATAGGATGATAGAAGCATTAGAGCTAGTCAAAAAATAGGGGACACCTATCTAGAGAGCCAACTAACAAAGGCTCAAAAGTGAGATGGTTGATGTGAGTGGCCTAGTTTCTTCCTTAGAAGGTAGGCTAAGGGTTCATGAAAGGCAACCTCACCAAACCTATCAGCCTTCATATCCACTTCCCCAAGCTTCCTATTAGTCATATATGACCCCTACTCATGAGCCAAGTCAAAAATATCAAAGTCATCCTTTTCTCAATCAGTTGGAGGAGAGAGAATTGAAAGGAGAAATCTTGTGTTTTAAACTAATACTGTTAGGAAAATTGAGTTGGATAATATGCATTTATATTAGTCCATGTTATCAGACAAATAATTTGAGTTCCAAACCTCATTTTCCTCTCACATTACATTGCTACCACCTCAAAAGGAGACCTCTAGTCCTAATATCCTAAGTTAGAGTAAGATAGTGGAGTCATGGGGAAAGAAAGAGTTGAAAATTCTTGACAAAGAGTGAGAAGTTGAGAAAGAGATTGATCCTAGACCAATCCCTCCCACCATTCCTCAATCAAAGACTTCTAATCCTAACATCCTAATCTGAATTAAGATATTAGAGTCATGGGGAAAGAAAGAGGATGGAAGTTTGGTTTGTAAGGAGTGTGAAATGGTGAATGAAGTTGATCCTTTTCAAGTTACCTCTAACTTTCCTCAAGAAGATTCTTGTATTCCATGTCAAACCTCATGTATTCCTTATGCTCATTATGATTCTTATGAAATTAAAGAGATGCTTTTCCAATCAAACCTAACTAAGCAAATTGAAGATTTGGAGTCAAGGATGAAGTAATTAAGTCAAGGTGTGATGGAAGGTTTATACCTAAAAGAAGTTCCTATGCTTAAACACACCCCATGAACCCTTAATCAAGAGATTAATCAAGCTAAATCATATGTGAATTAAGTGTTTATAAAATGGAAGGAATAAAATCAAGTTGTTTTATCCTAAATTATACCTCCCCTTCCTCAATATCTCCCAAAATAATTCCCAACTTTGCATTCTCAATCTGATTTTGAGCCCTATGTTCCACCTCCCCAAACTAGTTCCTTTTGTACTCATCACATAACCCCTTGAATTTATGTAAATTTTGTGTGGAAACCTAAAAAAGAGAAATTGGCTATGGAAAATTCAAAACTTTTACTTGAATAAAGTGTAACTCCTTGGCTACCTTATTGGGCTAGGTCACCGAATTTTGAGATGCCTAGTATTGGCATCACTAAGAAGGAGATTGAAGATATTACAGCCCTTGACTAATAATATCAGATTATGAAAACTGAGGTGAAATTTGAAAACCCTCAAGAGGTCCTAAGTGTTGAAGAAGAGTCAATTTCTTATGTTGAATCTCCTTGTTTAGTTTATGATGAAGCATACACACATGTTGAAGAAGAAATCTTGGAAGAGATCTTATTGAATTCTAAAGAAGAAGATGAGGGATTCTATCTTATTATTCATCTTTATGATGATGATAAAATTGAATATTATTAATTATGGTAGATATTTGAAGACATTTGTAAAGAGTTTGAATATCTCAAGGGGTCTACAATTCCTTTAGAGTTGGTTACAAGTGATGGTAAGAATGATGACATTGTTAAATATGTCATAGATGAGGAAGATGACATTGTAAAACATGTCATAAGTGAGAAATATAAAATTACACATCATCCTTTAGAGTTAAAGACAAACCTCTATTGGCCTTAATATTTCAAGGAGCAAGAAATCATTCCTTTTGAGACCATGCCTACAAATAAGATGAAAGTTAATCATAATAAAGAGAGTGGGAAACAACATTAAGTATGTATACAAGGTCAAGAGTAATATGTATACATTGGATATATATTTGAAGATGATCTACTTGATAATAAGTCAAGTGAAGTGCCAAGGAATAGGTCTGGTCCATCAAGTGTTCAATCTAAAGAGAAACCTGCTTGGCACCCTCATCTATCTCATGAAAAAGGAGATTCAATAAAATTTTCCTTTGATCCTAGAAAGGTAGGTATGATTTGTTGTTAGTTGTATATAATATTTTGTTATATGTTTCCCCTAAGTTCCTTGAGCACATGTGTGTGTGTGTGTTTTATTAGTGTGTTTGATTTTCTTTGTGTGTATCCTTATTTTGTATGGTTGAGGTAGTCAATTAGTGGTCTTGTCTTAATGATAAATGGTCAAATATTTCCTTATTTGTCTAAAACTTCATATGACTCCTAATCCCAATGGATTGATAAGCCTACTAGTCTATTTAGTATAGTAGACATACTACCCCTACGAGTCACCAATTTATTGACCAAATTTGACTTTTAGGTTAAATTGGGGCTCCCCTAGGTAAAACATTAGTATTTAGGTGTTTTATGGGGTCTAATATTATGTCTAAAGGTGAATTATAGGTTAATTAATGCTAATTAATGTTATATTGGGCTTGGTCAATTAGTTTTTATGTTTATTTATCATTTTTGGTCATTTTAAGGGTTAAATTTGAGCATTTAATAACTTGTATGGGTTTATTAGGAAATGTGAAGGTGTAAAAAGATTATTTCATGACCCATGTGTCCAATTTAGTCTTAATCAACTAACATAACTGAAAAGTGGTAGGTTATTCAGAAGAAAAGGTAGTTTTCTAGTGAAAAGAGAAGAAAATGGCATTTATACGACCTCCTTAGGAAGTGTGCCAGTTGGAAAAGGTTGAAATTCAACTCTTAAACTTCTAAATTCTTATTCTCATGATTTTTTTGATCTGGAAGTGCCATTTTGAATCCTTTACTTGGCTTTCTAGACACAAGTGACCTTCAAGTTTTTTCTTGGTATGAAAAACTCAAGAGGTTTTAAGATAAATGATTTTTGGATATGATAGTACAATTAGATACCTTAATTTACATAAAAATAATGAAATTATTTATCAACTATGCTTTATGAATCATCCTTTTGAATTTGACTATACTTTTTACCAATTATTTTGTGCACCCTATAGGTTTTGCTCCATTTTGGCTAAATTTGTATGAACCAATTGGTTATGTTGGCTCTAGGGGATGTTGAATTCCTTTTTATATGATATCCATTATTATTTTCAAGTTTCATGATGTTTGTATGAGAAAGATAGTCCATGATGCAAGAAGGTGTCACCATATGTAGTTTTAGTTGAAATGCTTCTTGTTTTCTCCTGTAGGGGTCTCATATAGCTAGGAAATGGTGTTACACAAGTCTATGGGTCATGTAACCACCTCCTTACATGTTTTGGATTCACCCTCTCATGTCTTGGGTAGATTTAAAACTTGTCATCCCCCATTGTAAACTCCATGGTTAACTTCAGTTGCAGTCACATGTATGGGCTTGTCTATCTTGTTCATAGGGTTGTATTCATGGTGTATTAGTTTACTAAACCATAAAAAGTTTAACTAGTCCATGTATATGTTTATAAAAGGTGAAATTGTAGTCCCAAGCCTATTCATCATTCTAAAATAATCATGAGATGCCTATGCCTGCTTTATCCCAAATGTATGTAGGTGTTTATAGGTTGGAAAAGGTGTATTGAATCTAGTTTCAAGGTGTCTTTTATGGAGATCATATATTTGAAGGTTTAAAAATGCATTTGAGTTGTTTTTAAGCTTTTCCATAACATGTTCTTGCCTAATTCCATGCCCTACCTATATAAAACATCCTAATGCACACCTAAAGGGCCTTACTAATGTCATGCTAACATGTGGAGAGGTGGACATGTAATCCAACTTCGTATAACTGCTAAAGATAACTCCCCATGTATATGAACCTTAAATGTAGGTAACTTGACACCTTTTGAAAATTAGGTATGAGAATCAAGCCTTGAAAATATATATAAAGTGCCAATATGGCAAGGAAGTGTGAAACCAACTTGAAGGACCAAAATACTTTGTTTTAGGAAATTATCCCCAAAAGACCAAAATAAAGGTCTAAGGGGTTTTCATAACCTTTTTTCAACATATTTCAAAGATGTTCCAAGGTGTTTAGATGATTTTAATTAATTTACTTTAGTATATAATAGGTCCATGACAAGAATTAAAGTTATAAAGTAAAGGGAGATAGGTTTTTGGAGACCTCAAACATACCCTAAAACACACTAAAATGTCTTAGTAACATCTACAGGCCTAAATCTACAAATGGCCTTTTGCCACCTAGGAAGTAACATTGGATAAACCTTCATGAAAAGGATAGAAAAACTGATGTAATGAGGTCACATGAAATCAAATTCATTAATAAAAGGTTAATACCAGGTCTTGTACACCCCTATAACCACCTATAGGTACCCCTCAGGCATGGAGATTGACACCTATAGGGTTAGATAGGTAAAGTAAAAAAATAGTGACTTATGCATGTGTTTGATGGTGTTTAGCCCATCTAAGGTGAAGTTTAAGGTTATGTAAATGTTTTATAACCTCAAGATGAACTAAGGAAGGTACTTTTATATCACAATCACCTCACTCAAGGTTGTAAGCACTGACAACAAGCCCTATAGGTAGGTGTTTCTCAGTCTAAGTAAGAGGGTATAGTTTGTGTTGATGGAAGCATATGAGTAACCCAAAATGATAAAATAGATATATTATGAATCAGAGGGATTCATTGAGAGACTATATACTTCTAACCAATCCTACAAGAAAGTAATCTATACCTACAAGACCCCATAATCAATTGTAATTGACTGTGAGGTGGGTAGAAGACAAATAAGCTATTGTTTGAAGTATATAAGGGATAAAAGATGAAGAAAATGGACCTAAAAAAATTACCAAGTGACTCCAAGGAAACCTTAAGAAGTTTATATAGTGACCAAGGCATGTTTCATGCATTAAATACCTATAATAAGGTCCAAAAGAGCAGCACAATCAGGGTTTTGTGAACTTAGTCTTGAGAAGTCAGGTATGGAAAAGAGTCTAAGAAGATTTAAAGTTAAGGTAATAACCAAGGAAATTTAACCATGACTATTATAGCATCATGTAAATCTCATAATGGATGTATAACAAAGAAAGGAGCTCAAATAAACAAGGTATAATCCATGTCAAGGAACCCTACACAATCTACATTATCAAGGGTTTGTTTTGGTTTAGTGGAGAGTTGGAAGGTCAAAATAGATGACCAAGGGATAATTTTTTGTGGAGATTATATTTTAAACTTATATAATCCTATAAAATCTCAACTAGGTTTTGATAAATAGGGGAATTACACCCTATTTTGTCTCAAATAGGGGTACTTCCCCTTGTGCATAAACATGTAGGTTTGAGGAAGGGAGGTGATAAGGTGAATTTGAGGTTGTTTGGAAATTATAGAGAGGTGTTTGGAGTTTATTTAAATCCAATAAAACATGAATAAACTTGATAAAGGGGATGAAACTCAGCAGGGTACTCCATACTCCTAAGGTTGCAGTCAGACCTAGTAGGCATGGTTATGCCTAGAACCCAAACAAGTGTTTAGTTTAAATGCCCTAAATAAGATTCATAATATAGTGTAAAATGAATTTAGGACCATATAAAAAAATTTCAATCATATATTTTCTATGGGAATCCATGAGGAGTCATTTTAGACTTTAAGGACAACACATGCTTGCTAGGCATGACTAGGCCTAGCATACAAAAAGGGGGTCAAATTCATTTTTGGCTATATATGGGATTTAAAAATAATTTTAACATGTTTTTGGGGACAAAATATAGGTAAAAATATTTTTTATGGTAGAGAAGGCATAAAAAATACACTTGTTGGTCCAAAAGTAACTCAGACATGCATGAAAGGAGAAAAGAAGCTTGATAGGTCAAATTCAAATGCTCATATCTTCCATGAGGATTTTCATGGGATACAAAGGATTTATGAGAGTTTATTAGGGATATTTAAGGCCATGTTTGTGTAATTTTATTGCAAATTTGATGGTAGGTTTTTATAAAACAACCTTAAGAGGTCAAACTACTCAAAAACCCTCCAAAACCCTTACAAAGATCAGTTTGACAAAATGGAGTTATAAAGATAATATGATGGAATATTTTGACAATTAAACCTATTATAACTTGTATATTACTCCCTCAATATTCTCCTCATACTTTTTAGTTGTATGGACTTGTATAGATGGGCTGAGAAACAGGGTATTTTTGACTATTTTTTATGTTATGCAAGATACATGAGGAGTTTGAAGATGAAAACAAGTTTGGAGGTAATATTAAGACTTTTTATAACTCAAAATATCTATTTAATACCTTGTAACAACTCCTAAGTTCCTCAACAAGAGCTCTCATCTTAGCCAATCAAAATTGGCCTATTGGACAAGCTAGTGAGAAGGGTGGAAAACTTAAAGTGAGATATTTAAGGTGTTCCTAATTATTATAAGGCCATGTATGGTATTTATAGGTTTAATTAACGTAATTACATGTATTTTCATGAGAAAATGATCCCTTTTTGGAAGTCAAGTGTGAAGGGTGTATAAAAAGAGAGTTTTCTAGATAACAGATAATGATAGTTCATTTTGGGATGTTTCCAGATGACCAAGCCTAAAAAAATTCATGAAAAGAAATGTTTAATTTAATTAAAATTCATTCCAATTATTATACCTGGTCCCAATCAGTTATGAGGCATTTAAACAGGGTTAATCATGAAGGCAATTTTTCTGAGCTAAAATGAGGAGTTTCTTGCCACTTTATAAGAGTTTGATGAGTTAGATTGACATTTGTACTTATAAACCTTACATTTTTCATACCATATTATATTATCATGCATAATTAAATACTTATCTTAACAAGTGTCCTTGTGACCCTTGGACTTCTCTCTTCTCCTCTATCTCTCAAGTTCTATAAGAGCTAACCTTTTTGGCATTGTAAGGGATGTTCCCCTTGAGTATGGTGAATCCATGATCAATTGTATACCTTTTGATAAATAATAATATTGATTTTTACCTCCTATATAAATATTCTTAGTGTGTTCATTTGGAATGTTTAGTTTTACATAAGTGAAGACTATCGATTCCTTAGCATGTTATTTCATTCTATCATCTATTTGCAGTTGTAAAGCTTCTTATTGCAGGGCATGTGAAGTGTTATAGGAAATGTATAAGATTTATTTAGTTAACCTATTAATTATTTCCCTCATAGGACTCTTTTCTAGTCTTCCTAACTTTTCACATTCGTCTATAACCTCACAACTTAACATTGATGTGAGAAGATAAAGATTGGAGAAGTGTATGTTCAGTTTGTCCCTTTATTTTAAGTGTAATATGCATATGGTTGGAAGTCATCAATATATTTGGTGTATCACCTCCCTTAAGATAGTTTGTTTTCATTTATCTCCTTCCTTTTTCACCTCTAAAGTTAATTTTATTTGTAGTCTAAAGTGATACATCAAGGGAGCTAGCCCTATCTAGAGATTCACCTCATCCTTAGGCTACCCACAAGCCTAAAGGTGTTTCCATTGTGCCACTTGGATGAGGAAAGTTTTGCCATCTCCTCAAAGGGTGTAAATCTAAGTGACAACAATCCCTTCACTTGATCTCAAGATCCTCTAACTTTTTGACTTGATGCTTGCCATTAGATCTTAGGTGCATGATCAAATGCACTCCATTATATATTTGGGACCCATTAATGTCATTAGGTTATCACTCACCATTGGATATTTGATTTGATTGAACACAGACCATTGATCTTGTTCCAGATACTTTTTTACTCTTTGACCTTATGCATGTTGTAAATATTATACCCGAGCTCTCAATATCTTGACACATGTTAGATTTGTGTTCAACCTTAGGATCATTTAAACTCGAATGGTTACTTGTCATAGATTTATCTTGATGTCTCTATGCACATCTCAGACTATTAGTTTAACTCTGAAGCTTTATATCTTGAGATATAAAAGACATCGAGATATAAAATTTTCAAAGGATGATCTATGCATGAAATACATCATGTATATACAATCTTTTAACCTGAGAGGCTTTCCAAGTGAATCTATAAAATACACAATCAACTTGTTTTGTTCATTTATGCATGACATTTGATGATGGCCTAGTTCTTATAGGCTTGATTTTGGCATATTTTGATCATTTATGGGTCAAGAACTCTGCTTAGTTGATCTATCTAGGTAGAATCTTTGTATGTGGGCTAAATTTGGCCAACATCTTTGGTGACTCACAGGGAATCATGCCTGTTATGATTGAAAACCTAGACTATTTTCCTTGTCTAATCCATTGGGCATGGAGTCATAAGTTGATCTAAATTGAGTAAGGTTGTCCCTTTCTTGAAAACCCTCTCTTGAAGTAACAAGGACCAAAATAAATAAAATAAAACAAAGAACCTAAGACACTTTGGAAAAGGAAAGACACAATAGGAAATAAAATTAACCTAAACAAATCAAGGGTAACTAACCTAATAAATAAATGTGCACACAGACACTTAGAGAAAAGCATGAAATCTAATCTAATATATATATATATATACTATTATAAAATAATTTACAAGTACCTCCCTCCTAGGTCAAATGGAAAACTTTGAGTATCATTCACTTATAACAAACCAAGATGAAAAATACCTTTCTTTAGAGGTACAAGAATTGGTAAACCAAGCAACTTGATGGTTAATCTTTTTGATGTGCTCTCCAATAGATGAAAAAGAACAAACATGGCTCTAACATAGACATACTAGTCTAATTATTCTAAGTTTAGTTCATGTTGGACTGTAGGAGCACTTGATTTATGTTTCTCATCACCCTTGAGAAATCCTTACATGAAGACTTCATTCAGGCTCTTGGGATAAACTACACTTGGTTCAATTGGTGGTTCAAAAATACCATATCCTTCCCCCTTGTATTTGTGCAAACTAGGACTGATCATTCTTAGAGAAACATACTCATAGTGTTTTGGAGGAGGGCCATGTCTCTTATCCTCTTCAAACTCTTTTGTTATGGAATTAAACCACTACCATAACTCTTCAAGATCTTCACTGGTATGCTTCTCAAATTGCATCACCTAAGTACTTGAGATGTCTCCTTCATCAACCTCATTCAATATCTCATGTTATTCTTTAACTATAAATGAGGGTTGATTTGACCATCCAAGGTCTAAAACATCACACTTGTCTTGCTCAAGATCTAATTTACTATCCTCTAGATCTAACATATGAGGGCTATCCTCAAATGGCACCTCATCTTGAAGTGAACCAACTTTGGGCACCTGGTTCTGATACTTTTCTTGATCTATGTAGAATGGACCTTTAGTAGTCCATTCAAGGTCTGCTCTATTTTCAACTTGATGATTATCCTCATCAGGATCTAGTTCATTAGTGTCAAACCCATGCTAAGAAGGTTGGTTCAAACCTAATTCTTCCCCTTCTAAATGAAGTGGGCTACTTATTATGATCTCCTCTTCATATACACTTACATTTTCCTTTTTAGGTTCACCTATGACTACAAGCTTCTCCTCTTTCCTTTATAAAACAATTTTTTTATCCAAGAGGGAGATGGTGGGAGGGTGAAGAAGTTCACCTTACTTGTAGCTTAAGAGGGTATCCTTCTAGATAGGGACTTTGAATGGCTTCTTTGGTGGCTCTTGAACTAGTTCTTAGACCTCCACAACTAACACCTCCTCCTTCTTAATGCCCTTCTAAATTAATTTCCATGATAGAAATGATGGAATAGACACTTTTTCTTCCTTTTGAATGGTTATAGGAGAGGGTGCCCTCACAAGTGAGGGCATGACATAGCCAAGGTCAAATATGTTGGAGAAGATCCATGATATAATGGCTTCATGTTATTGAATGGGAATGGGCATAGGGTTAGGAGAGGGAAAACTAATTGGCTCAGGGTTGACATACTCCTTCTCCCACTACTCAAACAATTTTTCAATGGATAATACCCACCCTTTCAATTCTTGCTTCTCAACATGTGGATAGTTAGCTTTCTCAATTAGTGCCCACACATTCCAAAAATCTTGCAAGAATATTCACATCCCTTCCATGGCATTAATGGGGAATTCTTATCCAAGATTAACCCCCTCATTGATTTTCATGATTGTTCTACCTTGGTCCAATATTTCCTCTATGAGTTTTGTAAAGGATGGACTTTGACAAATTTGAATAGGGGGATGATCAAAAACTCTTTAAGGTTGAGCTTAATGCTTTTAGAGGGGAGAGGACACATAATATCGATCCAAATGAGTCTACTACTCTTCATAAGATCTCAACACACTATCTGCATTTTAGTCATGCTTCTTATCATTGTTATGTCCTCATTCCTACAAGAAGACCATTATTCACCCTCAAAAATTGACCATCTATTCTTGACCAAATAAAGATCACCCCTTACCACTTTTATAATATGGAAAGGGATGACTGGAGAAAACTCCAAACCCCTTCCAATATCCCTTATCAACTCAATATAAACTAATAATGCTTGCTTGACTCCTGATAAGGATGTAATAGGATAAGATTGGTCTTGACAATGGGAATTAGAAGACTGATTTGAATACAAAAGAGGCTAACCTTGGTCATATGCAGGGGTGGGAGGAGGACAAAGGCCATGATAGAGTTGATAGGCTATTTGAGGGCCACTTGGGGGGAACACATAAACATTATTTGCCTAATAAGTGTAATGTTGAGGTAGAGAATAATCATATTGATCAAAAGATGGTTGATTATACATACCAAATTATGATGGTTAGGAACTTAAGATACTTAAACCAACTAATAAATACTTAGAGTTACCATTTATGCTTGCACATATGCTTCCAAATGTTGATTGGATGAAGAAAACAACAAAACTCTTCACTAGTGAGCAACTTAATAAGTCCCATCAGGCATGCAAGAAACTATTATGATGTGATATTTCACCCTTGTGGAAGATTTATTTATACTCCTCCACTCCTAGTCATAATTTTGGGATAACTCCAAGTTGTGGGTATTGTATGGTGGGGTTGAACCTCTGAAGAATGTTGACTTCCTCTTGATGGATCACCTAAACTAATGCTACTATAGGGAAAGGGATTAGAAAGGGGGAAAATTTATCCTAATAAAGATAACAAGGTGATGCACCAAATAAAAATGGAGGACTCCCATAAGATTGCAACCATAATAGATTAACACAATACAATACTATCTCACACAACCTCACAATCTAGCTCAGTTCATAAGTGGTTCATGGACTAGGTTCAGGCAAAACACTAATCTAGACCAACAATAGCTTGAAAACAACCTAAAGGAGGTCAAAAAGGAGTACAATGGATGAGGAATATTCTCCTTCAAAATGACATTTTTCACAACTCACTCAACATAGATCTAAGGCAAGAGATAGGTAAAGAAAGTCTTTTATTACATCAAGAGGTAGTTCTTACAAATTCTTGACAGGGTTTAGCCTAATCAAGATGAGCATATTTTGAAATATATTAGAGAGTCCCCTGATCTTTAATATCAAAGAGTCCTTTTGAGAGTCTATAATTTGAGAGAGAGCTTACAAATGAGAAAGAATGGGTACTTTATAAAAAGTGAGAAGAGAGGAAGAAATAAGCCTGTGTACATAAAATAATCAATGAACTGCCACCACATTTATTAAATTTTAAACCATATTTTATCCAATAAAGACTAATCATTCATCAAAAACCTAAACTTAGTTAGATCCAATAGTCTTCAAGCTCTTCTCAATGGTTAAGAAATACACTAGAAGACAAGAATCTATTTTGAAGATGATGGATCATGATCTTACTAAGAAAGGAAAATCCTTAAAGGCTTTGAGAAGAATTAAATGCTTCATTATACTCTATAAACCCAAAATTCCTTTGATTTTATCTTCTATGCCATCTCCCACTTTCTTTCATCATAAGGACAAAGTCTTCATACCCATGGACTTGACAGAGCCATGATCATATCTGCTTTTAGTGACTACAGGTACCTACTTGTCAAGGATGTGGCCATTTTGGAAGATAAGACACTCTTCCATATCTTGTTTATATCTACACCTACTCCATATTGAATATATATTTACTATAGATGAAAACCAATCTCATTTATTGGTTTTCATATAGCCATCATGTCAATGAGAACTTATAGGCTTTATAGTCTTATTTTGAACTATATTAGGCTTAAATAAACTTATTCTACCTTTGAAACCTGTGGGAGCTAAGAGTCACTACACATGCAGATCTCTCTTCTAAAAAGAGAAACAAACCCACCAATGGAATGATCTTATAAATTTTATAGAATGGGGTTGATAGGTTCTAAATTATCAACCAAAGGTTCTATTTGAGCTTAATGGTGATGAAGCTTTATAATTAACATTCCTGACTATATGGTTGCCTACTTTAATGGTGCTTGATTTCACTCTAATGGTGGCATATGCCCTTTAAATTACTTATCTTGGTTCAACCTGAGTCACTCTTTATCTCCATTTGAATTTTCTTGGCTTAAAAATTTAATATCGACCATCAATCATGATCTAGGCTTCTCATATTGTGTTGATTGTCAGCTCCCCATTCATTTTGATTCTAGACTTTGAGAATGTGACACTTGGAAATTACATGTTTATCCTTAGGATCTTACTATAAGTTTCATCTACTTCTATTCTTATGCCATATGTTGATCTCATGTTTAATCTAAACTCATTGACCCTATGACCCTATATGCACCATTGATCTCCTTGGGAGTCTGAATGTGTGACGTTGATCCTCCTCTACTTGATTGAACATGAACCATTAATTCACTAAGTCACTATGATCATGACACTTGTCAACCCTTCACTTGATCTAAATATCCTCTGACTTTTTGACTTGATGCTCATCATTATATCTTAGGTGCATGATCAAATACACTATATTAGATCTTTAAGACCCAATGACATTGTCAGGTTGATATTCACCCTTAGATCTTTGATCAAATTGAAAATAGACCATTAATCTTGTTCTAGGCACTTTTTTACTCTTTCACTTTGTGTGTGATATATATCTTCTACTCAAGCTCTTGAGATCTCTACACTTGTTAGATCTAAGTTCAAATTTAGGATCATTTGATCCCAAATGGTTACTTGTTATAGCTTTATCTTGACATCTTTATGCATGTCTCAGATTACTGGTTCAACTTTGAAGCTTTATATCTTGAGATAAAAAAGACATTAAGATACGAAATTTGCAGAGGATGATCTAGGCATGAAATACATCATGTTCATGCAATATTTTGGCTTGAGAGGCTTTCTAAGTGAATCTATAAAATACACAATCAATTTTTTCTATTCATATATACATGACATTTGATGATGGCCTAGTTCTTCTAGGCTTTCTTTTTCCATCTTTTTATCATTTATGGGTCAAGAACTCTGATCAACTAATCTATCTAGGCAATAGATTTGTATGTGGGTCAAATTTGGCCAACACTTATTATTGTGTAGAAATTACTAATGAATTAGAAGATGCTTAAGCAAGATATTTCATAGATTGATCCTTCCATTAATTAACTTGTGATGAGCTTCAATTAATTAAATAATAGAAACTTTAACATATCTTACAAAAAAAAAAAATCTATGAAACCCAAAGTAGACACTCAACAACAACAACCTCCACCACCAGATGTTGCACAACCAATTAGGTCATCAAAAAACTAACTATAGCAAGCACAACAACAAGCAACTATAAACCATTTCATATATCACCACCACCTACTCAATAGGTAATGCACACCTCAATTTTATAGTTTCATAGATTTTTGCATAATTTTTTAATATAGCCTTAAACATTAGGAGCAGGGATAGGTTGGTTGAAAACTTGTAAAGGGCATTCACCTATTTATGATAGTCTATTAGAAACCTAAGAGGGTGGTAGGCTAGTATGCTACTTAGTTAAAAACCTAAAAAGATGGATAAGTAGTGTGTAAAGGGTGAAAACTAGTAAATGATACCTAAAGTGATAATTGTGACTCTTGTTTATGGCTTATCTCTACATATTTAGATCATACTTCATTATTGTGACTTTTTATTGAGATGAGACAACATTTTAAGTATGTAAAATTTTTGGGTGAAGAACATGGTTTTCTAAAATCATAAGGTATTTTAGATGGACATGTGCAAATTATATGATTTTGTCTTTTATATAATCCTTTGTATGCATTTGACCTTGTAAGCATAAGCAATAGATTAAAGAATGTGAAGAGTCTTTCCCTTTGACATATCGAAAGGCTAGAATATGAAGAGACAAAGCTTTTTAATAATCTATTTATAACACTAATTTTTATTAGAAGATGATTCCAATGTGTGATAGATATTAATATAATGTTCTGAATTGTTTTCCTACATGTCTTTTAATTATGATGTATGTGCAATGAGTATTGTGGATGTTTTGATCTATTATTCATATATTTATGCCGACTATTATATATACATTACCGCTACATGTTTTAATATAATAAGCTTGACTTAGTAATTATTGGCATCATTCAATATGAATTACTAATAATTGTTTCATTTTGTTATTAACTATGCAAATTATCCTTGTAATTATCATGTTATGGAGTTTTTTAGGAACCTCTACTAATAAATAGTTAATTAAATTCTTAACTTACTTATTTTCCAAATTGTATCAGCTAGCATGATACTATTTTGTGTTTTGTGATAATTACATCAATTAGCATGATTCAGGTATGTGAGTATACCTAACTACATTGGCCAACCTTATATAATTTTGTTCATTTATCTAACTATAATTACCAACCCAATATAATTTAGTTTTACCATTTTCTTGTTAATTGTACTAGTCAACCCAATATAACTCTTTTGTGACCATATTATAGTATCTAGCATGATATAAAATTTTATCCTTAGTTTTAGTTCCTAAATATATCAGTTAGGCTAATACAATATGTTTTTAACATTCTTATGTAATTGACTACACTGACTAGCTCTGTACATTTGATCTTTTCTCTTTAATTATAGAATACCTTTTAAACCAATCTGTAGAGAAAATCCACTAGGATTTCTAAGTATTTTATAATAATCCTAATGCTATGTAAAAAACCAATCACTATAAATTCTCCAAAAAAACTTATATGACTTATAAATTTTCCATGAATCAAGTCTAACTTCCAAGCAATTGTCATGTGGATTCTACTAGATATAAAAGCTATAAACCATATAACAACCCTAAGACCACTAAACAAGGTCACAAACTTCAATACCATGAGGTTGAAGAATAATTTAACATTGATTATATATAGGAGATGATAATTTATCTCCATGAACATCTTGAAATTAAGGGAAAGGGTGCCACAATTGTATATCATCTCATGATGGTATCTCACATAGAATGTCATTTTACTGTACTCATATTTTTCAATGGGACTTGGGTAAAATCAATTTGTGACTTCTTCATGAAGTTAATAAAGGGAGCCAAATTTTTTTTAGGTAAATCCAATAATTTACCTAAATTTTTTTTGGCTCACTTTATTAACTAAAATTAATTGAACAATGAGACTTCCAAAGCCTTCATTAAGAATTGGAAAGATTTAGCCAAAAAAATATGAGCATAATATGTTTGAAGATAACCTATTATACATTTTAACCAATACACTAAATTAAAAACTATAATATATCATTAGAACTCTCTCTCCAAAATCATTGGAGGAAAACATCAAGATATCCTTAGAAGATAATTTATGCCTTCCAAACCCAAGATTGAAAATAAAATTATTATGAGATATAATAACAAAAATTCTACTAAAGATGGCATCTTAGACACTTATGATTCCAAGAGAACCATCAATGCTATTTTTATAGGAAGCTCTAATGAAGTAACTCTTTCCCTACCTACCAACGAAAGTTCCTTACAACATCCTCCTCCTCCTTAACAAACTATTTTTTTAAAAATCCATTAGCCTCTTTTCCAGTTGAGCTTAGGAAATGCCTTCATAGACCCTCACGTAGAGATTTTGACCCTTCCCATCATAGTCCTCATTGGTATAATCCTAAAAAATGTTTTTGATTCCACATGATTGGGATCATTCCCATGAGACTTGTAAACAACTTAAGCACCTAACTTTAATATTATTACTTGGTCCAAAATTTTATCATGAATCTATAATTAGAGAGTGACACCAATCCTATGATAAGGTAGTAAAATCTTATGACTCCAAGGTCGATAATGATGCCCTTCACAAAGATAACACTCACCTTACCATTTTTCAAATCCACACTCAACCAACAACCTAACAATAAAAATTAAGCACCTTCCCCACCAGTTGTTAATTTTTCTAAAACCAAAATTAACCTTAATTATTCTACTAGGTGTAATACTTGGTTAACATGAAAAACATGAATTATCTTATTCATACTTGTATTTATTATCTTGATTACATAATAGTTAAGGATAATCCTTTGTGTAGATGATAAATCCAATATTTATATGATAAAATAGTCTTATACACTTGGAAAATATCACTCATGGCTTAAACCTTGTGTTTAAGACATTTCCATTGCCACAAGGATCGTGTTTGCCATCTCACTGTGCTGAAATGCCTATCTTATGGTTTGTTCCTGATATTCTAATCACCTAGATCAACCGTATCCCACATTATTCTTAAAACCTGAAATATATATCCTTATCTATTAGTTATATATATTCATCATTTTCCTATTATCCCAAACACTATAGTATAAATTTAGACAATAGTATTAACATTAGTGTCCTTGTTCTAACACTAGTGTCCATACATCACAAACACTCAATTTTAAAAATATTTTAGTAAGTACATGTCATTCTATTTTTATTAATTAAACCTCCTATAAGATATTTTAAATAAGTTTAGTATGAATCTAAAACAAATCCCACTCATTTATCTATCTAGTAACTATAAAGCAAACACCTATCAAGCTCACAAAATCATTCCTACAACTAGTTTTTGTTACCCTATTCTTCCTTATTTACATATCAGACATAGAAGTAATATTATTATAGGTTTGAATCATTTAAATATAATCCCATGAAAATTATTTGTCAATTTTCAAACTATATCACTACATGCACTCACATATAGAATATTACACCATTATTCACATAAAATCCCACACAAGGGGGAGAAATACATCAGTTTGAGGTGCTCTTTAGAATATATGGACATGTAGGTAGTGTTAATTGATAGAGGGGTGTTTGAAGTTAGCTCAACTTTAGTTGATCCCACTAACTCGTATTTTGAAAGGTAGCATGCCCTAATTGGAGGACTCAAGATTTTGAGCTACATACTAATATCTAAAACTTATGCACAAAATTTGAACAAACAATCTACAAGATGACAGGGAAACCTAATAAGCACAAGTGAAGTTTTAAAAAAATGACTTATACTTCACTATGGATAGAATTATCAGATTTAGGATAGAAGTGTCAATGCTCATGTCCCTATTTTGACCGTATTGTCTAAGTTGATATAAATTTGATTTATTAACTTTGATGAATCATAATTGGGAATCATTTTGACTATTTTTACACTTGCACTTCTCATCTATGATTGTGCACTATCTAATAAACTAAGTATTATTCCTTATTCATGATTAATAAATTAAATTATTGTTTGTCATTATACTTTCTATATCTATCATATTTACATAATTCAATAATGCAATTGAATATATTATGAATATGTATTATCTAATTGGCCTAATTATAAAATAGTCTTTTACTTAATTGATTAGGATATTATACCAAATATTTTTTCCAAAAATGGTAAAACATTTGGTGATCCCAACCTCTGATTTTTCTTATGCAATTCCTAGCTTTCCTTAGGGTTTCAGCTTTCTAGGGTTTCATATTTTTGTAGTTATTCAAATATTTTTTTCCAATTATTATTAGCATGTTTGTTTTCATTTAAAATAGACAATGTTAGAAAAGATCATTTTGAAATGTAAGATAAGGAATCCATAATTAACTATCTAAATACAAGTAAGGAATTAATTGATGAATTTTTGTATGTTACAAGAGATGAAATCAATAAACATGTTAAGGCTAATGATTCCAAATCTACTAATGATGAATACTTAAATGGTAATACTACTGAGCCAATTCCATCATCCTCCCCTTAAGTGAAGCATTTATAACTACATCTAGAAGGGGAATGGGATATGTCTTAAATACATTTTTCCCCAAGGATCAAAAAAATATTTCTACATATTCCATGGGAACAATCAATACCTTAACTTAATTACTAGTTTCAATGCCTAAATCAACATAACTAGTGTTTACATCCCCTTTGATAACTTCCCAAATATTAAATCTTAATCCCAATGGGTCTATTATGTAAAAATTTCTCCAAGTTATTCAATCTTTAAAATTTAAGGTTAGCAATATGGAGTAAAATGCTTCAAAATAAACTCATGCTATTGATTCACAATATGTATTGCATAATCCTCTTGCACTCAAGATATATTTTCACCCTTTTCCAACTAGTTTTATAGAACCCAAGTTCACAGTTTATGATGGAAAGGGTGATCATAAACAACATTTCCAACATTTTTTTGTAACATGTCTTGATTATATTTCTAATGATAAAGGTTTGGCCAAATTATTCCCAAGAAGTCTAAGGGACTATGTTTTAAGTTGGTTCTATGATTGACCAATACAATCTATAAAATCATTTAAGCCTCTAGTGGATCAGTTTTTAACATAATTTTATATTAAAATTAATAAAAATATTATAAATTAAAAATATTAAGTAAGGATCCAATGAGATTATAAATGAAAATGTTTTGAGGTACAAGACAATGTTGGCTGAAATGATAATTCCAATGGCAAATAAAGATATTCAAAATATATTCAAGCAAATTTTTCTTACCCCATTACATGAGTCTATTGTATTAATTTTTTAAAAATATTTTGATGAATTATGAAATATTTTTTAATATAAAAAATGAAACTTATTGCAATAAACAAGCTTAAGTATGTAGCCAACACACCGACTACATCCAATACCAAGTTTCATATCAAACCAAGTTATAAGATAAAACCTAAAGAGGTTAAAAAGGACATAAAAAAATGGTGAATAATGTCACAAAATGTAATCATATAATCTTATCCAAATCACCTAAGATACAATTTACACTATTACCTAAGTCTCCAGCTTCAGTCCTTAAGAAGTTAGTGGAGTGTCATCTCATATCTGATGTAGAGCATCACAAGTTGACATAAGTTGTTATTATCTTTGAGAGTTTCATGTTAGCCATTTTTTGTTTGATATGGATGTGAGAGGTATTATATTTTTTATTAATTATGAGTCTTTTATTTTTTTTTGTTGGTCCTTTTGGAGTTTCCTACCAAAAGGGAATATTTTGAAATTTTGAATTTTGTAACTAGCCTTGGAGTGGTGTTTTACCTTTGTGTGATATCCAATTATTCATGTAAGTTTGTAAAAGGTCATATAAAGTCCTATGAGTGAGTGTGAATTATGTATAAATTTGAAATACATGGTCGATATTAATTCAATCTAATAAAGACAAGTATAACTACCACCCTACATGGAGTTGGCTAAGAAAAGGGAGTTGTGTTGCATGTTTTGGCATGATAAGAGAAGGATTTACATGTAGTCGTGTAGAGAGAGAGTTGTATTAGTTTGGTAGGATAGGAAAGTTTAGAATGAGATATTAGTTAAGTCAAAATAATAAGGATAAAATATCAAGATTTGAAATTAGACTAGCTACCTTACCAAAATTTTGTACATAGACTGTGTATGTGTTAAGCGAATTGAACATAGATGTTTTTGAAGAACCATTGTTTAATATAAGTGATTCATATGAATTTTAGTGATATTTTTATTATTAAACATGATTATATTTATTTATTATTATAATGTCTTAGATAACAAGGTGATAATCTACAATGTAGTCCCATTTAAGAGTAATTTTGTGTTTACTCAATCCAAAGAATAAGACTAACAAGGTTTTTAGAAGATTATTGATCTTTATTTGAGTTTAGATAGGATGTATAAATTTTTTAAGGATATTTAACTATGAAAATTAACCTTTTATCCTATTTAAATTGAGAAAAGTGATCTTAAATGTTAATTCAGGTTAACATAGTTCTTTACAAGCACTCAAAACTCTATAAATTTGGTTGTTGGAGATGTTTCAGGAATGTTCATGAGAAGATAAAAATTATATAAGGTGAAGAGAGTTGTGGAAAAAATATTACAGGTCTTATATGTGTTTTAAGTGGTCAAAAACTTATTCTATCCCTTTTTATAAGCTCTCAGCCTTACACAGGTCTGTCAAAACAAAACCTAGGGTTTCAATCTTAAAACTTGGATAGCTTGGGCTTACACTAGAAAAAATTGATGAAAATTTGTAATCTATATATATATATATATATATATATATATGTATATGTATATGTGTATATGTATATCTATATATAAATGTATATGTGTGTGTGTGTGTGTATGTGTACATATATGTGTGTATATGTATATATGTGTATATATATACATACATACATATGTATATATATATACATACATACATATATATATATATATATATATATATGTATATACATACATACATATATATATATATATATATATATATATATGTATATATTATTTAAGATTTTTTAAGTTGGTACCTAACCATATAATATGGTATCCATGACTATGTGCTTAAACTAGGCCTAAAGAGACCTAATTGCTAGAGAAGTATGTTGAGTTAGTTGGTATCCCTTGAGATTTGGGTCCTAAAAAATTGTATGAAGATGTAAGGTAATAAATGGCATCTAAAAATTTATTTATTTTTATTTGAATATTTGTATATTGTTCACACCTACTAGCTTTATGCTAAAACAAGGCTACAAAGAGCTAGGTTTCAAAGAAGAAAGAGTGTTTGATTGAGAGTTATAACCTTGAGATTGAGGATTTATGATTGGATGTATATGGGAGTTAAAAAAGGTAGGTAAATTAACATATGATTGTATATTTTGGAGATAATAACTTGGAACCATGTATTAGACTTTTGGGTCTATAAGTCTATATGCAAAGCAAGCTTTAAGCAAGACTAGAGAGTGTAGTTTTGAAAATGTTGTATGAGAGGATGGTTCTTGACCTAAGGAGGAAAGAGTTCAGAGGTATATGAAGTAGGATATGTCTTAAATAAAATATATAGGAGGAATATCTATGCAAGGAGTCTTAATATCCTAGAGAAATAAAGATTAATCAAGGTGTCAAAAGACAATCAGAGTACCTATGACAAGAAATCAAATTAGAGTTCAAATAAAGGATAAAATAAAAGGAATCAGAGCTAGGGAGATATATGAGGAGAGATAATAATTAGTTGTTCATGAAGTGGTATCAAATTAGGTAAACTCTTGGAATTGTTTTTGCTTTTGAGTATTAAAGGTTGCTATTTAAAGTTGTTAAAGGTTATTAATGGATGTTGTAGGAATATAGTAAGAGAGAGTTAAAGAGTTTGTGGTAGAAGAATAGTCCTAAGAAGAGAGAATAAAGATTCAAATAATATTATTAGTTTCAAGTTGGAAAAGACTTGGACATGAATGTCAATAGATCAGGTAGAGGAGAGAACCTAGGTTGAGACACCAAAGCAAGGTGAAAGAGACTTGTTAGAGTAAGGTGAAAAAGACTTTCTTGAGAGAATATGAAGATAGAAAGGAAAAATTGAGGAAGGGATTAGCTAATTTAGAGTACCACAATGAGATAAAGAGGAAGGAAGACCAAATAGAAAAGGTTTGGTTGTTGAAGAGGAGATGAGTGAGATAGATCAAAGGATAGAGAGGATAAGGCTCTTGGTGGAGCTCATGCAAGAAGAGGAAATCCAATGGTATGGATAGGTAATGAGCAAGAAAATATTTAAGTGGCTTATAAGGCTACTTATGGACATAAGAATAATTATTGTCATGAGAGACAATGAGAATCAAAAGAAATTGTTATGTAGGCATCTCAAGGAGGAGATGAAGAAGTTCATGATGGATGAATAGGTTAGTAGACAAGATGAAGGTGAGAAACACCTTAAGGATAATTATGTGGTCATGGAGGATGATGAGAAAAAAACTAATGGCATTATAAAAACAACCTAATAAGGATAAGATAGAGGCAATCAAGACTCAAGAGTTTATAGTTGATGATTTTTTATCATGTCTGTATGTAAGTACAAAAGTGAAAAAAGAAAAATTCCATTTTGAGGACATACAACTTGAAATCATGAAGGAAATCAAACATGAACAACATTCTTATGTTAAAGAAGAAGTTGATTGGGAATCCATGTATAGAGGTACAATGATTTGTTACCTAGAAACATGAGAGATGCTTGGAGAAGGAGATCTTCACGAAGAAGGATGCCTCATTTAAGGCATAAAAGAAACAAAATTTAATCAATGAGAATTGGAAGAGGCTAAATGGTCTAAAGTTTTGATTTCAAATACTATTTTTGATGAAAATTTTACTAACATATCAACTATTGAAGATGTTTTGTATAAAAAAACAATTGAATTGTTGGATAGGTTCATGAAAAGCCAGAATGAAGTTGAAACACCTCATAAAGTGATTTTAGAACTTGATATACAATATAAGGAGTCTAATTTGACACTCATGAAGGATGAAACCCAAAAATAAGTTATTTTAAAAGATAGATAAGAAGGTGAATCTATACAACATTAGATGACAAAGTATATAGAGGAAAAAGAAAGGATTTGGCAACAGATTATACAAGAATCAAATTGTTTAGACCTCATAGGAGATGAGGAAGCCATTCTAGTAGCTGTGTTGGAGCTAATAAATATTTTGAATCAATAAAATGATATATAAGGTGTTGAATATATTACAAGTAAGTAAATAGAGTTATTTTTCATGGAATTTAATCAACAATATGGAGTCAAGTTTTAGATAACTAGGCATGAATACAATCATAAGAAAGAAGATAAAATTGAAGGTCACACAAGGGAATAAATTAGAAACCATTAATGAGTTGCAACCAAAAATATGGACAAGCATTAGTACCAGGTGAACTAAATAAAGTTGTAATATAAGGTAAGCCTAAATTTATGAACAAGTTGAGCATAAATCTTATGATTTGATCAAATAAAAAGTATTGGTAGCTTATGATGTAAGTAAATAGGACAAAAAAAGGAACTCAAGAAGATGAAAGATATGCCTAAAGAGGATTGGAATAAGTATACAAGAGAAAGATAAAATGGAAAAGACCATGAGGTCCTTGAAAATACTAGCATATCTCATGAATGTCATTTGATATGTACTAATAATGATGGTGCAAGTAAGGAGATGAAAGAGAGAGAGTCACTCCATGATAAAATTGAGAAAATTAGAAATAAGGCATAAGAGCTCATGATAGAGAAAAGGAAAGAGGAGGACAACCATATTCCACAAAAAGAAGATGATTGGAAGAAGAAAATATGTTTATAGGAGGAAATTTTTAGTACAAAGGTGATATAAGGAAGGAGTGAGAGTAGGCTAGTATTGAGAGAGCAAAGGGAGGGCAATCTTAGCCCAAGAACCAGTTGAAATAGTATGTCAAGGGTTGAAGAGCAAAGGCTCATGGAAGGAAAGATATAAGTAAATAAGCAAGAGAAAAAGCAAATGAAGAAATAGAAATGTAAGAAGTTGAACTCTTCAATGGCTAATGTTACAAATGAGTTGGTTTTTATTATGCATGATTATATTAAGACAAAAAGTTTCTAAGCAATGTTGTATTATGATGAAATTGAATTGGTCAAGGATACATCATTGCATTATGAGTAATAAGGATTTGAGAAGACTCACCAAGAGAAGGTGGAGTATCATGAAGATGACACTAATGAGGATAAAAATGATATTTTGAAAATGGTGAAGGAAAAATCAAGGCATAATAATCCATTGGAGCATGAGGACAAAGGAGCAAGTATTGCTAAGAAGATAGAATAAGAAGGAGTACATGAACAAACCATGACAAAGGTGGAAGGAAGTTATAGAGTAGAAGTAGGAGTGAAGAATGAGAACTAGCCATTTAAGGTAGAGTATGATGAAGAAAAATTAGAGATGGATGAGATGGAATATGAAGTGCATAAATAGTTTCAACAGATCATGTACTTTATAGAGATAAAAGATGAGTTGGCAAAGAGGTAAGACAAAGTAAGGAGTCAAAGATAAAGGAACCGACTGAGAAGAAAAGAGAAAGACAAGAGGATAAATAAAAAAAGGAGATCTAAAAATCATAGAGGAATAATTGTAAATCAAGGAATAAGTTGGACAAATTACATTTGAGTAGGAGCTCAAATTTTCCCACACAGGGAGCTTGATGTAGAACATTAAAGTTGATATAAGTTGTTATTGTGTTTGAGAGTTTCATGTTATCCATTTTTAGTTTGATATGGGTTTGAGAGATATTATAGGGTCATATAGAGTTTTTTTAGTTATTATAAGTCTTTTTTTTGTGTGTTCTTGGTCCTTTTGGAGTTTTCCACCAAAAGGGAAGATTTTTAAAAATTGAATTTTGTAACTAGCCTTGTAGTGGTGTTTTAGCTTTGTGTGATATCCAATTGATAATTTAAATATGTAAAATGTATTATAGGGTAATATTATTTAGTTTAAATTATGTATCAACGTGATATACATGGTCAAGAGCAATGTAATATAATAAATACAAGTATAACTACCACCCTACATGGAGTTGGCCAAGAAAAGGGAGTTATCTTGCATGTTTTGGCATGATAAGAGAATTATTTACATGTAATTTCATAGAGAGAGAGTTGTAGTAGGTTAGTAGGATAGTATATATTTTAACTAAAGAGGTGAGTCTGAAAAATAAGGAGAAAAGATCAATATTTGAAAGTAGATTGATCGCCTGAAATTATGTACATAGACTGTGTATATGTTGAGAGAATTGAACAAAGAGATGTTTTTGAAGACCCATTATTTAATATAAGTGATTAATATTAATTTAAATTATATTTTTATTAATAACTATTAAATTGAGTTCTTATGATCATTTCTCAGATAACAAGGTGATAATCCTCAACACAGTCCCATTTGAGAGCAATTATGCATTTACTCAGTCTAAAGAATATGGCTAACAAGGTTTTTAGAAGATTGTTGAGATTTATTTGAGTTTGGATAGGTTGTATAAATTTTTTAAGGATTTTTAATTGTATGAACCTTTTAGACTCTTTCAAGTGATAAGAGTGATCTTAAATCTTCATTCAAGCTAACACAGTCCTTTACAAACACTCAAAACTCTATAAACTTGGTTGTTGGAGATGTTTTGGGAATGTTCATGCATATATAACAGTTGGGTAAGGTTAATATAAATTTTTAATACCTATTATAAGTATTAAATGTGTTTTAAATGGTAAAACAATCATTCTATCCCTTTTTGTAAGCTCATGGCCTTACACAGGCCTGTCAAAACAGAGCCTAGGGTTGCAATCTTGTAACTTAGATACCTTGAGTTTCCAATAGAAAAAAATGATGAAAATTTGGAATATATTTTATTTTAAGGCTATTTATATGATTAATTTTTTTTTAATTTTGTACCTAACCATATAGTACATTATCCATGACTATGTGCTTAAACTAGGCTTAGAGAGACCCAATTGTTAGAGAGGTGTGTTGAGTTAGTTGGTCTCCCTTGAGATTTGGGTATTAAAAATTTGTATAAATATATAAGGGGATAAAGGATATATTAAAATATATTCATTTTTATTATAATATTTGTATATTATTCACACCTATTAGCTTTATGCTAAAACAAGGCTATAAGGAGCTAGGCTTCAAAGAAGAAAGAGCGTTTTGATTGAGAGTTCTAACATTAAGATTGAGGATTTATGATTGGATGTCTATGGGAGTTAAAATATGTAGCTTAAGGACCGTATGAGTATCTATTATAGAGATAAGAACTTGGAACCATGCATTATACTTTTGGGTTATGAGTCTATATGAGAAGGAGCAAGCTTTAAGAAAGAATGGAGAGAGTAGTTTTGAAAATGGTGTATGAAAGGATGGTTCTTGATATAAGGAGGAAAGAGTGAATAGGTAGATTAAGGAAGATATGTATTCAATAAAATAGAGATGAGGAGTGTCTATGCAAGGAGTTTTAGGAGCCTAGTGACAATAATATTGATCAAGGTGTCAAAAGATAATCAGAGTACCTGTGACAAGAAATCAAATCAGAGCTCAAAGAAAATACAAAAGGAAAGAAATTAGAGATAGGGAGATTTATGAGGAGATATATGGATCAAATATTCATCAATTTCTCTCCCTCTTTCCTTTGAGTTTGATACAAGTTAACCTATACCAAAAGTATATGAGGCAAATGTTTGTTATGACTATCACTAATGTGTTGGGAATTCCATGAGCAAATTTTTCAAATTGAAGAAAAAGATACAAGATGTAATTGAAAACAAACAACTTAAATTTTATGATTCTCCAAATGATTCAAGGTCACAGCATGGTGACCACCAAAACCAAAATATATTAAATAGTCTATTATAGGATCATTCTAAGGAAGCACCAAAAGTGTAAATGGCATATAATGCACATTCTATTACACCAAATTATGGGTACCCATTAGATGGGATTATTGATAAAATTACATATGAAATACATCTTATGGTTTGAAGGCCTTCTATTAAATTTGATGATAATGAAATCATTGGATGATGACTTAGATATTTATTCCTTGTTTATTAGAGCATATATTGATCATCAGCCTATACAAAGTGTTATAGTCGATAATGATTCTAGTGATAATGTATGTATCATGACATTATTCACACATTTGGGATATACACATAATGATTTATACCTTTCAACCAATATGGTTAAATCATTTGATGGGAAATCACAATAGGTGTTTGGTGAGGTTAATTTACCTTTATAAGTTGATCTAGTGCACATGACCATAAATTTTTTAGCTATACCAAAAATGAGAGTCTTTTATATGTTATTGGGATGACCTTGGATTCATAAGATCTATGCATTACCTTTCATAGTATATGTATGTCTCAACTATATTCATGTCAATAAGACAATCATAGTTTCACAGATTTAATATAAGCATCCACTACAACAAAGAAGTTTATTAAAAAATAATAAATCATATAACCTATTAAGGTTAGTCATGCATGAAAGGGTAAGAAAAAGATAATACCCTATCATAGTCAACCAATACTTGAGAGGCTATTACATCAGAGATACATAGTGGATTCCATGAAGTACCTATCTACACCCACATGAATAATCCAATTGTTGATAACATATCAACATGTTTACGAGAGGGTAAAAATAACCCAAATTTCACCAAAAGAGATACAGAGCACTAAATAATGGGTTCCATGAACCACTTCAGATTCTACTACCACTTCACAAACATAGATTCCTATGAGGCATACATAGAGTATCATAGATTATACAACTTTAGATTTGGCATATACATATGATCCTTGGTAGTATGAACAATATGTTATACACCATTTTGAGCCTAGATAATTCTATGAGAATCTATTAAATGGGATCAGAAGCTAGCACTTTATTTTTTAAATATTCATAATTTCAAAAAAAATAAAAAAATGATGAAAATAAAAAAATCAAATAAATAAAAATACAAAAAAAATTAGCATTTACATGTTTACTAGTTTTGCATATGTTGTTTAGTTTATGTTAGTAGATATCATGAAATGTTATTTATATACATAGATATGTTTCATGGTTACTTGAGTGTGATACAGACATACGATAGATCCACGATACATGCATATGAAAATTTTGGACCATTCCTCTTCCGACATGACACACTACATTAGGGGCATATTACTTCTTTTTATCATGATTGGTATAGGTTCTATTTTTTTATGATCACTTTACATTATCATGTTGAGATTATATACTAATGCTTACACATGCATACACTCATGCTTACATATTATACAATGAATTTCCTATGCTATTCTACAATACATTTTAATAACACGTGTATGTAGGGACTAGTATGCCATACTTATGCTAGTTGCTTATATCTCACCTATTCATATTGTCACATGGCTTATGTGTACTTCTTATTTTCTACCTTGTATTGATTATGGAACATTTAAACATGTTCCTTATTTTTTAGCCATAATTCCCTAAGTGTTTATTATTTATTTGATGGATATTTTGACATGTCCTACCCTTTGAGTGTGTGGCATTTGAAAATGCCCTTTGTTTTTGGTATCTGTAGACTCTTTTTGCATGATAGTGAGTGTTCTTGTGTGTGTGCTTGATTGTTTGGTGAGCTTGTGCTTGTTGCTTTTAGAATTTACCATGATCAATATCATGCATATTATGTCTTGTTATTTTTGGATACAGGGAGATTCATTGATACATATACTTAGAAATGATACCACTATATGATTATTTACTACATGGTTGATACAAATATAACATGGTTATCTTATCCTTTTGAGATAAGATTATTGTCATGTTACATTCCCATCTCCTCAAAGAGGGGGGAATATAAGTGGGGGAATGTCATAGATACATGATTGCACATACCCATATTTAGTAGAATTGGAAGAATTTGATACAATTTACATGATTTAGATATACACTTGGGTTAGAATTTTATGAATTTGGCATTGATTTTCATAGATTTAAGATATTATTTTTCAGATTAATGAAAAATATTATACACACTTTATAAATTAGTGGTTACGTTTTGATAGAGAATTTAACATGAGACATATTATAGGTGCATATGCAATATAAAACACTAAATCATAGATACCTATTCAAATTATATACACATTTATGTACCTTACCAAGATGTATCGTTGAGATTTTATCTATTTACAATAATTAGATATTTTAAGTAGTGTAATTGAGATTCAATTCCCTTGATGGGCTTGTCACTGCTCCCATTTTATATGTTGATATGGTTGTGTGATTGAGATTCAATGTACTTGATGGAATTAACACAACTCACCTTTACACCATATTGGGGGCAAGTTCACTCTCCAATTATCCTTTTCACATCACCAAGGTTTAATTTTGAACCTATTTCTCTCTCTCATGCTTCAGCTAAGAAGATTCATTACTACAGAAAACTACCAAGGGGAAACATGGTTGCATCGGCACATAGGCATACTACTTCCTTGCTCTATTCACTTTCAATCATTTTAAATCATTTCAATTTTTAGATTATATGCATTAATTATAATGTAACATGCTCTTGGTTGTAGGTAATACACATATTACATTCAAATATGGATAAAGTCAAATCAATGTGTGCTTTGCACACCAAAGTATGCATTTATTTTCTTTTAACCTAGTAATTTCATGCTTATGCATTACTAGATGAAATGGGGGAAAATGTAGATACTAGATCTAGATTTTATATGATAAACTAGTCTTGTACACTTTGAAAATATCACTCATGGTGTTTAATTCTAGATTATATCTTAAAATACTTATTTAGTAGATAGGGTTAAGATTATAAAAATGATAATGCACGAGGGTGATTATCAAATCTACAATAGGTTAATTGGGTGTTAAACTCATATATAAACATACACTAAATTTATTAACTAAGATAGGCTAAAAATAATGAGTACAACTATATTAAGTATATAAATGACAAATAAGTAATGTACATAGCTTTTTCTAATGCTAATGTAGTTTTGGGTCAAGAACAAGTTGAAAATAGACTAGAAGATGATTCTATAATAATCGTCAGATCTTGAATTTGATGCTTCTAAAACTATAGACACTAACATCAACTTAGAATGTTTATGTTGATGCTACTATTTGACCTTGATGCAAGTGTTTTATACAAAATTCCTGTTAGGAAAGGATGTGACATTTGGATTATTCTAGGTTTGACTTCTCCTTCTCTTTGGTGCATTCAGATTTAGGTCATGGACTATCGTTCCTCATGAATTTGTAAAACCTTAGTTTTCCATCTTCATAGTGACCTTGGAGAAAAATAGGTTAGTGGGCACATGGTGTCAATCTAACTTGAAAGACCCCTCTATCAATGAGTGCTGCCTACATATCTAACACTTTGAAAAGGGCCTTAGACTGATGTAGTTTTCCCTTACATGTTAGATTATGTGTGAATCATGTAATATGTGTAAAGAAAGTACAATAGTGACCTATCTTGTAACTTTAAAAATCAAGATCTTAGACTACTCCTTCAGTACTTAAGACTTGTAGATGTGTTATCCTTATGACTTGTATGGAAATGAGAATAAATAGGGAAGATTTGTTTAATTGAATGTTCTTTTATTCGAATGTTAGGTTTGTGTTAGGTGATGAATGACGTAGGGTTGATTTTTTATTTATATCAATCCCTTTGAATAAGTAACTTGCATTAAATGACTTAGGCTAATAGGTGAGGAATGAATGAGGGTTGATTATTTATTTATATCAATCCTTTTGAATAAGTAGCTCACATTAAATCACTTAGGCTGGCAAATAGGATATGTATCATTTACAAATTTGATGACTTTAGGGAAATAAACACTTACATTGGGTTATGTCATTCATGTTAATGCAGGTGTCTATCTTGATTATTAGTGCCTAGGGAATTAGAAAGTAGGTAAAGAGTCATATCTTGTAGAGATGGAAGATAAAAAGGTTTTAAGCATTTTGGGAAAGATAGAAGGTCTAAGTCATTAATGTTATACTAGTTAGACTAAGAGATATGCTAGGGGAACAAGATAAAACAAATATGATACTTTGAAAATTGAGAAAGGTACATAACTAAGAGGAATAACCAAGGTATGAGTTTGGAAGTGTACAAGACTAAGGTGCTATATAATCCATAAAATAGTATCTATGTTCCCCCCTTTAATCTAGCAATGAAATTATTAGTTTAAAGGAAAGGAATGTGTACCTGGGTATGTATAACACACTTTGCCTTTGTTTAAGTTTAACTTGAGTGCTTTTCTGGTGAGTGAACTACAATGAAGAGTATGTTATATTACATAATTAGTGCATATAATCTAGAATTAAAAGTACTTGAAAATATTAAAATTGAAAGATCAAGGTTTAAGAGTACTCCTATGTATCAATATAACTGCCTTGCCTATTATCAAGTTGATTTGAAATATGTATCATTATAAGACACTAAAAATGAGATTAGGAAGAATATATATAAATCTATAAAGTGCATATATCTAAGGAGATATAGATAGATAAAGAGAGATTGAAAGGCACATGCCCCAACCTTAGAGCAAAGGTGAGTTGCCACTCGGCCATTGAGATTAACTCAACCATACAACCCAATAATGCTTATAACCTAATGATCATGAGTGAAAAAAGTCAACTAATATTGTCAAATTTGTAAGGCTAGATGATACAATCAAGTCCAACCTAAAAACTTGGCAAGATTGAATGATTTAATCATCTCAACCATACCAAAAATGAATTGACTACCATAATATATTGGCTCAATATAATCCATGAAATTACATATTAGTGGTGATAAAATTACCATAGAGTTTTTTAAAATATGAAACTAATTTAAATGTTGTAATATTAGGTGCACATTTCATAACATATGCACCTTAGATATTTCTCATGCTAAAATTGTGTGTAATAATGGTACCAATGTATAAAATTATATCATAACTATGAATCTAAATCATATAACTATGTGATTTGGCCAATTTAGAAACTATGTAAGTGTGGAAAAAATGCTTCAAAATCATGCCCCCACTACATATGGAGAAACATGAAATAAGTGCCAATGTGGAGGACATGTTTCCAAAACATGCCCTCATTGAATCTAGAGATGTTGAATACTGAATAAGTGTGTAGAATCCATGCTTAGAAACCATGGTTATATGACATGATTTGGAAGCATGATTCATGCTTATATGACTATGAGTGTGTATAAGCCATGCTTAGATGACATTCCCCCATTGAAGTACCAAATAATGATTGAGTTGGATAATATGATTCCAAAGCACACCCCCATTAAGTTTGAAAACTATGCCAAATGCGGATAACATGTCTCTATGACATTCCATCACTAATATTCCCCCCATTTAGGGTGAGGGGAATAGAAAGTATTAGCTACCTTGCCTCAACAGGATAAGACAAATGTATAATATGTGAATGTAACCATGTATCATATAGAAAGGCATGAGTAGGTAGATATAGCATTGAAGCACATAGAATAATGTGATAATATGAAGGCCTAAGATGCATGATAAATATTATGGCAATTTTTATAGACTAATGGTATAAGCTCAACAATCAAAACAAGCACACAGACAAGATCAATCAAAATTAAATCAAAAGGCAATGACCCAAGGACACCATAAACATGGGGCATGTTCAAATGCCACATAATTTAAGGGAGATGACTTAGTCAAATGTCCATAAAATCAAGGATGAAATATTCAAATTTACATACAACAAATAATGACATATTAAATTGTCAAAGCAATTATACATAAGCACAGGGGCTACAAACAAAATATCATATTCAAATGCTCAAATAAACAAGACAATAGCAAGGCAAGACACCCAAGGAAGTGCATATAGGAAAGTGTACGCAGCCAACATAAACATATCATGGTATCTCATGGATCAAATGTGTTAACAAAAAATGACAAGTACATAGAATATCAAGTACCTTGTGAAAAATATAATCATGGATAAAGGCATATGTAATTACGTATAAGTTCAAACGTAATAATGAAAAGTGATACTTGAACCATATAAACTATGAGTATTATGATCATAGAGGTGGATGTACCCAATGTCCATATGACATGATTAGAAGAAAGTCAAAACATCCAAAATAAAAATATATCATGTATCTATGTATGCCTATATCATCATCAATTATAAGCATTATACATATGTGTATGTAAGTCTAAATGATATTCCATCCATTAACATGGAACCAACACATAGATGCCAATAAGCCACTATAATATGTAAGTGCCAAAAATATTTTGTATTTTTTAATGTATTTTTTATTTTTTTGGTATTTTTGGAATGTGAAAGGGAAAGGCTATCATATGATATGATCTAGAGGGTGATCACATATATCTCCCTAAAGTGAACCTGGTATAATAATCTAGTGACACTGTTGAGGAGCATGTATAGGTGTAATATCAATCATTGTAGTGTTTGTGATTCTTTATGTATGTAAAATATGACTTTGTGGTCTTGGATAAATACGGGCTTTGTGGAACCCATCATTGAGTGCTTTATGGTTTATTTGGAATAGTGGTAATAAGAACATGCGTATGTATTCTAGATACATAAACATGGTGTTTATTAGAAGATGGGGATTCTATGAAATCCATGAAATGTCTCTAATGTAATGGTCTCTAAAGTATTGGATGCTTAGTAAAGGGGATTGCTTGTTACTTACCCTTTTGTGGTAGATTAACCTTAGTAGGTTTGATAATTAGCTACTTTGGTATAATTTTCTATTGTGCAAGAAGATGCACATATTATGTTGTGGAGCCTATGTTCACATTACAATGTATTTTAAATATTGTACATTAAAATTTACTATACACTCTTAATATAATCTCGCCCATTAAAATGTTTCTATATGTGGTTTATCTATACTTGTATATGTGTGGTGTCATCATCCATGATTAATTGAGAACCATCATGGGTTGACTTGGCCCATGGTTTTATAAAACTTCTATTGGTTACCTATTAATGTAATTATATATGGATGGACATATAGTAGGTACTATATAGGAAGAACAAATTTTTGAGAAGGTGAACAGAGTGTGTGAATTCAAGTGTGAATTTGAGAAATTTTGTTGAGCACATCTCTAAATAATATTTATGCATTGTAATTGTGAAGAGATTGATCTAAGACTAGATTATACTCTTGTTGGATTATAATAGGATATAAGAGAGTGTTCTTGGTAGATGTAACCCATATTGGGTGAACCATGTTAAATACAATATTCTTGTTATGTATTTACATTTCTATTCTTTATGTATCTCTATTCATAGCTATTGTTATTTTGATTTTATGAAATTATTCCACATTAATTACTAACATCTCATATGGTATTATGGAAACTATAATTACCTAATTGGCATGAATGTATTTAACACACCCATGTACTGTATAAGGTACTGCTCAAAGTGTATGGATCCAAGGTCTTCCCAATAACATATCAAAGATGCTCATTGAAGGTATAACTGAAAGGGTAGTAACCACATGTGTGGGACTGATCTCTAAAGGTAGATAAATCTTGTCAAGAACCTTCTAGGAGGTCCTATCAAATTCTCTAACTAATCTAGTATAAGGATGTAAATCATGAGTAATATAACCTAAGTACATAAGTAATGTCATGGTAAAACATTATCACTTTCACCATTATCAATCATAACACTAAATATAAGGTGTTTATCAAGGTATGCTTGAATGAATAAAGAATGGAGATCAGAGACATCATCCTTAATCTCACATTCATGGAAAGAAATAAAAGGTATTATAACCATAAGAGGTATATGTCATGTATAAGTACCAATAATCCCATCTAATGTATGTTTATAATGTGATGGAGGAGGATGTGCATTATATGCCATTTCCACTTCTGGTTCCTTCTTAGAATGGTCTTACAAAGGATTGTTAAATATTTTCTATTTGTGATGATCACTAGGTTATGAACTTGATTCCATTGGAGGATCATCAAATGTAATATTTTGGTCATTAATAAGGTCTTAGATCTTATGCTTCAAGGTAAAACATCTATTCATTGAACTTCCTAGTCCCTGGTGATAATCACAATGAGCATTTATATGATATCCTTTAGGTATAGGTCTATTTATATTAACCTCAATAAGATGAGGGAGAGATATAAGTTGACACTCTACTAATCATGGGATTAGTGAGGTGAGAGATTCAGGTAAGCATGTAGATTATCTCTTTGGTGAATTAGATAGGACAAACTAATAATGTTGTTGTGACACTACATTAATAGTGGTGGTTGTTTCCTTTTTAGGCTCAAGAGGTTTTACATTATAACTTGGTTTAATTGTAGACTTGGTACTATATGTAGATGAAACTGGTGTGTTTGCTACATACTTGAGCTTAGTTAATTAAATAAGATTCATTTCATGGTCTTGTATAACATGGCATAGGTCATCAAAATTTTAAACTTCTTAAAAATAACAAACTCATGTAAATGAGTAAGTAGACTTTTCTTGAATATGTCTTGTAAATCCTTATCTACCACATGATTGGTATTTTTAGCTAGCATTGTCTTGTACCTTAAGACATATTCATTAATAGGTTTATTTGTTCCTTGTTTTATTTTGGCAATTTGTGCATAGGAAACTTTTTTGAAAATATTAATTGATAAGTGTACTAAAAATTGATATGTAAAAGGTTTGAATGTTTTCATGGATTGGAGAGGTAAGTCATCAAACCACCTCAAAGCATAGTCCTTAAGGCTTATTGGGAATAATTTGGTTAAAATTTTATCATTGGAGGCATATTCAAGGCATGCTGTATAAAAGGTTTGATGATGCTATTCAGGATCACCCTTACCATCATAACATATGAACTTAGGTGAAAGAAAACTAGTTGGAAAAAGGTGAAGATATATCTCAATTACAAGAGGGTTATGCAACACATCTTATGAGTCAATAACATGAGTAGACTTTAAATCATTTTATTCAATGTTTGTAACCTTATCCTTTGAGGTATTTATAACTTGAAGGAGTGTTTGAATTATGGACCCATTGTGGTTTAGATTATCAAGTTGAGTAATCACCAAAGGGAATGTAATCATGGTTTGAATAGGCATAAAAACCAATATTTGAGTTGAAACTATGGGTAATTCCATGGTCGATGTCAAAATAGTAGTTTTAGGAAATAAAGGTTAGAAGACATAATTTTGAAGGAGCCTTAGTTTTATCATGTTTACTTATTTCATCTCTTGTATGATACAAAAATGCATCTATTAATCTCTTGTTGTTATTGAGATGAATAATCAATGATTCTTTATCTTCCATCTAGAATTGGGTTTTTGCACATTTTCCATTGCTTCATAAATAAATAATTTAAAATTTGTAACAAAGTACAACAATTAGGAAAAAAATTAGAAAACCCTAATTGACCTAGGGTTTTATGTTCAAATATCAGGTTCACTAAATGTTGTGAATCCTTATTTAGTAGATAAGGTTAAGAATATGGAAATGAAAATAGACAATGGTGATGATCAGATCTACAATAAGCCGATTGGGTGATAAAATCAGATATAAACATACACAAAATTTCTTAATTGAGATAGGATAAAAATAATAAATATAACTATGCTAAATATAAAATTGATAAAGAAGTAATATACTTAGCTTATTCTCATGCTAATATAGTTTTGGATCTAGAAGAGGCTAAAAATAGACTAGAAGATGATTCTGGAACAATCATCATATTATGGATTTGATACTTCTGAAGCTGTAGACATTAATTTCAGACTAGGATGGTTATGTAAACACTACTTTTTAACCTTGATGCAAGTGTATTATACATAATACCTGATGGAAAAAGATGCAATCACTTGGATGCTTTTGGGTTTGACTTCATCTTCACTTTGTTGCATTAAGATCTAGTTCATGAAATGTTACTCATGAATTTGTAAAACCCTTGTTCTCCATATTCATAGTGACCTTGGGGAAAAGGGTTAATGGTGACATGGTGTCAATTTAACCCCAAAGACCCCTCTATAAATGAGCACTACCTACATAGCCAATACTTAGATGAGGGCCTCAGACTGATGTAGTTTTTCCCTACATGTTGGCTTGTGTGTGAATCATGTAATATGTACAAAGAAAGTACAATAATGACCTAGCTTATAACCTAGAAAATTGAGCTCTTTGGATACTCCTTCAGTAATTCAGACTTGTAGATGTGTTGTCCTTATGATTGGTATGGAAATAAGAATAAAAAGGGGAAGATTTATTTAATTAAATTATCTTTGAATGTTTTTTTATCTAAATGTTAGGTTTGTGCTAGGTGAAGAATGAATGAGGGTTGATATTGTATTTATATCAATCCCTTTAAGAAGTAACTCATATTAAAACACTTAGATCAACCATTAAAATTCTCTTCATTTACGAATTGGATTATTTTAGAGCACTAAACACTTACGTCAGGTCAAGATACTAGCATTAATGCAGGTGCCTATCCTAAGTTTTAGTGTCTAAGGAACAAGAAAGTAGGTATAGAATTAGAACTTGCAGAGTTAGAAGATAAACATGTTTTAAGCATTCTAGGAAAGATATAAGGTATAGGTCATCAACATAAGACTGGTCAGACTAAGAGATAGGATAAGGGGCATGAGATAAAGTAGATGTGAGACTTTAGAAAGTAGGAAAGATTCAAAACTAAGAGGAAGAACCAAGGCTTGAGTTTTCCAAGTGTACAAGATTAAGGTGTTATATAATCCATAAAATCATGTTTACACATGGATCAAAACTTCATTTCAAGACCTTTATTCTACCTAAAGGCTAATGTTCACCATCTCACTATGATAAAATGATTATCTTATAGTCTGACCCTATTTTTTAGATTACACAGATCACCCATAGCTCACAATATGATTAAAACCTAGTATGTATATCCTTCAATGTTAGTTACAAATCTTTAACATTTTCCTATTCTCTTATACACTACCATATAGATTTGTAAACTATGTTGACGCTAGTGTCTTTATTCTAATATTAGTGTTTGTACCTCACAAATAGTTAAATTTTAAAATATTTCAATATATATGGGTCAACCTATTTGTCTTAATTAACCTTCTCTTGAGATATTTTAAAAAGATGTGGTATGATTAAGAAATAAATCCCACTCATTTATCTATCAAACAAATACCAAGAAAGAACCTATCAAACTCATTATATCATTCACACAATTGAGTTATGTTGTCATGTTCTACCCTATTTTCATATCAATTATAGGAGAAATATTATTATAGGTCTAAACCATTCAAATAGTAGCCCATGAGTAGTATTTTTCAAGTTGAAAGATAGATCACTAAATTCACTTGCCTATATCATATTACACAATGTTAGCTCATAAACCCACATAAGGAGATAACTACATTAGTTTGAGGCCCTCTTCAAAGTATACGGCTATGTAGGTAGTGCTCATTGATTGAGGGGTCTTTGAGGTCAACCCAAATTCACTTGAGCCCACTAACCCATGTTTTTAAATATGACATGACCTAATTAGAGGACATAGGGTTTTGAATTACATATTGATATCTAGAAGTTGTGCACATAATTTAAACATACAATCTAAAAAGTGATACAGAATCCTAACAAGTACAAGTAGAATTTATAGAAAAGGACATGTAATTCACTATGGATAGAAGCATAAATTTTATTATGAAATAATTAATGCTAGTGTCCCTATTTTGATTGTAGTATTTAGTCTCACATAAAGTTGATTCCTAGAATTTAACAAATCATAGCTGAGAATAATTTTAATTATTTCTACACCTACACTTCTCAAATTTGATTGCACATCATTCAATAAGCTAAGTATTATTCCTTCTTCATGATTAATAAATTAAATTAGTGTTTGTCATCATACTTTATATATTTATCATATTTTCATAATTTAGCATTATAATTGAATATACTGTGAATCTAAATTATTTAATTGGTTTTTTTATAGGATAGTATTTTACTTAATTGATTAGGCTATTTTCCCAACCCTTATTTACAAAAAGGGTCAAACACTCTACACATTTTTTCAGACATCAAAGTTAAATAAATTATAATATATGTACTTATAATAGTACAATTTTATTCCTTCACAGCTATACCCACCATACTAGTATAATTTATTGCATTCAAAACTATACCAACCAACCTGATGTAGTTTATTTCTCCATCAACATATATTAAAACTATATTGACTAGCTTGGTATAATATTCCATCTCTAGATTAGGTCTAATTATATTAGTCATGTTAATACAATTTAATACATTAAATAGTTCTATATCTAATGTACCAACCACATTGGTGTAGTCTATTTATACCACTAATTATAATTCTAATGTATCGATCAAATCGATACAATCTGATTTTGATGTCTCTATGAAACAAACTACAATGGCCAGGATGATGCCATTATCTTATATTTATTCAACTATACTAATAATATTTAGACCACATGATTTGATTACAAACCTAATTTAATCTAAATTTATTGCTTCTATAGTTGACTCTCTTTATAACTAAATCCATCTTGCATAGTCTTGTCCAACTCATAACAACTTTCCTGAATGGGATCTCATAGAATAAATTTCAAGTTACCATCTCAAATAATGTTCATTGGGATCAAGAGGACTTATCCACATCACAAAAAATGACTCGTGAAACTTTTTTTGATATTAATATTCCTTGACCACCACCTGGGGGGTAAGAAGATACCTTGCCCAGGTATAAGGAATGAATTTTAAAATAATGGGAAGAGATGTCTATCTACGTTGATCAAAATACAAATGAATTTTCATTGTTAAATTTTCCTATAACCTCTATGATCCAAAAATAAATCTTAATTCATATGGATGACCTTCCATCGTCATCCAAGTTCATGATATTCATGTTAAGTGAGTTTTGATAAATAAAGGCTCTAGTACTTGTGTCACCTCCTTATAATTCATAAAAAAATTTAAGATACTCTAGATGTAGTCTTAAGTCTACCCAAAGCACATGCCAAAGATATGACCAAAGATATATTACTCCACTAGGATACATTTGGGTTCCTATCACCATACCACCTATCAAGGTTAGACTGACTGTTATGATTTTTAACTTTCCTCTACCATACAACATTCTAATTAGCCACCATTAGACTCATTTTATGAGGGTTGTGGCATTTTACACATGCCAATATGTTAAAATTTATTATAAGGGTGATATTTAAAATATTCAAGGTGCTTCAAATTTTGAACAATTATAAGAACATGGTGTCTTTAATATTCCAACCCTTGAGTCTTTGCCCAACATTCCCTTTCATAAATATCTATGCTTTAATTATCCTATCAACTCAAACTGAGGTTACATTGGTCACCTTGAGATTGTGGACAAAATATCACCTGTCCTCATAGATTATGATAATGATCAGTGTTATGAAATTATCCTAAAAATAAAAAACATTAAATCTCCCGTTTAGCATCATAGCTTAGTTTCCACTCTCCTTACAACCTCTTTTTTGTAAGATGATGACAAATGAGTTTTTTGATTTGTGGTCATTCCTAAGAAGTCAACTTCCCATACATCCTCTAGTTATTTAATGGTATAATCTCTCAACATCAATCTTATTACTACCAATTGTAGTGATCTTTATACCCTTGATGACCCATACTTATTTGGATACGCCCAATTTAAGGTTGTAAAAATTATTCATTACTATTCTTCTCTTTAGCAATCATTCGTGAAATATACATCTTCCTATAAATTAATTGACATTTTTTGTTCTCCTTTTGATTTTACTAAGTTTTTTCCTCCTTTGGTTGATGTCCAAAATTTAAAGATGGAATGCATTCTAGTTCTACTTCACTCATTTATCTCATTACTTTAGAGCCTCTTTGGATCATTCTTGAGGATCAATCCTTGAATAGACCTTACCTATTCACCAGATTATTTGATATTTCAAGTTAAATTATTCTAAGGATTCTAGCCAAACTTATATGGACCAAATTGAGGATGTCTCCCAAATAAAAACTAACACAATTTTTTATTTTCATAGAGTCTATGGTCAATCACAACACCAATACAAAGCATACCAAAAATATATAAACAAAATCATGTTCTTGAGTCAACCATTCTATGCTCTAATAATGATTATTTATTAGATGAGGCTATAAATATACCTCATTATGATTCTCCACATATGCCATATTCATAACCATACCCACCCACCCAAGAGGAAGAAGTATATTATGAGTTTCACAAGGTATTTGGTCATTCAACTAGAGAGTGTAGAACATATCAGATATTTTTAGCATAACAGAAGTTGCAAGGTCCAACTCCCACCATGGATAGTCAAACACCTTGGCCTACTAATATTAAATTTTCTTATTACTTAATGGGACAAGTGCACATTATTTGATTCACTATCAAGCCCTATAAAAGTATCATGATGTATTTCATCTTGAAACATCTATGTTTTCTAGTCTATCAAACATGCCACCATAAAATATCACACCTAATTATCCCAAAACATGGGGCAGTATAATGTCTTTGGCACTAGTGTTCTACACATCACATAGATGATGTATAATTATCCAACAACATTTTAGAGACTTTTTTATGCCTCCACCTCCATATTCCAAACATCACTCACATGGTCCTCTAAGATGGAGTAATAAACTCCCCTATAACCATATATTTTAGATCAGAGGATGTATGTGCCATGACATCACATACTCCTCACATTAAGTATTCCCATCATGAGATCCCATAACCTCATCCTCCTACCATACCTACCTTTTCCTTACAAATTATATGCCAAGTAGTCCTAACACAACTCTAAGAAAGATTAGAAGATACCATGATCTAAGCCAAATATCAATTGCATCAAGATTTAATAGATGTTATTGATAATGCTTGTTGAGACCTTTCCTGACACTTGTGAGTAGGTACTTATTTCATATCATTTATTTCAAATTATCACATGATTGGATTTCTATCATATGTGATGCTTGCTATCAATATCTTGATTATATCATGATGTTTTACATTTTAGAACTTTACTTTCTAGTATGTAAGTTTAATTTATATCATTTACAATAACTTTATAATTAGTTTTTGTATACCTTATGGATATTAGGCATCAACTTCAGTTTTTTTTTAGTATTTATAATTTTATAATCATCCTTAGTGTCCCTTGTCAATCTTAGATATCACATTTGGGTTTATTTTATCAATTTTTTTTCCATTTTTTTAGTTAGACTCAATTTTTTAGTAATTCACACTTGTTTTTTTAATTACCTCTCTTTTGGGATGACTTATCCTATCAATTATTATGATGGACCCTATTTAGGTTAGTAAAACATCATTAGTGACATGATTATCACATTTCATAACATAGCCTAGTAGCTTTCCTAACAATCAGATACTAACATATCATCATTATATCACCCTTTTTTACATCAATGGATCTTCCATGATCCCTATATTTCACTTTCCTTTCACTTGAGACACACTTAAGTTAGTTTTAATAAAAATCAATGTTAACATGTTAATTCTAAATGTTAAAAGTTAGATCACACCAAAATAGCTAATCTTTTTGGCACATCTCAAATTATAGTCAAAGCTCAAATTACACAATTAGCCTCATGGCATAACTGAGGTCCATTAGGGTATAGTAGGCTAGTAGATAAGGGTAAGAGGATCATCATCATCATCATCATCATCATCATCTATTTTCTCACATTTTATTTCCACCTACTTTCTCACACAAGTACCCAATATTTATAGTATACAAATAACTCTATAATGGGTCTTGAGGAGCAGGGAACATGTTGTGGGAAGGTAGGATATTTTCAAAATTTATGCATTACATCATTCATGGTATGATCTATATACTTCACTTATTAATTAATAATAGTTCATGTTTCAAGAATAAGATGGTATAAATATTTTGTGATAAATATAAGGTTCAACTTCCTTTTTTGACTCTTTATTACCCTGAAGGGAATGGTCAAGTGAAGACTATAAATAAGACAATTGTGAACATCTTAGGGAAAATAATTACTAAACATGGTGAAGATTGTCATTATCAAATTATATACACATTATAGTAATGTCTAAGAGTGTTGGGACAGTTATGGGAGGAACCCCATATTTTCTTATCTATGATGTGGAGGTAGACTGACCTTTAGAGTTTGATATTCCTTGTCTTCATTTTTCATTTAAATTTATTATCTAATAATGAATATAGAAAAAAATTAATACATTAATTGGAAATGTTTGATGAGGCATGTATACATGCTATTGAGCACTTGAGATTTTATAAAAATAACCTAAATAAATCTTATAACAAGAACATCAAATACTTTTATATTGGTGACTTGGTGCTAAAATAAAACTGAAAAAACCCAAATGCTAAAATGAAAATAAATTCAAATTCAAACTAATATGATTAGGTCCCTTTGTTATTACATATAAAACTAGTATAGGTACATATCATCTATTTACTTTAGAAGGAAAACATTTGAAGAATCCAATGGATATCATATACTTACACTAATTCTACACCTAGGTTATTTTTTTTTATATATTAATCTTCATGTATCATATATTTCCATTAGGGGCATTATACCCACACATTCCCATACTTTATTGCCTATGCATTTTCACTGGGGACATTATAAGCACACATTTCTAGACTTTACTATCATTACATATCTATTGGGGGAATCATACCCACACAAGTCTCACCAATTCTATCTATACATTTATATTGTGGTTATAATACCCACACATCCATTATGAGTTTCACTAATTATATTGAATGATATCAATGATGCCACATTATTACATTAGTTTTATACCATCCACATTTTAGAAACACAATTTCGCATCATGGGGGCACATTCCTCTTATACCCACATCACTTATTTTCATTGGGGGAATCATACTTATACATTATCCATGATCTTCATTGATATTTTATTAATTACATAGAGCTTACTACACCCATGTGATTATTGATCCTACATTTCTTTTATCATGATGAGTTCTCACACCTAATTCCATATTTGGGCATACTATTACAATGGGGCATTTCACATATCCTTATCTACATGTTATTATTAGGGAATATCACTTATCTCTCCATTCCCCTATCCCACCATCATATTGGTTACATATCCTTATTTAACTTTACATTATGATATATTTGTATGGTTACATACATGTGTTATAGATGTACTTTCAATTGTTATAATTGATAAGCTTATTTTGGTGAAACTGATAGAAGAACACACACAAACCTCATAACCCTAATCCCAAATATGTACTACTTATAGTGAAATCACATATTTACAACCCTTTCAACACTTAATGGCCTTATATACATTTCCCATATGTCACTTTTCCTATAGATGTTAACCTCAGTGTAACTTAAAGTCTTGACATGACCTCATCCCAAGGTGATGTACACTCAAGATAAAGTTTAATTTCCCTATTGTTAAATTTATAATTTATGTCAAAATTTCAAAATATGAAATAGATGGAAAGTGTTAGACCCTCTTCATTTTTTTCCCTATCTACTTATTCCCTTCACTTATCCCTCTACATGTCAAGAAGTGTGTATGATAAGAGGGTAAATTGGGCTTAGAAGAGGAAAGATAAAACCCTAAGGATGATTTTAGAGTAAAATTTTGATGAATTAAGGAAAGGAAATGTAACATGTATTTATATTTGAAATCCCATATTTAGATCCATTAATTCAAGGCTCAATCGTATTAGATATCTAATGCATGTTAAAAAACTTATGTTTATTGAGCATAATATTTTGCCACTAACAAAGCATCATCCACAAAGTGATTTATGGATTGTTAAAGTATGTAACAACCCCCTTAAATAAATACTTATAAAATTACTATTTACAAATATTTGTTTGTTTTAAATTTTAATATTCGTTTCAATAAATTATAGTTGACAATGTAATCAATATATGCTAATGCAATAATTTAATCAATCCATTTTAAAATTCTTGCCAAATTTTTTTGATAAATATTTATTTACATTAAATTTAAAACTTATAATCCATTATGTATCTCCAAATGTACCCTTTTTTCCAAAATAACATTAACTAATGTGTTCCTCTTGTTAAAAGATTTTCCACCAATCCCCAATCATTCTAAAGAACCAAGGGAACCATTTCTTATAACAAACCATCCAGAACAGGTAATGGTGATCAATTGTTCTAATTGATATGTAAAAAATTCCTTTTCTTAAAAAAAATGATTTAACATGTATCTTACAAAATTTCTATGATTTATAACCTAGACAATCGAGATTAAAATTAAAAAGATATTAAGAAACTTACACATGCATTATACCCTGAGTATCAATAGCTCAAAAAATAATCCTCATGCTGAGCTTCATAATGATTGGTTAATGAGTTGAACTAGATAGACATCCCCCTCATATGTCAATATGTGCCCTTTCTCATCTAAATTTTAGGAACTTGGAATTATGTCCAGTTGGATAGGCTTGGCCTTTATGACCCAATAAATAGGGTCCCTTTGAAAGAGCCTTTTTATCTTATATATTGATATTATTCTTAATTGGTTCATTAACTCCAAACAACATGTTAGGTATATTTACAAATTATATTACATATGAATATAGATTTCACCTTTGATTAAGTAGTTCATAAATTTTTTCTAAATTAGATATTTTTTACTTTCATAGTGGATGAATTAAAAAAAATATGTTGAATAAAAAATTTGTGAAGAAGTTTTTGATCAACATTTCAATGATCCACTATCATAGATAATATATATAAAATACCATGATGTATATTATTTTAAATGATCGATCAAAGAATATGATCTAAAAATTTCAATCAAAAACTTGTTCACGTAGTTTTTATCTAAAAGCCTCTTTTATATTTATCTAAAATTTACAACCCAAACTAATCAAATTTAAGGAAAAAACTAAGAAGTGGACAATTAATATGATCATGCTTGAAAAATAAGCTCCATCTATAGACCATGCTCAAATTCTACATGGTTCATTAAATGTGTAGACACTAATATTAACATTTAATGCTAACAATAATGTATTTGTGACTACCCCTTATAGACACTTAACCTATGCTCAATTCCATGTTTTTAAACTACAATTCCTTTAATTATATATAGATGACCATCTATCTTAAGGCAAATATAATACTAAATATTCCTATTCCTCACTCCAAGTAGCCTAGATTCACTACTTGATTGACTCATACTTCCTTTTTCATTGTCTTTATTCCTCAAACAAAACTGCTCCTTCAAAATAATCTTGTAGGTCGATCATGTATGAAACTATTAGCTTCATATTCCCACCAATTAATGGCTAATTTTCCAAATTAAAATACATCCAAATGGGTCATTATGCATGTTTTGCAATCCTAATTTGAGAAAATCCTAAAAGGTACACTATATAAGCACATTTTCTACCTATTTGTTCATTAGACTAAGAGGCTTCTATCATTGCAGTCACCAAAATATATAATTAAACATTAAGAGAAAATTAACAATTCTTTCCAATTCTAAATCCTTACAACCTAAGAATCCCTAAGCTAAGTCTAAATATAATAGCAAGGTCACAAATTATTTTTTCAAACACATAATCACACTAGAATTTCATCAACATATAACATTTCACTAGTATTGTACACACACCACCATACCATGGGAGAACTATATGGAGTTTGATCCCTATTTAGAGTATTGGTATGTAGGAAACACTCAACACATGAGGTGTTTAGGTCAAGCAAAACCCCAACCCCTTGCCTAGTTCCCCCATTTTATAATATGTGATCCCTCTTGTCATTGATCTAGTGTTAGATTAAAGAATAAGGCACACATTAGCTCTACAACAAAGTAAAGTAATTTGAATATAAATACATGACCTATAGGTGAAGTTACATTTATCAGAATTTACACATACATTAAAAACTTAAGAAATAAATTTGTGCCTTGTAGACATTCACACATGGTGATGAAGTCCAAACAATGTGGCTTTATCCTAGGATAACACAGAACCATGTTCTTGATCTAGAACAACCTCACATAATCTCACAGTCAATTTTATAGTTATTATTGCAAACATGTAGACCTGAGTTCAAGCTAAGTCATTTATCTTTTAATACTTTCCCCTTTTAGTACATTTCTAAAAATAGTAAGTTACAATCAGTTTTTTGTGATTATTGTATATCTTATGCATCTAATTTACTCAGTTTTTTATCTTAATTATATTAACCCCTAATCCAAATTTTGATTAAACAAAATTGCAAAGGCACTTTAAAAATGAAACACACTAAAATACATAAAATTTTAAGAAACCTGTCCTGAAAAAAGTTATAGATAGAGTGTTAAATATTGGTGGAATGGGATTTATAAGGATGGTGAATCTCATAAAATTGGTCTCTATGACTATGACAACAATGAAAAAAATGTATAAATTTGTCACATGTGTAAATAAAAATCTTATTTAATATTAACAATTTAGTAAAATCATTTGGTGAATTTTAGTTGTACTCTAAAATTCAAATTTCACTATTTAGTTTTCTATTCTTTTTATGGAGTCAAATGTGTGATGATAAACTTATTATAATTTGGACAAGTATGAGTCAACTTGCTACAGGGCTCAAGATTATGAGGTGTCATTTATGTCAAGTAACAAGGTGTTTGGAATTTTGGATGGTGGGGAATTAAGTTAAAAGTGAAACTTTAGTCTTTTAGGGTGATCTAAAATATTTCCTCTTTTAGTTAGATAAGTACAAATCATACTCCCTATCAAGAACTGATTAAGGATTGAAATGGCCTCAACTTTATATTTATAGGTGTCCTTGTAAGGTTGTAAGTCACACTAAACACCTTAAAATGTAGAGAAAGCTTATCAACTATGGGAGAATGTATTTCCATATTATTCTTATTCTAGAGAGAGAGAGTCACAGTCTTCAATACTACATTACTAGAATAAGAAATGTAGGGAAAAATTACAGATCTAAAATAGGCATTAAGAATCCTCAACCATTGACCAAGAACACCTTAGGTTGATCTTATCTACTCATTATTGTTTCAAAAGGTGTTGTGAGCAAAGATGTTGAGTGGAATTTTGCTTCTTTTGCTCCCACATTTACTCTAAAATCCCACTTAGTTTCAATAAATGGTGATGATACTATTTCCCTAAAAGTAAGATTAATAAGCTATCTAGGGTCGCAATGGGCAGCATCAGCCATTTATGTAAAAATTGTTATATTTAATTTGTCATTTTGTAATATTTGAATATTGTCGTATATTAATATGTAGTTATAATTCTTATTATTTTTCTTCCTCTTACTACATAGTTTTTATTATAAAATATATCAATAAAATTCTCATCATTTATGGTTATGGTTATACTATCATTAAAAACATCTCAATATTTGAATAACAATAGAGATTTCAAAATGCATTCTAGGCTTCGATAAGCACTATAATATTTGAAACATCACGTTGGCAACAAAATCATTGCATTTCATGAAAAATCATCACATGCCCACAAAAATGTATAAAGGTATAATAACATTTATATTGATCTAATGTAGGACACGTGCTAGTGATGGAAGAATTGAGAAATTATAGCCTAATAAACAAGTAAAATTGATTTTATTTTCATACTCGCATAACATCAAAGGATATTTTAGAGCCACATATAAAAGCCATAAATTTTTCAAAAGAAATGAAGGCTAAATTTATAAATTAGGAACAACACTACAATATCAAAAATCATCACATGCCTATAAAAGCATTGCAATGAAAACACACTTATTATGGAAAAACTAAACAAAACACCACAACAAAGGAAAACTTTAAGATGCATCAAATGAAAATAGTAGTGAGAAGTAAAACTAGCAAGGTCAATTGCAAATAATATCAATTACATGCATCACTTTTTAATTTTATGTATCAGGAGTCTGGACTCCAACATAACTGAAATCTAAGAAGCTTATTCCAAAATCTTAAAGATTAAAATAATATGCATAAATAAGATTGAAAAACCTGATTAGAGATTTGAATCTTTGGAAAATAAATTTAGAAGAGCACAACAAGGTAAAAAATAAAGCAATAGCAGCGATGTCTAGGAAAGAGTTGGAGGAGTTGTCAAATAAGATGTCAAAATTATAGATGTCATGAAAATATTTTGAGCAACTCAGATAGATTTCAAGCTCAGGTATGTGGAAATGGAAAATGAGTAAAAATGAGCATTTTGTATGGAGAGATCCATGATGTCTCTTTAGTCCTATGATTATTCACTATTCACTCATAAGAATTAATAGATGGTGCAAGTCCCAAAGAATTGAGAAAAAAAGTAATAAAAAATGAATACAAGATAATGGAAGAGAAAAATTGGGTTAAACTTTTCAAGTTACTATTTTTTGGGTTATTGAATGATTTTTTACATTTAATACTGACAAAAATGTCAGATGGAAAAATATGGTTGACTCCAACTCTAATTATCCCAATCAATGCATAAACCCTAGCTAGGATAACCAATCTACCTAATGAAGGGGAAATATTGCTTAATACAGGGCAACGAGTTTGTCACATATCATTAGGGAAGTCAAGAAAATATATATCAATGGAAGATGGGAATGAGATTAGTTCTCCCAAAAACTATGGATAATATCATGGTTCAAAAAATCATTGAGCATATTAGGGATAAATTTTGACATACAACTAAATATTGGAAAGATTTCCCAACATTCATAATTGTTATTGTGTACTAAATGGTAATTTCCAACATCAAATTCAATTGGCCTAAGTATTTATTTTGTAGTTGAATTGTTGGAGATACGTGAAAAATGTTTCAAGGTACAACACTCTATGAAATTTTAGTATAACTTTTTGCTAATTTTAATTATGTTTGTTTACTAGGAGACCCCAAAAGTAATAGTAACTCTTTTGTCAAAATATGAACCTAAAGTAAAATTTAGGAAGTATGCACTTTTAGAAGAAAAAGGGTATGTATTGTACACTTTAATTCTTGAAGTTGAGGGAGTTCATTAATAATAGCCTTATATTAGTGAATAACTTCATTAATGAGTACAAAGAGGATATGTATGTTAAATTTACTCGAGACCCAATTTATGTTGTGGTTATATGGCACACAAAGGTTCCTTCTAATACATGTTTATTAATGATGGAGGAATTTTATTGTGGGAATTGTCATGTCAACAAAGTATAGCTCTAAATTTGATGGTAAATCTAATTTATTTAGAAGATATAAAGAGTTTAAATGACCTAAACAAAAATTGACAAAAATTAGATACACAAGCACCCTAGAATCATTAAAATGATAGGAAAAAATCTCCTTGAAATTACATTGTTTTGATTTTCCTTAAAACAACAAATTTCATACAAATTATTCTAGTTTTATTGAATTCTTTATACCATATATCTAAACATCACAATCTATTTGATGATATCATTCATTACGAAAAATTTAAAAATGGCCAAATTTTTTGAAGTGTTCAATGAGCTTGGTAGTTGGCAATTTTTATGTAACCATTATTCAAGGATAATAGACAATAATGTAATCCCCTTTGTAATTGTGTAATTATATGCATGATTTATGTTATCTAGTTTGCATATGTTCATTTTTTAACTAGTTAAACATCAAAGGAAACACCATGGGTAAATGTTACCAAATGTGTGTTAAAACTAAAGCATATTCAAGTGAGGGTTTCAAAATGAATATATATTTTTTTAATAAACTACACTGCATAAAGGTAAAACTTACATGACATTATTTTTATATAATGACATATATATTTTCAATTATTACAATTAATAAATTTAATTTGGTAAACTTAATATAAGAATACATACGAACTTCATAAACTTAATCCCAAACACATATGCTTCTTATAATACAATCATATATTTATAACCTTTTCAACACTTAAATGTCCTTATATACATTTACCATATGTCACATTTCCTAGAGATGTGACCAAAGTGTGACTTAAAGTCTTGGCATAACCTCATGCTAAGGTGATGTAAACTTAACATAAAGTTCAAGTTATTTATTGTTAAATTCACAACACATTTATGTCAGATTATATCTTAAATTTTTTAAAAAATGAAGTGGAAGAAAAATGTTAAGACCCTTTTCATTGTTTTCCCTGCTTATTTGTTCCCTTCACTTATCCCTTTATATTATGACTTAGGATAAATTGGGCCTAAAAGTGGAAAGAGAAAAACCTAAAAATGAGTTTAGAGTAAAATCTTGATGAATCGAGAAGAGGTAATGTAACATGTGCCTAAATTAGAACCCCATATTACTTGTTCCCTTCACTTATCCCTCTACATTATGACTTGAGGATAAATTGGGCCTAGAAGTGAAAAGAGAAAAATCTAAAAATGAGTTTAGAATAAAAACTTGATGAATCAAGAAGAGGCAATGTAACATGTGCCTAAATTAAAACCCCATATTTTAGATCCATTAGTTCAAAGTCCTATCATATCAAGTATCTAATGCATGTTGAAAAGCTTATGCTTATTGAGCATAATATTTTTTCACTAACAAAGAATCATCAACAAATTGCAATTAGTGATTTATGGATTGTCAAAGTTGTTAAATACCCACTTTAATAAATGTGTTATAAACTTACTATTTTCAAAGAGTATTTTGTTATAAATTTTAATATTTATTTCAACAAATTATATTGACAATGTAATCAGTACATGTTGATGAAATAGTTTGATTGAAGTTAATGAACTTGTAAATATAAGTCCTCATCAAATATTAAACCGGGATAGTTGACAAAACATTTACAATTTATTGACTTATTCTCGTCAATTTTTTTTTATAAATAGTTATTTACATTAAATTCCCCATTTATAATCCAATATATATAATCAAATGTACCTTTTACTAAAACCCTGTTGACCAACATGTTTCTCCTGCTAAAGCCATTCCCACCAATCCCCACTCGACTTGAAGAACAAGGCAACCATTTCTTATAACAGACCATCCAGGCCAAATAATGGTGATCAACTGTTCTGATTGATATGTACTCATTTTCTTTTCCGGAAAAAAATGTTAATTCTGATTTCAAACCTAAACAGCCGAGATTAAAATTAAAAATATGTTAAGAAACTTGCCCGTGCATTATACCCTGAGAGTCAACAGCTCAAAAACAATCCTCAAACTGAGCTTCACGATGATTGGTTAGTGAGTTGAAGTAGATATACTTCCCCCTCATAGGTCAATATCTGCCCTTTCTCGGCTAAATTTCAGGGACTTGATATCTATCTGGTTGGATAGACTTGATTTTTATCTGCCCCAATAAATGGAGTCCCTTTGAAAGAGCCTTTCTGTCTCATACTGGTACTATTATTAACTTGTTCTCTGGGTATGGTTCTCTCAGATAATTCTCGTTTTATTCGATGTGCATGTTGATTCAAAATCCAACATTAATTGAGACATTTTTTACATCAATTGTTTTGTTTTCCGGAATGAGATCCAGTAATGGAGGATTTCTAAATCTTTTTGCGTAGATCCTATTTCTAGATGAGCTGTTCTTCCACCATAATTTTCTCTGAGTGTTGAAAGGATACAAGGATCCTTACTTCTATTAGCGCGATTCTTTAATTGCTTTCATGGCCAGATATCCTGGTCCTGTTGGCTCTTTTTTGTGAGGTAGTTGTTGCATTTGGTGTCGATTCGTCAACTATGGACAGCATGATAGGTATATTTACATATTATCTTACATATGAATATAGATCTTAACTTCCATTACGTGTAGCTCATAATATGTGTCTAAACAGATAGTTTATGCTTTTATACTTTGTGTTAATTATAAATAGCAGTTGTTTCAAAGTGAGGGTGTAAATTAATATGATTTTTTATTTATATTAATTTTTATATATGAAAATTTGAAAAACAATATTTTTATATTTTGGGGGAGGTTATAATGGAAAATGAGATTGTGTCTTCATATGATATTGTAATATGTTGTGTGGAGAGAAATGTCTCGTTTTATAGTGAATTTGAGCAACAAAATAGTGGGGAAGGGCAAAATCATATAGATCATGCAAGCGGTGAAATATTTTAAAGTGAACTGAGTGTTGATGGTGAGAGGCAATGTCAAGTTATTGTAGGTAGTATCTTATACCAGAAGGCCCATATCATACACTAGACCTAGATTCAAAGCAGTGAGTGGATTTACATGCCCTTCACCCATTATAAAGGGGTCAGTAGTTTACAGAGAGTCGACATTTTTGATTGGTCATTTTATATTCTCAAAGGTGGACGAAGATGTCATGAACACTAATTAGATTGTGATAGAGCTTCATATTCGATGTGGGGTTTGAATCATCACTATAATACCACTAACATAGGGCAAGACATTGAGGTTTTGGAATATATATTTATATATACACATATTTATGAGCATAAATATTATTAAATGTTATTGTAATATATAGATTATCATTAATATATGTATGTATGTAATAAAATTATTATTGTTATTATAATATTAATATAGTACTTATTATGTTTTTATTATAATAATTAAATATTAATATTAATATTTTAATATAAATTTATAATTAAATCAAGAGGCATTTTATAATGGCATTCATTCTAACTTTAAATTGCACATCTTATCATATCATCTTAATCTTCAATTTTTTATTGTATTTATGCATTTTATTTGTTAACTAGCATACATGACTTAAATAAATCTATATAAAATATATTGATAGATATCATTCTTGAAGTACTTATTCCATTAATGTCACAATTCAATATGATATTATATAAAATATATTAAAACTATCTAATATTATATTATATAGGCACTCACTAATATCACAACAAAATTTCAAGTAGTGATAAGATGCGATAGAATTAATTCAATATTGGCCAAATAGATGGGGTTCTAGTGCCCCAAATCTAACTAAACATTCCACCTTTTTAAGTTTGAGGACGTTTTTGGAAGGCCACCATTTTGAGCCAAAATCCCTCCAAATTTGATGAAATAAAATTCCACTCCTTACAATGAAAATAATGCATTTTGGTTATTGAGTCGAAAAACAAATCCTTGAGGTACTTCAAAGTAATTTTAATAGAATTAAAATTTCTACTAATTTTTTTTCCTTTTTTAATTGTGAAACTAAAGTTTAGTTTTCTTTACTTTATTTTTGCTTTTTTTTTAAATCTTTGTAGTAGTATTTCCATTATTCGACAGGCCCAAAATTAATTGTAAAGAATATTATCATCACTTCTCTTATCTCATGCATTTATGTTCCGATAGGGATTCTTCTAACAATTCTTTAAGAAAAAGCATTTAACGTTTTTGTATTTTCAATACGTTTCATATATTATTTTTATAACTTTCACTATTTTTTTCATAAGTTAGGTCGTCAATTTATAATGTTATATTATTATGATTATTCATAATATCAAATTATTAAGTGAATCTTTCATTGAAATTTGAGAAAATAAAAAATATTTATTGAAGATATCAATTATGATGTATTAGTCTTGGGTGACAAAAGTTTTATTAAATTTAACAATTTATAACTGAAATAAAAAATAAAACTATGCTTAGATTTGTAAACTAACACTGATCATATGACTCTTAAATTTGTGTAAAAATATTTATATTAATTACAATCAAAATATTAAGTTGAAGATTTTCATGAGCAATTTTAATTAGATATTAATTTTTGTAAGATTTTTAATCATATATATTTTGAGTATATGACTAAAATATACATGAGTAAAAATCTTACAAAAAGTAATATTTTATAATCAAAATATTTTTTAAATGCAATGTGAAATTAAGAGCACATGAAACTCTTAAAACATATATGTATTTCTTTTAATGTTTCCATTTTTTACTATGATTTATATGGGCAATGTTGAATAACAAAATATTTTAGACCCATTTGAAATAGAAGTGTCATATAATAAAATTCTAAAAATTAGATGTTTGTTGAGTTAAATTTATTAAGGATGAATTTGGAATGAATCAGATTTCTCAAGTGACTCCTAGTCTTCATGACTATTGCTATAGATGATAGACAAAAACCTTATACATAATTTTTATGTGTAGTTATATATGTACCAAATAAAATATGTCTAACAAATAGAATATGAACCAGAATAAGCAATTTAAGTAAAAATTAAAATATTATATTCAATAATCTCATTATTTATTTATATGTTTATTTCTTATTTTAAATTAATAATTAACTAGTTCATACATTTCTTAGAAAAATCTATATAAAAAATAGAGAGAAATATCATTATTGAGGTACCATATTCCATTTATTTAACAAATGCAAAATCATATAGATAACTCGAGAATGATATCTCTTAACATCTTTTATATAAATTTATCAAAAATATGTATTCTAGTTATAATACAATGATATATTATATAATAATTAATAATAATATTATATTATATATTTGTAATTATTCTAAATATAATATATTATTAAATATATTAAATATTACTATATATATATATATATAAAATTAAAAATATATTACAATAACAATGTAATATATTATTAATGATTTTATATAATTAAATATATATAATATTTATATTTATAAAATATTAATTATTATTTTATAATAATAATAATTATATATTACATAATATAAAAATATGTATAATTGTATATTAAAAAAATTATTATATATATATATATATATATATATATATATATATATATATATATATATATATATATATATATATATATATATATAATATAATATTAGATAGGGACCCTCCAACCCTGATATCTATCTAAAATATAATATAATATAATATAATTATATTTTTGGATGTGATGATCTTATATTATTATTTATTATATAAATTAATATTACAAATATAATTTATTTATATGTTGGGATGCAATTTTTTTCGTAAAACAGGATTTTATAAAGTAGAGGACTATAAATCGGTAGTTGTAGCTCATTTGAAAGCTATGACTATTGATCCTATCTCACCTTTTGTGCACAAAGGGTTAAGCAACAATACTCTTATATTTCAAGTACAAGTGATAGTAGAAAATGAGGTTGTGTGTTTCTTCTTATGACATAAAAATGTATTGTGTTAGGAGGAGATGTTTCATTTCATGGTGAACTTAAACAATGTTGAATTAGTGGGGAAGAAAAATCCATACATAACATATAAATGGTGAAATATTTTAAGGTGATATAAGTGATGATTGTGAGAGACAACGATAGGTTATTTCAAGTGACATCGTACCCTAGGCCCAAATGCAAGGTAGTGAATAGATTTACATAACCTATTATAATTATAGTCGTGTAATGTGAATATTTTGTTTTTGTAAAAAAAAATTATGTAAAACGAAAGAGTTTAAAGCAGTAATTATACTTCATTGAAAACATTATATATTTAGTTATATAATATTCATAAAATATAGTAAATTTTCTATTATATAACTAATATATATAAAAACTATAATAATATATAATATTATAATATAATAATATATATTAAAATATTATTATAATATATTAATATTTAAAAATACATTATACTATCTATATATAATTATAATATTATAAATTATTATATAATATTGTTCTATTACAATTATAAATATGTAATTAAAAAAAAACCTTTACATTAATATTATCATAATAAAAATATACTTTATATAAATGTTTTAATATTATAATAACTACAATATTTTTATCATATATTTTATGAATAATATATATTATAATAGTAATATATGTAGCAATAATAATTGATTTTTTTTTAACATTTATTACTTCGTTGTTACAAATACATAACTATTGTGACCTAATCAGAAATACGCCATTTTTAAGACACTTTTACTTTGGACGAAGCGATTTTGGAAATTAAAAGGCTCGGCGAGCTTAGTTTCAGAAATAGAAAAATCAGATGAAAATGGACATAACCAATTATTCAAAAGTATCGAAATATGTCAAAATATAAGATTATGGAAGTTCATGTGTTATGCTATACAGCTTTTAGTTTATTTTTTCTATTCATCTCCAAACACATGGCATTTCAGATTATTTTTTATTCATGAAATATTCTATTATGTAGTATATGTGTATTTGTTGGATCAATATTTCATCCATTTTTTTTTTTGAAAGTTTACAATATATTTTTCTTGTGTATTTTGGATTTATTGAAATGATTATTGGTTCTATTTTTATAAAAGAAAAGTTGTATACGTATATTTTTTTTTGTATTTGTAAAGTATATAAGTGAGAATGTCACAACTTATATGTTAATGTGGATTAAACGGACAATTATTATATTCATTGAAGTTGGCTCATGATGAGAATTTTAATTTTTCTATTTTTTAAAGTATACAAGTGTTTTTTTTAATTGGTAATCATATTTTATTGGAGCTAGGAACTAGAAAGTGCTTTTAATCACTCGAACAACACCCAGTTTAGGACACAATTGGGGGCCCTAAATCTCTCAGACTACCTCGTTGGAACACTATAGTCCACATACCTCAAGCAACCAAAATCATCTCCTCTACCATGGGGCCCACCTGCATGCTCCATAGGAATCATCATCGACCACCAACGTTGACCACTAGCGATCGAATATGATCCACTACCAGTGTACCTGATACTCATGACCACAATCGGCTTCACATACCTCAATGAGAATCAAACCTTGGTGGACTTGGATACATCCAAATGACCTAACCAACTCACCCCCATCTCATTGGCCAGTATGCAGGGATTGGCTAATATGTTTTAACACTAGTTTTTATGATAATGATTTTTTTTTAAATTTTTGTGATGGGAGAAAAGAAATGGAAAGTCATTGGAGGACAAAACTAGTAACACCATGTGAGACCAATCAATGCCTAGATCAATTGAAAGCCATATTCAACACGACACATGAACAACAAATAAAATCAAGATTGAAAATTGTAACTAATGATTGACACCACTTCAGTTGTGGATATTAATAGTATTAATAGACTAAATAAATAAATAAATGGGTATTAATAAACATACAAAAATTTGGTCTTCCAACTAGTAGATAGCGGAAAAAAAGTTGTGCCTTGTATTAAATTGAAAAATAATTTGAACTGAATAATATAAGAAATCATCTCTTACATACCAAATGATCTAACAGAGATACAATCTATATATAGTTCATATGATAACTCTTTAAAAGTTCTCAATTATATATGATAGCATGTGCATCCCCTCCTTTGTTATTCCTCACATTTAAAACTGAAAAGAAAAAGGCTTTTACACACACAATGTTGTTAGATTTAGAAAGTACATATATAAGTACAGACATGGCCATTGAATAAGGTTGTATTAAACATTGTATGGTGCCCTGCAAAGACTTTGTAGCTCAGAAAATTATGATGCATTCAAGTTTTGTTGTAGTCGCTTCAGCACAATGGATGGATTAGACACAGTGAAAGGTTAAAACATCGAAAGTGTAATTGCATGTCAATATTAATTATATATATATATATATATATATATATATATGGTTGTATTCTATTATTCTGGTGTAAATTAATATACAAGATTTTCGACGTAATATATATATTGTATATTCCAAAGGAAATATAATCATTTTTCCGTATGATCCAACAATTTATGTTCGGTATGACAGTGTGCTTGTCCTTTGTGCATTTAATCTGAATCAACTGCTTACCGATGACGGGATGGATCGAAGATAATACTGCCTTGCAAGTTGATCGTATTTAATTATTGCACCAGCTCACTGATCACTGATTTCACGCACTATTTGTACTGCATCCCCTCTCACATCTGTAAACCCTAATTATAAAAAGATTATGATTGGATGGAGCTTATATATCAATTATATGAAAAAGTGTAAAGAGTGTATTCATGAACATATTTTTAGTACTAAAAAAATAAAAAAATAAATAGAAAAAAAAATTTATGAAGAGAATAATTTTTTGTTTAAGTTTTTAATCATATTTTATGATCCATCATCAAGAAAAATATATAAAAAATTATGAAATGTGATTAAAAATATGGATTAAAAAAAAAATTATATTATTTTAAACCAAAAATTTCTTTTATATTTATTTAAATTTTATAATTCAAACTAATCCAATGTAAAGAAAAAATATAACAAATAAACATTTAATATGATTTTGCTTGAAACCCCCCTCCATCTACTCAAATACCATTGGGTTCATTAAATGTCAAAAGAACTAAAAAAATAAAACACACCAAAAGATGGAAAATTTAAAGAAACTTGCTCCTAACATAAAATTATAAATAGGGTACCAAATCTTAGATGGAATAGGATTTATAAGGGTGGAGAATCTTGTAAAATTGGTTTATAATAATAATAATAATAATAATAATAATAATAATAATAATAATAATAATAATAATAATAATAATAATAATAATAATAATAATAATAATAATAATAATAATATAGGTGTAAAGATAAATCTTATCTAATATTTCTAATTTAATAAAATTGTTTGGCAAATTTTAATTGTATTTTGAAAGTTATATTTCATTGTTTGACTATTTTATTTATGGATTTAAATGTGATATAACAAACTTATCATAATTTGGTTAAGTATAAGTCACCTTTTTATAGGGCTTAAGATTGAGAGGTCTCATTTATGTCAAGGAAAAAGGTGTTTTTAATTTTGGATGGTGGAAAATTAAGTTGAAAGTGAAACTTTAATCTTTGAAAGCGATCTAATATCTTTCTTCTTTTGGTTAGATAAGTACTAGTCGCTTTCCTAGTCAGAGACTAATAAGGTTGAAGATGGCCTCGAATTTATATTTATAGGTGTCATTTTAAGGTTGTGAAGTCACACTAAATATACTAAAATAGAATGAAGCCTCTCAACGGTAATAGAATGTGTTCCCATCTTATTCCTAATCTGATGAGAGTATCACATTTTTCAATCTTAAATTATTAGAATAAGAAGCCTATGGGAAAATGTTGGGTCTTCTAGAGGAATTAAGAAGGCCCAACTGTTGACCAAGAGCACCTTAGGTTGACTTTATATACTCACCTTTGTTGCAAAAGGGAGTGTGAGAAAAAATATTGAGTGGAATTTTTCTCCTTTGGCTACCATGTTTTCTATAAAACTCCACTCAACATCAATGAATGGTGATGCTACCATTTCCCTAAAGTTCAAATTGATAAGCTTGCCAGGGTGGTCATGGGCGATATAAGCCATTTGTGCAACCTTATTGATATTTAATTTGTCATATTTCTCATTATGTAATATTTTAATATTGTGATATTTTAATATATACCTTTTCATTCTATTTTTCTTCCTCCTACTACACAGTTGCTATCATTATTTAATATATCAAAAAAAGATATTATTATTTATGGTTATGATTATGATATCATTAAAAAGCATCACAATATTGAAATAGCAACATAGATTTTGAAAAGCATTTTAGGTTTTAATAAGCAGCATAGGCTATGAATCATTGTGTTGGCAACAATAGAATTGCATTACATGTAAATAATTACATGCCTGCAAAAATGTAGTACCTAAAAAGGTATAATGGCATTTAATATCATTTTAATGTAGGACGTGTACTAGTGATAGAAGAATCAAGAAATCATAGCCTAATAAACAAGGAAAAATAATTTTATTTTCATACTCGCATATCATTAAAGGAGATTTTAAAGCCAAACATTAAAGTTATAATTTTTTTTTGAGAAAAAAGGAAGGCTAAATTTAGAAATTAGAAACAACACTAAAATATATAAAAGCATCACATGCCTACCAAAGCATTGCAGTGAAAACACACTCTTAGTGTGGAAAAACTAAATAAAGCACCATACTGAAGGAAAACTTTGTGATGCATCAACTGACAAAAGCAACAAGAAGTAAAACTAGCAAGGTCAATTGCAATTAATGTCAATTACACCCATCATTTTTCAATTTTATGTCTCGATTCTAGACTCCAACATAATAAAAAATTGAAAAGCTTATTGCAAAATCACAAAGATTAAAAGAATCCATATAAATAAGAGTGAAACCCTTGATTGGTGATTTGTATCTTTAGTGACTAAATTTTGAAGAGTGTAACAAGGTGAAAAACATACCAATGACAATTATGTCTAGGGAAGAGTTTGAAGAGTTGCAAAATAAAATGCCAAAGGTGCATATGTCACGAGAATGAATATTTTGATAAATTCAATTATTATTTCAAGCTTGGGTATGTCAAATTGGGGAATGAATAAAAATTGAGACTTTGCATGGAGGGATCCATAATGTCTCGTTAGTCTGATGATTATCAACTATTCGTTAATAAGGATTTATGGATGGTGCAAGGCCCAAAAAATCTGAGCGATAAAGTAATCAAGAATGAATACAAGATAATGGAAGAGAAAAATTGAGCTAAACTTCTCGAGTTACCATTATTTGGGCTTTTGAACAATTTTGTGCATTTGATACTAACAAGAATGATAGATGGAAACATTTGGTTGACTCTAAATCTAATTACCCTAGTCAATGCATAAACCCTAGCTAGGATAACCAATCTACTTAATGAAGTGGAAAATATTACTCAATATAAGGGAAAGAGTCTATGTATCATCAATGAAGTCAAGAAAATATAATAATGAAAGATGAGAAAGAGAGCAGTTCACCCAAAAACTATAGATAATATCATAGTTCAAAAACCTACTAAATATGTTTGGGATCATTTCTAGCATACAATTAAAGATTGAAAGGATATCCCAACATGTATAATTACTATTACATACCAAATGGTGGCTTCCAACATCAAATTCAATTGGTTTAAGTACCTTTTATCAAACTATAACCCTGAGTATATTTTTTTGACTAGTTTTAATAATAATTGTTTACTAAAAGATATCGAAATTAATAGTAATTCTTTTATCAAACTATATTTCTGAACTAAAATTTAAAAAATATTCATTTTTAGAGGAAAAAGGGTGTGTATTGTATAAGGAGGTCAAAAATGATTTAACACTTTAGTTATTGGAGTTGAGAGAGCTCATCAATAATAGCCTTAAAGTATTGAAAAGTTTCATTAACAAATATGAAGAGGATATATATGTTAGATTCACTTGAAACTTAATTTATATTATGGTTATATGGCACACAAAAATCCGTTATAATCTATTTTGTTATAATCTATTTCCATTAATAATAATAGATGAATTTTTACCATAGAAATTGTGACGTCAACAAATTATAGCTCTAAAATTAATGATAAATCTAATTTCTTTGAAAGAAAATATAAAGATGTTAGATAACCTAAATAAAAATTTGACAAAAATTAAATACATAAGCACCCTGGTATCTTGAAAATGATAGGAGGAGATCTCCTTGAAATTGAACTATTTTGATTTTCCTTTCGTACAAACTATTTTAATTTTATTGAATGTTTTATACCATATATCTGAACATCAAAATCTCTTCGATGATATCATTGTGATCTCTTTCATGATGTCACTCGGTAAGTTAAAATAATAATTGACGAAATTATTTAAATTGTTCAGTGAGCTTAGGAGTCGGCAATTTTTATGTAACCATCTTTCAGTTATCATAATAAGACAGCAATGTAATCCCTGGTGTAGTTGTGCAATTATATGCAAGATTTTTTTAATCTGGTTTGCACCATTTCACTTTCGAACTGGTTAAACAACAAAGGAAGCACCATAGGTAAATGTTATCAAATGTGAGCTGATGCTGAGTTTTTTTTTACTTTTTAAAACATGGTTCACCTTTAAAAAAATGCATTATACCCTGAGAGTCAACAGCTCAAAAACAATCCCCAAGCTGATCTTCACGATGATTGGTTAGTGAGTTGAAGTAGATATACATCCCCCTCATGTGTCAATATCTGCCCTTCTCAGCCAAATTTTAGGGACTTGGAAATATATCTGGTTGGATAGACTTGGCATTTATGACCCAATAAATGGGGTCCCTTTGATAGAGCGTTTGTGTCTTCTATAAGGTATGTCTTAATACTGGTACTGTTCTCGGAGACGGATCTCGTTTAATTCGATGGGCATTTTGATTCAAAATTTAATATTAATTGAGACGATTTTTACATCAATTGTTAAGTTTTCTGGAATGAGATCCATTAATGGAGGATTCCTAAATCCTTTTGCATTGATCCTATATCTAGATGAGCTCTTCTTCTGCTACAACTTGAAAAGAATTTTGAAAATATATGAGTATCCTGACCTCTATTAGCGGGGTTCTTTAATTGCTTCCATGGCCAGGTATCCTGGCCCTATTTTCTATTTTTTTTCGGGTGATTGTAGTCGTATTTGGTGTTGGTTTGACAACCAAATTACTAATATTATAAATAACAGTTAATACAAGTTAATATCTAGATTCGTATGCAAGATAATATGTAAAATATACCTAAAATATGGATTCACATGTGTGACAATAAATTTATTATAAATTAGTTAAGCATGAGTCACCTTTTTATAGGGTTCAAGATTTTGACATGTTACTTTTGTCACATAATAAAGTGTTTTGAATTATGAATGGTGAGGAATTAAGTTGAAAGTAAAATTTTGATCTTTGAAGGTGATCTCAAATATTTCTTCTTTTTGATTAGAAACGTTTGAATTAGGTATTAATAATGTTGGAGACAATCTCGAATTTTAATTTATAGATGTTATTGTAACATTGTGAAGTGACATTAAATGTACTAAAATGAAAAAAAAGCCTCCCAATAACGAGATAATGTGTTTCCATATTATTCTTTATTATAATAAGAGAGTCGCAGTCTTCAGTCCTAAATTATTAAAATAAAAAACATAGGATAAGGCATGAATAAGTCACGATCGTTGACCAAGAGCATCTTAGGTCAACTTTGTATGCTCAACTTTATTGTAAAATATGATATTTGTAAACATGTTGAGTGGAGTTTTGCTCCTTTGGCTCCCACATTTGTTCTAAAATCCCATTCAGTATCAATGAATGGTGACGCTACCATTTCCCTAGAGGTAGGATTAATAAGCTTTTCAAGGTGGCTATGGGTTGTATAAGCCATTTATGCAACACCAGTGATATTGTATTTTTTTATATTTGTACTTATGTGATATTTTAATATGTAGTTACTTTTCATCCTACTTTCCTTCCTCTTATTATATAATTGCTATCATTAAATATATAAAAAAAAACTCATTATTTTTAGTTATAGTTATACTATCATTAAAAGCATCGCAAAGCAACATAGATTGTGAAAGCTTTGATAAGCATTATAGCCTTACAATAATATTGGCAGTAAAAGCATCACGTGCCTACAAAAACTTAGTACCTACAAATGTAAAATGGCATTTAAAATTATGATACATTCAAGTTTTGTTGTAGTCGCTTCAGCACAATAGATGGATTAGACAGTGAAAGGTTAAAACGTCGAAAGTGTAATTGCATGTCAATATAATATATATAGTGATTTATATATATATGGTTGTATTCTATTATTTTGGTGTAAATTAATATACAAGATTTCCGACGTAATATATATTGTATATTCCAAAGGAAATATAATCATTTTTTCGTATGATCCAACAATTGATGTTCGGTATGACAGTGTGCTTGTCCTTTGTGCATTTAATGTGAATCAACTGCTTACCGACGACGGGATGGATCGAAGATAATACCGCCTTGCAAGTTGATCGTATTTAATTATTGCACCAGCTCACTGATCACTGATTTCACGCACTATTTGTACTGCATCCCCTCTCACATCTGTAAACCCTAATTACAAAAAGATTATGATTGGATGGAGTTTATATATCATTTATATGAAAAGGTGTAAAGAGTGTATTCATAAACATATTTTTAGTATTAAAAAAAAAATAGAAAAAAAAATTATGAAGAGAGTAATTTTTTGTTTAAGTTTTTAATCATATTTATGATCCATCATCAAGAAAAATATATAAAAAATTATGAAATGTGATTAAAAATATGGATAAAAAAAAATTATACTATTTTAAACTAAAAATCTCTTTTATATTTATTTAAATTTTACAATTCAAACTAATCAAATGTAAAGAAAAAATATAACAAATAAACATTTAATATGATTTTGCTTGAAACCACCCTGCGTCTACTCAAATACCATTGGGTTCATTAAATGGCAAAAGAACTTAAAAAAATAAAACACACCAAAAGATAGAAAATTTAAAGAAACTTGCTCCTAACATAAAATTATAAATAGGGTACCAAATCTTAGATGGAATAGGATTTATAAGGGTGGAGAATCTTGTAAAATTGGTTTTTATAATTATAAAAAAATAAAATAAATTATAAATTTATTATAGGTGTAAAGATAAATCTTGTCTGAGATAAGAGCACCAAAAATAGGGAAGGATACTGATGAGAGGAAGATGACGGGCTACATCATGTGCAGGTCGCGACCGAGCTAGGGCAGCCATGCCCTAGCCTATTCAAAGCGGTGGGTTGGTGTGCGCAAGTGTAGTTTGGGGGAGCGAGGGAGTGGTGCAGCATTGAGGCGTCGGGCAGAGGCGTTGCAGGGTCACGTTGGACCAAGAAGGGCGTGATCATGGCTCAACAGGAGCCTTTAAAAACCACGCTTGGCAAAAGCTTTAGTGTAGTTGTGGGCATGAACAGGCAGGAACAATAAGGTAAATTAGTAGGTCAGGGGTTTTCTTCCCAGAATCCAGGAGCAATGGAATGGAGCTTGCCCGAGGGATCCAGGATTATGAAGATTAATGGTTGCCTAGAGAAATGCAAGGAACGACCTAAACTGGTAATTCCTTTCGATATGATTTCGGAGGATGTGGAATATTATTCCAAGCATTCTTTGTATTGCAAGTTTTTGGGTCTGAAAGTTTCCCTTCAATTTATGGAGGGTTGGGCCAGGAGAGTGTGGGAGCCAGAGAGAGAAATGGAGGTCACGTTATTGGCAAATAACTACTTCATGGTCACATTTGTATGCCTGGCTGACCGCAACAGGGTTTTTGAGGGAGGGTCATACTTTTATAATCAGGTCAAACGTTTTGTTAAACCTTGGCATGCTGGGTTTAATCCTTCTGAGGAATTACCAACTCGGGTTTCGGTATGGGTTAGGCTCCCCAAACTTCCTATTGAATGCTGTCGTGAGGATGTTCTCTTGATGTTAGCCTCGATGCTTGGAACGCTGGTGGGGTCTTTAACTCAAACTTTAGGTAAGAAAGTCATGACTTTTGCCCGAATTTGTGTGAAAATTGATTTGAGCAAACCATTGCCTGATGCGCAAGAGATGAGTGTAGGCTCATACTCCTGGGTGCAACAATTAGACTATGAGACCCTTCCCTTCAGGGGTCGCCTTTGCCATGAGTATGGACACCTGGTGTGCAGATGTCTAAAGGCTAAGCCAATGGAGCAACATCCCCAGCTGCCACCTAGCAGCATTCCCAGCACCGATAAAGGGAATAAATTGGAGGTTGGGGAGAGTAGGGATGCTGAAGGTTTTGTACATGTGAAAGCTCGAAGCCGTAACAGGGGCCAAAAGAGGGCCCTTAGGGAGAGGCAGGATGATGACTCTTTCAACAGGTTTGAAATCTTGGACGGATTGGGCCAACAAGAAGTAATTTTGAAATTAATGAGTGTGGAGTAGTTCGTGGGAGGTTCAGTACCAGAGATTAGTTCAGCCAATCCTTCGGTGGTTCTTCAGGAAGAGTCGGCCTTACCCATGGTTGTTGAAGGGCAGACAGAGGAATTGGGGGGGAGGCGACAGGTAGGGACCTGAAATAGAGTGGAGATGACCTGTACCCTTTGAAAAGGGTTGTGGGGACAGAGGTTGACAAGAAAGGAAAATTTTATCCTCACCTAGGTATTCTCTAGAGGGAGGGAAAGAAGGGGATGTCAAAAAAAAAGTGCCAAAGTGGGATGCAAGAAGGACACAGACAGACTCAAGATGATTGGGGAGACCTTGGTGGAGTCAAGTGCGGTTAAGACCTTAGACTCACACTTCTTAACTCCTCTGAAATGATATTATCTCGTAGAATGTAAGGGGACTGAACAGCGGTCCCAGACGAAAGGCTGTTAGGGAATTAGTTAGATGTCAAGCACCTATTATTCTCTTTCTCAAAGAAATGAAAGTTTCTCTGGATGATATGAGGAATATTGCACTTAAGTTATGGAGGTATGGTTCATGGCGATGCATTGGAGCTCATGGATCTTCGGGGGGCGTGGCTTGTTTTTGGAATCCACGCAAGATCCAACCTATGTCCTGGATTTCCTTTAAATCCTCTTTATCTATGGTGGCTTCATGTATTGAGTTGGGTGAATCAGTCCTTTTTTCTAATGTTTATGCTCCTACAGATTTCCAAGGTAAACTTCTTGTTGGGAAAACATCCACTTTCTTTGTAATTATTTCCCTATTTGCCATGGATTGTGGCGAGAGACTTTAATGTTATTCTTGATTTAACGGAGAAGAGAGGAGGTAATGCACGGCTGGAACCTTCTTCTCTCCTACTCTGGGATAATATCAAGGCACTCAATTTAGTGGATATCAAGCCAGTTAATGAATGCTTTACCTAGAACAATCAAAGAATGGGGGACAGGTGCATTGCAGAGCATTTAGATAGATTCATGACCTCCTGTTATTGGGTGGGAGGTTCGTGGTCTTCCTATCTTGAGATTCTTGATTGGAGGGGCTCAAACCACTGGCCAATAAAATTGGTCATTTCTTCTACTCGTGAGCCTCTGAAGGCGCCTTTCAAGTTTCAGCTTATGTGGCTCAAGGACCCAGACTTGTTTGGACGAGTGGCAGATTGGTGGAGGAGGGGCAGGCCTCCTGTTGGAACAGCAATGTATACTTTTGTTAAGCTTCTCCAATTTGTCAAGTACCAGCTCAAAAAGTGGAATCGACAAAGTTTTGGGAACATTTTCCAAAAGAAAAATGAGGTGCAGATGGAGCTGAATGTCATTACCAGAACCATTAGGGATGAGGGAATGACTGAGGTTTTGCTGAGGGAGGAAGCCAGGGCCTTAAAAGCTTTGGAGGAATGGGAACTAAGGGAGGAAATCTTTTGGAAACAAAAGGCCTGAATCGAATGGCTTAGAGAAGGGGATAAGAACACAGCCTTCTTCTTCAATTTGGTTTGGGCTAGACAGCATGGCATGGGGATTAATTCTTTGGTGTTGGACAGTGGGGAGACTGTTTCTTCTACACAGGGTATCATTACTGAGGTAGTGCAGTATTTTGCTTCATTATTCAAGGAGGAACCGCAAGGGGACTCTGCTGAAGAGGTCTAGATCCTGTCTTGTATCCCCTCTTTGGTGACCAGGGATATGAATGAGCATTTGATGAGGGATATATCCTTGGAAGAGTTAAGAAAGATAGTCTTTATGATGCAAAAAGGAAAGGCACCTGGTCCAAATGGCTTCTTGATTGAGTTCTTCCACGAATTTTGGGAAATTATTAAATTTGACCTCCTGGTTGTTGTTCAAGAATCCCAGAGGAACAAGCAAATGCTTCAGGCTTTGAATTCCACCTTTCTGGCTCTCATTCCTAAGGGTGCAGGGGCTGATAGGCTGAGTCTTTTTAGGCTCATTTCTCTCTGCAATGTCGTTTATAAAAATATTTCTAAGTTGATCACTGAGAGGTTAAAAAAGTGGCTGCCTGCGCTTATCTCAGAGGAACAAGGTGGCTTTGTTGAGGGCTGACAAGATTTTGGATGGAGTGGTGATGGCTACTGAGACTATATACTCCATGACTCAGTCCAATGAGAAGGCGATGTTTATCAAGCTGGATATGTCAAAGGCCTATGATAGAGTTTGGTGGTCCTTCCTCCAGAAGGTCTTGGACACCTTTGGCCTTGCAGAGGATTGGATTTGTTGGGTTTTGAGTTGTGTGAACTCAACCTCTTTTTTAATTTTGATTAATGGTGAGCACTCTAAACTCTTTAGGGCTTCTCGTGGATTGAGGCAAGGCGACCCTCTTTCTCCTTGTTTCTTTTATTGGTGGAATGCTTGGGTCGATTGATCAAAAGAAATGTGGATGATGGTGCTATTTAGGGTTGGCAGTGGAGAGAGGAAATCCCTGTACAATTCCATCTCTAGTTTGTGGACGATGTGGCTTTGATGGGTAGGGCTACTATTAGGGAGGCGTCTAACATACGCAAGAGCCTAAATGTTTACCTTGCTGCCTTTGGACAGGTAATTAATGAGGGTAAATCATATTTTTTTCTTTAATACTCCTCCAGCCATACAACGAAGAGTGGCTCTTATCCTTAGGTTCTAAATTGGGAGTCTCCCACTGCTTTATGTTGGGATTCCTATCTCTGTTGGCCGGATGGCTAAGGAGTTGTGGAGGGTGATCCTAGACAAATTTTGGGACAAGGTGAATCATTGGACCCACCGTTGGTTATCCTTTACGAGTCGGGTTCAATTGATTTAATCAGTGGTGTAGGCTCTTCCTATCTATAGGTGTATGACCCAGGTGGCACCGATGAGCTTTGTTAAGGACTTGGACTCCTTAACAAGATAGTTTTTATGGGTTGGGGATTTATCTTCGACCAAGTGGAGCCTAGTTAAGTGAGAGACGATCTGTAGCCCAAAAAGGTTTGGCAGGCTGGGATTACGGTAGTCTGTGCTATCTGGTATTGCTTTGGCTGCCAAACTATATTGGCATTGGTGCGTGGAGCAAGATCGGCTATGGGCTAGAGTGTTGTCCCACAAGTATTTTTTTGGGATTCCCAGGAGGGATATTCCACAGTATGATTTGGTTGGTAAAGGCTTGGTGATTTGGGTGACTCTCAAGAAAGGAGCCACGCTGATTAAGAGGGGTTTTTTCTAGATATGTAGGAGTGGGGTGGAGGTCCAATTTTGGCATGACTCGTGGGATAGTTTCCCTCCTATAATTAGCCAATATCCTTAGCTGAGTAATTTGGCCTACAGGTTTTGTGAAGTTGGCTGGAAAAGGGTGTGCGACTTTAAATCCCTTTCCTTTCAGGGGTAGGTGGCGGTTGCTAGATGGAAGTCTCCAAAAGAGTGGTCGATTCTTGGTTTGGAGGTAGAGTGCACAGACCTACAAAATATTCTGTCCTGATGTTGTTGCAATGCACTTATGGACAACGATGTGTTAGCTTGGTCCTTAAACCCCAAGGGGAAGTATACGGTGTCCTATGGCTATCAAGAGTTGATTTCCCAGCAGTATGAGGATAGGGGGGAAGTTCAGTGGTGGAAGAAAGTTTGGAATGGTTTCTCGTGGCTGAAGTGTAACTGTTTTACATGGACTTTAGTGTGGAACAGATGTTTGACATGGGACAATATTCGAAAGTGGGGATTTACTGGTCCTTCGAGGTGTGTGCTCTACAATAGAGAGGAGGAAGACTCCTCTCACATTTTCTTTCACTATACCTTCACTCTTCAACTGTGGCACCTCTGGTGGGATGCGTGGTGGTGCCAGTGCATCCACGCTATTTCTTTGGCTAATTTTTGGTCTAGAGTGGGCCGCCCCCCTTCTTCGACTTCCTTCTTACAAGATGCATGGTACGCTGGCCCTGTTTTCCTGCTTTGGCAAGTTTGGCTGGAAAGAAACCAGAGGATTTTTAAGGACAAAAAATTGGAGACTCAGCAGGTCTAGAGAAAAATTAAGGGAATGATCCAAGAATCTATTGAAGCGAAGAGCGAGGTTATGCTACCATTGAAGAAAGGGGACACTGAGGTGCTAGAACGATTTGGCATAAGAGAGTTATCTCCGATCTCAGCTTGTGTCAGACGTGGTGCATAGGGGCAGCAAAAAGTTCAATAGTTGGGGAAGTGGATGCCTCCACCTACTGGGCTTTTGAAAATTAATATGGATGGGTCATCCAGGGGCAACCCAGGGGTGGCTGGGATTGGTGGGATTGCTAGGGATTTTTTGGAATCTGTGGTTTTTATTTTCTTGACATATCAGGGAGTGCAGACGGTTAATAGGATGGAAGGTTTGGCTATCCTATACGCTTTGAGGAGAGATTATGCTTTGGGTTGGAGGAGGGTGATCTGCGAAGCTGATTCTCAGGTCCTGATTAACTTGATCCTGGAAAGGAAATTTTTTGATGTGAGCTAGCAGTTGGCTACGATAGTGTAGTAGATTTTACAAGTGAGTTCTTGTATGGAGTTGGTATCCTATGCCCACATTCCACAGGAGTGGAATAGGGCAACTGATTGTTTGGCGAAATGGGCATTGAAAGAGGGAGAAGGCCACAAGGCAGATGAATGGGAGCAGCTACCTAGCGATTTACGTCAAGAACTGGAACCCATTCTTGTTGGAGATATTGGTGGAGTTGATGTTTGAGGCTGTTGTTTTTGGTTTGCTTGTCTTGTGGGATGTTTGGACGCTTTTGTAATCTGATGATTTAAGTTTAATAAAGTTTTTACCCCTTTTTATTATTAAAAAAAAAAGATAAATCTTGTCTAATATTTCTAATTTAATAAAATTGTTTGGTGAATTTTAATTGTATTTTGAAAGTTATATTTCATTGTTTGACTATTTTATTTATGGATTTAAATGTGAGATAACAAACTTATCATAATTTGGTTAAGTATAAGTCACCTTTTTATAGGGCTTAAGATTGAGAGGTATCATTTATGTTAAGGAAAAAGGTGTTTTTAATTTTGGATGGTGGAAAATTAAGTTGAAAGTGAAACTTTAATCTTTGAAAGCGTTCTGAAATCTTTCCTCTTTTGGTTACATAATTACTAGTCACTTTCCTAGTCAGAGACTAATAAGGTTGAAGATGGCCTCGACTTTATATTTATAGGTGTCATTTTAAGGTTGTGAAGCCTCTCAACAGTAATAGAATGTGTTTCCATCTTATTCCTAATCTGGGGAGAGTATCACATTTTTCAATCTTAAATTATTAGAATAAGAAGCATATGGGAAAATGTTGGGTCTTCTAGAGGAATTAAGAAGGCCCAACTGTTGACCAAGAGCACCTTAGGTTGACTTTATATACTCACCTTTGTTGCAAAAGGGAGTGTGAGAAAAAATATTGAGTGGAAATTTTCTCCTTTGGCTACCATGTTTTCTATAAAAGTCCACTCAACATCAATGAATGGTGATGCTACCATTTCCCTAAAGGTCAGATTAATAAGCTTGCTAGGGTGGTCATGGGTGGTGTAAGCCATTTGTGCAACCTTATTGATATTTAATTTGTCATATTTCTCATTATGTAATAATTTAATATTGTGATATTTTAGTATATACCTTTTCATTATGTTTTTCTTCCTCTTACTACACTGTTGCTATCATTATTTAATATATCAAAAAAAGATATTATTATTTATGGTTATGGTTATGATATCATTAAAAAGCATCACAATATTGGAATAGCAACACAGATTTTGAAAAGCATTTTAGGTTTTAATAAGCAGCATAGGCTATGAATCATTGTGTTGGCAACAATAGAATTGCATTACATGTAAATAATTACATGCCTGCAAAAATGTAGTACCTAAAAAGGTATAATGGCATTTAATATCATTTTAATGTAGGACATGTACTAGTGATAGAAGAATTGAGAAATCATAGCCTAATAAACAAGGAAAAATAATTTTATTTTCATACTCGCATATCATCAAAGGATATTTTAAAGCCAAACATTAAATCTATAAATTTTTTTTGAGAAAAAAGGAAGGCTAAATTTAGAAATTAGAAACAACACTAAAATATATAAAAGCATCACATGCCTAACAAAGCATTGCAGTGAAAACACACTCTTAGTATGGAAAAACTAAATAAAGCACCATACTGAAGGAAAACTTTGTGATGCATCAAATGACAAAAGTAACAAGAAGTAAAACTAGCAAGGTCAATTGCAATTAATGTCAATTACACCCATCATTTTTCAATTTTATGTCTCGATTCTAGACTCCAACATAAAAAAAAATTGAAAAGCTTATTGCAAAATCATAAAGATTAAAAGAATCCATATAAATAAGAGTGAAACCCTTGATTGGTGATTTGTATCTTTAGTGACTAAATTTTGAAGAGTGCAACACGGTGAAAAACATACCAATGACAATTATGTCTAGGGAAGAGTTTGAAGAGTTGCAAAATAAAATGCCAAAGGTGCATATGTCACGAGAATGAATATTTTGATAAATTCAATTATTATTTCAAGCTTGGGTATGTCAAATTGGGGAATGAATAAAAATTGAGACTTTGCATGGAGGGATCCATAATGTCTCGTTAGTCTGATGATTATCAACTATTCATTAATAAGGATTTATGGATGGTGCAAGGCCCAAAAAATCTGAGTGATAAAGTAATCAAGAATGAATACAAGATAATGGAAGAGAAAAATTGAGCTAAACTTCTCAAGTTACCATTATTTGGGCTTTTGAACAATTTTGTGCATTTGATACTAACAAGAATGATAGATGGAAAAATTTGGTTGACTCTAAATCTAATTACCCTAGTCAATGCATAAACCCTAGCTAGGATAACCAATCTACTTAATGAAGTGGAAAATATTACTCAATATAAGGGAAAGAGTCTGTGTATCATCAATGAAGTCAAGAAAATATAATAATGAAAGATGAGAAAGAGAGCAGTTCACCCAAAAACTATAGATAATATCATAGTTCAAAAACCTACTAAGTATATTAGGGATCATTTCTAGCATACAATTAAAGATTGAAAGGATATCCCAACATGTATAATTACTATTACATACCAAATGGTGGCTTCCAACATCAAATTCAATTGGTTTAAGTACCTTTTATCAAACTATAACCCTGAGTATATTTTTTTGACTAGTTTTAATAATAATTGTTTACTAAAAGATATCAAAATTAATAGTAATTCTTTTATCAAACTATATTTCTGAACTAAAATTTAAAAAATATACATTTTTAGAGGAAAAAGGGTGTGTATTGTATAAGGAGGTCAAAAATGATTTAACATTTTAGTGATTGGAGTTGAGAGAGCTCATCAATTATAGCCTTAAAGTTTTGAAAAGTTTCATTAACAAATATGAAGAGGATATATATGTTAGATTCACTTGAAACTTAATTTATATTATAGTTATATGGCACACAAAAATCCGTTATAATCTATTTCCATTAATAATAATAAATGAATTTTTACCATAGAAATTGTCACGTCAACAAATTATAGCTCTAAAATTAATGATAAATCTAATTTCTTTGAAAGAAAATATAAAGATGTTAAATAACCTAAATAAAAATTTGACAAAAATTAAATACATAAGCACCCTGGTATCTTGAAAATGATAGGAGGAGATCTCCTTGAAATTGAACTATTTTGATTTTCCTTTCGTACAAACTATTTTAATTTTATTGAATGTTTTATACCATATATCTGAACATCAAAATCTCTTCGATGATATCATTGTGATCTCTTTCATGATGTCACTTGGTAAGTTAAAATAATAATTGACGAAATTATTTAAATTGTTCAGTGAGCTTAGGAGTCGGCAATTTTTATGTAACCATCTTTCAGTTATCATAATAAGACAGCAATGTAATCCCTGGTGTAGTTGTGCAATTATATGCAAGATTTTTTTAATCTGGTTTGCACCATTTCACTTTCGAACTGGTTAAACAACAAAGGAAGCACCATAGGTAAATGTTATCAAATGTGAGCTGATGCTGAGTTTTTTTTTACTTTTTAAAACATGGTTCACCTTTAAAAAAATGCATTATACCCTGAGAGTCAACAGCTCAAAAACAATCCCCAAGCTGATCTTCACGATGATTGGTTAGTGAGTTGAAGTAGTTATACATCCCCCTCATATGTCAATATCTGCCCTTCTCAGCCAAATTTTAGGGACTTGGAAATATATCTGGTTAGATAGACTCGGCATTGATGACCCAATAAATGGGGTCCCTTTGAAAGAGCGTTTCTGTCTTATATAAGGTGTCGTCTTAATACTGGTTCTGTTCTCGGAGACGGATCTCGTTTAATTCGATGGGCATTTTGATTCAAAATTTAACATTAATTGAGACGATTTTTACATCAATTGTTAAGTTTTCTGGAATGAGATCCAATAATGGAGGATTCCTAAATCCTTTTGCATTGATCCTATTTCTAGATGAGCTATTCTTCTGTTACAACTTGAAAAGAATTTTGAAAATATGAGTATCCTGACCTCTATTAGCGGGGTTCTTTAATTGCTTCCATGGCCAGGTATCCTGGCCCTATTTTCTATTTTTTTTCGGGTGATTGTAGTCGTATTTGGTGTTGGTTTGAAAACTAAATTACTAATATTATAAATAACAGTTAATACAAGTTAATATCTAGATTCGTATGCAAGATAATATGTAAAATATACCTAAAATATGGATTCACATGTGTGACAATAAATTTATTATAAATTAGTTAAGCATGAGTCACCTTTTTATAGGGTTCAAGATTTTGACATGTTACTTTTGTCACATAATAAAGTGTTTTGAATTATGAATGGTGAGGAATTAAGTTGAAAGTAAAATTTTGATCTTTGAAGGTGATCTCAAATATTTCTTCTTTTTGATTAGAAACGTTTGAATTAGGTATTAATAATGTTGGAGACAATCTCGAATTTTAATTTATAGATGTTATTGTAACATTGTGAAGTGACATTAAATGTACTAAAATGAAAAAAAAAGCCTCTCAATAACGAGATAATGTGTTTCCATATTATTCTTTATTATAATAAGAGAGTCGCAGTCTTCAGTCCTAAATTATTAAAATAAAAAACATAGGATAAAGGCATGAATAAGTCACGATCGTTGACCAAGAGCATCTTAGGTCAACTTTCTATGCTCATCTTTATTGTAAAATATGATATTTGTAAACATGTTGAGTGGAGTTTTGCTCTTTTGGCTCCCACATTTGTTCTAAAATCCCATTCAATATCAATGAATGGTGATGCTACCATTTCCCTAGAGGTAGGATTAATAATCTTTTCAAGGTGGCTATGGGTTGCATAAGCCATTTATGCAACACCATTGATATTGTATTTTTTTATATTTGTACTTATGTGATATTTTAATGTGTAGTTACTTTTCATCCTACTTTCCTTCCTCTTATTATATAATTTCTATCATTAAATATATAAAAAAAAAACTCTTATTATTTATAGTTATAGTTATACTATCATTAAAAGCATCGCAAAGCAACATAGATTTTGAAGGCTTTGATAAGCATTATAGCCTTACAATAATGTTGGCAGTAAAAGCATCACATGCCTACAAAAACTTAGTACCTACAAATGTATAATGGCATTTAATACTCGTTTTAATGTAAGACACGTACCGAGTGAGGGAATAATCGAGAAATCATAGCTTAATAAACAAGGAAAAACAATTTTATTTTCATACTCGCATATCATCAAAGGATAATTTAGAGTCAAATGTAAATGCTATAATTTTTTAAAAATAAAAAGAGGCTAAATTTAGAAAGTAGGAGCAATCCACTACAATATCAAAAAACATCACATGCTTACAAAATCATTGCAATCAAAACACACTTAGCATGAAAAAACTAAACAAAACATCATGATGAAGGAAAACTTTTTGATGCACCAAATGACTAAAGCAATGTGAAGTAACACTAGGAAGGTCAATTGCAATTAATGTCAATTACACATGTTAGGTTTTAGTTTTATGTGTCATGAGTCTCAACTCCAATGTAATAAAAATATAAGAAGCATATTCCAAAATAATAAAGATTAATATAATTCACAAAAATAAGAGTGAAAAAACCCAATTGGTGATTTGAACCTTTGATAACTAAATTTAGAGGAGTGCAATAAAGTAAAAAATAGAGCAATGATAGTTATGTCTAGAGAAGAGTTGTAAGAGTTAAAAAATAATATGCCAAAGGTGCAGATGTAAAGATAATATTGTGAGCAACTCAATTCCATTTTAAGATCGAGTATGTGACAATGGGGAATGAAGAAAAATAAGCCTTTGGCATGGAGAGATCCATGATGTCTCTTTAGTCTGACGATTATCCACTATTCACTCATAAAGATTTATGGATGGTGCAAGACCCAAATAATCCATGAAAATAAGTGATTAAGAATAAATATAAGATAATGGAAGAGAAAATTTGAGCTAAACTTCTCAAGTTACCATTCTCTCAGTTGTTGAATAATTTTGTACATTTGATACTAAAAAAATTTTAGAAGGAAAATGATGGCTGGCTCCAAATCTAATTATCCCATTTAATACATAAACCATGACTAGGATAATCAATCTACCGAATGGAGAGAAATATATTACTCAATAAAGGGTAAAAATTAAGTTGCATATAATTAGGGAAGTCAAGAAAATATATCAATGGAAGATGGAAATGAAAGCAGTTCTCCTATAAACTATGGATAATTTCATGGTTCAAAAAATCACTGAACATATTAGGAATTATTTATGGCTTACATCTAAATATTGGAAGGATGTCCCAACATGCATAATTTTTATTGCATACCAAATGGTGACTTCCAATATCAAATTCAATTGGCACGAGTGTTTTTTAGTAGAATTGTTAGAAATATATGAGAAAAAAATTAAGGTGTAACACTTTACGAAATTTTATTATATTGTTTTTACTAGTTTGAATATTATTTATTTACTAGGAGGCCCTAAAAGTAGTAGTAATAGTTTTTTCCAACTATGACCCTAAACTAAAATTTAGAAAGTATAAACTTTTGAGGAAAAATGATATGTATGTAAACACTATTTTTGAATTATATAACACCTTATTCTTATACATTTGGTGAATAAATATCATGGATGTACATTCAACTTCTAGATATTTTATGTTGCCAAAAGGCTTGCATACACTATCTCTTTATGCATACTACTTATCTCTTAGTTCGACCAATGTTATTATGATGAATCAAACCTTCTATCATGATCATAATGTTATAAACCTTCTTATCATCTATCTCTATAAGTTCTGGACCTATATTTGATTTTTAGTTGCTCAAACACTTGCATCCCAGTCAGAAGCCTACATCGATACAAGTGCCATATTCTAACATAAGTGTCTAGTGCCCTAGAATCATCAAATTTTAAAATGAAACAAATTTCTATGGTCAGCCTAAGTGATATAATGTGAGATATTATCCAAAGGGATTGGTATTTATATAAGATCAACCCTCATTCATTCCTCACCTAGAAACTTATTACCTACTCACAAGGTAACTTACCAAAGGCATTCAATCAAGCACTCAAGTGAGCAAAGCTTCTCTATTTTATCATATTTCCATATCAGTCATAGGGATAACACATCTATGGGTATAAAGTACTGAAAGAGCATCCCATGATCTATATTTTATAAGTTACAAGCTAGATCACTCTATATACTTGCTTAACACACAATGCATGATACACACATAAGCCAAAATGTAGGGAAGAACTACATAAGTTTGAGGCCCTCTTCAGAGTATTAGTTATGTAGGTAACACTCATTAATAGAGGGATATTTGGGGCAGCTAGACATCGTGTTCCCACTAACCCATTTTCTCATAGCTACTATGAAAATGAAGAACTAGGGTTTTACTATTTTAAAGGAATGATAGCCTATGTGCACAATCCAAACACATCAAAGTAAAGGTGATAAAAATGTAGAAAAGTGCAACTAATAGATCTAGAAAAGAGTTTATATTTTGGGAGGTGTATTAATGTACATAGGAAACTATCATTGATGCAAGTGTTTGCATCTACCGAAAGTGTTCGAGGAAGAAAAAATCAAAATCTTGAATGAACATAACATAGAGCTAGGTTACAAGACTGAGAAGGATCTGGAAAATATTAAAAAGTCTAAAATAGAATAAAAAATAAGTGCATTATAGCCACTATGATTATGAATAACTAGAGTTTTATTATTTGACAAGGAGTGATAGTCCATGACCCAGATCTCAATTCACCAAAGTGAAGGTAACACAGAACCCAAAAGCATCCAGGTGATTACATCCAATTTCAGTAGGTATTTTGTATTGGACACCTATATACAAGTCAAATAGAAGCATTAACACAACCATCTCAAGTTGACATAAATGTATGTGTCTATAGAGATATAATTCCTAGATTCAGCTGACTGATAAATAATCTAGATCCAATCTATTTTCTTCTTGTTCCATATCTAGATCTACATTAGCATCATAACCATCTAAGTATTTTTTTTAATTATCATTATAATATCTAACATAGTTGTACTTTCTATAGTATATATCATCATAATAAATTCAATATATGTTTATCTAAGTTTGTAAATTAATTGTCCTGCTTTAAAGATAGTCTACCATCCTTGTGCCCTATGCTATTTCTATCCCTTTTAATGCTATATTCCCTAATATATATTTTAGTTTTAAAGATTTATTGAACTCAAAATTTCATCCATAAAAACTTGGATATAGATCTAGGGTTTCTCGATTCTCTATTTTTAATTTTTGATTTCTGAATTAATAAGTTTTTACAAGTTAAAAATCAAATTTTCTTTCCTGTAAATATATTCAATATGGATGATTGTGTAGCTCATTTTATGTTATAATTTGTAATTTTAGTGATAAATTATTATTTTAATAAGTTAATTCAAAGTATCATTTGAATAAATAAGTAGATTTGTCACTATAATGAGAATATTTTTAAATGAAAACAAAATTTAATCTCTCTTCATAATTCATTTTGTAATACTTTAGAGCCAATATCTAGATGTTAGCATGCATGTTATCAACCTTTTGTTTCACCTATATCCTATTCAAGTGATAGTTACCACCTCACACTTATCATTCACCCTATTTGTCATTCCTAAAAAAGGTAAAGGTATCCAACCTAGTCCACCACATATTAATATGTAACAAGTGCCTATTAATCCAAAACTTTTGATCAAATCTAAAGGATATGACCTTGTTGACCAATTGAGAAACACACATGCTAAAATATCAATCATTGAACTTTTAAATAAATATACTATCTATAAATATATTCTATATAAGGCATTACATGAGACCCAAGCTTTGAATGATATTGAGTTGACTTCCTTTGCGGATATCATGCAAGATCTTAAAAATAATGTGAAAATTATTACCTTTGATCCAACAGGTTTACCATCCAAGGATACCATTGACCAAAATTTTCCTTTGTTCATATAAGTTCTTATGCATAACAAAATAATTAAAAGGGTGTTTATTGACAATGGATTAGGACTAAACATTTGTAGCACAAAATTCCTAATAAATTTGGTTATTAATATCTATTTTTTAATAAAAATTAGTAATACATATCAAGGGATTTAATAATTCACATAGTCCCCCAATTTTCCAAATAACTTTGGATATGACAATTGGACCAAAAATGGTTTCAACTACTTTTCAAGTAATGTCTCAATCATTACATTAAAATGTGCTCTTGGTTAAACCTTGGATGCATATAATGGAGGCCATTCCATCTACACTATTTCGATGTCTAAAATTTGTACATGATGGGACCCTATTTTCACTTCCTATTGATGAGGAACCTTTAAATTTTTTTAAAATAATGCATTTCAAGCATAGACAATATCCCTATGATGGTGTCACCTAAACAATGTATTCCACCTAAAAACATACACAATTTTGAAATAGGTGAGTCAAGTATAATGACTCTTTTATCTCCATGTGCAAATAAAGGACTAAACACCAAGGTACACATGGATGCACATAAATAAAAAGAACCACTACCAAAGGAACCAATGATGTCAAAGACAAAATAAAATCAAACAGTTGAACTTCCTTTATTGGTAAATACTAAGTAGCAAGATGGCCATGTTTCATATTACTATGATAGTGATGATGATTTATCCCGTGATATGATAGATGAGACATCGTGAAAAATTAATTTTGATCCACTTAATCATATTTTGCATAACTTATTCACACCTATAGGTCTTGGTACATATAAGCTAAACTCACTTATAGAGGATACAAAACCAAATCAAGATAAGGGAAAAGAAAAAATGGTAGATGAGCATGTAAATGCTTGTTATTCCATACATCCATCTTGAGTTCACACATTATGTCAAGCATACAAGGTTAAAATATAGTGGATGTCTCTCATAAGAATCCATAATATATTCTACAGATCATAGCAAAGCAAGATACTATGGATACAATACTTTCCATGTTACTTGAACATAGCATGATATCTTTATCTTCTAATAAGCATAGATTAGGTATGGAATTTTTCCTAAAATAATATTTTAATATCGTAACTATCATAAGATCATTGGCCATCATATAAATCAATGTCAATCATTGCAAAACCAAATTCATAAATATAAGAGTGAGGTTGGCATACAAATTATGCCCAAGAAGAGAAAAAGATAAACTATTTCCAAAGATTCACATGAAAACCATCTTGCAAAGTGACCAAGGCACAAAGATCTAACTATTGTTTCTAATATTGATGGGGTCTATTTTCAACATCTCAAGTTTGATAAGAACAACTAGGACACAATTTGTAGCACTGCATTTCTTCAACAGTTGGGACATAATAAAACTAAATTAACATACTCTTAGTTTGTGCCATAATTTATTGGGTACATTATACTACCCATTATGTGTGAATAAAGGTGGTGGAACTTGATATATGGGTGATGGATCAACAACTAAATTTGACTTTACATATTGGACAACAATGGTTGAGTGATATGAAAACAATTGTTAGTAATGCAAACCAATACCTTAATTTCCAACATGACAACAAATAAATTTGTATCCCATATGATGGATATGATAGTAACTAGATAACAATAGCTATTGGTAGATAATTACCAACAAATACAAAAGAATTAGCAATAAGATAATATAATCAATTTTGGAAAATAAAGCCACCACACATTACCTTAGCTCCTGAATTTAAGGACTTATTAGACTAGGTCGCTCTACACCTCAAACATATTCTAAATATACCAAAAAAATCAAAAATATGTTCAAAATTTACATGTTTTATTATCTTCTTGGCATATATGTTGTTAGTTCCATGTTAGTGGATATCATATCATTTATTCCTATATACACATGTGTTTCACACAACTTTTGAGTGTGATTCAGGAATACACAAATAAATGATATGAGCACCTTCAAATGTTGGGCATTCCCTCTACTCATGTCATGTGAACATTAGGGGCATCCACTTATTTGATCAAAATATACCTAGGTTATATCATTATATTATAACTTTACATTATCATGTTTGAGCTTATGTACATACACATGGCTTTATCCATGCTTATATCTTTCACAATATACTTGATATGTTATGTACTTAACATTTTTTTCTAACACATATATCCACGGACTAGTATGATGTGTTTATGTTGGTTGCTTATACTTTTCCTTTATACACTTCCTTGAGTGTGTTTATTTTTCTTGTTTGATCATGTAAATATGATCCATTTTTATGGCCCCCATGCCTTTGTTTTCTACTTTAAAATTTGATGGTCATTATTTGTTGTATGTTGACATTTTAATATGTCATTATTGATTTTTTGGACATTTTACTAAGTTATGTCTCTTTTATTGTGTGGCATTTGAACATGCCCCTCATTTTATGTATATTTGGACCATTGCCTTTTGATTTACTTTTGAGTGATTGTGTGTGTGTGCTTGATTGCTTGTTAAGCTTGTATTATTACTATCTAGACATTACCATGATCTATATCATGCATCTTAGGATTTAGTGTGATCATATTCTTCATGCTTTAATGATATATCTACTTAGACATTTTCCTTATATATGTTACTTGGTTCATACATATAATATACAATTATCTTATCTTTTTGAGGTTAGTTGATTACTATTTTGTATTTACCCTCACCTCAAATTAGGGGGAATATTAGTTGGGGCATGCCATAGAGGCAAGGCTTCCACATTTTTCACAATTCACCAGATTCAAATTATAGTGGGGGAAAGTTTTGGAAACATGTTATTGATAACGCAATCATGTTATTGATAATGAGATCACATTATTGACAATAAGATCATGTTATTGATAATGCAATCATGTTATTGATAATGAGATCACATTATTGATAATAAAATTGTGTTATTGATAACACAATCATGTTATTTATAATGCAATCATGTTATTGATAATGTGACCATGTTTTGCATTTATATTTTTACATTTATTTCCTTATAATTTAAATTTATTTTAGTAAATATAATAAAATAGAGTCACTCTGCATTTGATAGAGTTGGTCTCATAGTTTCATGCCTTATAATGTGGAAAATAGTTTTTCAAAATCCAATTTGGTCAGTACTTAGGCATTTTCAAGGTCTAAGTATTAAACCTAGGGGTTTTATGACAATTTTTGTAATTGATGTCCATTTTTGGTAAACATATAGTCATTTTTTAGGTTTTTGTGACTTATAGATTGATTCTTGGCATTTCTAGAAGACTTAGGCTTGTAAAAAATGAAGTTTGCAAACCACTCACTTTAAATTGATGCAAAGTGGTGGGATTGGAGTAGCATAGGTCACATTTATGACCTACACACATTAAATGACCACTTTGTGTTAATTTCACTTCTTCATCATCCCTCTCTCATCCCTAATCACTTCTTACTCATGCCTAATCACCCCTAATCACTCTCTCATCATTTTTAATTATCCCTAATCACTCCCTCATTGACCCTCATTGTCCCTAGTCATCTCTAATCACTCCCTCATCATCCTTGATTACTCTCTCATTGACCCTCACTATTCTTCATCATCCCTAATCACTCAATCTTCATCCCTCATCACTCCCTCATTGAACCTCACCATCCCTCATCATCTTTAATCACTCCCTCATCATCCCTAATCACTTCCCTTAGCTCTCACCATTCCTCATCATCTCTAATCACTCACTCATTGGCTCTCACCATCCCTAATCACCACTTCAACATCCCTAATCCCTCCTCATCCCTCATCATCCCTAATAACTCCCTTATCAAACCTCACAATTAATCATCATTTATAATTTCCCCATTATCATCTATAATCACTCCCTCATTAACCCTTACCATCCCTCATCATTCATAATAATTTCTTCATCATAACTAATAATTTCTAATCACTCATCCCTCATCTCCCATAATCACTCTCTCATTAATCCTCACCATCCCTCATCATCCTTAATCACTCCCTCATCCTCCCTAATCACTCCCTCATTAATCCTCATCATCCCTATTAACTCCTTCGTCATCTCTACTCAATTCCTCCTCATCCCTCCTCATCCTTAATCACTCCATCCAATACCTTGATGGTGGTATTTTTTGGGGTTTTAACAATGCCAAGAGTTACAAATGGAGAGTTGAGTGCTAGTATAAAATATAAGACATAATGATCAAAATGATGTGGAGGCAAATTTGAAACATAAATATTTAACACCTATGAAAAAGTATGGGCCTATTAGAAATGATGTAATTCATACTTGAAATTCCACCAAAAAAAAAGAAGCAAGTAAAACCACCATATCACTAAAAATGGGTAGTAAATGCATGAGGATCACCAAGCTATGTGATTTCCTAAAACCAATGAATTGCTTTCCATATGAAGACATTTTATGATCTAATTAAATTGAAGGCCTTATATTTGTATGTCTATTGATTAAGTCATCATACCAGAGAGTGGAAAATAATTTTCAAATTATTAGAAAAAGTAGTCTAAGATTGAAAAGTGGTGCTTAATTCATAACTTCAATATTCAATCCAATGAAGAGTGTCACACTATGATCTCTCTACTTGCACATCTTGAGAAGTGGTTACAAGTTATCTAGCACTATAAAAAGGTACGTAGATAATAGATTATGAACCCAATGATATGGTTGGTAATAAAATATCTCTACTTCCCCCAACAATAAATTATATGAATTAAAAATATTATTTCATTAACAAATGTAGATCAATGGTGAGACAATACACTTCATCATTTCCAATGGAAGTCAAAATATTTTAATTTCTCCTAAAGCATATTTTAAAAAATTGAACTTGAAATTTATACATCATCCATAACCATATTCTAGTGTATGGTCTAGTGTAGGCCTTAAGAAATGGATCACCTAGTAGTGTCACTTGGTGTACAAAATCAAACTTTTTAAAGATGAAATACTTTGTGACATATCACCATTAGAGGTGTGTGATGCTTTACATGTGGTTAACCATATATTTACCATTGACATGTATTCTATGAAGTAAATCCTTGAAATGTTGTGATAGATTTTCATGATCTAAAATACCATAGATCATAGTTAGTTTAAAATCTTTTAGTCATTAGTGCAATAATCTTGTTAGTGATAGTAAGAAGTATACTCTTGATGGTAATAAATAAACTAAATAACATCCTTATGTCAACATATCATAGTGTGGTTTATCCAAAAATAACAAATACAAAATAATTGAACCATAAACTAGATGAATACAAGGATATCTTTCAATCACCTAAATAAGTTCTTACATATTGTACACTAAACAATAATATTGATTTGCTCCCTTAACTACCTCTACCTCAAGCCTCTTTATACAACATATAATTTCTAGAGAATGAATAGATCAAGTGGTAGATCCATGAAATCATTGATAATGGACACATCATACCCAAATCATTGCCTTATAAAATCCCGATTGTGTTTGTGCCAAAGTTGTGAATCAATTAAAAAAATATTAACAAGATTAAATTGAAGAACTATTATCCTTATCTAAATATTAAGGCATATTTATTCCATATCCATGGTGTAGAAGTCTTTTTAAAAATTTATCTTAAGTTTGGGTATCATCATATTCATGTTAAACATATAGACATTTGGAATATAGTCTTAAAAACAAAGGAAAGATTGATTGACTAGTTGGTTATGTCTTTCAAGTTAACTCATGTAATTAATTAATTCATTTAAAGATGTTGAATGACATCCTCAGGCCCTTTACCTATATTATTATTTTTAATCTATCTTGATGACATGTTAATCTTTAGAAAACACAGGATGAACATCTACACCATGTTGAACTAGTGTTTCACATTTTGCAGAATATATTTTTATGATAACATGAATAAATGTTAATTTTTCATGAAAGAGATAAAATATCTGGGATACATTACACACACAAGGAGTGCATGTGTGAACCTTACCAAGATTCAAGTCATACAATAATGGGAAACACTAAATAACTTTGCATCTGATTCAAATCTTCTCAAAATTAGAAAATTATACAAGAGATATGTGTTTAATTTTTATCTTCTAAACCAAACTACCAAATTTGGAACTGAATAAACTTTTATCTAGTCAACTACACAATAATTTTTAATTCGATGAACTAAAATTCACACTCTATTTTGTGTTAGTACTTATGTTACTTGACTTTAAATTTGGAAGATCATCTAATTCATTTAGTATGAAATTGACTATCACAAATAGGTATCAACAACACAATAAGTCCTAGAAAAGAGTTAATTTCTTTTATAATGGATTAAAAAACATATGAACAACATTAAAGATATATTTAGAGTATATAATTATGTTAGATGACGAGGTAATGATTAGGGATGGTGAGGGTCAATTATGGAGTGATGAAGGGTGGTAAGGGCAAATGAGGAAGTGATTAACAATGATTAGGGATGAAGAAAGATTGATTAGGGATTATGAGGGATGAGGAGGGAGTGATTAAGGATTATGAGGTAGAGTTATATTCAATGAAGGAGTGATTAAGGATGATAATCCTAAGTAATTATATATGATGAGAGATAATGAACGTTAATGAGGGAGTGATTAGGGAAGAGGAGGGCTAAGGAGGGAGTGAATAGGGATGAGGAAGAGATTAGGTATGATGAGGGATGAGGAAAGAGTGATAATGGATGATGAAGGATGGGGAGGGATTGATTAAGGATGATGAAGGATAGTGAGGTTCAATGGAGGAGTGATTATAGATGTTAATGGAGTGATTAGAGATTATTAGGTATAGTAAGGGTCAATGAGGAATGATGAGAGAGTGATTTGGGGTAATGAGGGATGAGTAAGAATTGATCAAGGATGAGGGAGGGATGATGAACAAAAGAAATTAACATAAAATGGTCATTTGATGTGTGCAAGTTATCAATATGACCTACACTACCCCAATCACACCACTTTGGATCAATTTCAAAGTGATTAGTTTTCAAACTTCAATTTTGACAAACCTAGGACTCCTATAAATGCCAAGAATTAATATAAAAGGCACAAAAACCTAAAAATGACTATATGTTTACCAAAAATAGATATTAATTACAAAATTTATGTACTAAAATCCCTAGGGTTAATACCTAGACCTTGAAAATACCTAAGTACTGACCAGGTTGGATTTTGAAAAACTATTTTTCATGTCATAATTCATGTAGATGTGAGACCAAATCTATCAGATATAGAGTGACCCTAATTTTTTATATTTAATCAAATAAATTTAAAGTATAAATGTAAACTTATACTTAATATTTAGAGTAGTAAATATAATCTTCTAGCCAAATTTGCCTTCATATGTAACTCCCACATGCTTTTATGTGAAAAATAATAAGAACCTAATTGCATTACCTATTAACCAACATTCACTTCATCAACATGTTTACTAATTTAATATGTAAAACAATAGTAACATGATCACGTTATTAATTTTATAATAATGTGATCTCATTATCTATTAACATGATCACATTATCTAATAATGTAGCCATATTATCTATTAATGTGATCTAATTATCTATTAGTGCGATTGTATTATACATTAATGTGATCACACTATTTGAATTTGAATTCAAATCCCATACCTTTTGGCTTAGGAATGACTTGGATTCTTGAGCCAAAGGCTTGGACCTATCAATCTACAACTGAGTTTTGAGAGTTATGAAAAAAACAACAAAACTCAACTTTGATTTCCAAATACGCTAAGAATTTCAATGTGAAAATTCAAATTATTAATACCATCACAACGAGCATGCTCTCCTCTTTCCAAAAATATGATTTTTATAATTTTTGGACTAATTTAATGTTTCAAACTATGTTGATTTCTAACTATACCTTTTTTAGGCCACTACATGTCACAAACATGCATGCCTATACATGTTCATGTAATTTTTATTTCATTGATCCAAGTGAAAGACAAGTTACATGGTCACAAACTAGGCCTAATTCTAAACACATTCACACAAATTGATTTTTAGTTTTTTAGGTAGTTAGGTGCATCACACAGATGGCTGTCTATTTTTTTCAGTTTTCAGGATCTATTTTCTTACAAAATCCATTAAAAAATAGTATTCATTGAAAAAATATAGGTCAAAAAATATAAGATCTTATCTAATTTTTCCCCAAAGGGTTTCAAATATTACTAAACGTTGCTCAAAAAAAGGTGCACCACATAGTCGTCTATCTACTTTGTTTTCTTTAAAAAATTCCTCTTTAAATTCTAGATGTTTGACCTAGTTATACATAACCATTTTTTAAAAAAATAGTGTTTTGGAAACTATACTCAAAATTATAAATTTCATGTTCTTACACCATCTTCAAATTTGGAATGTAAATATCTCAAATTATCTATAGATGTTCATATTTCTAAAATTTCAAGAAAATCATGTCTACAAGTAGGCCACTTTTTGTCCCTTGACTCTATGCACTTACCAGTTTTAGATTATAGTGGGGGCATGTTTTAGAAATATTTTCCCCACACACCATTTCTTAGTTTTATATTATAGTAGGGGCATGTTTTGGAAAATGTTCTCCACACTTACACAATTTTTAAATTGGCCAAATTATGTAGTTATTATTAGTGTAGGTTTTTATTTTTCCCTATTTTTTAATTAGGAAAATTGTATTTCTTGTGCATACATGGAGTTTTCCTACATTTTTGGGATAAGCTAGCTTATGTGGAGATGTGTCATAGACGTGTCATAGGTGTCATAAGTAACTCCCTTGATGGGAGTTACTTCTCTATTCTTAGCACCTTATCACCACCTTTCATGGAGGAGTTACAGTCTATTCTTGGGGTGCCTTGGCCACCTTTTATGGAGGAGTTACTTACGTGCTCTCTTATATGTATTCTTCACTTTGGCCATCTCATGTTAATCATATTTTGGTTTTCTCCATTTTGTCTTGTGCAATTTATCTTCTTGTGTAATTTCAAATTGCTTTAGCATCTATGTGGTGTGCACTTGCTTCATCTCATGTGATCACATCTCCATTGCATTTGCATTATCTAGATTTTGGCAACAACTCTGATATGGTATCAGAGCCACTCTGGTAATCGTGTGTTTGGTTATGCTATTATTTTATTCTGAAATTCTTACTTTGCTTCCTTAGTATTTTTTTATTTAACTCTATTACATTTGAGAGTTTTGGTAGAGTTTTTTGAAAACTCATGCAAATCCATATGAAAACTTTTTCAAAAAATTACTTCTAAGTTAGAATTTGCCAAGACATCTTGTTTAGATCTGTTGTGGCTTTAGCAAGGCAGTGGATTTTCTTTTTTTATGGTCACTCTACAGGAAAAAGATAGATCTCTATAATCTGGTTTTGATTCTTGGACATTGGAGGCACTGAATTTGTTGCAAGCTACTAGGTGCCATTGTTGTGAGTAGAGGGAGGAGTAACATCAGCCACACCATCAAAACTGCACATTTTTTCCTTGCTGAGTTCAGTCTTTTTTGGTTTCTTTGCTGTCTGCCTTGTCTGTGCCATCAACAATGCCACGTCAAGCTTTTACAACTCCATGCCAAGTCCTTCCTGCAACACCTTCAGCAAGGTGCCAAGTAGCCGTACCATGTCTAGCATGCAGGTCTGTAGTTCATTCATTTTCTATTTTTTGCTAGCAAATCAAAACTATTTTCCTTTAAAAATGGCGCTCCCTTTTTGGTCTCCAACGCCCATGTGGTGGGCCCTCTCTCTCTCTCTCTTGCTATTTGATTGATAATTCTAATTTCGTCTAATAATTTTTTTGATATTCATAAGTCAGTAATTTGATTTTTTGAATTAAAGACAAATTGGAAATTAGCATTCAAAAAAAATAGTTTAGAGGTTTTTAAAAAAACTTGTATCTTCAACCTACGAAGACGAAGGGTGAGGCCCGAGTTGGTAGGAGGCCAATTCCCCCTCACACAAACCTCCTTTGGATTCCTCGTTCTATGCCTAATCCAACAAGTGGTTGGAAGGCCACTTTTTTTCAATGTTTTAGTGCTTTTTTTGCAAAAACACTAGTTACGAAAAAATTGAACCTTTAATATCTTGCAAACGATAGCTCAGATTTGGGTGCCATTTTTTGCAAAAGTGTTTGTAATATAATTATCCATAGTGTAGGTTTTTTATTTGTCAAAAATGCACTAGTTTATAAAGTGCCTAAAATTTGGGTCTCCCGAGACACATTTTCGGTTGAGTCCGATGTCCTGTTTGCTTATAGTCTTACACTGATTGCTCTAAGACGCATTCTCAGCTAAACCCAACATATTTTGAGCATGCACATGCATATTTTGGGGGGGCTCAACATTTTGAGGGTTGTGATTGATTTTCACAACTTGCAAAGTTTTGCTTTCATTCTCCTTTCTGCATAATTTCACAACTTGCAATCAACACAACTTCACCTAAATTCAACTTAAAATGGATTATTTTCAACTTAAACCCCTAAGGCCCTTCAACTATCATGAATGGAAGGTTAAAATGTCAATCATTCTTAGAAGCAAAGGGTTGTATAGGATCACCATGGGTACTGAAGTAGAACCCAACACTGATGTTGAAAAGGTCAAGTGGTATAACTGTAGTGATGAAGCCTATAGATTATTGAGCTTGTTTGTGTCTCTAGAACTTCTCTTCCATTTATAAACCTCCAAGACTCCCAAATACATATGGGACACCTTAGAACTCTTATTTGGGAAGCTTAATGAGATGAGAGGACATGAGCTCGAAAATGAACTCATAAGTCTAAGTCTTAGCCACTTTGACACCCTATAGGACTTCTTCACTAAGTTTAAATCCCTTAGATTAAAATTTAAAGAATGTGAGATAGAGAAGAAAGATGATCAACTCATCCTTTCTATTCTCACAAAGTTAGGTCCAAGCTACTCAGTCTTTGTCTCCACTTTCCATGCCACTAAAAGTGCCCTTGGCACTACATGAAAAATGTCTTCTTTGGATTCATTCATTGCCGAATTGACTAGGGAGAAAGATAAGATAATTCAAATGGGCACAATGAAGTCTACTCAACCCCAAGATTTGATATTTGGAAATGGTAAGGATAAGACTTCAATAAAGGAGAAGAAAAAGAACAAGGACCAGGAGAAGAAGAAAGAAAACAACAATCCTACCAAAAACAACACTGAGTCTTCATCTTCTAGTGCTAAACCTAAGAAGGAGAAGGTTAAGTGTGCCTATTTTAAAAAGATAGGGCATGATGAACACAAATGCATGAAGAAACAAATAGATCACCTAACTCATCTTCTAGAGAAGAACAACATAGGTGTTCTTGATTTCATCAAGCAAAATTCATCTACCCAAGATTCTACCAAGGCAAAAGGCAAGGGTAAGGAGAAAGGAAAGGGTAAGGCCCTTGTAGCTAAAACAACTTCTACATCTTCATGGGTCATTGACTCAGGTGCTTCTCACCACATGGGCTCTTCACTAGTTGAGTTTTCATCTTTAGAGCCTTGTAGCATGACTTCAATTAGTTTGGGTCATGATACATCAATTTTCATTAAAGGGAGAGGGTCAGTTGAAATGGAAGGAGGAACATTCAATAATGTTCTAAGTGTTCCTTCTCTTTCAACCAATCTCCTATCAGTGTACCAAATCACTCACATTGGTCGGGGCATGAGAGTTGAGTTTTCACCAGATTTAGTGGCTATTAGGAAGTTGTATAGTGATACTACAGTGGCAGTGGGTAGGGCAGATCACCAAGCAAGGTTATACACCTTCTCACATTTTACACCAGATGGATGTGAAGAGTGCCTTTCTTCATAGAGACCTTAAAGAAGAGATCTACATGGAGCAGCCGCCAAGATTTGTTTATGATTCTTCTTTAGTATGCAAACTTAGGAAATATATCTATGGCCTCAAACAGGCCCCTCGAGCATGGTATGCCAAGATAGATTCCTTCCTTCTCATAGCAGGTTTCAATAGGTGCCATTCTAACCCCAATGTCTACTTCTTATGGTAGGATGATTTGCTCCTAATTTTGGTTCTATATGTTGATGACCTTTTGATCATCGGGAGTTCTTCATCAGCTATTGTAGCAGTGAAGGCATCTCTTCATGATAGATTTGACATGATAGACTTGGGTTTGTTGCACTACTTCCTTGGCATCAAGATCTCATAGTCAGATTTAGGGATTTCTCTTACATAGCCTAAGTATGCTCTTGAATTATTAGCTCAGTTTCACATGGCTGATTGCAAGCCATCTCTGACTCCCTTTCTATCAAGAGTCAAGCTTGAGGTTGATTGTTCTTCACCATTGGTTGATGCCACTTGGTATCGACAACTTGTTGGTAGTCTCATTTACTTGACTCACACCAGGCCTGACATATCATATACAGTGGGACTTGTCTCCAAATTTATGCAAGAACCTCATGAGCTACATTGGAAAGTAGCCAAGGGGATCTTGCATTACATACAAGGTTCACAGAGATATGGGATTCATTACAAATTTGGCATAGAGGTTGACTTGGTTGGATATACAGATTCAAACTAGGCTGGTGATTCACAGACTCACAAGTCCACTTCTAGTTACAATTTCTCTCTAAGTTTTGGTCTTATCAATTGGTCTAACAAGAAGCAGAATGCTATTGCTTATCATCCATAGAGGCAGAGTATAGGGGAGCTATCAATGCATCTATTGAGGCTATTTGGCTTCAGGAGATTCTTTCTAAGTTTGGCATTCTTATCAGGCAACCCACCATCATTTATTGTGACAAACAGAGTACCATTCAGATTTGTAGGAATCTAATTCAGCACCAGCGGACCAATCATATAGAGATTCACATGTATTTCATTCGAGATCTTATTCATAGTCAGGTCATTGACTTGATATTTTGCCAGTCTTCGGAGTAGGTTATAGACATCTTCACCAAAACATTCACTGAGAGCAAGTTCATTCATCTACGAGCTCTTCTTGGGGTGCAGTCCACATTTGAAGCAACATCATCTTCAGGGGGGCCTACTAGCCTCTTCTTTCTTTTATGTCTCTCTTTTGGAGGGGGAGTTTTTTTCTATGGGTTTTCTCCTTTTCTCTATCTTATGGGAGATTGCATTTTTACATGGGTACCTCATCAGGCCTAATTACCAAGACCCATTTTATATTTCCACACTGCCCACCTAAGCTATGCTTATGGGAGGTATTAGTGTAGGTTTTTATTTTTCCCTATTTTTTAATTAGGGAAATTGTATTTCTTTTGCATACATGGAGTCTTCCTACATTTATGGGATAGGCTAGCTTATGTGGAGATGTGTGTCATAGGTGTCATAAGAATGTCATAAGTAACTCCCTTGATGGGAGTTACTTCTCTATTCTTAGCACCTTGTCACCACCTTTCATGGAGGAGTTACAGTCTATTCTTGGGGTGCCTTGGCCACCTTTTGTGGAGGAGTTACTTACATGCTCTACTATATGTATTCTTCACTTTGGCCATCTCATGTTAATCATATTTTAGTTTTCTCCATTTTGTCTAGTGCAATTTATCTTATGTAATTTCAAATTGATTTAGAATTTATGTGGTGTGCACTTGCTTCATCTTGTGTGATCACGTCTCCATTGCATTCACATTATCCAAATTTTGGAAAGAACTCTGATAGTTATATGATTTGGATACACATTTGTGGCAAATTTCTATACATTGGTATTATTGTTATATATAATTTAAGCTTGATACATATCTAAGGTGCATATGATATGCAAAGATCATGTAAAATTTTCAAAATCAAATCAATTTTCAATTTTTAAATACTTATATGGATTGTCATCACCCACCAGGTTAAACTTTTATGAACTATATTGAGCCAACCTACTGTAGTATTTGCTTCACTTTTGGTATGGTTGAGATGATTAAATCACTCAATATTGACAAATTTATAGGTGTGATTTGATTACATCATCTAGCCTCACCATATCTATAGTGTGAGTTGACTTGTTTCACTCACACTCACCAGGTTATAAGTATGATTGGGTTGCATGGTTGAGTTAATCTCAACTATCAGGTGGAAACCCACATTTTATCCAAATTTGGGGGCATGTATCCTATAATATATATCTATCTCTCTAAATATATGCATTTTATATATTTTATATGTGTCCTAACCTCAACTCTAATGATTAATAATGATACATCTTTTAAAATCAAATTGTGAAAAGTCAAGGCAATTGTATTAATACATAAGTGTACTCATAAACCTTGCCCTCTTTCAATTTCACTCATTTAAATGATTCATATCATATGCACTTATTATATATTATAACATGTTATTATTTGTAGGTTAGTCACCAATAAAGCACTCAAGTTTGACTCAAGCAAAGGTAAGTTGTTTTATACACGCCCAGGTACATGTTTATTTTTCTTTAAATTAACAATTTCATTATAGCACCTCAGTATTTTACACTTATAAAATACATCATGGATGTAATTTTATATTTTATATCATTCTCATTACTAAAAGTCTCGCATACATTATATCTTTATGCATATTAATTATCTCTTAGTCCATCCAATGTTATTATGATGACTCAGACTTCTATCATGCTCAAAATGTTATAAACCTACTTATCATCTATCTCTGTAAGTTCTAGACTTTTACATATTTTCTATTTGCCCAAACACTTGCATCCTAGTCATATGCCTATGTCGATGCATGCGTCATATTCTACTAAAAGTGTCCTATTAAAATACAAGTGTCCAGTGCGTTAAAGTCATCTAATTCACAAATGAACATCTTTTTATGGTTGGTGTAAGTGTTGTAATGTGATATATTCTCCAAATGGATTGGTATATATATAATATCAACCCTCATTCATTCCTCACCTAAAACTTTTTACCTACTCACAAGGAAACTTTATAAAGGCATTAAATCAAGCACTCAAGTGAGTAAAGCTTCCCTATTTTCTCCTATTTCCATATCATTCATAAGGGAAACACATCTATAGGTTTGAATTACCAAATGATCATCCCATGATCCACACTTTCCAAGTTACAAATTAGGTCGCTCTATATACTTACTTATCTCACATTACATGATACACACTCAAGTTAACATGTAGGGGAGAAATACATAAGTCTAAGGCTCTTTTCAGAGTATTGGCTATGTAGATAGTGCTCATTGATAGAGGGGTATTTGGGTAAGCTCAACATTATATTCCTACTAACCTATTTTTTCCATAGCCACTATAAATATGAATAACTAGGGTTTTTTATTTGAAAAAGAGTGACAATATATACACATAATTCAAACACATCATAGCAAAGATGATAAGAAAAACCCATAAAGGTACAACTAATATATCCATAAAATATTCTATATTTTGTGAGGGACACTAACATCCATAGGAGGACAATATCATCGATGAAAGTGTCTAGATCTACCAAAAGTGTTTGAGGAAGAAAAATAGTCAAAATATTAAATGAATAGAACACAAATTTGGGTTACAAGACAAAATGATCTAAAAAATATTGAAATTCCATAACAAAACAACAAAAAAGTGTATTATAGAGACTATGAAGATGAATATCTAGGGATTGTCTAGTTCACAAGGAGAGATAGTCCATGACATAAACCTAAATGCACTAGAGTGAAGGTGACACAAAACCTAGAAACATTTAGGTGGTCACATCTAGTTTCAATAGGTATTCCATACTACACACCTACATCTAATTTAGACATAAACATCAATGTAACCATCCCATGTCAATTCAAGTGTCGAAATGGATACAAAGGTATAATTCCCATAATTAGGAGATTGGTTTAAAATCTAGATCCAGTCTATTTTCTTCATGTTTTATATCTAGTTATATATTAACATCATAACTAGCTAAGTATCTTGTTTGCATTATCATTACAATACATATCATAGTTGCACTTCCTACTTTTAGCATATCTCAGCATAATAAATTTATTATATGTTTATTTTTAGAGTTTACATATTAATTGGCTTGATTTAGAGATAGGCTACCATCTTTATGCCATAAGTTATCTCTACCCCATTTAAACCTATATTACTTAATCTATATTTTTATGGAAAAACTATGTATTATACAAGAAGGCCACAAATGATATATCACTTTAGTTGTTAGAGTTGAGGGAACTCATCAATAATAGACATAGAGTACCTAAATGTTTCATTGATGAGTACAGAGAGGATGTGTATGTTATATTCACTTGATACAAATATTATGTTGTGGCTACATGAAACACAAAGGTTTTTTTAATCCATTATCATTCATGGAACACCAAATTTTTTACTATGGTAATTAGCATGCCAATAAGGTATAGCTCTAAACCTAATGGAAAATCCCATTTCTTCTAAGGACCCCAATGCATTAGGTATAAATATTTTAAACAACTTAAATATAAATTTGATAATACAAGGAATATTCTAAAACCAACTGGGGAAATACCTGAAAGGGTAACTAAGGTTGAGCCTTTAGAAGCACAACTAAATTTGGTGTTAGTTGATATGATCTTGATATTCAATATATGCATAAATACCCTTAAGGTAGGGAAACACCATATAATACTCCTTTGGGAAGGAATAACTCCACAAATTTCCCAAATCAAAGCTATGATACCACTTGATATGATCTTGATATTCAATATATGCATAAATACCCTTAAGGTAGGGAAACACCATATAATAAAACTAGGGTTTTGTTCCACAAATTGCCCAAATCGAAGCTCTAATACTACTTGATATGATCTTGATATTCAATATATGCATAAATACCCTTAATGTAGGGAAACACCATATAATACTCCTTTAGGAAGGAATAACTCCACAATGTCTCTTCGAGGGGACAACCTCCAATATCCTCTTACAATAGAAGACTCAATGCTTACTTGATATCTTTACCATGATAATCATCTCCTATATAAATACATCTATCTAACCCATGGATGGATAACCTCCTAATCCCAATGTAGGCCGACCATTACCCAATGTACTACTTCCACAAGTTACTCTATTATCCTAATATATTGTACCCATATAACTAACTAAGGGGATGTGTGCCACATGTCAACATCTCCATCAACCCATATACATAAATATATCATATCCCTACCTTAAGGGTATTTATGCATATATTTAATATCAAGATCTTATCAAGTAGTATCAGAGCTTCGATTTGGGCAATTTGTGGAATGAAACCCTAGTTTTATTTTTTAATCATCAATAAATTTTGATTGGTTGAGAATTTTTTCATGAATGTTTTATTAGATATGGAGAATATTTCAAATAAGTCACGGTAAAAAAATCAGGTTTTTTGATTCATTTTGAGGGATTTATTTCTATTTTAGGGTTTATAATAATTTTGCTATATCTTCTGAAATATAAGGAATTTTTATTTGAAATTTTTACTATAGACGTAAATAGATTGAAGAGAAGAATAGTCAAAATTTCAAAAAAAATTGAGTTGTTTGGAGTGATTTGTTGCCATTTTATGGATGAGTTATTGACATTTTAGGGTTTCATGAACCCTAAGTTTTTTCAGGATCATGGAGTTGCAAACATTTCCAGGGGAAGATGATATTGATGTTAAATAATGGTTGATCCTTTTGGAGAAACATTTTACAAAAACTTTTGGGCAAAGACGATTACTTCCTTTTTGTCTAGGCCTTCACTACATTGGTTTGATCAATTGAGTTGTACAGAAAGGTTTTCTTCATGGAAAGAAATGGAACAAATCTTTTTAGATCGATGGGCTATAAAAAAAGAAGTAGAAAAAGAAGAAGTAGTAGTAGAAGAAGAAGAATAAAAAGAAGAAGAAAAAATAGAAGAATCAATAGAAGAACAAGAAGAAGAAGAAGAAGTAGAAGAAGCAATAGAAGAGGAAGAAGAAGAAGAAGAAGAAGAAGAAGAAGAAGAAGAAGAAGAAGAAGAAGAAGAAGAAGAATTGGATGATAAGTGCTCAAATAATTTGGATCCAAAGAAATTTGAGTCAATTTTTCAATTTCATGGATGCATTCAAAAGAAGAAGGTGGTTATGTCCATAAACCCTACCAACGAGTATAACTTCATTAACATGAAAGTGGCCAAGCATCTACATGTTCAAGCAAATAATATCAAGGAGGTTCAAGTAGATGGTAAGAATATTTCAATGTTTGAAGATCTAAAGCTCATTATGGAAAAATATGTTTTTCATTTAGATTTTTATGCTTTGGATATGGATGATGTGGATAGAGTTCTTGGATATCCATGGTTAGAGACTTTGGGAACAATGAATATTAATGTTCAAAAAAAGTTCATGAAGTTTTGGTATAAGAAAAAGAAGATCACTTTACAAGATATCATAGTGAATAAGGCACCAATAACAATCCAGGTAGATCATGAGGATGAGATTAAAATAGGTGATGAAGATCATGATAAAGATTTAGATGATATAGATAAAGACACACTACAAATGAACGCTTCATCTACTCAAGAGACAAAGAAGGAAAATGTAGAAGAGGTATAAGTAAGGGTGGATAATGTCAAATTATTGGAAAAGGTTGAGGTATATAGACACCCAACCAGGTGAGGAAGTGTCATAACAACAATCATTTTGTCCATACAAGAAATCAAATTTCCAATCATTTTGGATATGCATGGAATCCAAATAAAAATTACTATGGCACATGGAATGAATGGGGAAATCACTATGACTATGCATGGAAGAATACCTACTATGGTCATGGTTGGAATCAGAGTAGCACAACAGAATATGGTACATGGAATAAAAATAGGAATAATTATGCTTGGACACCAAAGCAGTATAATTATGATCATGAACAAAATCAGAGGAGCACAATGGATTTTGGACACAAGCTTGGAGAGATATCACCTACCAAGATCACATATGGATGGTTAGATGATCGAGGTTGGAGACAATTGTGTAATGATTTGAAGCACACTCATTATTTGGTTTCTTCCTATGTTTCGAGGATGAAACATGTCAAAGAAGGAAGTAATTCTATGTACCTAGGGATATGATATATTGATGTATATGGGTTGATGGAGATGCCGACATGTGGCACACATCCCCTTAGTTAGTTATATGGGTACATTATATTAGGATAATAGAGTAACTTGTGGAAGTAGTACATTGGGTAATGGTCAGCCTACATTGGGATTAAGAGGTTATCCATCCATGGGTTAGATAGATGTATATATATAGGAGATGATTATCATGGTAAAGATATCAAGTAATCATTGAGTCTTCTATTGTAAGAGGATATTGGAGGTTGTCCCCTCAAAGAGACATTGTGGAGTTAGTCCTTCCTAAAGGAGTATTATATGGTGTTGCCCTACCTTAAGGGTATTTATGCATATATTTAATATCAAGATCTTATCATTAGTAGGGTAATGAAAAAAAATCAGAATGGTGTGCCTATTGGGAAGGAATTACAACAATAAGAAGCCACAAAAGTAATAAATAATCCATTTCATTTTAAATAAAGGCCATCAAAATAAACCAAAGTGACCTCATATATAAACTTGATATTAGTTTTACCCATGCATAGGGTCACACTAGCCCAAGAGGTTATTCCAATGATTGTAGGGAATCAACCATTAACTATCAAGTAATGAACTCACTTTATTTGGATGGAATTTTTTTACCATTCCAAATAATAATAAATGTTTAATATCGACCAACCAACAAATTATGAGTCCTTGTAGATTATAAGATGTATTGTAACAATAATTGAAGGGGTACACTTTGATCAATCCTAAGTTTAGTTCATACCTTTAATTCACTCTCCTTCTCTACCTCAAGATATTCTAGTGACACTTTCATAGGACATTAACATAGTACATTTGAATTTGGAAGCCACTAAGTGCACATACGAAGATGATACATTGGAAATCACACCTAGTAAGCCATCAATGAGTGACTACATTTATTCAAGTGTGGAAGGAGACACTTCCAAAGGGATTGAGAGTCTATTTTCCATGGATCTAGGTGATGATTTCTTGAAGTTGGAGGATTTTGGATAATTTTTAGGGATTTACATGAACACGCTTTAGGATAAAATTAAGACAATTACTTTAAGTCCATATTTTAATCATGAGAGAAGGATACTAAAAAATAGTCAAGAAAGGGTGAGAGGATGTTTACAATATGTTGAGGTTGGGTACAATATAGATTCCTTGATCTTTCCATAAGATTATATTGACTCATCTCTGGTAATCAAGATACATTGATGTTCAAGGAAATAACAACATCCCAATGGAATTGAACCCTATTAATTATCAAGAGGATAATTGACTGAATAACCACCTCCTAAATCGACTCACAAAGCACCAGCACATGTCATAGAGATTGAATATCAATCTCATGTCAAATATTATTCTCAAATAACATTGACTCAATATTTTTGCATCGTCAATGTAAAATTTATTTTACTATCAAAGGTTTTTAATCCCATGATGGTGATGATAAGGGTGAAAGATAAAATACAAATAAATGAAACTAAATATCAATCATCAAAGCTCAGAACTCAAATTCAAATAACTCTTGAGACACTCAATAGAATTGTAGGAAAACATTGTAACCCACTAACAAAAAAGATTGGTTAGTAGATGTCATTCCCATTATTAGAAAAATAAAGAGAACACATGCCTTATTAGTACACAATTTTCCTTATACATTTCCATAGTGTTTATTAATGTTTGATTAGTAGTAGCTTCAACCTCTCAAGCTATTATTCTTATTGATACCTTGACAATTAATCTTATAATTTTTGTAGTGAAAAAAATTTAGTTGGACCAAAGACTTAATCTATTGTGGCTCAACAATGGTATGTTGATTTCATCTAGACCTTGAGAATATATGCTTCAAAGATTCTACATGAAGTTAGGTATATATAGGGATTACTTAACCCTAACAAACTATCCCATTTTCCATATAAATTACAAACATTTTCATGTATTTGAATAAGTATGGTGGCTCCCATCAACTGATTAGTGATATCAAGAAAGATTTATAATAGGTAGTGTATTGTATGAAATAACATATGGTAGTAGTCAAATAAAAGGAGTACAATGACATTATATTAGGAAAGCATTTATTTAATTAGGTTGTTTTCTAGTTAGAAGAATAATATTCAATTAATAATTATGTGAATGCAGTAGGGATGCAAGTGGTCATATTATGAATGCAGAGGTCAACCTTCCTGAATAAGTTTTATAATGAATGGAGAGGGGGGAACATCAAATTCAAACCATTTTAACTCATCATAAGATGGTTATCGTCAGGAATAAGTCCTTAGGTATCATGTTTAAATAACATCAAGATCATGTCAATTATCTTCTTATCATTATTGTTATTGAGATTGACCAAGCCAAGCTATTATTCTAGATATTTGATGCCCTCTTAATAGAGGAAGTGAGTACCAATCTAGCTAAGATACAACATTGTATTAGTCATCTAGAGGATGTTATGGAAGAGTGGCACACCATCAAATGATATGTTCTATTATTAGTGCTGATATTAAGAAAACATTACATCCACTACTTTAAAAACCTCCTCTTTCATGATAAGTTCTTTCTATTTTTTTGTCAAATTTGATAATATCTAGTAGGAATTAAGTAGAAGCATCACAAGTCCACTACAAACTCTATATATCTAGGAAATTTTCTAAAATATTTCTTGTACATTTAAATTATATGATCATGGAAAAACATCACATGTAGTAAAAGTACATAAATGTTGACAAGTATAGAAATGGTCATCGACATGTAATTTCATATATATTTGATAATTCAAAAATAATCAAAATGCAAATTATTGAATATTTCATGCAATTTATTTTATATTTTAAAAATGATCCCAAATTTTGGAGATTGTGCAATGTGTATATTCACATATAAACTATTAAAAAATATTATATAACATTTTCTTATAATATGATATTTTTTACAGGGGAATAACGAATTGCATAATTCTCAATAGTTTAGAATTAATATAAACCCAAGAAGTATTATCTACTACTAAGCATTTCTCCCAATTCCAACCATAAATTTTAGACCAATAAAAATGAGGAAACTATGGGACACCAAGAAAAGAGAGCATGTACTTATATTAAGTTGAAACTCTCTCACAAGTCCTAGTTTCTTTGCTTTCTCTTTCTTTTATGAATTAGTTTCCTTGGAATATTTTTGGTGGTGTAATTTTCTTGACTAAAATAATTTCTACTTCTATAATTTAATTGGAAAGATGTCAACATCCCAAAAATAGATTTAAAATCCAATCCTTCTGGTGATGTGTGTAGATTCAAGTTGATTCAATAGGATGTCTTCAAGTGGAGGCATTTCATTTTCATCATTATTGATAGTTTCAATCATTTAAATATAATTTAATTCATTATGAGTTTCATTTCAATTGTTATCATCATCCCCTAATCGTGGTGGATATGGATGAGTGAACACATAGTTTTTCAAAATAAGATGTTGATGGAGTCTAGTAGAGGAGGCCTAATGAAAAATGACCTTAACCCTAGAAACTTAAACAATTTTTCCACTCTTATTTATCCCTTCATATGGTATCATCATCATGTTAGTGGGTGTTTGTAATATATTTTCAAATTATGTCATTTAATGAGGATTTTAACTAATAGGCTAGGTAAATTACCTAAAACTCCAAATTCTTTGAAATAAAATAGGTAACATGGGTTATGAATACTTAAAATTAATCTCACGTCCTATTTTAACACATTCCCAATCTCATACAAACCTCACACAAAACCAATACTATTACTTGACTAATATATAGTTTTTTAGGCCTTTAAAGGCATAGCCACATACCCAAATCACACCAAAAAATCATGAAACTAACTTCCTCCTCTTAATTCACCATATTTAGGCCACAAAAACTTCAAAAATGACTTAACACATGCTCAAAAAATATTTTCATTGATTATAATAGGCCACATATGATCTTAGGCATTTTGTCAAATAGTTACATATGTTTTCAAAGATCAAATTATCACTATTAAAGATGAATGATCCATGAATGTTTTTTCCTCAACCAATATGTGGATAACCTATTAAAAATATTGGTTTATATTTTGGAATGGCTACACAAAATGTTACATCTCTCACATACAAAAAAATCCCTTTCCCCCATTCTTTTAGATGTAACTGTATTTGTTTTTGTTGTTACTCCTAACCTTTCCTTATTTGTGTTTTTACCCTTTTTTTGACATCCCAAAGACTTCTCAAAATGTGAGATTATAATATCCCCTTAAAAAAATAGTTTTTGGCTCCTTGTTTGTGTTCTTAGGTTGATTTTATTTTCCCTGTAACTCTTGACATTGGCCTTATTTTTTCAAAACATTTTGGATACATATTTTCCTTACAAATCCAAAAAAACTATATGATTTATTTTTATTGAGGTGGCTTAAGAATTTATAGTCAGCACTTTGTGCATACCAAGCATTTGATGAAACACTTAAAAGAATAATCGAAAGAAAATTGAAATAACTTTTATTTTTTAATGCAAGATTGCTTATGGGCTCAAGCGGAGAAAACCTTTTACAAACAAAGAAGGGAGTTAAATTAAAAAATACTCTCCCTTAATGGAAAGTTCCTCCAAGAGGAATTATAGTAGTTTAGATAGAAAGAAGAGAAGGTGTCTCTAAAAGTCACAAGGATGAATGTGTGATCACCAAGAATCCTCTTCGGATAATGTGGTCAATCCACAATGGAATAAAGACTAGCAAGAAGGAGGAATGATCTATAAAACCTACAAGACAAACAAGCTAACGCCAATATTTCAAGTTAAGTTACTAATATGACATCAAAATATAATCTACATATAAAAATTAATAAAATTATATTGTAAAATAAAGGTAAATGGAATAAAGACAACTTCCATCATAAAGTGCATAAACTTGCACAAAAAAAAGTTAGTCAAAATAATCAAAGCATATATCCTTTCAAAAAAAATCAAGGAATGCAATAAAAGAGATTTTGTTTATCAAAATGGAGACAAATAAGATGTGTCACTAGAAAAATATATTTGTTGAGAAGCAATATGTTGGCTAGATATTTTATAGGCTAGCAAAGATATCATTTAGTCATGGGATTAAATCCCCTTTGGTGAAGCTCCCATTTGCTTATGTTTATCTACTCCTACTATTCACACTTTAGTTTTTCACAACTTTATACTAAGTATTCACAAGATATACACTAATTATCTTATTTTTAAGTATTACTTTAATCAAAAAGTTCATGAACCATATCAAAGTGATTTTACATCAAGTAGTTGATTCAAAATTATGCAAAGAAGTTCTTAGAAAGTAGAGAATGAAAAGGCTAGAATATGTGAGAAAGAAAGAAACTGTACTTCATATCAAGTAGTTTTACAGAGCTTATTGTATCTATACAAATAGATAAACATACAAGTTATGATAATTATTTCAGAAAATGATTAAAAAATATTTAAACTCATATTCAAATTAAGTGAACACAAAGTTTGCCATTTTAATCCTCACAGAATGCACTGAAAGATATCCTTAGATGCAAATTTATTCAAAAACCAACTTTATTTTTATTTAATTTGATCAAAGTTCATACATAAATCTAAACATAAAGTTTTAGATTAATTAAACTTTCTTGTACAATGGTTATAATTAATTTCCTAAAATTACCATCTTTTTTATTAGGTTTTCACCCATATTTATATATTTTTAGATATCAAATACAATTGGGAGACAACTGGTTGAATTCCCCATGTGTTGCATTAAAATATGAAAACTATTAGGAGACATCTTCCTTTAATTTCTCATGTGTGGTGTGCAATGGTTGATGACATGTAGCTCCTCTGGGTTTTTTTGTTTGGATCAAATACAACTTATTTGCATATTACACAGAGTTGCTTAAGTAATTTGTTTTTATAAAATGACTTCAAGTAATGACATATATCCAAATTACTTGAGTCCTTTATTCTATAAATCAACTTACTTATAAGTAACTACTTTAAAAAAAATTACTTCAAATGCATTTCTCAAGTAGTTTGAATAAAATAGAAGAAGTTGAGAAGAGAAGCAATAGTTAATCACTCTCATTCATGAACTTATTTTCGACACTTTTCCCTGTAGTTGATGTGTTATGACATCATAAATTGAATGGTTTCATCATCTAACTTAGCAACTAATTACCTTTCTATTTTAAATCTCAACAATTCTCTTTCCATCTTCTTACAATATCCTTTCACCTTTCCAAGATTGGGTTCTAGCCTTTTGACATGTTGTTGACTTTTTATTAACTCATTTATTGATTTTATTGTGAATGGAGTCATGGCCTTTTCAAATACTTGCTTGATTTTTTGATGTAATTGCTCATGTGTCCTTAGTGTTTCTTTAGACCAAATATTCTTGAGTTAGAATATGTAATCCTATAGATCTACTTTCACATTATGAACATCTTCTTCCAGATTCTTCATTTCTTCAATCATTGCTCAAAATATGTACATGTGAAAAGATATGATGTGTTCCTCTTACTTTTATTTCATCATTGATCCTTTTGGAACAATCTTTTCTTCAATAAAAACCTTTTTAATTATTTCATTTATTCACTGAAGGCTTTCTATTGTAATTCAGATATTCCATTTTCACTTTTAATCTCCTTCATCATTATTTTCAATTGTGTTAATTTATTCTCAATGTTAGCTAAATTACTTGGAACCTCAGGAAACCATTTCTATGCAGTTTGTATCATTTTATCTATCCATTAATCAATTAATTTGGCCTTGTCATGAGTTTCCACTACCTCAATTATTATTTATTGATCAAATACATCTCTTGAAAGCAATGGTTGCTGGGGAGCAGATCTTACCACTTTGACAATTATTTCACATAGCTTATAATTTTTCTCCTTTAGTTTGGCTTTATCAATATTTTCTTCATCAAGCTTCTGAAAAAGGGTATAGATAAGAGCCTATGTGTCTTGTTTCAGGCTTTCTATAGTAACTTCCCCTAGGAATACCTTTATAATTATCAAGTCTTCTTCAATGATTTCATCCTTATGCTTAACTTGTGGAAGAACTGATATTTCTACAAATTTTTGACCTAAAGGTTCAATTATCAGTTTTGAAGTCACTTTGGCACTCTTGGGCTTTTTACCCTTATGATCAAGACTTTTTAGAAGTTACAAATCTATCTCTTCTAAATTTATTTCTTCTTTTAACTTAGGAGTTATTTGCAATCCCAACCATGAAGAGAAATCTATACTAGTGGAAGTGGTTGAATGTATTACTATTTGTTGTTGATTATCTCCCACCTCTATTTATTGAGAAGGAACATCTACATACAAAATACCTTGAATAATATTGGAAATGATTTTTTCATCTTTCTTTTTCTCTACCTATTTCTCAAAATTTTCTTGTTCTTTGTCTTTTCTAGTGGTTTTACTCTCAGGTTCAACAGTTACCATTTATTGTGATACCTCCTAAGATGATATCACTTCTTTAGTAGTTACCTAATCTAGCTCTTTTTGGGTATAAAAAAAGAAGAATGGTGGGTTGATCATCATAAGGAGGTGAAGATAGGGGTGGAGGAGGAGGAACATATGTCTCCTTCTAAATAGGTTTCTCAGGAGGTTTGAAGCTAAGAGACTTTGAAGGTGGCATGAGTGTGGATGGGTCTAACTCTTTTAATATTAGCTATATGTTTTTCACTAGTAATGAAGATGAAGATGTGGGAGGTATAGTATAAATAAGAGTGATAGGAGGTGTGGTGTTTATGGAATAAACCAAGGGAGATGTAGAGGCAATAGTTGAATTGGCTCCTTTTCTTTTACCAGAGAATATGTATCATGAGTATTCTTCTTTAATTTAAACTTATTCTTAGGATCTTGACTACTTTCTCCTTGCATTGCTTTCCTCTTATGACTTACTTGGCTAATTTTTGTCATTATTGGCTCCTTCATGTAGTAGCCCTTACAAAGAAACCACATTGAAGTCATATCAATAACCACTAAAGTCCTCTTATAAATAGTCTTTACTTGATTCTTATAGTAATCAATTTCTAGAAGTGGAGCATTATCTCCTCCCATTGCATGATAAGAATCATGAATTACTTACCCATCATCTTCCATGTCTTCAGGAATTATATCCAAATCAAATGAGCAAATTTACTGAATAGTTATCCTACTATTATATATTCTTCTCACTTCAAATTCATCTTTGTAATCAATCCAAAAGTCCTTTAGGGTAGGAATATGCATATATTCAACAGAAACTATGCTTTAATCTATGCCTCTACAATAAAACTTTTCCCTGGCCTCAAAATGTGATTGATTTTAGTTATGATACATCTTTGTTTGTATATTATTGGCCTTATAAATGCTTGCATAATGATATTGGCCAATAATAATAGGAAAATTAACTAAAAAATGGTGCACTTTTGATTGAAGATCATGTAACTCTACTAGATGTCTACACAACTCCATTAGAATCCATTTATTACTAAGGTACCTTGGAAATTTGACTAGTGTCCCTATAAAACCACCAACTTTGATATGTGTGAAATTCAAGTATTGAATAAAAATACACCCAAAATGGGAAACTACCACCCAAGCTGCATCAGATGCTCTCTTAGATTTTAAAACAACATTCAATTTACAAATGACTTCATAAAATAATGCATCATTTACCCTTTTATTATGCTTGAAGTATTCATAAAGATTCAATTGAGGGTATTATTCATAGATGGGCTATGTGGCCAACAACCCTTTTGTAGTCATCCTAGAAAAGGCTCCATTAGATGTTGTAGCATATACTAAATATGAAGTCATTTTGAAGTCAAGAGTCTACAATACATTACTCAATTGTTGGTCAATGCTATCACTTATCATTCTTCACCATTAAATCGTAGCAAAACTCCTATTGACATCAATATCCATTATGTAAGCATACATCTAGGTGGAAAAATTCTTGGCATTTTTCTCTCCATTGATTCTACACAATAACTAGGTGATGTCATCAACTTCTTGGACCAAGTTAGACCTCACTATTTTCTTTGGAAACCTTTAGGGTTGATTTTTTTTTATTTAGATAAGTTGTATTCATTATCTTGATGCATTCTAGTGTTTTACTCTCTCAAAGATGTTTAGTTTTTTTCATTGATAAATTTATCACTTTAAGTCTTGATGGGATCTTCAAATAGTAGTCAAAATAATGAACATCTAATCTGACCACCACATTGCCTGCAATATCTATTATTGTTCTAGTGAGAGAATCATAATACTTAACACATTCTAGAATAAATTTAGGCAATTGTGTAGAGCTTGGGAAGTATGTATCTTATAAGATTCCACTATTTGTCATTGCTTACATGAGTGGTGTTTTGACAATGGCTCTAGATATTTCCAACAACCCAATTTTAGAAACATGTCCCATGTTAGTTTCATTAATTTTAGATAATTTGGATGTAATGCAAGATTCAATGGGATATCCCTTGTATTCATACTTCATCTTTGCTTCCTTTGACTTCTCAACTCTCTTTGATTTTGTCTTTCCTTTCCTAATTGGCCCTAGAACTTCTTCAAGTGCATCTCAAGAACTTATTCAATTAGATTTGTTTTTTCTTCTACTCCTGACATTTATTGTGATTGACACTGTAAAGACTTGGTAAATGCTCTTGAAAACTTAGTAATTATTCATGTTAGTTTTAAAAAAGGTTAAACAATTGAGTTAAGTTATTGTCTTGAGTAATAATTCTATTAAGCTTTAGGTATTAAGAACTTATAACAATAGTAAACCTTGAAAAAATCAAGAAACTCATTCTAAGTAATGGGGTGTCATAATTCTAGGAAGGTCTGGCTATTTCTCAAGTGTTTAGGGTTGAAAACCCTAAGTGGTGGAAATTTATAACTCTGGGTTTCTTTGGGCAAGCTACTAGAGTTGGAAAACCTGATGAAGTAAAAGCAATAGGTAGTTGGAACTCTAGGTAAATAAGTAGTAACTAAAAATCTGAGTAGGCAATGCCTCTTGGGAACTTTAGGTTTCTTAAGACTAGTTGTTTGGGTTTGAGACTTTGAGCAAGTAACAAGTTATAATGAGATCGGGTAGGTAATCTAGGTCAACTACTATGCTTTTATAAATATATATATATATATATATATATATATATATATATATATATATATATATATATATATATATATATATATATATATATATATATATATATATATATATATATATATATATATATTGGGATTTTGATTAATATTTTTCATATGTAAAATGTTTTTAAATAATTTTACAAGGTTTTATTCAACACTATGCATGCAAAAATGACTTGCAATTGTAAGTAAAATAAGAAAAGAAAAAAAATTCAAAGTGATGCGTTAAATTTAATAGAGAAGAAAAAGATATCTAGCTAGAAAGGGATCATGAAAACAAATGGGAAACAATCTAAATACCTCAACTATAAATGGGTTGTGAAGATTTTACACCAAAATTGCTTCAGAAGCTCAAACAATGTCACTCAGGATTCACGAGTGTAGCAGCTAGGTTAGAAAATTCAAAATCTAGGTGGGAAATGAGGTGGAATTTTCTAATATTTGTATTAACCCATCCATTAATGACAACTAAGTGACTTATAAAATGGTGGCCATGTAAGTGTTTTGATGACTATCGGGTTTCATGAATTACTTTGCTTAATTTAGTTTACGAAGTCAAGTAACTCTACAACCCTGATTTGGTCTAAGCTAATGAATACTTTAGACTTATGAACCTTTATTGATTTTAATTATGACTTTATTCAAGTGAAGTAACTTTTAAACCCTTGGTTATTTTAATTAGTACTTTGTGGGTTTACAAATATACTTTACTTCAACTTTTATGAGAAGTAAAGTAATTTGTAATTCTGATTTAAACTGGATGGTGTAACTTGAGCTTGCAAAGATAACTTACTTCACCTTTTTTGATAAGTAAAGTAACCTAGATAACCTGAATTGGCCTAGAAATGAGCCCAAACACTTAATTTTTTTAATTTCTTAGAAAGATGGACAATGGGTTTTATGATAGTGACTTAGGTAGACATTTTCTAACCTTCTAGAGTAATTTGAAGTAATTTTGGTAACAAAAGCAATTATAGTGAAAAATACTAAAGTCTAAGTCTTATTTAGGGGACTGATTTTTGACAAGGATAATTGACTCTCATAGAACAAAAGACAAAATTTTCAATAGAGGTAACACAAAATTTTTGAGGGTGAAATTTTGGGGACACCAAAATAAAAGAAGCATCACATGAAGACACATCAAAATCTCTATAAGATTCATTTTATTGAGAATATAAACAATTTTACCTTTAGAGGTGGGAGATTTAGTCATTTTCCAACAATACAAAGTGTCATGCATGGATTTACCACAAGATTTGCATGTATGTAATTTCCAACATTTAGATATATAATGAATGTATTTTCCACAATACGCATAAGATTTATCATTTTCAACCAAATCATGAGCATTAGAAGTGTTATAATCAAAATAAGTTACATTATAAATCCTTTAATGTGGAGGATGATATGATCCCAAATTTTTATTAGAAGCATTAAAACTAAGACCTTATAATTTATGTTATAATTAGGCAAAATAGTTTCAAGTATACCATATTTTCACTTACCAAGACCTCCACTAGTGTACCCCATTGAGTGCATTATTTTTAAGTTGGGTTGGTTGAAGGAGTGTTCAAATAATTTTAAGTTTGTTTAGGAGCATAATTTAGAAGAAATGGATAGGAGAGCTCTTTATAAAAATCTAAGAGAGAAAAGGAGTTACAAATGCAAGCTCTAACATGTGTGGCATGTGTCCCTAATTATCTTACAAATGGGGAGGATGTGTGTGCCAAGTGGGAGGAGAGGAGTTATATGCAAGTAACTCTAAATCTAACAAGTGAACTAGAGAGGTGAGTGACATCTCAAAATGTTAGGATAAATTGCATTTATAAAAATAATAAATGCACACACACATAAGAATTAGAATAAACCTAAGAACCTATAGGAAAGAACCAAATTAAGATTAATTTTCCAATAATACCTAAATCATGCATGCCATATAGTTGAAATGACCCATAAGATCCTACTCATGAACATTCTATAAAATCTTAGACTGAGATTCCAAATTTATGTTACATCCTAACTTATTCTTAGTGAAAAATATTTATTTTAAATAGCTATTAATACTATCGGTTTCTTAGTTTGATAATTTGTAAAATTATATATATATATATATATATATATATATATATATATATATATATATATATATATATATATATATATATATATATATATATATATATATATGTTGTTGTAGTAAAGTGGTGTATTTTCTAGTTTACATATTTATTTTCAGTGTCATTATTTCAGCTAAAAACATATGATTGTAATTTACTTTAATTCATTCTTATACGTATAGTACATTGATAATTATATCAGTTATTATTAATTATTTTTTGAATGTATATTTATAATAATGAACTAATAAATTTATGCTTGTTTGAGGTGGAAGTATGACTATTTCAGCCTCATTGAGTACTACAGAGGGGGAGCATCATAAGGGAGAGGGTGGGATTTATCGATAGTTGTATGAAGAAATATCAAGAGACTAAAAAAATCACACACTCAACCCATATAATTTAATTGTCATGTTTTGTATGTTGTGTGCTTCACTTTGGATAGTTATATGATTGTTGGGTGTTACTTATTGAATGCAGGATTTTTTGGTAGTTTCTTGCTGAGTTGCATTCTTCCTCTACTTACTACATCAAATATTAGATTTATAGCACTTCATTTGTGTCACATAACAAATCTTATCACTTTGATAATTTTGTGGGTTTGTGTGTGAGTCTATTAGTCTGTGCATCATAATATGTTCACATAATTATATAAATACTTGCATGTGTGAACTTACATTAGTATTTCTTATTTTATCATGTTTTAAATGGTATCAATAATAATGCCTTGTAAACTAGGTTGTTTATCTTTAACATTAGCTTGAATATCAAAAAGGTAAAATAGAATCCTTTTTGGGTTCATTGGACACCAAGAGAACACTTAACCCCCTTTTGGTATACATTGCATTACTCAAAATGTTTTGTGAATCATTAACATATAAATATCAAACCACCTTAGTAGTAGGCTTTTCATGATGTTTGAACATTAATTAAATACAAGTTGATAAATTTAATTATTGCCTCTTTTGACATAAAGATAAGGATGATTTCATTGATTTCATATTCAATCAAAGGCATAACTCATTATATGGATAAATTAGGGTTTATTGGTTTGGTCAAAAATAAGAAGTTAGAATTATCACTAGGTTTTGGGAGATTGCTTAGTGTATGTTTTTTTGTGAAACCTTGCATGGCATTGACTCAGCCCATCCAACATCTATGGTGGATATATACATGTAAATGAATGAGTTTTCTATTATTAATCTATGATGACATTATGGAACTACTAGTAAACTAGATAAATAAGTAAGCTAACAAATGCACACACTATAAATTCATAAGATATGGTGGAAAATAAGTGGATGCATGTTTTTAGTAAAAAAATTGGAATAAAAAGAGGAGATGGAAAAGAGAAATGGGGCACGCCAATTTTGGAAGAAGGAAGGAGAAATGAAATTGCTAAGGGGAAATGATCAAGGAAGACTAACCATTATTTTATGATATTCCAGGCAAGTAATTAAATTTATAAGATATGGGTTTAAATATTTGGAATTTTTATTGAATGTTATGGATTTATCTTAAGTTGTTATGAATCTTTTATCTACAATATTGAATTTGAAAATAAGAATGAAAACCCTATCTATAAATGGTAAAATCTAGGGATTATTTAAAATATTGGCAAGGTTTCCTTTATAACTCTTATTTTATTTGGATGGTTGATGTGTGTAATTTATACCGAATCTACATTTATATTTTATATCCTTATGAAATAAAAAATAGGTTTTATTATGAATATAATTGTGGGTGTTAACCATTACCAAACTATATGTATATGGTTATATTTGTGTTTATTTTGGTCAATTTACCCCTATAAACTTGGGGGTGAGAGTTTGCTCTCACCCACAAGATCATAGTGGTAAATATTGTAATAAAAGCTTTGATCAAATTATAATTTTAAACTTGTGATTACCTTGTCTAATTTATTTAAAATATAAACTTTTTGGTTCAAATGTAAATGTTTCTAGCAGGTTTGGAACCACCTAAAAGCTTAAATAATTGACAAAGGTAGTTTAGGAAGTTAAGTATATATTTGTTGTATACACATAGGTGAGACATTAGTGCTACAAGAGTGATAATATTTTTATATAATGGGTCATTATTTTTAGGAGCATTGCTATAAGCCTAAATGCATTAAAATTTGGCTTATTATATGTAGATGACTCAAGTTTGGCCATTCATTGAATGAAGTTATCATATCATGTTAGTATGTTGTTATACAATCAATAAATGTTGTGAATATAGTCAAATGAATATGTTATTTAATATTATTTTACCGTATCATTATAATCAAATTAGATTAAGGTGTTGAAATAGTGAATAATCGTTAAGAAGTTCCCAAGTAATTGAAGTTATGAATAATGGTAACCAATGGTTGATAGTGGAGCCTGATCTTATTAGAATGCCCAATTATTGATAGGAGGGGGTGTGGGGAGAAACACCCCCCACACCCCCACCCACAACACCACCCCCCCCCCCCCCCCACTAGGGTCACCATGGGGGTCCAGGGGTTGACACTTAGAAGCCCCTCAACAAGGGTTTGGGGGCAGTGCCCTTGAAGCAAATTTTTGTGAAAAATACATTACAAAATATTGTAATTTTGTAGTGCCATTCACTATTAGGTCATAGATATAATGGTATAAATTATGTTGGTGCATTTTTTCCCTAATATGTAACCCTCCTTTGATATGAGGGCATTATAATCATGACGGCACAATTTGTGTGAGTGAAGAGGATATTATAGTGGATGTATTACAGGTTTTTTTTCCTTCATTTTTGTTTGACTGAATAAGAGAAGAATTGGCTATTTTGTGTGGATGTAGCCCATATTGGGTAAACCATGTTAAATATGTATCTCTATTGTGTTTTGTTTTATGCATTTTATTTCCATATTTCTTTCATTAATATTGTTATGTGTTTTATATTTCTAACAACCAGTATGACATAAAAGCATTAAAAAGGAGAATTAAATGATAAAATACAAGGATTAAATAGAATTCAAATCTCTAAA